>CP053465.1:131002282-131646588 GCA_022644695.1 Cenchrus purpureus | reverse complement strand
ATTTCACAGACTCCCATTACCTTTGTTACCCTAGATGATACTAAAGCTAAGCTGTTCATGCAAAAGATATTGTTGGGGATTGACCAAAAAGTTAGCTAGTCACCCTCGGAGCGTCGGAAGAAACACAGAACCCCCGAATTTCTCGGTTCCAAGATTTCCGAATTTCTCAGAACTCTCGAGATTTTAGACTTTACAGAATATCGCTCATTTCTGACTTGGATGGAGAAATCATTGACTTATTTGTCCGGGTTAAAATACATATTTTATAGCATGAATGGGATTAATCTATGACCCTAACAAGAAAGTGTCCAGAAATATACGTTTCTTGTTTGGTTTTAGGAAAGAAGAGTTCTTGACTTACATATCCAAGGGATTGTGATTCTGAACGCCGGTTCCAGTCCAAGTTCCTCGAAAAGATATCGATGTGTGATGTCCAAGCGCAACACCCTTGAACAAAATGCATATCAATTTTCCGGATCAAGTTGCGTTCTGTAACCGGATAAGTTATCCATACGCCACTTTAATTTAGTTTCGCAAAAATCCTACTTATAGGACAGCTTCGCTTATTTTTGTCTACCTTAAAACAACATTCCTTCATTTAATATTGAAACCAACTCCTCATGTTTATGCTTTTTAGCTATGTGTCTTTGTATTGAGGATAATGTCAAAGCCATGCACAACAACTAGAATTTTCGACTACATGCTAGGGGCTGCCGTTCTTCTTTATATAAGAGTTTCTGACTAAAACAATTAAAATTTTTGCCAGCAATTGCTAAACACAAGTGGACCTTTTTTATGGCCAACTAAGAATCATAAATTTTTCAGCCACAAGGGTTATCTTCTTTTTCTCCGGACAAAATTCTTTAATACCGTATGGTCCATGTAAAGATAACTAGCTAAAGTATGTACTAAAATAGCTTGCGAGGTACAAAACTGAAAGTGTTCTCGTATTTTAAAACCTGGAGAGAGCTTCGGATGGTAGTTGGCCATATATTCAACGATCTTTTCAAATTTATAAATGCTTCGCCAAAACTCCAAGGTTTCGGTTAAAGTAGACAAATTTCCAAAAATCTCCACATCCGAGGATCTTTAATAAAGGCTATTTTTATACATTTCCTAACTTTGTGAGAGCCTCAGATAAGGAGGTATCAGCCCTTTTTGTTCTTTCAGCGGTCTAAGAGAAAGTGACGTCATCATAAGTGATAGTCGCCAGAACCCGGAGATTTTTCCTATCTGAGGAGCAACGTCTCCAAAGTAGCACATTCTCTTTTTCATCCAAAAGTTGTGTTTCTTATCTCTGAGAAAAATTCTTGAAAATTTCTACACTCGAAGATTACAACTTTCTCCACAGTCAGATAAGTTTCCTACCTATCCTTAATCTATGATCAATATTCATTTCTTATTTATGATTCTGCAAAGTTTACGTGACATGCAAGTTATTCTAACTAGCAAGAAATATCATACCTTTTGCTGAGACATGTGATACAAACTCTCTACATGGCATAAAACAACTCGTATTCATAATGTATTATGTGTAACATATAAGAAAATGATTGTTATCAGTACTATGAATTGCACAGTTTGTTATTTTAGCTTGCTTCTTACTAGCTAATTTATTACAAGCTAATATTAGCTTAACAAATTACTTGTCAACTGGCAACTCTTTTTTAATGGTCGAGGCTACTTTTCAATTTCGGAGAAAAAACTTTCAGGCTAAAGGGGCTCTGCCTCGGAATCTCGTCATCCTCGACATGGCCATCAACCTCGACATTGTCTTCATCAACCTCAAGTTTTCCACTTCATTGGCTCGAGGGGCTTCTCTCATGAACACCAGCCAAGAGGGGCGGGGCTGTACTGGTGAACCAATCCATCCTAGTTGCCTGGTGCTCATGAGAGAAGGCTTCAAGATGTGGAAGCTATCTTCGGCGTCGAATACACCAACTTTTGAAGACGTCTCCTGATCGAAGCTGAGGAATGAAACCCCGTATCAAAGCTCATCGTTCAAGACATTTAGAGGCATGGTTTTTGGAGTTAGAACCTGAAAACCCGAGAATGTGCATACTCTTTTCTCCATATCCTTTTTTCCCACTGGGTTTTTGGGATGGAGTTTTTAGTGAGGTGCGCACGGGAAAGTTGTAAAGGACGTTTCTTTGTAACTAGGGCATGAGTTGTAATCGGGCCTCTTTTAAACAAGGAGCAACTATTAGGTCTTGTTGTACCGGCCAAGACCAAATAGTTTGAGGGGCTACTGTTGGGGGTGCGCCTTAGGAGACCTAAGGCTAGGACCCCGTGTGTATAAAAGAGGTCCAAAAGAGGTTGTAAGGGCATATTTGTAAGGGTCGAGGACCCAAATGTAATTATCAACCCCACCAATGGAAATAACATAAACAGCCAGCTCCTCTTCCTATAAATAGGACCCAAGGGGTGGAGGTGGAGGAAGAGGCTTGACCTTTGTAGTCATTGGTTTCTTGTTCAATTGTCTCAAGTGCTTTCATCATTCCTCCCTTTGTGTCTGTTTGGGATTTCCTAAATCCCAACAAGATTCTCTTTATGTTTCTTCGTGTATGAGTTCATTTTTTATTTCAAATTTTTGAGTAGATACAAAACATGATGCCTTAAGTTAAAAATAACTATACTAAGATTTTCTTTTCAAGGTTATTTACATAGGTTAGGAATATTCAATATAAAATTGATCTTAGATATACAAAATTGTATGAAAAGTAATCATAAAAAATGGTAATGTATTTTTCTAACATAGAGTATCATGTTGTAAGTCAACTAACAAAATTTGAAATAGAAACTCAACTTGTACATGAAGAAACAGAAGAGAAATATAATTAGGGGTAGATCAGATCAAATTAAATAGTTTGGGGAGTAAAGCGAACCTAAATTTTGCTTAGGAGGTTAACTAGATAAAGTAAATATGTGAAGAGAGTAAAATGGACATTTTCCTTCTAGATACTGGAAACTGAAATTTTCTTGTGTGCTGGTAAATTTTTTTATGTGTATGTACCACAAAAATCTTTAGGATTCCTCTTGGAAAATTTGTTATACACGGTTCATGTTCCGTTAAAACAAAAATCAAAGTCATGATTCATAAGCCAGGGGCCCAGGGCGTTCACTGCAACATCTATCTGTAACAAAATGATCGAGCCACACCCACAATCCCCAAAAGAAATGATCGAGCCATTTATCACGTATTGAGATTTTGCAAGAAAAGAGATGTCTGCAAATTAATTTGCTTATCGTGAACAACGAAAAGCCATTGCCTAGCTATTTGTAAGAAAGAATTGCATACGAAAAGAATAATAACCAAAGAATATAATACAACCATAATTTCTACCTTTATTTATTCTGAACCTGAAATCAATAAGTCGCCTCATTTCACCTAGCTAATCAACCTTACAACTTGCGTAGCATGTCTAGTCTAGCTATGTCAGAGACCGTATTATTGCCGCATTGTATGCACTAAATCAACAATATATCGCATTGATCTACTATGTACACAGCTTCCAAAGAATTCATTTCTCCATGGAAGCCCTAGAAAGCTACAACATATATATACACAGACAGCCAGAGATGATTAAGCGTGTGTAGGCAGCTATGGCGTTACAACACACGGAGGGTGGCTGGGATCCACGAAGTGGCAGTTGCCTCCGCCGGGGCCTTTAGCGACTGCATGATCAGTGACTCGCCGCCGTGCCCCTAGCAACGGCCTTGCCGCGAGGATCACGTTGCAGCACTGCATCATCAGCACGGCCACCACCACCACCACCCTTGCCACCAGCATCGCCGCCGTCGATGGCGCCATGTCCAACAATTACTAATAAATCGATCACCTCTTTGTGCAACCACAACCTCAGAATTGCAAACAAAATTAAAGCAACTATATGCCTATATGTATGTGGGTTGCATTGCTAGCTTGTGGAGATGAGAGGATCGATGATGTGAAGTGCATTGAGGTGGCTAGTGAATTGCTTTGTGGAGGGAAGAGAGGCATGCAAGGTGGGTGTCCTTTTATAGTTCGTTAGTCAAGTGTGATCAAGTGCCCAAAAAAGTATAATCACGGACCGGGTCAGTTCTTCGATCACCGGTTACCATTTTTGAGACTTTGTTCTGAACTGCATGTTGATTAGCAAGTCCATTCTGAATTCAACTTTTGAAGTTTGAACAAAGTCCATGCAACACAGAGCGTCGTAATGAAGGTATATGAATGAGCTCTTTTACGATGCATCATACCACCAGGCGGTGGTACAGGATATAAGTCTTTTTTTGGAATGGGTAAATCCGTTTTTTTAATTAAGAATAAAAATTCGGACTCCACAATCAAGTTTTGACTGTGTACAACCAAACAACAAGCAACTCAGCAACATATAAACTGCAAATTGACTTAGAGCGACACGATACAAGGAGAAAACACCAAAACAAAATCTAGTTTTCAATTCTCCTGAAGATGTTCCATCCCACTTTGCTCACGACGTCCATAGTTGTGACCTCCAAACTCTGGCTTTCTTTTATCAATTTGAGCCTCTCTTCCTCTTTACATAGAAGCGTCCATGACCGGATCCAGTGTGTTCCCCTGAAGATCACCTGCAAGCACGAATTAGTCTTTGATCTTTGGAATACCATATCATTTCGACACAGCCACAACACCCACCATAAGGCTGATGTACCAACCAATACTTGATTTCTAAGCTTAACAGGGAAACTCTTAAGCCATGGTCCAAAGAGATTCGCAATACTACTTGGTGATTTTATTAAAAAAACATACCGACTATATTCCACATCAAACGTACCAGATGGCAATAAAAAAAGTGTTGTTATTGTAATTATAAAAAATATGTTTTTTTTAGATTAAAAAATATGTTATTTTGAGTACTGTGATTTTTTCCTCCAAACATTGTTTTCGAGCGCGCGACATTTTTTGCTTTTCCACGGAGATAAATTTTTTAATAATGCCTCTACCACCTATACCACGCATATATACCACTATACCACAAGTGCAAATTTTAGTGATATACAATTAATCTCAACCGTCGAATTTTTTCATACTAATCCTTTTCAAATAATGATATATGATGGTACGGTGCACCATAAAGCAGGTAGAGACGGCTCGCTGCAGGCTCATTGCAGGTGATCCGTGCTTATTGCTAGATTTGAGTGCAGGACTGATTGGCTTGTTTTGAGTTGCGCGCGTTGCATCAAAGATTTGGGAGGTATGATCTGTGTGGGACACGAGATCGACATGTGGGATTGAGACTGACATATCAAAAAAAAATCATGTGCTGTACCATGACTTAGAGCATGGCTAATGGTTTCGCCCACAGCCGGCTCCAACGCTTTCTGACCTGGCGTTCGGTGCTGATGGATCCTGCTAGCATTTATTGCAAGGTAGCAAGCTCAGCCAATAGCAGTTGCCGCAGCTCCTCTTCGCCGGCTTCCAGCCGGCGTGTGGCGAGACGCCCATCCCATTCTCTCTCTTCGTTTCTCTCTCTCCCACGTCGGATTTCGCCAGCATCCCGCCTATCATTGTACTAATACTTGCTCTTAAGAGTCGTGGTCAAACACACACTCATCGTGACCGTTTACACTAACTCAAGAAAACACCACACTCGATGGACCTGCATATCGATCTCAAAATAAACTGCTTCTTCCCCTCCGTCCGTCATGCCGCCGCACCAGAGCTATCCGCCGCCCCTTCTCTCCTGCCTCCCATGTCCTCTATTCTACACTTATTCTCGCTGCTCCTCGGGCATGGAACGAGGAATGTGGTCACGCCCGTTCCCGGAGGTTTAGCGGATAAACACCCATCGTAACCTCCAATTCTGCCGTAAAAATAGTTTTCTATTATTAGGTTTAGGCCAAGATCCGGCCTCGCTCTCCATTTAGTCTTACATGGAGAGCCTGAGGATGGCACGCAAATCTGGAGCGACGGAGCTCGAGGAGGAAGTAACTTTAGTAGCCGCCTCCGATGCCGCTTCTTCCTCGCCTCATTCATCCTCTTCTCCGCGCGAGGCGCGTAACTTTTGAGAAGTAAATGTCGCGGCGGCGCAATATTTTGTCCGCGGAAATAACTTCGTCTCGCAAAGACGACCACCTCATCTCGACCCACACGGAGGCCTCTGCTCATCCATATGGAGGCCTGGGGGTCAATCCGCCCCGTACATCAGTACACCCCACCATCAGCTGGCAGCTGCAGCAGGCCACCTCCACCCGGCCCACCACCGTCCGCTATGGAGAGGCCGTCGCACGACTCGCACCGCAGCAAACAAGATAGCGCTTCTTCTGCTTGAACGTCGCCGGCAACAGGCTCTGCGCCCGCCGCATCCTCTGCTTCCTCAGACGCCATAGCGTGCCTTCGCGCCATGAGTAAGGACGTTCAATTTTGGTTCCCCGGATCGAATTGTGGTTCGTGGCCTTTCCAGTCCATGCATTGCGCTTGCGCTAACCAGGCTGGAGAGGACCGGTGTTCTTCGACGTCGGGCACCTAACTCAACAGGTCCAATGACCTGGGGACCACCTCCTGCGCCCGCTTCATGCCCTTGTACCCGGACCTCCCTCTCCTCAGGCCCTGACCTTCCACCGCTGCCTCCATGAAAGATTTTTACACCTAAATTATTCCTCGGCAGGATCGCTGCCGGCGGCAATGGAACGCGGAACGCCCGGTCATGTTCCACGCTCCCGCGCCGCCGCCGCCGGATAAACAGCCATCGCCGCACGCTCCAATTCTTCCACAAGGTCCAAAAGACCCACCCAGGTTACTTTATTATTACTTTAGATTTGCGGTGTCCATATATTAAATATTAGGTCAACTAAACGAATGTATATTCATCTTGCATTGCATGCAGTGTTTCATAGAGAGCCTTTTGAGGTTATTTGGGCGGGGGCTGCCAAAATTACTTCTCTCAGAACTCAAAGGAAGCTGCACATGAGGAAGTAACTTTTAGTTATAGATGGGGTTCCATCTTCCTCCCTGCACAACCATAAATTAGCATTCTCTCAACCAAAAACGCATTATTGAGATAACCGCCTTCCTCATTTGATCAACAGAGTGCGGCCAATTCTAAGGCCTTACGTAAAGAAGAAGAACATTTAAACAAAAAGCACGCGATCTCGCTAGTTCAATTGAGGAAAAATGGTAAAGGACTGTGGTTTATTCTGCTCCTCCATTTGCCTGGATAAATATTTATGGAATACACGAATCCATTGATATTTGTACAGACGACATATAATTCAAGCCTTTCAGGTTTGCCTCTCTCAGTACACCCACCACCAGTGGCAGCTGCATTGTCAGGATGTGCATCTACACACTATGCTCCTGATAACCATGTTTGTTAAACACAGCATTTTCCAGTAATGAAACCTCTGATTATATAAATTTGCAAATTATAAAATAATTATGATGTACTTAAAATATATGATGATAAAACATATTATAAATAAATAAATAATATTTTCACAAATTTTTCTGAATAAGATTCTGCAACATACAAGTCACCATCGTTGCTATATTTGCGAATACGGGCCGTCGCACGACTCGCACCGCAGCAAACAACGGACCGAGTTCCAGTGCAGTTGTTACTGCGACTGGAACTTTAGCAGTCGCCGGCTGAGAGGGAAACACTGTTCACTACTGTACAACACTGTTCATGTCGTCACTATTCACTCAGTTTACTGTTCACTCGGGTACTGTATCACCGCATCTGGACCGTCCGCGCGGAAATCAGACGGCTAGGATCACGTGCAGTCGCTATCTTGCAGTCCCAGTAACAACTGCATGCGATCTCCGTCCGCAAACAACAAAGCCGTGCGCCATGTCTGCTTGGAACGTCGCCGGCAACAGGCTCTGCGCCCGCCGCATCCTCTGCTTCCTCAGACGCCACTGCCTTCAAGGCGCCGCCCATGAGTAAGGACGTTCAATTCCTTGGTTCCCCCGATCGAATTGATCGGGTGGATACTCTTTATTTAATCATGCATTGCGCTTGCGCTACCAGGCTGGAGAGGGAGACGGCGGTGTTCTTCGACGTCGGGCACCTGGAGCACCTGGCGAGGTCCATGGCGATCTAGCTTCATGCCCTTGTACCCCGGACCCGCCCTCTCCTCAGGCCCTGACCTTCCACCGCTGCCTCCACATCTACACCGTGCTCGGCAGGATCGCTGCCGGCGGCAAGCACGCGGAATGCACCCGGACCATGTTCCGCTCCTCGACGCCGCCGCCGCCAAGGCCAATCCTCGCACCGCCGCTACGCACGCCTTCTTCCACAAGGTCCAACAAGACCCACCCAGGTTACACACTTTTTTATTTTCTCTTCTTATTGCGGTGTCCATATATTAATTAAGTGAATCAATAAACGAATGTATATTCATCTTGCATTGCATGCAGATGTTTCGCTGTTTGGATGAGGATTTGGGCGGGGCTGCCAAAATCTTATTAAGGATACTTGGCCCTTGAGTGCCCAGAACTCAAAGGGAAGCTGCACACTGTGCTCCCAAGTCTTCTCATATTTGTCTCTCTGGGTGGGTTCCATCTTCCTCCCTGCACAACCATAGCTGCTGGAGCATTTCTTCTTACAAAAATCCATTATTGAGATAACCGCCTTTCCTCATTTGATCAACAGAGTGCGGCCAATTCTAAGGCCTTACGTAAAGAAGAAGAAAGTCTGTAAACAAAAAGCACGCGATCTCGCTAGTTCAATTGAGGAAAAGAGGTATGTAAAGTAACCTGTGGTTTATTCTGCTCCTCCCTATTTCTGCCTGCACCTGCTGAAACTTACACGAATCCATTGATATTTGTACAGACGACATATAATTCGAAGCCTTTCAGGTTTGCCTCTCTCCTTAATTCATCCATTTCTTCGTGTTATTTAGTCATTGTCGTAACATGTGCATCTACATTACTATGCTCCTGATAACCATTGTTTTTTAAACACAGCATTTTCCAGTAATGAAACCTCTGATATGTAAATATGCAAATCGTACTACTGTGTCAAAAAAAATAGATGGCTGCATCTCTGCTTCATATTGTCAATCACATACTACCGTCGCTGTTTTTTGCTATAAAAATTCTGCACCAACAACCGCCAAGTCTTTGCTTACGTTTTGTGGAATTAGCACACAAGTTGTCCCTTTGTTTCAAGAAAGTCGCCAATGCATGAAAAACAATTGAAATTAGGTAGTCCTATTTGGGGACAGTAACCGGAGATTTAAATGGTCTGCTGAATTTAAGTATTTTTAGAGTATCTCCCCAGTCTTGGAATGAAGGTAGCTTGACTATCACACATGTACAGTACACAAGCGTGCCTATTGTTGCTTCTTGGAAGCATACCTCTGCATTTCATTCCTTATTACAGCTACCTTCTTGAATCTAATAATGGTTTCCATATAATTCTCCATTGACAAATTTGCATCCAGATTCCAGCATCAACATTAATGCTGCAACTGTTCCATTGTGCCCTGTTATTTACTTGCATTTTGTTTATCATAAAGCAGTTGCCCTCATAGCAGCAACTATCATATCATAGTTTAAACCAAGCTATGCTAAACTTGTCAACTGAATAAACTGGGAGCACAGTAGGATTTTTTTTTTCTCCTAACAAAGGGTGAGGTTTCAAACTAAAAGTTGCTGATGTGGTGATGGTAAGAGACAAACACCAATAGGACTGGTTGCACAACAGGACACAAAAATGTCTGAATGAAAATTTCAGTTTCTTTTTTGTGTTTCTATATTTTGCATAACGCGAGACACGAGCACAGTTGGGGGCAGTCAAGTCATAGGATCCAGTCATCTTATGAGCACAAATGTACAATGCTATGATCGTTCCCTTGAGGCGTTGATAAAGTGGTTTTCTTCTTGCAGCAGAGTCAGGAGAGGATGCAGCTGTTGCAGCAGGAGCATTAGGGGGAGGGGATGGGAGCCACGAAGAAGCTGGAGATGTTTCAAGCAAGTGGGAGAAGAAGCGCAAGATGATCTCAACTGCTGAAGATGCCAGTAGCATTAGTACAAGATCGCTGAAGGTGGCTAGGAAAGATCAATAATCGATCTTCCTCTCCGCTCTAAACTTTCCTGTTGTTGTTGCTGCTGCATAGATAGAATAGGGTAGGATGGGTCAGCAAATCAAACTAGCTAGATTTGGACTGTCTAATCATTGGCGTGTGTGTACGTTGTGATACATGATCAGTTGGAGAGACGGATGAGCCCAAGATCACTTGGCATATTTCAATTAATTTTATTAACTTGGCATTCGGATGCATGCCATCGGCAACTCCAACAGTTCCCCATTCCAAGTTGCTATTCTTGTTTTTTTGCCAAAAACAGAAAAAACCTTCTCCAACAGTTCCCCATCTCATATTGTCATTTATCCCAAGTTGGGAAAAACAGACTCCACGCGCGCATATACGCGCGCACCTATCCCGGCGCATCCTTCCGTAACAGAAGAGGTGGAAGGGTATAAAAATAATTTTGTTTTTCTCAGGATTCCTGATTTAAGTTTTCAAGAGGTGGAAAGGTAGAAATATAAATTTGTTTCTCTCTCAGGGTTCCTGATGTAAGTTAGATTTGGATTTGGCAAGTTAAGGGAAGTGCTCCGGTGGTCCTTCCAACAAAATTAGCACGAATTTTAAAGCAGCCACGTCATTAATTGAGTTTAATTTCCGCCTGGGTTGTTGTATTTGGGCCCAGCCCTACCGTGCCCTAATAGAGCCCAAATCAGTTCAAAGACCCATCCCATCATCCATCGTAGCGACTCATATGACGGTACCCAAGGAGGCCGCTCTCTCCCCTTGCCGTTTTCTTCTCCCTCCGCGGCTTCACTGCACAACTTCTGCAGACGGCGGCAGGCGCAGTCGGAAGGACGGGCACCAATGGCTCGTCAGTCGTCACCCCCAATCCGATTTCATCAACAAAAACAAAGACGGCTCCATCTCCCTTGTGTTTCTCCGCAGCGCCCCGGCCGTGTGCCACCTCCTCCACCCGGCGTTGGAGCCTTGCAGGCAGCAAGCGAGCCTCGTCAAGGACCTAAAATCACCAAGAGAGGAACCCGCATTTGCTCCCACTACGCTCGCGCAGTTCGACCGCCTATGCTCGCCACCGGGGGTCCCGAAGCTCTGCTCATCCCTTTCCCCCTTGCTCGTCGCCGCGTGGAGCTCTCTTCTCCGCGTCCGGATCTTACCCCTTCGGAATTGAGGGCGCCGTAGAGCTCACCCCCGCCGACCATGGAGATTATGCTATCGCCCCCTCTCTCTGCCGAACATCTTCGTTTAATTTGTCAATGAAATCGGATCGAGGCGACGAGCGAGGAAGCCTCTGTTGCCGCCCATCCCTCCTGCTGCGCTCGCCGCCATGCGGAGAAAGAAATGTCGAGAGGGTGCGGCGGAGGTAAAAACGACGAGGGGGTAAGAGAGAACGCGTGTTGGGTGGAGCGACGAAGGACTGTGTTTCAATTGGACAGGATTTGGGTTCTATCACGACGTGGGTAGAGCCGGGCCCAAATAGAGTCCAGCCGGAAATTAAACTCAATTGATGACGTGTCTGCTTTAAAATTCGTGCTAATTTTGTTGGGAGGACCACCAGAGCATTTCTTGCAAGTTAATTATGCCAAACTGTGGGAGATTAGCTCTTTTTTAACTTGTCATATCTTTTTAGAAGTTGGCAAAACATAAGATTTGCCAAGTAAAATTTGACAAACTGTTGGAGATGTGGTTGTTTGTCTTGCTTTTATCTATTTTTGGTGGCATTCGTGCTTACTACGGGATGATGAAAATTGAGCAGATTTTTAATGTTCATTCATCTAATCAACTAACGAAAGGGGTGAGTAGCGAGTATTCAATCTTTGCCTTAATACGGTTGCAAATATATTTGAAATATAGTTCCTTGCAGGCAACATTTGGTTCACAAGACAAACACTTCTTCAGGTAGCCATTTTAAGTCTGTAATAACAAGTCCATTGTAGGGATTATCATCTTTTCTGTGAACATGTATATAGTTCATAGTTTCATTGATCGTGTGTTACTTGCATATATTTATTTTCATCACAGGAGTTGCCGGTGCAGTCAGTTTTGTCTGGGAGGTTCTGAGGTAATAACTGAATTCGAATCTGCCCTTTGTGTCAACAGAGCATCAGGCAGTGCAGAATGAGGAGGGAGGTGTAGACAAAACAGGATGCCGCTCAACTCTGACGGAATACATGTATGACATGACGTTTGTAAGAACTTCTTCTGGTGTTGATTTTTGTTTTTGTCCATGCCTGAAGCCTGATCGCTGCTTCTTCTTTTTTTTGTTTTTTAAAAAGTAGATCGCTGCTATTGAGGAGGAGGTGGTCGATCTTCCAGCATGTTGCAGATGCAGTGCCTTTATTTTGGTGTAGTGTAGATGATGAGCAAGTGTCGATGATAGTCAGTGTGTGAAAACAAGTCTTGATACAGTACAGGCATATCTATTTTTAGGTAATGCCGACCACAACACGAGCTACTTACAAACGTTCTCCAATTTACCATTGATACAATGGCCACTAAAAATAACTAAGAAAGAAGAATAAAAAAAATCCACGCGACCTACGCAATAAAACATATATTCCTAAGCTAAAAAAAACATATTTCAACCCAACACTGCAATAATGTAATGCTAAAGAGCTAGTTTGATGCCGTGCATGGACTTGTCAACATAATAAACTGCAAAAGGGAAATGACGAGATGCAGAGAAGGAGGCAGCTAGCGAAGGAGTAGCCGGCTGCAACGAACTTATGGAAGTAGCGATGACATGTCCGCGGACTGGTGGTTGGGATCCTGGTAGTCGAACGGGTTGCCTTCCCCCGGACCAATAACGGCCCTGGCGAGAAGGTGCCGCACGGTACCGAGCGCTCCGGCGCCGGCCTCTCCCAGTCCCATCGTCTGCCACCCGTCGCGGCCGTGGTCCGCCGCCGCACCCAGCAGCGGCAACGGCCTCGCGGCGAGGATGACGACATTGCAGCACTGCATCATCAACAACAGCACCACCACCACCATTGCTGCCGCCGACCGTACCATGCTATAGAGGTCGATCGGCGTATGATCGATCCCGGCCGCCTGTGTAGTCGCCCTGTGTGTAATCACAGCTAAAAGGGAAAACGGTCGAGTGTACTATTGCAAGCAACAAGTTAGTACTCGTTTTGATATAGCTAAGTGGAGTATGTGTTGGTCGAATGCTCGTTTTGATGAGCTTATGACTTGCTTCTTGTTTGATGTAAGGCTGTACGGGAGACATGCATGCACGATGGCACCCGTTTTATAGTGTCGTTACGAATTGTTTAATCAACACCCGAAAAGGCTCGATCGACGCGGTTTGCAGGGCTACTACGTCCGGTATTCCACAGTTCATTTGCCAAGGTTGAAGCCGAGATATATATTTATAAAAGACCCAAAAGGGGAAACTCGGAGACTCGGTAACAGCTAGCAGGTCGGTGAACTTGGAGATATACCAAGTCACCAGCTATGAACACACACTTGTGTTAAATAAATAATAAAATTCCTTGACCAATTAAGCGGGACTTGTTGGCAACCAGCAGCTATCCCCAGCCAGGTTCTTTTCCGCGGTTCGGCCGACACGTACTCGGAGCCACGGACGGAGTTTGGACGTTCCATGGTGGGCTAGTGGGACAAGCATCACCTTTTCAGCGCCACTAGCCCGTAACGCAGTCGCTCTCCTACTTTGCTGACATCGTCGAGTTAGGGTTAAGTGCGTCAGGTAGGACGATCAATCCGTTCTCTCCAGCAGACATTCGTTAGGACATGTTCCAATCTAATTATATCTTTTACGCCGAGTTCTCCAAAACTAGACTACACTTAATTATATTAAAAGAATTATATCTAATAGAACCATTTCACACAACTTCGAACTAGATCTTGCATAATGTTGTCGTTGTTGTGTAAGGACAATAGCAAATTAATAGAAAGAAAAAGAAGACTAAATCACCGTATAAGGACAATAGCAAATTAGGATTCGATCAGTAATGGGTTTGTATATTGGATGAACAGTAACATGCCGTTTCTTCCACCATATTTTACTAAAACAAAAACGACATTCAAACCACCTCTAAAACTTATGAATTTTTTTTAGTGATACAAAAGATAGAGACGAACTCGTTTTACACAAAACACACACATACACGCAGGCACACACATTTTTTAAAATCTTGAAACTAAAATTCACCAAAATACTCTACTTTTAAAGATACGTGATTTTGGAGCATAAAAGTGCTTTCCAAAAATTATGTAAAAATACCCAAATATTTGTGTATAAATCCAAATCTAACATTATTGGTTCCCCAACTGTATCAATTCCTCCCGAAGCTAAGGTTAAGTTTGTATATATACTTATATCCTAATCAATCGGGAGGATTTGACTCGACCGGAGACTACATGATGGATAGCGGGTTCACTTGACTACGTTGGTGTCATCTGATAGGTCGTCCCATGCATTAACACGTAATTTTGGATCGACTCAACAGACAACATGTACAATGAGTTGTATGGTAAGTCGTCTGGTAAAGTTATATAATTCGTTAATTTGTGCATATAAAAAGAAATATTGTTTATGCTTAATCTTCAAATTTTAGTTACAACCCCTGCATGGTCCATTATTAGAACTAGGTGAATTCCCCGCGCGTTGCCGCGAGATATGTTGCTTAACTTTTAATGATTATTAGATCACTTGGGAAAGAGTGAATTTGATATTTTTTTAAATGATTGATGTACTTGGAAAAGAGTAAAAATTTGAGCTTTTTAACATGAAGGTAAATCATATTTTACTTGCTAGATAACTGAGGACGATACAATGTTTACTTGATAAAACAGAAATATCGGGAGAAATTATGAAGATGATAGTCAATTAGTCACGATGCTCTCTCTCCCTCTCTCTCCATTTCTCTCCCTTCGTGCGTGCTTTGCTCTGCCATCAGAGAAAACTTTAGCTCACGGTGGATGTTTTTTTTCCTGAGTTTTGTGAGGGAAGCCAAACCTTTCCTCTGGAATGGGGAGCTCCATTCCTCCATTCCAAACATGATATGATGTCAGCAAATAAAACATAGGAAGAGCAATTGAAACTAAATCGTAATTGCTTCTAGTACTGATGATTATTTTCAGTGTCACTGAATCCCATAATTTTCCTCTCACCTTCTCCTCTTGTGTGGCAATTGTAACACCCTAAATTTACTCTTTTGCATTTTACTAAAATTTATTAGAATTTATAGAATTTATTTTGGGCTTGTTAAGGATTTAAAGATTTTTTTCTAAGGTTTAATGTGATTTTTAGGCATTTAAATGTTTTCCCAAAATTTAATTAATGAAATATAGGAGTTGAATGTTGCATACATGCTGGTGCATTATTTTTGAGTGTTTGAATTCAAATTTGTGTTGAATTCAAATTTTTGTTTGAAGTTCAAAAGAATTCAAAAAGTTTCTTTTCTCCTCCCTCTCCTTTCTTGTTTTTGCGCCGGCCTGCTTAGCTCCAGGTCTGCCGGACCACCCTCAAGTTCCCCGCCCAGTCCACCGCTCTTCCTCCTTTCCGCCTCAGCTGCTCGGCCCAGCCAGCTCTTAGCCCACACCGGCCCGCCTGCTCCCCTCCACCTTGAGTCGCTGCCAGGTGGGATCCCGAAGTCATCACCTTCCTCCGGGTCGGACCGAGCTCGAGTCGAACCCGACGCGTCCGTACGCCGTGTGTCGCGCCGCCTCCGTTCATGGGCCTGCACGCCAAGGTGCAGCACCCCGCACCTATAAAGCTTGCGCCGCCCTTCTCCGCCCTAGCTTTTGCCCTAGCTCCGCAAGCACGCGTCGCCGCCTGGAGCTCGAACCCTAGCTGAGGTCGCCGCCGACGGTCTCCCTCGCCGCCGCCTGCCCACCGACGAGGAGCAGTCCCGGAGCGTCGCGAGGACGAGACGGAGCCTCTACTGCTGCTTGACGACGCCCCCGAGCTGTGCAGCGCCCAGACGAGCTCGCCGGAGTTCGCCACCGTAAGTCGTCCGCTCCGCCAAGCCACTCGCCGTTTGGTTCCTCGTGTTGTTCCCGCCCGGTTCAAACCACGTGCCAATCCTTGGCCGGATGCCCGTTTTCGGGTTTTCGCCGGCGTGCTCGCCGCCGCTTTCCGCCGTCGCGCGCTGCCCGCCTCGCCAGAGTTGCCCGCAGCCGTGGATCTGACGACGGGCGGCTCAGATCAAATTGGTCCGCCGTGTTAGCGAGTATAGCTATGGGTAGACCGGTTCTTTAGCTAACTGATAGAGCTGACTGTTTCTTAGCTTTTCCGTTGCAGCTGTGAGAGGCGATCCGTTATTGTCGGACGTCCTACAGTGCCGGCCTTGTATAAATACAGAGCGTACAGATCAATACAAAGTGTCGATCATTCTCTCTAGCTCTTTCATGGTATCAGCTTAACTGTCGATCCTACCTTTCCGCTGCCCCTTCCTGCTTGCTCGCGATGGCGCACAGCCCCGCGTCCTCTTCCTCCTCTGAAGCCTCCGGCGCCCGTCCACGACGTGAACCCCTTCCACGTCGCTGCCCCACCCTTGCCCATCGCAGCTTCTTCCATCCCTTTACTGAACATCAAACACCATGTTCCCGAGATCCTCGACCTCCATGACTCCAACTACGCCTCCTGGAGTTCCTTGTTCGAACTTACGTTTCGCAAGCTTGGCCTCGTGGATCATGTCGACGGCTCCGTCGATGCGCAGACGCGTTTGCTCGATGTCGAGTGGACGCAGATCGACCACTGCATCGTCTCGTGGATTTACCTCACCGTCTCCAAGATGATCCGCGACATGGTGTTCCATCGCGCGCCACCGCCCTCTCTGCGTGGCAGGCCGTGCGCGGCCTCTTCCTCAACAACACGTCGCAGCGTGCCGTGTATGCCCTTCAGGATTTCCACAACCTGCAACAGGGCGATCTCTCCGTCCACGATTACTGCTGCCGGCTCAAGCGTCTCGCCGACACCCTCACCGACGTCGGGCACCCTGTCACCGACCAAGACCTCGTTGTCAACGTGCTGCGCGGCCTCAGCTCCAAGTTCTCCAATGCACTCGGCGTCGTCACGGCCATGAATCCCTTGCCGTCGTTTCTCTGGGTGCATTCCTATCTGTTGCAGGAGGAGACTCGTGTTGACCGATCACATAAGGTGGAGGCGGCTAACACGCTCCTCGCCGCCGCCGGTTCTTCTGCTGGTACACCCACCGGTACTCCTACTGGTGCGGCGGCGGCGGCCCTCGTCGCCACCAATTCTTCCGGCGTCTCCAAACCGCCGGCCCAGCTGTCGGCTTCCTCTCCACCGAAAGGCGGAGATCGCCGCAAAAAGCGCAAGCAATCTGACGGGCGCGCGCGCAACAACTCTGGCTCCACCGCGCAAAATCCGGCGTCGCAGCAACAACCTTGGGGGGTGCCGTACCCCTGGACCGGCATGGTTCAGGCGTGGCAGGTTCCCCCGACATATTGGCGTGCGCCGTCCGGCGGTTCGTTCCCACGAGCCGGCACTCCTCCTCAAGCCATGTTCGCGCAGGCGCCTCCACCACAGCAGTACTCCTTCGCCACACCGCCCAACCTCTACACCGCACTCCACGGGCAACCATCGTCCACCGTCGCTTACACCGGCAGTGGAGATTGGTTTCTCGATACCGGCGCTTCTTCGCACATGACCGGCAACCCTGGTATTTCCCACTCTCACCCTGTTCCACCTGGTTCAGCTCACGTAATCGTTGGCAATGGTGATTCTCTTCCTGTCACCCACACCGGCGCCCTGTCTGTTCCTACTTCTGCCACACCTTTGCGCTTGCACAATGTTCTTGTTTGCCCTTCTTTGGTTAAGAATCTTGTTTCTGTTCGTGCTCTAACCCGTGATAATCCCGTCACCGTTGAATTTGACGCTCTTGGGTTCTCTGTCAAGGATCTACGCACGGGGACGGTGCTTCTCCGATGTGATTCTTCCGGCGATCTATACCCACTACGCGCCACTGCCAACGTTCAACATCACGGGCTCGCCGTCACCACTTCATCAAGGCTGTGGCATGCTCGCCTTGGTCACCTTAGTGATAGCTCTTTCACCAGATTGCTTCGTCAATTTCCATTTACTTGTTCCCGTGTAGACAACCACCTGTCTTGCCATGCATGTCGCCTTGGTAAGCACGTGCGTCTTCCTTTTGCTAGTTCTAATAAGGTTGCCGGTCGAGCCTTCGAGCTCCTTCACTGTGACTTGTGGACGTCCCCAGTGATCAGCAACTCCGGCTACAAGTACTATCTTGTGATTCTTGATGATCATACACATTATGTTTGGACATTTCCTTTGCGTGCTAAGTCCGAAGTTTTACCCACCATGATCTGTTTCCATGCTTACGTTTGTACTCAATTCAGTGCCTCGATCGCTAGCTTGCAGACTGATAATGGCAGGGAGTTTGACAATCATGCACTGCGGTCTTTCCTCTCCTCCAATGGCATGATCCTTCGCCTCACTTGCCCTTATACTTCACAGCAAAATGGCCGCGCAGAGCGTGTCCTTCGCACTCTCAAGCGGCGGCGCTCTCCTCTCCTTTTCACTCAAGCGTTCACGCCACCCCTGCCGAGGCGCTGCCACACACACTACATGCTTAACCGCCGTCCTTGCCGCCCGCGCAACGACGCCACACCCTACAAGCTCCTCTTCGGCCATGATCCTTCCTACGATCACCTTCGAGTATTTGGGTGCTTGTGTTATCCGAACTTGACTGCCACGGCCGCCAACAAGCTCTCGCCGCGTTCTGTGGCGTGCATTTTCCTGGGTTACCCGGCGGACACCAAGGGTTACCGGTGTCTTGATCCTCAAACTAACCGTGTTATTGTGTCTCGCCATGTTTACTTCGAGGAAGACGTGTTCCCCTTTCGTTCCAGGGCACCCGATGCACACGCGCCTTCGTCGCCGCCGTCCGACGACACCGTACCACTGCCTCTGGCTCGCCATGTCGCAACACGCCGGGCTCCCATACCGCTGGCCTCTACAGGGCGCTACACCAGCCGTGGACGTTCCTCCATCGTCGCCAGCCGTCGCCTCACCACAGCTCGCAGCCTCGTCATCTCCCGTCGCCTCATCACCATCGACACCCGCTCCAGCTGGGGGCGACGTCGCGGCCTCGCCACACGCGCCATACGTCGCGGTCTCGCCTACCATGCACCACGCCCCGGCTCACGATGTCGCGTCCGCTTCCCCAGGTGCGAGCGACGTCTCGACATCGTCGGGTGCGCCCCTCATCGCGACATCACCAGC
Organism: Cenchrus purpureus; assembly: GCA_022644695.1. NCBI lineage: Eukaryota > Viridiplantae > Streptophyta > Magnoliopsida > Poales > Poaceae > Cenchrus > Cenchrus purpureus. The sequence continues at coordinate 131,627,342 of CP053465.1, read as the reverse complement.
CGGACGCCACGACAGCAGCACCAGGACCGTGCCGTCTATGACTCCGGCACGCGACGACGCCTCCTTGGCAACGCCGCCTTGCGCCACCTCTGTGACCGCGGGAACACCATCCTACCCCCGGCGGTTTCCGGCCGTCACATCTCCGGCACGCCGCCGCGCCGCGCCGCCGACGCTTCCACAACATCCGATGGTGACACGTGCGCGTGTGGGGACTTTCAAGCCTAATCCGCGCTACGCCGCCGTCGCCACTGTCGTTGAGCCACCGGCTGTGCCGCCCTCCATCCATGCCGCCCTCCGCGACGAGCAATGGCGCCACGCCATGCAAGAGGAACACGACGCCCTACTCCGTAACAAGACCTGGCGTCTCGTCCCTCGTCCGCCCGGCGTGCGCGTCATCTCGGGGAAGTGGGTCCTCAAGAACAAGCTGCATCCGGACGGTTCTCTCGAGCGACGCAAGGCTAGATGGGTGCTTCGCGGTGATGTCCAGCGCCCCGGTGTGGATTTCGACCAGACTTTCTCGCCGGTTGTGAAGCCGGCCACCATTCGCATGGTGCTGACTCTTGCCGCATCGAATCAGTGGCCGGTGCATCAACTAGATGTCAGCAACGCGTTCTTGCACGGCGAGCTCAAGGAGATTGTCTACGCCAAGCAGCCCACCGGGTTCGAGGACAGTGCGCATCCGGACTACGTATGCCTCCTCGACAAATCTCTCTACGGTCTTCGTCAAGCCCCTAGAGCATGGTACTAGCGGTTTGCGACGCACCTTTGGTCCCTTGGTTTCGTCACCACCGGCTCCGACACCTCCCTTTTTGTGCTCCGCCGTGGTGCCGACACTGCATGGCTCCTTCTCTACGTCGATGACATCGTGCTAACAGCTTCATCCCCTGCGCTGCTCCACCAGATCGTTCACGACCTGCGCGGTGTTTTTGCCATGAAGGATTTGGGGCCGCTTCACTATTTCCTCGGCATCCAGGTTCGACGGACCAAGGAGGGGTTCTTCTTGCATCAGCAACAATACGCCGAGGATATTCTCGACCGCGCCGGGATGCTCAATTGCAAACCGGTGTCCACGCCCGTCGACACCAAGGCCAAAATCTCTGCTGCTGCCGGACTTCCCCTCAAGGACCAGACCTTCTACAGAAGCATCGCCGGCGCTCTCCAATATCTCACGCTCACCAGGCCGGAGCTTGCTTACGCCGTGCAACAAGCATGCTTATACATGCATGATCCCCGCGATGTGCACTGGAACATCATCAAGCGTATCCTCCGGTACGTTCGTGGGACTTCAGGATACGGTGTTCTCCTTCGAGCTTCGTCCTCCACCGCTCTAACAGCGTACACGGACGCTGACTGGGCCGGCTGCCCAGATACTCGACGTTCTACTTCCGGCTTCTGCATTTTCCTCGGACGGGCGATCTCTGGTCCAAAGAAGCGTAAGCCGTCGTCTCGCGCTCTTCCGCTGAAGCCGAGTACCGTGGTGTGGCCAATGCTGCATTGAATCTTTGTTGGCTCTGGAATCATATCCCCGTCCACAAGGCTAGCATCATTTTCTGCGACAACGTTAGCGCGGTCTACCTCTCCGATAACCCGGTACATCACAAGCGCACCAAGCATGTTGAACTGGATATTCACGTCCGGAGACGGCTCTGGTCAACTTCGAGTTCTTCATGTTCCTACTCATCTTCGCTTGCCGACATCATGACCAAGGGGCTCCTACTTGCTTTTTCAAGATTTCGGGGACAACCTCGCATTAGATCATGCGCGCTGTCACTCGAGGGGGTGTTAGCGAGTATAGCTATGGGTAGACCGGTTCTTTAGCTAACTGATAGAGCTGACTGTTTCTTAGCTTTTCCGTTGCGGTGAGGCGATCCGTTATTGCCGGACGTCCCTACAGGCCGGCCTTATATAAATACAAAGTGTCGATCATTCTCTCTAGCTCTTTCACGCCGGCGTACCGGTCAACCAGGGTCAATCCCGCTGCGCCGCACCGGTTTTACAGAAAGGCCCCTCAGTTTTACGGTTTTATGTTTAGGTCCTTCCACCGTATAGAAAGCCTTACAATCTAGTCCTGTTTTCTTTGTTTTGGTCCCCGAGCTTTCTAGATTTCACGCCCGAGATCCGGCCCTGTAGTTTTACGCCTTAGACCCTAGGTTTTTAAGCATAATTATGTTTTAGGCCCTAGTTTCTTGCAGTTAGACCCCTGGAAGTTTAGTTTTCTCGCAGATATGCCCCTGAACCTTGTATAGCTCATATCTTTTGCGTTTTAGCTCCGTTTTCAGCGTTCTTTATGTCCACGGGTTCGTATCGACGAGTAGAATAGTTTAGTGTAGCTTTTGCTCCTGTTTACAATGATTGGTGAATTGTTTCTTATTTTATTGTATTGCTTCTTTGCATGTGAATGTGTGATGCGTAGAGAACGAGCAATTCGTGGAATTTTCCGGAGTGAAGACTTTGAAGACTCGGCGGTTCCGGAAGGCAAGTGTCCTTGATCATTCCCGCTATTTCCTATTTAAACATGTATTTACACACTGTATTTACTTTATTTCTCTACATTAATTTTGATGGGATTCCTATTAAGGATGATGACTAGGATCTTTTAACCATTGCCTTGTAACCGGGTTGCTTAATTAATCTTGATGGTAGATATTGCTTAGTATGCTCAACTGGGATGGTAATGAACTACATGGATACTACTTTTATACTCTATGTTTCTTTATGATAATTTAATTGAAAGACCATACTATTTAATTGGAACATGGAGCGACCACCCAGGACAACAGTGCAACCACAAGGCTATATAGCTCTGGCTTGGCTAATTAATTAGGGACTCTAGTGTTGGGGTGACCTTACCGAAAGGGCAATGGGGAGCATTAGTTGGGGTATAGACTCGCTCTAGTAGGGAGTTGGACTTTGCTAAGACATGGTACCTACTAGGGGACTTTATACCTTACGGCGGCTCGGAACCTTCGCGGGTTGTTTCACACTAGGGGAACTTTGTAAAGGTCTCGTAGCTTCCCTATGCAATCACACCTTGGCAGTGTGGTATGATGCCTGATCAGCATCGCGTGGTTGGGTTTAAAGTTCTTTGAACTTTTACGCGACTTGTGGTGAAAGTGTACAACCTCTGCAGAGTGTAAAACTAATCGATTAGTCGTGCTCACAGTCAAGAGCGGCCTGGACCCTCACATGATTAATTTATGGAAGTTGAAATTAATTTGTTGAATATACTTTATGATGTTGATGTTTTATACTAATTGTGGGATGGTATATACTTATACTTTAATAGTAATCAGGTGCTAATAAAATTTGACCAACTAAAATGCTAAAGTGCTTAAACTCTTTGGCCATCCACATTTACAACCTTGCATGTTTATTATGTTATTCTCCCCTTGCTGAGTACGGCATGTGCTCACGCTTATTTTATTATTGCAACTACACAACCCGGATTGCTGCTCAGACCTGAAGATTAATGAGAAGTACTAGGCGTACGTGCCACCAGTCAGCTGCCTGTGGAGTTTCCATCTGAAGATGCGCTACTAGTTGTTCGCTCTGATGATATGTTTATGAGACATTCGGTCGTGTAATGGTTATAATACTCTCTTTTACGCTTTGACACTATATCTGGTATTCACTGAGTCTTTACGTGTGTGTAACTTGATCCTGGCACACATGCAATTTAAGCATCTGGTTTTGGCTTATAAAACTGGGTGTGACAGCAATGACGCACTGTTGCTAGGAAAGGGCCGTCGGCATGCCAATCTAGGGGCGGCAGGTCATCTGCTAGGGCGCGCTGGCGCATGGTTGGGGACTGTGTGGCTCACGGACCATGGCCTTCAATGGCGCGGCCGCGCGAGGCTGCGACGGTTATTGGCCGAGTAGAGGTAGGCGACGCTCTCAATGGCGCGTTGGTGTAGGGCCAGCAGAGCAGGGCCGGCGACGCGGGGCAGATGAGTGTAAGGAATCAGATGCTCGTAGCCTAAGAGGGGGAGAGGGTGAATTAGGCAACTTAAAAACTTAACCTATGGCTTATCACTATTTGCATAAAACATAAACTAGAACATGCTACCTAGATGTGCAACTAAGGTTGTTCTAGTGTGAAACTCCCATCCCAAAACAAGTTTTGCAACCTATAGCCAATCCTAGCAAGATACTATACTAGGAAAGTAAAGGCAAGCAAGGATGCAAGAGAGTAATGCGGAATCGTAAAAGGGGATGAGAGGAAGCAAACTCTTGACACGTGATTTATCCCGTGGTATCGGTAGGCACTAAGCCACCCCTAGTCCACGTTGTTAAAGCACTCTACACAAGAGTATTGCTTCCCGGTCACCAAATCTCTCCCAAGAGCACCACTTGACTTGCAACAAAGGCTCGCCACGAAGGCACTCGCCAAGCTCCCTTGGTCACCTTGATGCCGCCTCCACTAAGGAGCTTCTCCACCAAGGGAAGGGGGTCTCCACGTCCCCCGCACAAAGTGTCCTCGCCGCTCCACACCAAGCCGGGAGGGTCGAAGGCGTTCTTGGGAGAGCCACCTAGGCTCCAAGGCTTCCGGCGCACCTCGTACAACTTGATCCACTCGAGAATCACCTCACAAGGTAGGCACACCTTGCACTCACTCAGCCCTAACCTAAGCCTAGCACTAAGCACACACACAAAGCATGTGCAAGTCTATGGATGAGCAATTTAGCACTTGGATGGCTTGGATATGATCTTCTATGAGTCTTGAACTCCTCTGCACTTCCACACACTCCGGCTAGCTCAAATGACGGGGTGGAAGGGGTATAAATAGGCCAAGGCATTAAGCTAGCCGTTGGGCCAAAGCTGCAGAAAGTAGTACCATCGGATAATATGACGCTATGCTTTTCCCGGGCGTCGGTTCATCCGGTGCTACTAGCCGTTGCCTTCCACCGCACATGACCGTTGACACAAATCATCCTACGCTTCAACCGACGCACCGTCGGTTCATCCGGTGCTGAAGGGTTCCTTGCCAAAACCTTACTGTTAGCTTCTTTGGTGCCTTTTCAGATGAACCGTTGATTGTATCCTTGTGACCATCAGTTCATCCGGTGCTTAAGGCCTTTCACTCAGTTCGTGTCTGTCTTGTTCCAGTGGATCATCGGATAGACCGACGGCTCCTACCAATGGACCGTCGGTTCATCCGGTGCTGCTTCTTCTCCAGGAATTCATCCGGTGCAACTAGAAATCATACCGTCGGTTCATCCGACGGTCTGTGTGATCTGGGCCTTCTTCACGCAGTGTACCAAATACTCCGACGCTTATTTCCAAGGTACCGTCGGTTCATCCGACGGTGGCATTTCTTTTCTTCTTCTTTCTTGGTTTTGACCCTTGAAAAATATACTATCTTCTCATTTTGGCATGTGGTATTTTTGCATCCATGGGACCTAGAAATGTCTACAAAGACATGCTCAACAATATGGTTAGTCCCATTGATCATGTTGTCATTAATCACCAAAATCAAACTTGAACAAATGGCCTATGAGGCCATATTCGCTACAATGAGCCGGATAGGAGATTAGAAGATAGAAAAGCAAGAGCTAGCGACATAGGGCAGATGAGCTTTGATCGATTTTCTTTTATAAAGTACTTTGATTGAAGCTCTTCATCTGCCACCATTACTCAGCCGTTTGAGTTGCCAGCTGAGTCTGGAGCTGCCGTGCGTTTGAACATGTTGAGTCTGTTGGGCTGCCGTGCCGTGGTGGGAGTAAAGAAGAGAAGCTGCGTTTGAGTTGCATGTTGAGTCTGTTCGGCTGTCGTGGTGGGAGTAAAGAAGAGAAGCTGCATGTTGAAATTAAAAAAGAGAGGCTGGGGATTGAGTGCAAATGATGTAAGCATATGACGTGGCACGTTGAGAGTTGAGAGAACTTCTTAGTGGGTCTCACCTATATAAGTTTTATAGATAGATAAAAGGACTATTCTACCTAAAAAATAAAAGGAATATTGTTTATGCTTAATCTTTAAATTTTAATTACAGCCCCTGCATGGTCCATTATTAGAATAAAATTCAACAGTCATGATTCATGAGCTATAGCTAGTCAGCTAAGGCATCCTGCAACATCCGCGTATATGCTGTAACAAATGATGGAGCGATACAAACAAAAAAGAACAAGAGGAGGATGGAGCAACTTGTCACTTGTCACGCATTGAGAATATATTGCAATAAAACCATAGGAACAAACTAAATGTCATGATGTCATCACACAGACTTTGATTTTTGCAAACAAAGCCACTAATTAACGTATTTGGAGAAGAAAGAATGTTTGTGTACAAAGGATAACGAACGAATATACAACCATATATATAAGACATCTTTATTATCTGGAGTCGGAAAATCAATATAATAAACCTAAGTCGCCTCATATCGCCTACAATTAATCAACTGTGTGTACAACATGGTAGCAAGTCGAGCTGCGTCATAGACTGTTTTATTGTCGCATTATTATCTACACACTAAATCAACTACCATATCGATCGATCTACTATATAAACAGCTTGTTTAAAAAAATCTCTATTTCTCCATGCATGGAACGAAGCAGCATTCAGCCAGGATAAAGTTTGGACAGCTACGGCATTACTACGACGATGGCGGGGTGCAGGGGGGTGGGTGTTCGGGACCCGTGTAGTTGCCGCAGTGGTTGCCCGGGCCATTCAGCGCCTGCATGAGCTGCCACCCGCGGCCGCCACCCGCATCAGCCGCATGCAGCAGCGGCCTCGCCGCGAGGATCAAGTTGCAGCACTGCACCAGCAGCACGGCCACCACCACCACCCTCACCATCATCGTCATCGCCGCCGTCGATGCCATGTAATTATCAGATTGCAAAGCAATTCAAATTAGAGCAGCTAGCTAGCTATTTGCGTTGCTAGCTTGTGGTGTGTAGAGATCGAGGAGAGTACTAAGTGGCTGGTTGTTGGTTGATTTGTGGGAGGGAAACATGCATGGTGGCTTTCCTTTTATAGTTCTTTTTAGTCTTGTCTGATTTCTGATCAACCGTCCAAAAAAAGTATAACCACGGACCTGGTCAGTTCTTCACCGTACTCCTTCGGCTATTTTTGAGACGTAATTTTTGTTCTCAGGTCAAGCCTAATAAGCCTAGCGATCTACGCGGTTTTCAACTTTTCATCAGCGCGCGGTCCATTTGAATTCAAGTTACGAATCTTGAAGTCGATGCAAGCCTAGCTAGTAACGACGAATTTATATGAATGAAGTGATCATATATGAACATATATAACTTCTCCGGTCCGACTGTGAAACACCAGGCCACTACGAAACGATCAACCGGTAATACCATGCATGTCCTGCAGCCTGCAGGCATGCAGAAATGGTGATCTTCTGTCTTTCTCATTGCCTTGTTGCTTGGGTAAATGAATTCTCAGTCGCTCTCTGCTTACTTGGGGACCGATTCGTGCGTGAATGTTAATTTGTACTGTATACGTAGCTTTGTACGGCTCAGCCGTATTGAATGATTCAACGTACCGCGGAGCACAGACTGATTGGACCTGTTTTGGTTCGCGTAGGAGTGGAGCCTGGTGGGCGGTGGTTCGTATCTGAGAGTCAGGCTCACCTGAGACAGACTTAAAACATGCAACGTGTCGTATTTGGTTGGTTGTATGTACGTAGCTTGACTGAGAAAAGATATTGTTTGCTTGTCTCTACGAACATATGTTGCATGAGATTAAAAATATTATAAGATTATGCTTATAATTTTTTATTTTATACAAATTCACTCTTAAAGTTCTTATTTTATCTAATTATATCTTAATCAGCATCAAAATATATTAATACCACTTAATATTTACTAATCAAGTACTCTACTAATACATCATTAGACTATCCACACTCATGTTCCTTCTTATCCTCCTTTAAAAGAGAATATTCCCGTTTAGTCATTAAGATTCTCTCCTTTATATCTCATTCTCCCGCACTCGTCTTCCTTTATATCTCCCACTCTATCCCAACTACCAACAAAAGGACCCACATATCAGCCTCATATCTTATTTTTTACCCCCTCTCCCTCCCCACCCACCCAACACCCCCGCCTCTCTCCTTTGCTCCCCTTCTCTGCTTCCGCCCCTCCCATCGAGCTTGCCGCTGGCCGGGCGGAGGACGAGCAGCCGGCGGTCGGCTCCTTCCCTCCCCTACAGCCAGGTCCTCCTCCGAGCGGCGCCCCTCTCCCCTTGGATTCCTCCGGTCCTCCTCCGAGCGGCGTCCCTTTCCCCCTGGATTCCTCCGGCGGCCTGCTCTCGAGCTACACGGCGTGGCGAGCAGGGCAGCAGAGGCTCCTCTTCTTCTCCAGGCGGCGGCTCCTTTCTTTCCCCTTCTGCCCGGCAACAAGCCCACGGCGGCGCCTGCTCCTCCGCGGGCGGCGTGGCGATAATGGGAAGCGGCGGTGCTCTTGCAGGCCGCCGGAGGACGGCTGCGGCTAGCCCCCGGATCGAAGCTCTCCTCTTGCTCCTCTCTCTGTCGAGCTCGCGGTCGCCCTCGGAGGTGGATCTCGGAGCAGGGACAGCGCACGGGAGCTGAGCGGGTGGAGGCAGAGCTTTGCCGACCGTGGCGGTGGCGGCATCTTCGTCGTGCGACATCGAGCTCCCTGGCCACCGGACCCCTGTGCGCCTCGCTGCTCCTCTTCCTCCGTCGGCGAGCGGCACAGCAAGGGGTGGGCGGAGATCTCGGACTTGGCGGTGGACGGTGGCGGTTCGTGCTCGGTGCCCCTCCCCTGCTTCTCCCCCAATGGCGGCTGGCCTTGGCGACCGCGACGTCGCGCGGCGGAGTTCGCCCCCACGGGCGCGGAGGAGTTCGCCTCCTGAGGAGCAGGGCGGCCTCCTCCCTCGCGCTCCACGCCCTTCCCTCCCTCTTCTCTTAGAGCTGGCGGAGGCGGGGGCGAGCTGCTACCGGCGGAGGAGTTGAGGATGCGGCGGCGGCGACGACGAGAGCACGGACGGCCGCAGAGGAGCAGGCCGGGATGGGGTGGACGAGCGGCGGTGGTGGTGGAGCATCCGAGCGCGGGCGCGAGAGAGAAGAGGTCGAGTGCGCGGGACCCGCGCCTGCGGATGAAGGAGCTCCGCGATCCCTTGGAATCCAGAGGAAACGGGAGAGGACGCCATTTTGACGTCGATGCTAAAGGAGGCCGCTGCGGGCAGCATTCCTTTATCTGCCGCCTGCAGGAGGGGATAAAGTCCACCGGTGTGGGTGGTCTTAGGCAGTTAAGCAGTTGCACCCGTGCAGCCTAGCCCGGCAGAAATGGCCGATTCGGTCGTTTCCTCATAGCCTGGCTGGAGGCTCCTTCATGCATGACCGGAGTCTGACCCGACGCCAGGAGAAGGCAACCGGACATGGCAACCCTGCATCCTGCCGGCCTGGTTGAGCCGGATGCAGAGACCAAACAGCCCCAACGGGTCTTGCTGCTCTGACTTTTATTTCCGTTAACGACCACTCTAGGTGCAGCTTCCGAGGAGAAGTGTCAGCGTCTCTTCACTTCAACGCTGGTGTGCCCACGCGAGGACTAGCTCGCACGGGCTGAGCAGGATGCGGACTTGTTGCCGAACTGCCGCACTGGGGGAGAGACGACGGCAGCGAGGAGCAGCAGGGGGAGGCCGGAAGAGGGGCAAATGGCCATGTAGTACTCGTATCCAGCATGTTTCTTGGGACGACTTAGGCCTTGATGACCATTCGCATGCATATGTACAGCAGTACATGTATAGATGGCCATATATATGACACGAGTCTCATGGGCCAGCCCAAAGCACGAGTTTTTAACTCGACACGAGCACGGGCACAGCACGATGGCTTCGGACCTGGGTCGGCACAAGCGCGACGTCGGGCTAGTGCTGGGCTAATCTCAGCCTACCATGCCGGCCCAGCCCGGCACGAAGTTAACTGGCCCGATACGGCCTAGGGACTGGCACGACGGCCCAACAGCCCGACTGGCCCATCTAGCCCGATGGTATATAAGCTGGTGGCTCCTTCTCCCAAACCCTAGCTGCCTCAGTCCTCCTCTGTCCTCTTCTTTGTCCCGCCGCTGCCCCTCTTGGCCTCCTCTGTCCCACCGCCAGGGAGAACCAGCGCCGCCCGCCGGGGCAAGCCGTGGTCGGGGAAGCTAGCACCGCCCGCAGGGGCAAGCTGCCGGCTGCGGAGCAGCCGCGCCGTCTCGGGCAAGCCGCGCGGGGATCCAAGATCGCCGGAGCAGGCCGCGGGCGTCGGCTAATGTTGGTTGCGCCGCCGAGAATCTCGTCGCGGGCGGGCGTGGGAAGGGTGACGGCCGGGCGCCGCCACCTCTTCCGCCGCTAGGGACCTCCTCGGCACCCTCCGCCGCCGCCAACAACCTCCGCCCCACCTTCCTCCGCCGCCGGCCACCTTCTTTGCTACCGGCCAACGGTCTTCCTCCTCCGCACCCTCCTGATGTCGTGCTGCGGGCAGGCACGCGGCCCATCAGCACGTTGGGCAGCCCGAAAAATTAGCCTCGAACTAGTGCTGGGATGTGATCTCAGCCCATAGTGCTGCCCGGCACGAGCACGAAGTCCATCGAGCCACGTCGTGCATAGCTGCGTCGTGCTCGGCTGAGCTGGGCTGGGCGGGCCAAATGGCCATCTATAATTACATGGATGGAGCTATCCGTACATCCTCCGCTGTCGATCATGGCCTCGCAAGTGCAAGTGCGCATGCTGGAAATGAAATAGTTCGCTGCCGTGTTAGCGATCGGATCAGATGAAATAGTTACGGAGTGAAGCGAACTTAAATTGTGCTTAGGGAGTAAAATAAAAGGTTTTCCTTCTAGATAGATAATGGAAATCGAAATTTTCTTGTGTGCCAGACAAATTTTTTTGACGGTATACCACAAATTAAGATCTTTAGGCTTCCTCTTGGAAAATTTGTTTTACACAGTCCATGCATGTTCCATTAAAACAAAATTCATCATCAAAGTCATGATTCAAGAGCCAGTGGGTTCAATGCGACATCTCTGTAACAAAATGATCGAGCCACACCCACAATCCCCAAAAGATGCGATGGAGCCATTTATCTCGCATTGAGAATATTGCAAGAAAAAGATGTCTGCAAATTAACTTGCTTTCCTTGAACAACAAAGCCATTGCGCCTACTAGCTATTTAAATTGTAAGAAATAATTGTTTGCCTAGAAAAGAATAAGAACCAAAGAATACAACCATGAGTTCTACCTTTATTTACTCTGAACCTGAAATCAATAACCTAATAAGTCGTCAGAGACTGTTTTATTGTGGCATTGTATACACTAAACCAACTATCGTATCGATCTATCTACTATGTATGTACAGCTTCCAAAGAATCCATTTCTCCATGGAAGCTCTAGAAAGCTACAGCCTACTATACAGCACATACAGGAGCCAGCGATCAAGCGTGTGCAGGCAGCTATGGCGTAACAGCAATGGCTGCCGCGGACGCGCATGGAGGGTGGTTGGGATCCACGAAATTGCAGTTGCCTCCGCCGGGGCCTTTTAGCGACTGCATGATCAGTGACTCGCCGTCGTGCCCCAGCCGCCACCCGCGGCCGCCCCCTGCCGCCGCAGCATCCAGCAACGGCCTCGCCGCGAGGATCAAGTTGCAGCACTGCATCAGCAGCACGGCCACAAGCACCGCCCTCGCCATCATCATCGCCGCCGTCGATGTCATGTCAGACAATTAATTACCGAAAGGGCTTTGTGCAATACGTTATCAGATTGCAAGCAAAAATTAAAGCAGCTATGTATGTGCGTTGTTGATAGCTTCTGGAGATCGAGGAGATCTTGTGCGTGTACGTGGGGTGCGTGCGTGCGTTGGTGATTTGGTTTGTGGAGGGAGCATGCAAGGTGGGTGTCCTTTTATAGTTCGCTAGCCCATGTGTGATCAGCGTAACTACATGCCCGAAAAAGTATAACCACGGATCGGGTCAGCTCTTCGATCGATCACCTGTTACCGTTTTTGAGACTTTGTTCTGAAATGTGTGTGTTGATCAGCGCGCGCGGTCCATTTTGAATTGAATTTCCAAAGTTTGAACCAAGTCGATGCGCGCAATGCAGAGCCACGTTCGTTCGTAAGGTATGCATGCGCCTTATATTAGCAGGTAGAGATGCAATCCCAGCCTTGTTTCTTGGGTTCGTGAGTTCCCATCTCTGCTTGCTGTTGGACCGGCCGCTCATGCATGCATGCTTTTCAATGTTTGTAGCTTATTGGACGGTTCGGTGGTATTCAATGTCACCGCGGACTGCTTCGATCAGTATTCGATACTACGTATGATGCTAAGTTCAAATGTGGTCTTGCTGTTCGATCTATCGGTGTAGTCCGGCCGTTTGCTCGACTTGCTGCCGTACGTACTATACGTGTATCTATGTATGTAGTACTGACCTGACCATATGTATCGGCCGCACGCTTTCTACATTCAGCGTTCTTTCGCAGGAATTGAAGCATCATACCAGGCTCATCATCGCCGGTCTAACGGTCTGGTCGTTTTTTTTTCTTTTTCCAATTTTCAATCTTTGTATCATACGTACGTAGTGTGTGTACGTGTCACAGAGACGTGTACGTAGTGTGTTTAGACGATTTGTGAGTCGTCGCGGACAGGCTGGCTGCTGATCGAGTTGAACAGGTCTGATGATACTATAGTACGGTACTACTACTCTATTTGACTGTACTACTTCAACAGGGCTAACTACTGCAGTTAGACAGAGCAGCACGCCAATTTTTTAGAGATGAATATATATATATATATATATATATATATATATATATATATATATATATATATATATATATATATATGAATATTATTTCATACCCGAGTCAGCCTCCGACGCGCCCCGCGCGCACTCCGATTTCCCCGGCGCCCCGCTGCCTTGGGCCTTCCGTGCGCTCTCCTATTTTCTCGGAGCTCCCCTGCCTTCCGCTTCTGTCGCTCACATGCGCCTGTTCCGATTTTTTTTATTTTCCATGTACGCACAACCTGTGCCCAGTTGTACTGGTTTCTTTCTAGTTTTTTTTCCATTTTCCATGTGAGGAAGATAGCAGCACAGCTTGTTCAGGTTGGTCCAGATAACATCACGCTCATAAATACAGAATGTACTTATAAGATAAGCACGCAGTGGGAAAAAAACATATTGGAAGGATAATGATATGATCACAAATAACCATGAATGCACATGCGCCTGTTTGAATACAACCATCCTGCTATTGCAATTTAAAAATATAGCTTATACAAACCGGAAGAGACAAAGAAATAGTTGTACAACATTTACAAGAAACCAGAAATATACAATATTGTTGTTGAAATTCCTAACTACATTGGAGCAGCATGACAACATTGCTTTTCAGGTACGAAGTTTCCAATTCTGATAGGTAACTTTGCAATTGATACAACATCATCTCTACATATTTTTGTTGCTGCATTCAAGGTCATGTAGAGTGAATTAAGATCTGTCACCATAGTTTCCTATGAGACCAAAGATCTTATCACAACTCGATCTGAATTCTCGTTGTCTGAAAAGCTAACTTAGTTGGAACTTTGTGCATCACACGCGTTGCTCCCTCGTTCATGCGTTACTAATTCCTGCAGCTGCAGCTGCGGGAGGAGGCTTCATCCAGACCTGCACAACGATTCAAGAAAAATTGTTTCTTATCCATGCCCAGGATAGAGGAAGAAAATAAAATTAGAAAAATGGGAAGCATGAGTATAACCATATCAGAAAAAAGATTCTAACTAATAAAATGACACATGCATAGCATTGATGACCAGCCAGCATCAAGAATGTTTGTCCCAACATATTGTCTCACACATGGACATCAGCAAAACCTAAAATATGGGGTACCCTCGTAGCATCAAGTTTGAGCTAATCTGACTTGCATGTCAGTCTGTGACAAGTGAACTATCAATCATGCATCTCCGGTTAATGAAAAAAAATAAACTATCACTCTGAATCTAAATAATACCAATTTCTCATAAAAATAGGACATTTTGCAATGGCATAGGAGACTTCATGCATACCTTGTATGCAAGGGTTCACATGAACAAAACACCATGGTTGGACATTAGTGCACAATCTAAATGTTGGACAATGTGCATAGAATTGACATGATGAAGCAGGTTGCAATAATGAAGTGTGCAACAAATTGGCAAGATGCAATGCTATCTATATTTAAAGACAAGCGTCAAAACAATAAAAATGATCTTGCAGCAAGCAAAGTGGCAGAGATAATTGGGCACTGAAATATCACAGTACATAACCATGCACATTGATAGCAATGTTCGTCAGATGTGAGATTTATGAGCACATGAGTACCAATGTCTCACACAATCACTCGCACTAAGCATGACATAATCAACACTTGGAAACCTAAATTGAATAATATGAGACCTAGATATATTGCTAATAAAGATAGATATATGATAAATATCCAAAATGTAATAGGCACAATCTAAGAAGAGATATTGAGATGCTTTGAGGAATTGTAATTCAGTAAGAAAACGACGTAATCACACCCTGATCTTGCCTTTACTGCGTAAATTGAACTAGTAATTAACAAATATAAATACCAAGAAAACTGCAATTTGCAGGGCGCACCATGCAAGAGCCACAACAAAATGTGCTGGAGCTGAAGTACAAACTGACAACAATGGGGAATGAGAGTGAACCAGCACATGGAATACAACCTGACATTTTGCAAGAAGAGATACTGACATTATTTGTTGTGCGTCTTCTCATCACCCCAGCTCATCAATTGGGAATGGGCATCGGCACCAAGAGTCAATCTAGCCAGTTTCTATACTTTCAGTATAATGAAACAGTTTCTAACGAGACAAAACCCTATTACAGGACATAAGGTTTTCTATTGCCACTCAAATGGACAAACTGGGAGGAAATGTTTAAAGCTGGTGGCCACGAATCAGAGCACGAAAAGGAGGCAAGCATCCCTATCTCCAGGAAGGATTCAAATCAGAATTGCTAATTAAGATACTATTTTACTATGTTCTATTATTCAGTTCTGCTCTACCATTTTCCCAAAAAAACATACTGTTGGATAAGAAAAATTATGTGCAATTTCAGAAATTGTCTGGGTCAAATCAGGATGAATTTGAGAATATAAGTTCTTTGCAGTTATGTGTTATCGAGGTGATAATCTTGCTCATGTTCTAGAGCCTCAAATCTACATAAAGCAGAGAATTTTGGTTTTAACTCATCAATCAAACAAAGTAGATAATTTTGGAGTCAGGATGCTTATCTGCACAACATGGGAATCAGCGCAGCCTCATCCAAAGAAATCCTCCGGAGGCCACACATACAAGATGGGAATACAAAGTGCAGAAGGTGGGATGGGATTGTGTTACCTTGGTATTTCGCTATCGGATTGCAGAGGGTTGGGAAGGTGTAGTGGAGGTCACCAAGGTGGTGGGCTGAACCAGGAAGAGGGACGACAGTGGTTGCTAGGGGATCTGGCTGAGCGACGCAATGTGGATCAACTTGTGGGGTCTAGTTCCCTAGGCCACCACATGGAGCATATCACTGCGGATCTTGCCATCCCGGTCGATCTCTCCTTCATTGCGGTTTCTTCTGGTCGTTGGTGGCAATGGCTGGATGGTTGGGCGTCTAGCTGGGCTGGGCGGTGGCGGCACTGAAGAAACCATGAGAGATGGCGAGAGGAACGAGGAAAGAGACGGTAATATACTGCGGCTTTGGGACCGGAACGTCCGGTGTGCAGGCTCGCAGCCACGCCGCCCAGCAGACATCTGAGGAACAGAGCGGGCGCCTCCCTCCTCGGAGGTGATGCGACGACGCCAGCGGGCGGGGCCACCGCGGTGGCTCGACGACTGCTCCTGCTTGACCTCCGGCCACCAAATCCCGGGCTGCGGGCGGGAGAACCAGAGGGCGGCCCCTCCCCGCCGCAGTGCGGAGGAGGGGCGGAGACGCCCGAGCTCCATGGCGACAGATAGACCGGATCCTGCCATTCCTGCCTCCCCCTCCCTCGGGGGTATCTCCGCACTCCCCTCGAGGACACCCCTAACAGCGGCGACGGCGATCGGATTCGGCTCACCGTGGCGCTCCGGACCCAAAGCGGCGGATCCGATGATCTGCGGGGAAGAGCAAGATTGCGAGCTCTCTTCTTCCTCACTTGACCCGGTGGTGGGTGCAGAGAGAAGGAGGCGACGGGCTCATTCTCCCACGCGGGAGGTGGGAGGCGGCGGAGGAGCTCCGGCTCGGGGAGGCAGAGGAGCGAGAAGCAGGCCAGTGGAGGAGCCGTCAAGCGGCGCGGGTGATCTCATCCTCGGCGCGAGTTGGAGCTCAAAGGTGAGGCGGGGCTGCCGCGGGATCGACGAGCTTACAGCGCCAGCCAAATCCGCCGGTTGTGCCTCCGTGCGGCGCGGCGGACCGGACTGCGGCCGATTGGTCAAGGGATCCGTCTGCGATGCTGCAGACGGACCGGGCGGCGGCTGTCTTGGTCGAGCACGAGATAGATGCCGATGCGAAACTGCCAATGCTGGCCCACGATCTCCGGCTCTGCACGTGTAAATTTCGAGAAAATAAAAACCACCGCAAAGAAAAGCGTTAGATGGGCGGGCTGGGCTGGGAGTCGGGGTTGCGGATAACTATTCCATACCGGTATAGAATATAAATATCCTATATATATATATATATATATATATATATATATTTCAATTTGCAAAATTATACTACTGTTTTGAAATTTTACAAAATTATACCATCAACGTTGTGGGTCACGGCGGTTGCATTGTAAACGCCATGGCGTACGGCGTTTAGTCCCCAACGCCGTACGCCACGGCGTTTACAATGCAACCGTCGTGACCCACGGCAGTTGGAGGGCGTTCACGGTGTTTGGGGCGATTCCACGGCGGTGAGACCTAGCGCGTGGCCACGGCAGTTTTTACTTTATGAAAGGAAAAAAAGAAAATTAAAGAATATTTGTTCAATTATTGAGAACACAATCAAAATATGATCCAGTTCAAATATTACAGTATCATGATTCAAATGAAATAGTAGTTCAAATATTACAGCACTGCAGGAAAGACTACAACATCATACAAAATGACAAACTCCAGCCATTCTTGCGATGTGACGACGAAGGTTTAGCTTTCTTGGTAGCTTTTATAGTAGGTAGATTAGCAACACACGGGTCTGCTGGTGGAGCATAACGACCACCCCAAGGAGGTTCTTCTCCTCTTGCAATGGCCTCTGCAGTTTTTGCTTGCAAATAATGATGCATGTCTGGTGGAGCATAAAGAGCATCCTAAGGAGGTTCCTCTCCTCTTGCAATGGCATCTGCAGTTTTTCCTTGCAAATAACGAAGCATACCTCTTTCCAACGTGCTCATTTTCTTCAGATCAGGTGGTGTATTTGTGTTTTCCCCTTGTGGTGTGACGAATCACGATCACCATTACCATCCTCACCCCCTCCCGTGAGACATCTCTAGTTACTGTTATAAAATATCTAAACTAATTACACTATTCAAACTAATTTAACTAATTACATAAAAAAATAAAGAGAGCAAACTTACCTAATAGGGAGTAGCAGCCCGTGGGGAGAGGAGGCAGCGGTAGGGTGGGGGGGCGGTGGTGCCATCGCCCTTTATATAAGCATGGCGGCCGTCGTCACACGCGTTGGAACCTCGTCGTGGACAATGTCGCAATTATTTTTTAACTTTATGACACGAAACGAGGAGGTAATAACGAAAAGCAAAGTGACATAATAAAAAGTAGTCATCATCACAAATAAGAGTGCTGCTGACATAATACAAAGTAGTCATCCTAATCTAGCAACGCCTCTTCTTATTATGCTGGCACATGCGCGCTGGCGGCTGCGTCGCGAGGGTACGTCAGCGGGTCGGTGGGTGGATCTGCCGACGCTTAGCATCGGCGGCGGCATCCGTCGCCATCGTCGGTGACCACCGCAACTGGTGAGGCGACCACGGCAACCCGCTCGCGTGTGCACTGTGGGTCCCGCGCCTCGTAGCTGCGACCCTCCTGCCTGTGTGCATCCTCCCTCCTGTGTCCACGTGCATCCTTACGAGGAATCGCGTCCGCGGCACATCCCTCGACTAATCGTGCTACAAGCGCAGCGGTCCTGCGGTAGAATGCGAAACAAATAAGGTAAATTTATTAGTTAAAAACAAAAGAATAAATAAATGTACATATAACAAAGGTAAATTCACGTACTTTGGAACCCAACAATCATGGATCGGCAACAACGTCCGCGTAGTGCGAGAACGTACGTGTCCAAGGTCCTCTCCGAGGGGCGGCGGACAGTACGAAGCGGCGGTACTGCGTGACCGAGCCTCCAACAACTCGGGCGTCACGCACGCCGGCCGAGCTCGGCCTCCAACCCGATCCCGAGCTCGATCCATAGCTGCAATAAAAATTAAATGAATAATTAAAAAATCATATAAAGTAATCTCTACATTTTTATATTTTCTAGAACTGATCAACTAATTTTCTATATTTTCTAGAAAAAAAATAATTTTCTAGAATTTCTAAACAATATAAAGTGATTTTCTACAATTTCTAGAACATGAAAACTATTTTTCTAAATTTTCTACATTTTCTAGATAAAAAAGTAATTTTTTAGAATTTCTAAAAAGTATAAAGTAATTTTCTACAATTTCTACAACATGGAAACTATTTTTCTACATTTTCTACATTTTTTAGAAAAAAAGTAATTTTCTAGAATTTCTAAACAAGATAAAGTAATTTTCTACAATTTCTATAACATGCAAACTATTTTTCTACGTTTTCTAGAAAAGAAAAAGTAATTTTCTAAAATTTTTAGACAACATAAAGTAATTTTCTACAATTTCTACAACATGGAAACTATTTTTTAAAATTTTCTACATTTTTTAAAACAGAAAAATAATTTTTTGGAATTTCTAAAGAACATAAAGTAATTTTCTACAATTTCTACAATTTTCTAAACTAAAATGTAAATTTTCTAAACTAATTTCCAAATTTTCTAAACTAATTTCTAAATTATAATCTAAATTTTCTAAACTAAAATCTAAATTTTCTAAACTAATTTCTAAATTTTCTTAACTAAAATCTAAATTTTCTAAACTAAAACCTAATTTTCTACACTAATTACAGTAATTAAACTAATTAAAAAAGGAAGAAACCGTACACGAGAGGAGAGAGGCTGAGAGGTAGGCGGCGGGCGGTGGCAATACCACCCCTTATATATGGGACCGTGGCCACTTGAGTGGGCCAGCGTTTAGGACCTGCGTGGCCAGTGTAGCCATGAGCCAGCCTCATCGGACCGTTGGCGGTACA
This sequence comes from Cenchrus purpureus, assembly GCA_022644695.1. Classification (NCBI taxonomy): domain Eukaryota; kingdom Viridiplantae; phylum Streptophyta; class Magnoliopsida; order Poales; family Poaceae; genus Cenchrus; species Cenchrus purpureus. Next base: position 131,608,055 of record CP053465.1, on the reverse strand, counting down.
CCCAACCGCCGTGGGCTATGGCGATTTGGCTTCACAAAATTTCAAAATGATAGTATAATTTTGCAAATTGAAAAAATATATATATAAAAAATTCAACGCGCTAGGAGGATATATGGGCCGGTTGCTTAGCTGCGGCCTACTGTCGGCCCAGAGAGCTTCTAACGCCGTCCGCTCTCTCACCAGCTCGGCACTGACCATCAGTACATCACAGACGAATGTGCCATACTATCAAGGAAATACCTACCAAATTCAGAATCTTTTGCCAGTTTTTTTTCTTTCTGGGGTTCTTAACTGGAATCCCATGAATTGTATTAGATGATCCACCGGCAGCACATCGTACAGGTATATATGTAAAAGAAACACAATTATTGCTGTAGCAAATTAAGCAGTAGATCATCACGATAGTACGTGTTCATCCACAGTTGCACACAACCCATTCTCATCACAAACCCAGCAGAATATGCAGATACAGAGCATATAACACCTTGATACATGCTTGGGAGGCTAATTTATTATAACACCCTGATACATTGCAAACTACTTGTTTGTTTTGAACGAACGGGCACAAGATAGTGTCTATTTCATTGATATAGAGGAGAAAAAAAAGATGTACAAAGTACAAGCCGGCAAGCCGGTCAGAGGTCAGTGCAGGGTACTACTCTCGCGCAAGTAAGCCCGCTAAATCTTTGGCCCCATAGCGATCCGAGGCGAGGCCTCGGCCTTGATTCTATTTACAAAAGAAGGCACACAAGACTCTCGTCGGTCAAAGATACGGTTATTCCTCTCCTTCGGATCTCGGTGATCAGTAGTGTCATGGAGCGCAATCCTTTGCGAGGTGTGTCCGGGACCGTGGTGACGTTGAGCCACCAGTTGCTTGTTGAAGCGCTGGGCGTCCGTTGTGTGGGAGGAAATGTCTGAGAGCCTATCCACGTGGCCAGAAGGGTCCAGACCCGGTGTGTGTATCTACACTCAGCCAAAAGGTGAAGTGCCGTCTCCGGAGTGGTTACGCATAGCGACGATGCTGGTTGTGGTCCCAATTCCGCCGGGCTAGTCTGTCCGACGTCCAGACGCGATCCTGGAAGATGAGCCATGCGAAGAACTTGCATTTTGGGGGTGCCCATGTCTTCCAGATGGCCGCCAGCGCAGGGTTAGCAGCATAATCGTGAAATTGCGCCTTGTATGCCGATGATGTGGTGTATTCACCCTTGGGCGTCAGGGTCCAGGTTATCTTGTCTTCTTGCTGAGGTTGTAGACGCGATTGCTCCACAAGGTTCCAAAGTGTCACGAACTCGAGTAGGTGGGCAGGGGTGAGTCCCGTGAGGTGATGTAGGTCGCGGATCCAAGTATTTTCATGGAGTGCAGATGCCACATTGCGTTTCTTTTTTCTCGACTTGGCGAAAAGGAGCGGGGCGATGTCCTTTGGTCTGTTTCCTTGTAACCAACCCGAGTGCCAGAAACTTGCTTTGGAGCCGTCGCCTATAGTTACGGAGGTGCATGTAGCAAAAAGAAGTTTATCCGCGTCGTCGCAGGGTACCTCCATCCCTACCCAAGCCTTTTCAGGTGAAGTCCATTCCTGCCAAAGCCATCGGAGCCGTAGGGCCCGCGCAAATTTTCCTAGATGGAGCACTCCCAGGCCGCCAAGATCTTTTGGCAGTGTTGTTTTGGTCCAGTTTACTTTGCATTTGCCGCCCGATAGTGCCTTGTCGCCTGCCCAGAGGAAGCGCCTTCGTATTTTGTCAAGGTCTTGCAACACCTCGATTGGCTGTTTGATGACTGTCATGAGGTAAACCGGTTGGGACGAAAGCACCGATTTGGTGAGACACACCCTGCCAGCTTGGGTGAGGTTTCGGCCGTTCCAAGTTGACATCTTTCCGGCTGCTTTGTCCACCAAAGGCTGGAAGTCGAGCTTCTTGAGTCGTCTTGGAGTTAGCGGAAGTCCCAGGTACTTGATAGGGAAGGCGGCCCGAGAGACCGGGAGGTCGGCGAGGACGCTGTTAATGTCGATTCCATCGCAACTGATTGGCGTCACACTGGTCTTCTGCAGGTTTGTTTGTAGCCCAGTGACCAAGCCGAAATTGAGTAATATGGATTTAAGATTGTTGACGTCCGGCACAGAGGGTTTTAAGAAGATGACGGCGTCGTCCGCATACATGGAGACTCTAAATCTTGCCGCCCGCCCATTGAGTTTGCTGAGAAGACCCTTTTCTGTGGCCAATTGTAGAAGCCGTGCAATGGTCGATAGCTAAGATGAAAAGTAAGGGAGAGAGCGGGTCCCCCTGTCTTAGTCCTCTGCCATGGCGTATGGGGTCGAGAGGGATGCCATTTAGCATTACACGCGAGGTGGAAGTCGTGAGCAGGGCAGAGATCCAATTTCTCCATTTTAGAGGGAAACCTCGGCGTTGCATGAGTGAGATCAGATAGTCCCATCGCACGGAGTCGAAAGCTTTGGAGATATCCAATTTGAGCAGGAGGGCGGGAGATTTTGTTCGGTGGAACCTTCTGGTGAGGTTGCGGACATATAAGAAGTTGTCATGAATGCTACGTCTTTTGATGAAAGCACTTTGGCAGGGCGAGATCAGTTCGTTGATCAGCGGAGCAAGACGTAGCGCAAGCACCTTGGTGATGATCTTTGCAACGCCGTGGATGAGGCTTATGGGTCTGAAGTCGCCAATCGATTCGGCCCCATCTTTTTTGGGGATAAGGATGATGTTTGCTTTGTTGAGTAGGTTGAGGTCGTTGCTTCGAGAGTTGTGGGGAATGGATAGCCGCCATGAGGTTGTGTCGAATTATGGGCCAGAGCTTGAAAAGCGTCCGTGAAGCCGTCCGGACCCGGGGCCTTGTCCTGTGGCATGAGGCAAATAGCGTGCCAAACCTCATCATGTGTGAAGGGGCTATCTAGTGACGAAAGGTCCACTGCCGGGAGCGCGAGGTCGCCCCAAGCGAAGTCTCGGTTGCGCGGCGGCGGCTCGCGCATCATTTTCTCGAAGTGCTCCTAAACAAGTTGTTGCTTGTCCGAATGCTTTATGAGCCAACGGTTCCCCTCCCGCAGACGTTGAATGAAGTTTTTCTCCTCCGCCGTTTGCTCTTAGATGGAAAAAATGGGTGTTGGCGTCCCCTTCCTTAATGTGAGAGATCCTAGCACTCTGCTTTTTCCTCGCCTTTTCGACCACTAGCCAGCCAATCGCTTTTGAGTGCAGTCCGTAGGTTGAACTCTGCGGTGGAGAGTGTTCTCGAGTCTTGTGCTTCATCGAGTGAATGACCTCTGAGCCATGAGGAGTTTGAGACAGGCGTCCGAAAGGAGGATCCGCTCCACTTCTTTAGTGCTCGAGCCGTGGGTATAGCTTGTGCCCGGGTGGAAAGGTTCGGTGTCGTCGGGTGCACGCCACGCCTTGGCGACTACCTCTTGGAAACGGGCAACCGTGTCCAAAAATTCTCAAATCTGAATGGTGGGTCGTCCGCGGAGCGTCTGACGATTAGTCGATGGGAGGCGTGATCCGAGTGGGAGGAGGACGGGTGTGAAGGGCGCGGTTGGCGAAAAGAGATGTCGTGCCCTGGTTGCGAAGACGCGATCCAACCGGACCAAAGTTGGGCGTCGTCGCTCATTACTCCACGTGTACTTCTGCTCGGAGGCTCGGCTCCTTTAGTTCACAACCATCCGGCGTCCTTCAGCGCGACATGAGACGGAGATTCAGGTTTACATTGTTCTTGTCTCTCGCTTTGTAGATCAAGTTGAAGTCCCTAGTAGGAGCCAGAGCCGTCTTGGGTTTGAGATGGCGAAGGTGTCAAGAAGTCCTCCTTCTCGGGCGGCGTGAGGGTCCATACGGCCAGATAAGTTTGAAGGTGGTCATCTGTGGCGCAGGGTGACGCGTCCGTTATGGAGTAACGACCTATGCAGATGTTAGATAAATCTAGTGTGGCGTCGCTCCAGAGAAAGAGGATGCCCCCCTTGGCTCCTACCGCTGGTTTGTAGGCGAAATTGTTAAGCCGGTATGTGCCGAGGAATGAAGCTAGACCCGAGTCGATCGATTGAAGTTTGGTTTCCTGAAGGCAAGCAATTTGACACGGGTTATCCATGGCGTTTCATGCATGACCAAGCATCCATGTCGGGGAGTTTAGGCCCCGCACGTTCCAAGATATGATGTCAACGTTGTGGTTACTCATGGGTACACTAGGAGAAGCTCACAGGAACGGGCAAGGGAGCAGCCCGTCTTGGAGGATTGGAGGATGCCGCCAAGAACCAAGAACCAAGAACCAAAGCATGACGAGAACTAATGTGAAGTTGAAGTTCAGCAGTTCAGCAGTCGTGCGCAATGATCGAATGATGAAGGTTCGAAACGTCGCTCAAGGTCGCAGCCAGCAGGGGCTTAAGGCGTGACGGTGTCGCAAGAAAGATAACGATGAGGTCGCAGAAGGTCACGCCAGCAGGCGCCTAAGTTCGATAGTGTTGTGATACATGGAGCCATGACACGGGACCGTGTGAAGCATCAGGCCACCTCCTCGAAGGGGTCCAAATCCGCCACGGCCGCGCCGACGTGCTGGAGAAGTGCATTGTCGAGTAGGTCAGCAGTGTCGTCCTCAAGCTCGAACAGTGCCGAAAGTGCCGCGATGGCGTGCTCCGGCGGTCCTCGGAACATGCCGATGAAGTCGCGCGCCGTCGATGGGGTGCTCGTCCACCGGATGCCGAGCTTGCGGCGAGAGGTTCCTGGCGCTCGGCCGTCGGAATCACCGGACGGTTGGCGAGGCGAGCGCTGCGGCGGACGTTTGTCATGTCGAAGACGCGCCGCTGGCGGCCGCGACGTGAGGCCGGTTGTTGAAGGAGCGGCGGGTCCAAGTTGGTGAAGAGCGTGTCGATGTCGTTGTTGCGGATGTCGCTGTCGTCGCCGTTTGGCGTGTCGCGCGCCACTGCGGTGGTGGTGTGTCCCCGCCCCGCGTCTGGCGAAAGAGTGCGCCCGGCGTCGAGGGCCATAGCGTCGGCGCTGTTCGACCTCTGTATAAGGCGCTTCTTCCACCGCCGGCTGCGGTGTGTGGAGTTGGGCGCGGCCGGTCGAAAACGACACGCCGGGACCGGGTCGGACCAGGCTTGCTCCACCGCAGGCCGGTGCCTCAAGGCCCGACACTGTCGGCCACCTCGCCGCCTTGTCGATGAAGTTTAGCCCCGCAAGAGAGGTTCGGTGGGAGACAAGAGTTCGGGTGGTCGTTCACATTCTTTGGAGGAGTCGTTGAAGAGCGGCAGCTTGAGCGGTGAAGAGGTTCCTCGGTGGTTGGCGTTCGGTGCTTGGTCGTCGACTCACGGGAGTTGTGCCGCCGTGACCGCATTTGGTCGGGATAGGCATGGTGCCACACCGCCCGGTAGCCGGAGGTCCGCCCGTGGAGGGCGAGTCATCCTCGGGAAGGGCTCATGGCACCCAATTTGGCGGTGTCGAGTGCCGGCCATGTAATAAAGGTGGTGCGTAGTCACCCTTATCGTCGTCGTCGCGGGCGCATGGGCGATAGAAACGTCTTGTCGTTGCGGGGAGTGGCGGCGGTCCTTGTCTTCTTTGCGTTCACGCTCGCGTTCTGCTCACGCCCAGCGTTCAGCGGCCTCGTCCTTCAGCGTTCTTGTCTTGGCGCTTCGCTGCTGATTACAGGCGTGCTCCGGAGCTCTCGCTCCGCTCAGCGTCGCGTCGTGGTTACCTGCGCGCGGGCGCCATCGTCGTCACGCCCGACCTCACACGCTCCGCGGTGGCACAGGAAGGCGGCGTGGGGAAGTGGGAGGCGGGCCTCACAGTGGTGCTTTCCGTCCGGCAAGCCGTGCGCCCGATCATGGCGTCGGCGGATTGGCTTGACACTCGCGGGGTTAGTCGATGGCGCTGCAGGTTGCCCTCACGCCTTGTCTTCCGGTATGGGCGGTGGGCGAGCAAGTACTGTTCCCCAGTACCCGAGCCGCGATGGCGGTTTCTTTGTCGGCGTGAACCGCGGAGGACCCACCGGCCGGGCGTGCGTGAGCAGCGAGCGGACCTTCTTGGGAATGTCCCTCGGCTCGGGGTCCACGCCCGAGCTCGATATGTCGAGTGTCCTCCGGTCACCAAGTCGGTGACGATGTCTTGTAGAAGGCGCGGTGGCGATCACTCTCTCCACGATCGCCGGTGTCCAGGCATGGTCGGGGATGCCGTCGAGGAACAGGCGCACCAAGAACATCACGGAAGCCCAGTTGTGTCGGGGCGTCACGGCACGAGGCGAATGTCGATACGCTGCGCGTGAACCGCCCCTTGTCGCGAGCACGCGCCGCGTCGGCTGCTTTCTCGAAGCGGATGAGGTAGGGCTCCGGCTGGTTCAGGGTGACCGTGACCCGGTGTCGGAGCCGTCGCGTGATGAGAGGCGGCAATGTCGCGCCCCCCCCACAGGGGCGGTGCATGGCCCAAACGCAGCGCGTGATCCACCCAATCCTGGCGTCGCAGCGGTCGAAGGACTCAGAGACGAACACCGTCTCCTCATCCGGCCGCGTGTGGGGGTCGCCGATAGCCATCGGTGGAGGCGGAGGTGGAGGCGGTGGAGGAGGGGGGAGGCGGCGGAGGGGGAGGCGCCCGTCCCCCCGTGGGTTGTCGGGGCAGCTCCCGGCAGAAAGCGCTCATGATGACCCGGCGGCGTGAGCGGCGCGCGGGGTCGCGGCACTAGGACGCCCTGTGGTCCCTCGCGAGGCAGTTGAGCGGCCGCCGTGATGAATGCTTGGAGAGCAGAGGTCGTTGAGCGGCTTGAAGGCGCACTGCGGCGTCGGTCCTGTCGCCCGTCGCGTCTTGGGGACGGAGGTGAGGTACGTCGAGGTGGCCGCTTTGGCTAGCGGGAGTCCAGGGCTCCGGCCACAGGACAACAGCGGCCGGCATGGCGGGCGGTACGCTGCCGGATCTTGCGAGGATTCGGCCTTCCCCCAGAGTAAATGCGCCTCTCCCTAGTCACATCCGGGGAGGAATTGCAGCTTCGCCGCGGAGGGGCGCGGTTGTTGGCGTGGAGATGGCGCATTGCAGGATCCGGACGGGGGGCATTCACTCCGCCCCTGACGACCTCGGCGTAGGAGGCGCGACCCGGCCGCAGCCCGATCCAGCGATGTCGGGCCGTGGATCCGCCATCGCCGGTTGGAGTCTCAGGACCTCCTCGTCGTCGGTACAGGTCGGGACGCCGTTGCGCGGTGGTGGTGGTGGCGAGTCGGAGAAGAACCTGTCCCGGTCCTGGTCGATGAGGTTGCGTGCAGGCGGGTCTTGCACAGGGGGGATGCGTCGCAAAAGGCGGGGAGGAGTGCTAGTCGTCGTGGCCAGGGGGAGCGCTGGTGAGGCGGCGGCGGCGGGAGGGCGGGGTGCGGGAGCATCTTCTACGCTGCGGGGTCGCCTCAATCTAGTATTGTAAAATAAAATATTGCAAATCTTGCAACCGAAGGGAATCGAACTCGGGATCTAGAGCATTAATACTAGCTCCACTGACCAACCCGACCACAGTAAGAAACTACTTGTAAGCATATGAGGGAATGGATTTTGGAAAATACAAATCCAATTGGATTTTTTTCCTCTTGAACTTCGTTGGACTGGATTAGTTTGGATGTGGTCCTGTCCACATGCTACACTAAATTGGATGTCCGAGCAAGTATTGGATTGCACAGCGGCGAGTTCATCACTGTCGCCCGCCTGCCGATGGTTCTCGAGGAGGCAGCCGCGTGAGAGATGCTTGCGTTGCAAACGCCGTGACTGACTGCCGAGGACTTGACATTCCAATACTCTGGCACGGTGGCACCCTCATGGCTTGAGCTTGACGCCGCCGCCATTGCCCACATGTCTGCAACCGGCGTCATGGTCGTCTCTGGAGGCGCTCGAGTTTGTTAGTGGCGAGAACGCCAGCCTGGGGGACTTCACCGTCGAGAAAGACCACGCGCTGGAAGACATGTGCTGGTACCAGCGAGGTCGAGGAACGAGAGCAGGCCAAGGAGTTCGAAGCGCATCTACTCGTGCTGACAGCAACTGACGGCCGCCGCGATCGGGAAGGCACCGGCGGCGGCGGTGATCCCGCTTGCCCCCTCGCCCAGCGCACCGGCGGTGGCAACCACCCACCGCCACCGCAGGCCCGTCGTGCACACCGCGCACGCGTCGCGCGGCCAAGCCGATCAGATCGGCTGCCGAAGGAACGAGTTCGCCGCGTCCTGTCCATCCACATGATCGTCGAGCTAGGGAGCCGCCGGATGCGTCTCTTCTCACCGGGCGGGCGTGTGGGATATGAGGCGGTCGTCGAGCGGGGCGCGCGTGGTAGATGGCGTCGGCGGCAGCGTGAGCGACGCGGCGCTGCCGACGTACGATCCGCTGGCGGCAGCGGGACGACGCGGAGTCGGACGCGGGCGTCGGCGCGCCCCGTGCACTGCATCCCCGCGGTGCTGCTCGTCTACCCCTTCCTCCTCTCGTTTGTTGGAAAATATTTTGGATATTGAACTTCCGGTGAATGTTGGATTGGATTGGATTGGGTGTTAAGTTCAGAAAATTGGATCCCACTTGGATTTTTCTTATTTGGATATGGACGTTGATCCATTCCCAAGTCTACTTGTAAGCAGGATTACAGCTTGAAGAAGAGGCATCCTCCAGAGCTAGATAAACTGACATAGCATAGCTGATAACCACACGAAATGAACCATAGCAGAAGCAGATCTACTACTAAACTGGGGTTAATCCCTAGTTAACTATACCATAACCAGGCGACAGGTGCTAGCATGAAGAGATGTAGTCATCCCTCCCTCCCAATTCCCATCCATCCAGATCCAGTGATGATCCAGCAGACGTCGCTGAAAACTACAGAGGCGCAATTGGAATGGTGGAACGCCTTGACCTTTCCATGGCTGGCGGTTGCGTGTTATATTGGGCAAGGAACATCCCTTGCTTGGATTACAAGTTGATACACAAGATAGAGATACATCCGGCTTGTTACAACAACTCTAGATACAAGATAGGATTGCACTTTTTTTTGGGACGGAGGGAGTATACTGAATCTAAACTACCAGCCGTGTATCTCATGTCTTGTGTATATACATGTTACAATATATGTCTATCTAATAGTCGCTGCAACAAGCAGCAGGTTCAGTGCCGCCCCCAAACCTCTCTCCAGTTACCCAAAGATGTAAAGCGCGTTGACGCCTGTGATCGCTGCAACCCAACCCCCAGGAAGACCGCCGCCCCAATGCGCCAGTCGGCGTCGATGCCGACGCAAATGGAAATCACCATGAGCACGACCACGGCGGCCAACAAGAACCTCACAGCAGCCAGCGTACGCCGCGCTGCGACCGGCGTCCACAAGTACCTGCACAGCAGCGCCACGACGGCCGCCGCCCCCGCGACGGCGAGCGTGCTGCAGAGGTGGAAGATGACGGCTCTGACGCGCTGCTCGCCCGTCATCTGGGCGCTGGATGTCCAGGAGGACGCCCCGGTGATGAACACGAACAGAACACACATGAATGACACGGCCGGTACCAGCAGCGGCACGCACATCCTGTCCATGTACTTCTTCGCCTTCTCATCTTCTTCAGCTAGCAGCTTCTGCGTGGAGCACAGACAGAGGCATGCGTGATCTTGTTGTTTTTGTTTCAACGAAAGCAACCGGCAAATCAAAGCTTTGCCGTGCACCCAAAAATTTACAGAAGCCAAAGGGCAAACAGAAGGAGGAACCGGAGTAAATTCAGTGTGCTGATCTCGTCTGATCATATATTGTTCGTATACCTGGACATGTTCATCGTTGAAGTAGTAGCGGGCAGCGAGGTTGCAGCTATAGTATTCCAAACGGGCCGCCCGGCACTAGCCCGGCCCTAGCCCGATATGGCCCGGCCCGACGCGGCCCGACACTATGCGGCCCGATGACTTCTTCGGGCCGGGCCGTGTCGTGCATCGTGCCCAACTATCGGCCCAGGCACGGCCCTATGGCCTATTTTTCGGGCCGGGCCGGCACGACGGCGAGGATGGCCCGATGGGCCACGGCCGGGCCGGCACTATCCTGCGAGGTTGCGACCCTTCGACGGAGGCGGACTGGCGGAGGCAGGTGCCCAGCGCCGCGCCAGTGGTCGGCCCACGCTAGTAGAGCGGCGCGTGGCGGAGCGCCCGCTCGGCCCCAGCGGCAGCGGTAGCGGCGAGCTCCGGCCGTGGCGGCGGGCGGTGGCGGCCGAGGTAGGAGGAGGAAGCGGTGGGGCGTGGGGCGCGGAGGGAGGGAGTGGGCGGAGGTAGGAGGCGAGGAGCGGTGGGGGCGTGGGGTAGCGGCGGGACTGAGGGCAGCGGCCAGGATCGGGAGGGTGCGGTGATGGGATCGGGAGAAGCAGGAAAGAGGGAGACGGCGGCTGGAGGGAGAAAGTGGGAAGGAACTTAAGGTTGGTAGGTATTTATACGAGAACAGGAAATTGTTATCGGGCCGACTATCGGACGGCAAAATCGGGCCTTGCCGGCCGGCCCGACGTCGGTGACGCCGGGCACTAAAAGGTCATCGGGCCGGGCCGGAACTAAGCACTATTGATCGTGCCTAGGGTCGTGCTTTTTAGGGTCGTGCCTCGTGCCACCAATCGTGCCCGGCCCATTTGGAATTCTATAGTTGCAGCCGTCGTCGGCAGCCCGATAATGGGTCGCCTCCTCCATGGAACGGCCTCCGATCCGCCGGTGCTGCGGCTCCGTGCTCACCTCCGGCGAGCTGCTAGCTCCTCGCTGGGAACCAAGGGCGTCGCGTCAGTGCGAACCAGCTCAGGCCTCTGGTAGGTAGACTAGCTACTGCCTACTGGAGTGGTGCTCCGATCGAGCTGCTCGGGTCCCTTTTTAACATCCCAGCGCTCGCAACCGCAAAATTGTTTTTGCATGGAAATGGGTGCTGAGTTGCTGACACGGCGAGAGATGGATCGATCAGAGGGAAGAGGGTCACGGGCTGCGCCAGCGCGCTAGCTGCACGGCCGGCCCGGATCTCTTCAATTCCGAGTCGTCTCCTGCACTAATCTCCGGTCTCCCTCTCTCTCTCTCTCCGTCCTGCTCACCGTCCGTTCGTTGCACTCTTTTGTTCGTGATCATAACGTATTTTTCGATGAGATTAAACAGCGGAATTGAAAGCGTTTCGCTCCGATGGTATGGACGTTGAATGCTGCTACTGGCCACTGATGGACACAACAGTTCACACAGATGAAATGGCTACGGCTAAACGGTGACTTTAACTTCAGAGGAAAATGGGTGAAGTGTACGTGACTTTAACTTCAGAGGAAAATGGGTGAAGTGTACGTGAACGCTTGCTACTATACTAACTGCATTCCTGCATGGCCTATAGATGAAACACTTTTATATATGCTGGGTTTTTGTAGACCAATTCGAGGAACATTTAACTGACGACGTTTCCTGCACTCCGTTTCTTTTCATACTGCAGCTGCAGCTTTCAAAATTGATGTGTTCTGTTTGTTTAGTGTGGTTGGTCATCTAACAGTGTTGCTTTATTTTGCTTACTTTAATGTTTCATTTACACAAACAAAATTCAGGATATTATTTCCATGTCTTTCTTTTTTTTAAAGAAAGGAATACTAAACCGCACAAGACTGGCATATTGGTGCATCCATCGGGTCCGGCTTTTGGACCGCGATGCCGCTGCTGCTCATCGCTCCTGCTCGCCTCCGCCGAGCAGCTGGTGAACGAGGACGAGCGAGCGAGCTGTGAACGAAACAGAGTGGTGCAGTGTACTACTAGGGAGTACTAGGCTCTACGCTACACATCGTGAGTGCGCCCGGTGGCCTGACGGCGCGGCGCTCCTCCGCTCTCTATAAGCATTTTGCCTCGTCAGGCCAAACACGTACCTTGGGATCCAGCCGCCGCCAACGCCGAGAGATAGAGACCTCGTGATCACCGCCAATGTGCCATACTATCAAGGAAATACCTACCAAATTCAGAATCTTTTGCCAGTGTTTTTTTCTTTCTGGGGTTCTTAACTGGATACCCATGAATTGTATTGATGATCCACTGGCAGCACATCGTACAGGTACAGATGTAAAAGAAACACAATTATTGCTGTAGCAAATTATAAGCAGTAAAACATCACGATAGTACGTGTTCGTCCACAGTTGCACACAACCCATTCTCATCACAAACCCAGCAGAATATGCAGATACAGAGCATATAACACCTTGATACATGCATCGGAGGCTTATTAATTATAACACCATGATACATGGGCAAACTACTTGTAAGCAGGAGTACAGCTTGAAGAAGAGGCAGCATCCTCCAGAGCTAGATAAACTGACATAGCACAAGTGCAGAACTGATAACCGCACGAAACGAAGCATAACAGATCTACTGCTAAACTGGGGCTAATCCCTAGTTAACTACACCATAACCAGGCGACAGGTACTAGCATGAAGAGATGCAGTAGTCATCCCTCCCTCCCAATGCAACTCCAAACTAAACCAGTTTCCCAAAGATGTAAAGCACACAGGCGGTTGTGATCGGCGCAACCCCCAGGAAGACCGCCGCGCCCTTGCGCCAGTCGGCGTCGATGCCCACGCAGACGGATATCACCATGAGCACGACCGCGGCGACGAACAAGAACCTCACAGCAGCCAGCATACGCCATGCTTCGCGAGCTGCGGCCGCCGTCTGTTGGGGAATGGGAGCTTCGGAACTACCACCATCGGACGGGCGTTCCCAGTGCGAAGTTGCTTCGCAACGAAGCAGCTTCGCAATAATACTAACGGGTTAACCCATCTCTGTCTATTGGAGGTTTGTTGAGCAGGTTGTGATCGTGAAAGCCAGGCAGGGAGTTGCAAGGATCGAAGTGTCTTTGATCCTCTGGGACTTCGATCCGAAGGCAACGATGGCGACGAAGGTGAAGAGGATGGCGCGAAAGCGTGGTGACGTGACGCCGTCCGTACGAAGCCACGCTGGAAGAGCGCTCGTGTAAAGGAGTCGTCGACGTGGAAGCAGGCTGGCGCGACCGTACGAAGGAGCTGGCATAGCCGCATTTAAGGTCGTATTCCTGTAATGCCCTTAAAGGTGTCGAGAACTAGCCGTTGTGGGTAAAAAAGTGTAATTATGTTAGAAAGTGTTGGCCGCGCCCTCATATAAATAGAGGGGTCTCCTGTAATTGATGTGACCCGCATTGAATGAGAAGAGAGCTCGAAGGCTTACTTTCTTTTCTTGTCAATTTACTTATATTTAGTAGTAGAAGTAGAGTAGAAGTAGAAGAAGTAGAAGTAGAAGTAGAGGTAGAGTTAGGGCCGAAGTAGGGTAGTCGAAGGAAGCAAGAGGGGCTTTCAAGGGTGCTCACCAAAGACCCCGGGAGAGAGAGCAAAGGGTCAATTGTTTGGCGTCCACCTTGCCGAGCTACCACCAGCTTGGCGCCCACCTGGAAGAACTTCGTGCAGATGATGGCGAGAGGAAGGCCGACGAGGCAGCCTTCGCGGCGACTAACAACAACGAAGAGTTGGAGGATGGAGAGGTCGAGCACCACGGCGACGGAGCCTTTGAGGTAAGCCTCAAGGTTTGGGAGTTCCGGTGGAGGACATTGAAGCACTCAAGGATCCAGTTCGATCGCGGAAGCAACCACAAGGGCCGCCCAAGAGCAAGAGAACGCTCCGTCCACGCCGCAGTCCGGATCAGCAGTGCTGCTGCGGCAGCAGATGGGGGCGCAGAGAACGAAGGAGAAATGACCGTAACTTGAGGCAGGCGAGCGAAGCTTCGTCAGATGCGCAATCACCGATCACGAACACGACCATTCGCACGGACCGAACCAGCCACCACCTGGATCAGCCACCGGTGTTGCCGCGGGAGAGGCAACGTAACCGCAAAGACGAGACGCAAGACCCAACGTGGCGTAGCATCGCAAGCGCTGCGGTAGCGCATCGATCACCGAGGCGCGCGAGGAGGGGCAAGATGTAGGATCGGTAGAAGGGATGTGCACGTGCAACACGATGAGCCATTTGGAAATGTGGTACCCATTTCACCATTGTCCGTCGATCCGAAAATGCCCCATGGTCGCTGCCGCTCAATGCAACTACCTTGCCACCGTATGACTAAATCAACCCAAGGAATTATTGATGAAATTCGAGGCGGCGGTCGAGTCCAACAATGGTGATTCTACAACGAAGACCAAGGCGCTAGTGCTAGCTTTAAAAGGCCCAGTACACTATTGGTATGCAAACATGCCAAAGGGAAGCATCATATCTTGGTACCAATTGCGGAGCAAATTGCTCGCCAGCTTCAAGGGTATGCAGATCGAAGAGCTTAACTCGAATGACCTGGCCAATGCATGCTTGCAGGAGGATAGGGAGTCACTACAGGAGTATATGCACAGGGTAGTGAAATTGGTAGCGCGAGCTCCAAGGGTTTCAGAAGACAGCATCATCGATGCGGTGGTTGGTGGCCTCCGGGTAGGGTCGTGTCGACCTGGAGGAGAGCCGAAATCGGTCCAAGAACTTTTCAAAATAATGCAAGAGTATTGCAAGTCCGATAAGGGCAGACGTCGCAGAATCGAGCGCATGAATGCGGCTAAGAAGCCGAAGTAGCAGGGTTCATGGGACACAACGAAGAACTGGAAGAACGCTCCGCCGAAACAGCCTTACAGGCAAGTGAACAATGTGTCTGATGGGCAAGGTGCGAAGCCGCCTCGCAACAACAACTCGAATCGCGGGGGCAATGGAAATGGGGGGCCAAAGCAGAAACCGCCCACACCTTCGCACTCTCAGGAAAGATTCTTCTGTTGGTTACACGGAACGAATGCGTATCACCACACACACTAGTGCCCACCGGCTGTGAAAATGAAAATGCAATGGGAGGCAGAAGAGAAGGCGAAGGCATCAGGGCCATAGTCAATCATGTCATGGCTCGCATCTGCCTACCAGACCTTTCCCTTCGCAGATATGTATCAAGATCAAGACGCCCAGCCCGCCACACCGCCGCCTCATTGCCGCCAGACTTCACCCCGGTATTCTGCACCATCTTGGTCAGCCATGGCATCTTCGTCGCAGGGGGCACGGCCCGTTAAACTACCATATGCCCGTCCCACCAAAGCAAGAGGCACAGGAGCGGCCAGTTTCGGGCCCCATGGACACGGTCAATATCATTAATGCTATCACCGGGGTCCCACGAGCCTGCATGAAAACAAGAGGCGAGGCAAGACTACTTTCTCAGCGTGTCGCACATTTGCTCCGGGAAATATTTCCACCTGCCATGGTCGTACATACCTATCTCCTTCATAGCAGCAGACGTCAGGTTGCAGCACTACCCACACAACGATCCGTTGGTGATAAGGGCGAACATCGGCAAGAACACAAACCAACTCTTCTTAACAATGTAGGCCGAGTACTGTGGATAATGGGAGTTCAGCAGACGTTTTAACATGGCAGTGCTTCACCGGAATGGGGTTCACGAAGGAAGATCTGCAGAAGTCCATGCACCCACTATACGGAAACAAAAGAATACGTGTTGGGCAAGATCAGTGTCAATGTAACCTTCGGTCAGGGGCCAACCATGTGGACGGAGGTCATAACCTTCGACGTAATAGACTTCGCCTACCCATATAATGCAATCTTCGGCAGAAACACAATCAACAGCTTCGCCGCAGCAATACATCAGTGGTATCTGTTGATGAAGATCCCAATGAGGGGTGTACTATCGCTACGGGACCAGCAACGTCCACCATGAATCGGTAGGTGCATGTAATCGAAGAGCAGCAGGACATGGACACTTTGTCTGAGGCGGACCGACGAGCCGAACAGCAAATGCGGCACGCCATGAAGCACTCTGAGGCCGAAAGAATGATAGTTGTGGACGACACAAAGATTGTGCCGCTCTGCGAAGATACTCCCGGAAGAACTGTCATTATGAAAGGATCTTGATGTCGCCTCTAGAGGGGTGAATAGACGAATCTGCAAAACTTCAACCTCTCTCGTTAGTACTAAAACCTGCCAGACCGGCTTTTGCTAGGGCAAAGAAACCAACAAACTAAGTAAATGTCCTCTACGAGTTCTAGCTCAAACCAAACTTGGTGTAGGACTTCCACAGGTGTTTCCAAGAGTGTCAATGAAGTCCCTGCACACAACACAAGCACACCAAGGTAGATCAAAGCGGAAGCACAAAGATTAAGCTAGAAACAACTTAAGGTAATGCAAGTGAATGTAAAGCAAGTAAGAGCACAAAGACACGGATTTATCCTGGTGGTTCACTCGCCACTAAGGCTGCCTACGTCCACATTGTTGAGGTAAGCCACAAGGGCTTTGGGATCTCTTTCAATCCGCTCCTCTCTCACACCTATCGCCAAGGCAATAGATGGAGTGTTCCACTATCTTTGATTTGCAATTACAAACTTCTTGGACCTGCCACACAACGATCGGGAGCTTCCAAGAGACTTCTAGCCGTCTAGGAACCAAGGGCTCCAAGAGTAAAAGATGCTTCAAAAGATCTTCAACGAAATCAGCAGGTGCTCAAGTGTGGGATGCTCACTAGGCTTCTCAAAGCTCTAAAGCTCTCACAAGACACTCTCAACCCAACACAAGGATAGACTAAAGGCTTGAATCTCACTTAGAGAGGTTGAGCTGGTGGGGTTCTCGGAAGGTGTTGCAAGTGTGGAGAACCAGCAGCACCTCAAAGAGGAGCTCATGGGTATAAATACCCACTACACACAAAACTAGCCGTTAGTCTGTCAGACAAAACCGGTCAGACCGGTTTGCCAAACCGGTCAGACCGGTTTTCAAACCAACTAGCTGTTGATGTCGTGCTCAAACCGGTCAGACCGGTTTGGGCCAGAGAGCCCTACTAAGGTTTAGTTCTCACGGGTTAGTCTCTCTTGGGTTCACTTGAGCACTTTTTGATGTTTGTTGTCCAACCAATGATTCATCCCTCTTGATAGTACGGCATACCTAAACTCAAGATAAAAGATAAACCCTAATTAATCTACTTGAGCTTGAACCACCAAGGCACGCGGTAATTGATCTTCAATGATTCGAGGGCTTCCAATATTGTGTACCAACTGAGTACATGTTATAGATGAGTAGATATATGCATATGCTTGAGCATGTCCACCTTGAGCTAGTGACTTAGAATTCTTCCATAGAGTACAGAATTAACCACTTTGAATTCTTAAGCCACTCCAATTTATCAATCATGACACTAGATGCAATTTATCACTTTCCTCTAGGCTTTGGATATGATACTTGAAATCCTTGACGCCTCAACTTCACCCTAGCCACTTTGCTTATGGTCGCTATCCATAGCCTTTGCTTAGTTCCTCATTTTAGCCATCTTGATCTCTTCATCACTTATCCTTGCCACAATTGAGTCAAGCCTTGCACCATAGAGAGAATTCCATTTGAGATGCCACTCAAATAATTGTCCTTTGATTGATAACATAAATTCTTGCTTTGCAAACTTTTATAGGTCCATCACAATAGAGATAACCATATGATCTTTGTCAACGCTATACTTGAAGTCTTGCAATTAGCTTCTTTGTTAGAGTCAATATCTTCCACTTGATGTAAGAGTGAAATCCATTAGATATTGTACTCGGTAAACTCATTTTATAGGTCATCAAGTTCCATCTTGTATCAATAGTGAAATCCCCTTGATGCCATCCACAACTTAACCTTTAGTTCTCCCATTTATATCACAATCTTTTCCTATCTTCACAATATGCTTTGCTTTGACATAGAGAGGCCAACCAAGTACCATATATAATCATGCCTCTATATTTGCTTTTCTTTAGCTTAGGATCACTTGTTGTATGTCTTATATAGACTCCAATGGGAAGAACACATTAACCAACTCATGACATTCATCTTTAGTAGTTTGCATACATTCCATGTATAATGCCATGATCCACCCTTGTCATCTTTGCAATATGAGCCAAACATGATCTTACATATAAATATCATTTATCAATAATTAACAACCTGCTCACATGCTTTACAAGAGTGTTAGTGATTAAATCAAGTTGTCACTCAACTCACCAAAACCCACTTAGGGCTTGATTGCACTTACAATCTCCCCCTTTTTGGTGATTGATGACAACCTTGATTAAAGCTTACAAAAGATATATAAATGAAGTTTAAGGGCTAAGATTTAGGTAAAGCTCCCCCTCAATGTGTGCAATGAATGGAATTCATTAATTTGGCTTCAAAATGCCAATTTGCACATATTCAAGAAAAGCATGGAGCTCCCTAAATCTCAAAGAAAGTGGGTGCAACAAGTGTGTGTGACAAGATAAAACAAATGTGTGATGCATATGTCAAGAGATTATCACAAACAATAGACAAAACACAAAGAGGTGTGGTTGTCGGGAAAACCAGACTGGTTTCACCCAGTCAGCCCACAAAATAGGGAAAACTCAAGAGACAACTCATTCACCATACAAACATGCATCACAAACTAACATTAAGTCACTTAGAACATTTAGAGTACATTACACACATTGTAGCACACAATACAAGAGTTCTCAAGTCCAACACATAGATAAGGTTCAACAGATGATTATTACAGATCCAAATCTCTCAACAAGGTCTTTAAGATAACTTGATTTTACAGTGAGCTATTCTCTGCCAAGACACAAACCGTCGATCGGTTTGGTGAGAACCGAGCCGTTCCACTAGCACATACACATAAGCTTTTAATCCTTCTTCTCCCTTTGTCATCCATCAATAAAAGCTTGGAGAAGATGTGCTTCTGAGCCTGTCCACTTCACTGCTGGCCAACATAGTAGCCATGAGAAGGTTCGGCACCCGCAGTGAAGTCTACGAAAGGTTTTTTTCAAAGAATACGAGTGAGGAACTTGAGAAAAGATAGATGGTTATAGAGAAGATTTTAAGAACACATCATACCACCAGGATTTCCAAAGATTGCATGAACCGCACGAGAGACAACATCATCCTCTTGAGTAGGAGGGCTGGTAGGAGGAGGAGTGGGTGGAGGCACTTCATATCCATAGTGATGAGCATAAGCTTGATAGTAGCCCTCTGAATTCAACCGATCAACCATGGTTTCCACTGAGGGAATCTCTTCTTCTACTGGCTCAGGAGAAATAGGAGATCTAGGAGGTTGAAGACCTTGACTATTGTGCATCAATTTGATCGAGTCTTGCATTTTCTTGTTCGCTCTCCTAGCCCTCTGCTGCTCAACCATAACATCTCTTTGACTATTGCACATAGAAGTAAGGAAGTTCATCAATTTGCGAAGAGGAGAGGGTGGCTTGTCTCTTGGGTTGGTGCTGCCTGATGCAAACCGGTCAGACCGGTTTGCCAAACCGTCGAACCGGTTTGGTCAAATCGATGGGCTCGCTGACCGCCGTGGTCTCCTCCTTCTTCTTGTTGTATCTCATCAGTTCTTTCAGGTGAGGGAGAGATAATCTTCTTAGGTGCAGCAATCCGGAATGGCTCATGGCTTGAATCCTTCATAAATTTCTTCTTTGCCACTTTTTCAATGATGTGCATGATATAAGGTGCATAGCCACAAAGCTTCTGAGGGCTCTCACTAATGCTCTTGACCTCCTCCCATATGAAATCTAACGAAAAGCGAGCGGGAGGTTTGGAGTGTGCAAGCAAGTCCTTAGCATAATTTGAAATGTCAGGGGTTCCCACCTCTAGGTGTAAGCGTCCATCCGAAAAGAGACGGTTGAGAACCCTATAATAGGTGTAAAGACTGCCACTTGCCCAAAGATGGATTTGCTTGTTCCTTGGGTACATGAATCGGATCTCCTTAGCATCCAAGGGACGAGTGCCATTATGGATACATGGGAAGGTCAAGTCTGAAGGACCAAGACTGAGAAACCTAGTGAAGTTCATGAAGGATATAGAGTACCTCGTGCCTCATCATCCAATGCATCTTCTTAGTATTCCCATTCTCCTCAAATGCAAGTGTTGCATAGAACTGTGCAATAATTTCTGTGTTCCAACTATGCCTGAAACCCATGAGATTCTTGATTCTTAATCTAGTGCAAACATCTATAATTTGCTTGAAAACCTCATTGTCTGCATTTGCCATGTAGTCCCAATCAATCCACCTAGCCTCAGCAATAATCCCTTTCTTCTTCCCAATAACGAGTGTAGAAATCTGCGGAAGAAGGTGTGGAACCGTAGTCTATCCCAAAGACTAGGATCCATGGGCTCACCATATGGCCACTCCTGTCTCTTACTTCTTGCAATTTCTGTCATTCCGGCGCCAAGATAATTTACCAACTGTGTGAACTGGATTGAGCCTTGACCTCAAGAAGCATGGGCTCATCTCCTTCTTCAATTTCCTCCGTCACGGGCTGCCTTCTTCTCTCGGCCTCCCATATCCTCTTCTTCATCCTCCTCAACATCTGTCTCATCATCATCTTCAGCTGGTCCCTTTTCTTTATGAATGTGCCAACCATATCCCTCATCATCCACATTGTCCTCACTGGATGTGCTACTGCCCTTTCCCAAAAACTCATCAAGAGGATCCGCTGCACTCTTAGACACCCTAGGCCTCGGAGATGGTCCACTTTGGAGGTAGCGGAGCTTCACTTGGATTTTCGGAATTTCCTCAACCCTCTTCTTCTTTCTTTGCCTAGCATAGGTCCTCAAGTCATCCGACATTCTTGATCAAATCCCTAACCAAAAGCATGTGAAAATACTGAGTTTATATCAAGGGAACTGATTTGGATGAAAGAGAGATCAAGAGTTGATGAATTGGGCAAAGTTGGTCGGCTCCGCGAAAACCGGTCGGGTTTGACATCCGAACCCTAGAACATGGAATTCAAAATGTAGCCATCCAACTCTTTTCCAACTTAGGGATATGTTCTGGGCATACTAGTAGTCGATTACTCAAAGGAATCCTAGAGATAAGCATTGAGCAAAGAGATCCGAAGAAACCATTTGATACCTTGAAAGGAGAGGAGAAGATGAGTTGAACTTCAAAAAATGGTCTCCAATCCGGTCAGGCCGATGAGAACCAATCCAAGACTTCAATCTCCAAAGCGGGAAGACTTTCTTCCTTGGTCCAATCTCAAGATCCCATGGTGGGGAGAGTGAGAGGGAGAGGGAGCACGGGATGGAGAGGAGGACCACGGGTCTTGGCTGGTGGGAATGAAGTGAAGGGATGGAGAGGAATATTCCATGCGAGATACCCTTAAAGGGGTGGACCCGGGGCAAACCGGCCGAGACGATTTCGAAACCGGCTGCATCGGTTCCCGAAACCAGGTGAAGTTAGATTCTGAGATTTGAAGCTTGATTTGAGAACTAATATGAGAGATAAGTTCAAGATATGTCCATATACTAGTTCCTTTTCTGAAAAACCTGAAGCTTCAACTCTTTATCCAAAACCCCCTTTTTCTCTACGAGAGGTGGATATGGGAAAAGATAAGATATTGAAAGAATTTTGCTCCTTTTCCTTTTGAGATAGATCTAGTGAGATAAAGAGATAAAGCAATGAACTTTGGTCACTAGATAATTCCCATAGAAAGATTTTTCCATTTAGGTCCAAAAGCTCCTTGATACTTCCAAGAAACTTAGAGAGAAATAGATATGGAGAATATGTTGGACTTAAGAAAATCTCACCATTTGTGACTAGCCATCAATCAAACAAGGTTAACCATAGTCACAAGTGGGTCGATCGGGTCATAAAGACCAAAAACCAAGTATTTTCAAAATTCACACAAATCCTATCATGCTA
Organism: Cenchrus purpureus; assembly: GCA_022644695.1. Lineage (NCBI taxonomy): Eukaryota > Viridiplantae > Streptophyta > Magnoliopsida > Poales > Poaceae > Cenchrus > Cenchrus purpureus. The sequence continues at coordinate 131,586,429 of CP053465.1, read as the reverse complement.
GTTGAGTTTTTCAAAAATCTAATCTATGTCACGCAAACATGTGGCTAAACAAGTTTTAGGACCATATTGGGATGTTTAACTCATGCCTCTCACATTATAACAAGCATTTGACATAAAGTCAATATAAAGGTAGGCATCAATTAAATATCCAATAGGCACACACGAGAGAACCTTGAATAGATCACATGCTAAGAAAATGCACACACTAGCATGAATAAATCCTAGATGATAAAGGTAGAAGAAGAGTGAGTGTGAACCATACCTTTGCCTCTAGCTTATCACATTTTCACATTGGTGAATTGTGATTTTCCTTGACTTGTGCATTGCCATGTTAAGTCCAAGTTCTAGCTCTCATTTTGATAGACCTTTTAAACACAACACGAGAGAGACACTTAAATAGCACAAGCACTAGTTTCAATCCTTAGTGACCTTTTGGGTTAGAGAGACAAGAGGTCCACCAAAAATTGAAACCTCACAATATAGATCAAATTCCCTTTGTTTATGGAGCATATGAAATAATGTGAACGACTAGGGTCACATGTACCATTTTGGCAATTAAGTCCAACTCGAGGAATTTAAACTATATTGTGGTGAGTAGCTATGCTTAAGGTTAGTTTCATAATCCAAAGAGAAAGATTGGGTCAATATTACCACTTTGGACTCAAAGATCATAGCAAACTCCATGGAGAGAGACAAGCTCTCATTTTGAGACTACAAAAATCACTAGATGAAAGCATTAGTCTCAAAGACACAAATTGTAGAGTGATCTCCCCCTAAATAGGTGCATCATGGGTTTCTGTTGCATGAAACGAGCACTTAATCAATTTAATGAGCTAGGAGAGGTCACTTCACAATTTGGTCAAGGCACAAGAGAAAATAATTTACAAATGTTGAAATTGTGCCAAGAGTACTTACTATCACCAAGATAGTGTTTGTATGATGCTAAACAAGAGCTGAGAACATTTATTTGAATTTCTTGAATTAATCTTGAAGTTTGGCAAACCGGTCGACCGGTTTTGCCACCACCAACTAAAGCTTTTCTTCAAGACTCTATCGGCTCCCGATGCAGGCATATCTTCATGAATCTTTAATTGCTGACAATCACCCTAATTCTGGAAGCTCTATAGGTCTGAATTCCCAGATCCCGGAACCTCCGAAGAATTTCTCGGAGGTTGAGTTCCTGCAGCAATTCCCGGAACCTCCGGAGAATTTCTCGGAACCTCTGGGGTCTGCACTTCCAGAGAAGTAGGGATGTTTGGCCCTTGGAGTTGGTGTTGAAGCTTGGAAATATTCTTCATCTTCTCTTAAGCTTCAACTTGGTCTAACATTGCCTATGGCCAAATGCTTGATTGACTTACAATTTTACTTCTTCTTTTAACCTGCACCATTTAAACCAATATGCTCTACTAGAGAGCGGTTACAAGCATCATTTGGTAAGAGGAGCATATATGTACACCAAAATACTTAGTCAAGCCAAGTGCACAAAACCAAGGTCTTGAGCACAAGTATCCACTTAGGATCAATTGACTAAGATGAAAGATGAAGCTTATGTTACCGAGATGTCATTGGAATAGAGATATAAAAGTTTAGGCTTGATGCTTGGCATTATTCTAGCTTATAGTTCTTTTCTTGAGTTTTGCCAAGCTTCCAATACATCTCCATGTTCTTGCGATTCTAGCAAAGCTCTTTTTGGTACCCAAACCATGTTGGGTCCTTTAGGATTAGTCACAAGAGATTTGGGAATCCAAATGGTTCTTATGCTAGTTTGAGGTGAGCTAATCACTCTAGTAGCATAGATACCATACTTGTCATCCCTAAGTCTAGAAAATGCATAATCGACGAGTTTTGACTTAGGAATGTTACCATTTGGACAATCATTACTCTCATGTCCCTTTGACCGACAAGTGTAGCAAATACGGCTTTTGATCTTGCTTGCTGAAGCCCTACACTTATTCTTGCTCACTTGTTGCTTCTTGGTCTTGTGGCTTGCTGTAGAAGCTTGATTGTGCTTGATATGCTCTTGAGACGCCACTGTTGCCAAAACCAGTCTAACCGGTTTCCCAAACCCACGACCGGTTTGGTGCAGCAGACCTCACCACCGTGTGGACACGCTTCAATGAAGTGTCCATGTTGCTTGCATTTGTAGCATATCCTTCTCCTTAGGTTCCTTTGCCTTTTCTTCTTGCCTTCGAGCTGAGGAGAGCACATGGATGCATAGTGCCCCATTTTTGAGCACTTGAAGCATTGTATGTGATCAAGCTTCTTTTTCTTGATTTCTTGAGCCTTGTGATTGTTGCCTTGCTTCTTCGGTTGAAGGGTTGAGCTAGCGCGGTTTGAACCCTTCTCAAGCTTCTTCACCATGTTGTCACGGTTATCTTGAGAAGGTTGCACTTGACTTTTTCCCTTCAACTTACTCAAGTCTTCGTTAAGCTTTTCAACCTCTTGCATGAGTTGATCATTTTCTTTTGCTATGAGGTCATCACAAGTCTCTACAAATACATGCTCAATACTAGATTGGCTTGCTTGAGAACAACAAGGTTTAGTACAAGACAATTCAATATTGACATGTGAGCATGTGCATGTGTGTGAGAGAGGTTGAGTAGATGTTACCGATGAAAGCACAACCTCATGAGCTACTTCTAGACAAGTATATGATTCTACAAGCTTGTCATGAGAGCACTCAAGCTCCTTGTGACATGCTTGCAAAGCCATATGCTCACTAGTGAGCTTTTCAAGCTTATCATTGAGCACCTTCTTTTCTTGCTCCAAAGATGCTACACATGTACACAAGTTAGTAGCACAAGCAACTTTGTTAAGCAAGACATCATATTTATTAACCAAGGTAGAGTGTGAGAGTTTGAAGGCTTCAAGCTTTTGAGTTAAGGTCTTTATGGTGTCAACTTGATCTTCAACTCTCTTTGCCATTTGATCTTCCTTGGTTTCCTTGCTCTTCTTGGCCATCAAGCACTTGTGATCATCAACACTGGGAGTTGAGGATCTAGAAATCGCCGATGCTGGTCTTGATCGCCTTCTTGAACACTTGTTACTCTTCATTGTGTTCATCCCGTGGAAGTCCGGGCCGGTTTTGGAAACCGGTTGGATCAGTTTCCCCACAGGGTCGCCCGACTTGCTTTTCTTGTCTTGTTCAACCATGGGTGTGATCACTAGAGGATCAGTGTGTGCTTCTGAGGTTGAGCACTCTTCTGAAGGCACACTTGCACCTTGATCCTCACTTGTTGACGGCTTGTCTTGCTCAAACTCCAAATCTTCATTTTGGCTTTTGATTTCTCTTCTCTCATCATCCTTGGCCGAGATGTTATCATGAGCACATGAAGATGAGTGGTCCGCAGCAGTGGCTTCACTTTGCATGCTTGCTCTTTGATCTTGGTCTTTGCATTTGGGTATATCATAAAGATCTTGAAAAATTTCCCAAACATCATGTGCATCAATTATGTCATCACAAATTAATTCCTGCACATCACAACTCAAGGTACTACGAATGTAGTTAGTAACTTGAGCTGAGTTGCCAACATTCTAACTCCTCTATAGATAAGCCCGGCAAGTCAATGTTGTCTACTCTAGTGTGAGGAGGAAGAATACTAGCAACTACAACCTGCTCGGCATGTGGACCAAAGGTCCTAATTCCATTAAGTACATGAGCTGACCAAGAATTGTAGTTTGAGCCACCTAGAGTCAATGGCTCAAAAGATACCTCGTATGTTGTCGACATCTTTTCTCCAAGCGGTTAAGCTCGAATCGGAGTTCCTTACTCTGATACCAATTGAAAGGATCTTGATGTCGCTCAGAGGGGGGTGAATAGACGAATCTGCACTTATTAAAAACTTCAACCCTCTGTTAGTACCAAAACCGGTCAGACCGGTTTTGCTAGGCAGCAAACCAACAAACTAAGTAAATGCCCTCTACGAGTTCTAGCTCAAACCAAACTTGGTGTAGGACTTCCACAGGTGTTTCCAAGAGTGTCAATGAAGTCCCTGCACACAACACAAGCACACCAAGGTAGATCAAGCACAAAGATTAAGCTAGAAACAACTTAAGGTAATGCAAGTGAATGTAAAGCAAGTAAGAGCACAAAGACACCGGATTTATCTCGTGGTTCAGCTCGCCACTAAGGCTGGCCTACGTCCACGTTGTTGAGGTAAGCCACAAGGGCTTTGGGATCTCTTTCAATCCGCTCCTCTCTCACACCTATCGCCAAGGCAATAGATGGAGTGTTCCACTATCTTTGATTTGCAATTACAAACTTCTTGGAGCTGCCACACAACGATCGGGAGCTTCCAAGTGACTTCTAGCCGTCTAGGAACCAAGGGCTCCAAGAGTAAAAGATGCTTCAAAAGATCTTCAACGAAATCAGCAGGTGCTCAAGTGTGGGATGCTCACTAGGCTTCTCAAAGCTCTCTAAAGCTCTCACACAAGACACTCTCTCAACCCAACACAAGGATAGAGCACTAAAGGCTTGAATCTCACTTAGAGAGGTTGGGGAGAGCTCAGCTGGGGTTCTGGAAGGTGTTGCAAGTGTGGAGAACTAGCACCTCAAAGAGGAGCTCATGAGTATAAATACCCACCACACACAAAACTAGTCGTTAGTCTGTCAGACGAAACCGGTCAGACCGGTTTGCCAAACCAGTCAGACCGGTTTTCAAACCAACTAGCCGTTGGACGGTGTCAGTGCCCAAACCGGTCAGACCGGTTTGGGCCAGAGAGCCCTACTAAGGTTTAGTTCTCACGGGTTAGTCTCTCTTGGGTTCACTTGAGCACTTTTTGATGTTTGTTGTCCAACCAATGATTCATCCCTCTTGATAGTACAGCATACCTAAACTCAAGATAAAATATAAACCCTAATTAATCTACTTGAGCTTGAACCACCAAGGTACGCTGGTAATTGATCTTCAATGATTCGAGGGCTTCCAATATTGTGTACCAACTGAGTACATGTTATAGATGAGTAGATATATGCATGTGCTTGAGCATGTCCACCTTGAGCTAGTGACTTAGAATTCTTCCATAGAGTAGAGAATTAACCACTTTGAATTCTTAAGCCACTCCAATTTATCAATCATGACACTAGATGCAATTTATCACTTTCCTCGGTAGGCTTGGATATGATACTTCGAAATCCTTGACGCTCTCAACTTCACCCTAGCCACTTTGCTTATGGTCGCTATCCATAGCCTTTGCTTAGTTCCTCGTTTTAGCCATCTTGATCTCTTCATCACTTATCCTTGCCACAATTGAGTCAAGCCTTGCACCATAGAGAGAATTCCATTTGAGATGCCACTCAAATAATTGTCCTTTGATTGATAACATAAATTCTTGCTTTGCAAACTTCTGTTTATAGGTCCATCACAATAGAGATAACCATATGATCTTTGTCAACGCTATACTTGAAGTCTTGCAATTAGCTTCTTTGTAAGAGTCAATATCTTCCACTTGATGTAAGAGTGAAATCCATTAGATATTGTACTCGGTAAACTCATTTTATAGGTCATCAAGTTCCATCTTGTATCAATAGTGAAATCCCCTTGACGCCATCCACAACTTAACCTTTAGTTCTCCCATTTATATCATAATCTTCTCCTATCTTCACAATATGCTTTGCTTTGACATAGAGAGGCCAACCAAGTACCATATATAATCATGCCTATATATTTGCTTTTCTTTAGCTTAGGATCACTTGTTGTATGTCTTATATAGACTCCAATGGGAAGAACACATTAACCAACTCATGACATTCATCTTTAGTAGTTTGCATACATTCCATGTATAATGCCATGATCCACCCTTGTCATCTTTGCAATATGAGCCAAAAACATGATCTTACATATAAATATCATTTGTCAATAATTAACAACCTGCTCACATGCTTTACAAGAGTGTTAGTGATTAAATCAAGTTGTCACTCAACTCACCAAAACCCACTTAGGGCTTGATTGCACTTACACATTATAGGAACAGACATGTCTCAGACCGAAGAGCACCGATTAATCGAGTTCCTTCGCAACAATCAAGATGTATTTGCATGGTCAAAGGCAGATTTGACAGGGGTATACAGGGCGGTGATCGAGCACGCACTTAACACGGACCCGAAGGTAAGACCAAGGGTGCAAAAGCAAAGGCCCATGTCAGAAGACAGAGCGGCGAGGTCAAGTACGTAAACTCCTCGATGCCAAAATAATACGGGAGGTTCAGTACCCTATATGGGTAGACAATGTTGTCATGGTACCGAAGAAGAATGGCAAAATGCACATGTGCATTGATTTCACAGAGCTCAACAAGGCATGTTCGAAGGACCCGTATCCGCTACCGCGCATTGACGTCGTTATTGATCAGGCTGCGCTGTGAGATGTTAAGTCTTCTTGATTGTTTCTCCGGATATCATCAGGATTGGATGCGAAGAGAGGATGAGGCCAAAACAGGATTCACTACACCGTTTGGTATTTACTGCTTCGTCAGAATGCCGGAGGGACTTCGCAATGTAGGGCCTACTTTCAACCGCATGATGAAGGTGATTGGGCAGGAATGCTTCGGCGTATGTGGACGACGTCGTTATCATGAGCATCAAGGACACAGACCACATGGCAGACCTTCGCGAGACTTTCGAGAACATGAGGCGACACGGGTTGAAATTAAACCCGGAGAAATGCATCTCGGCATCAAGGAAGCTGTCAGCTGTATGGTCTCCAAGAGAGGCATAGAAGCGAACCCGGCGAAGATTGAGGCGCTGCGAAGAATGAGCCCACCCAGAAACAGGAAAGAGGTCTAGCGGCTGACAGGGAGAATAGCTTCGCTCAACCGTTTCATCTCTCGTGCGGCTGAACGAAGCTTACCTTTTTTCAAGACCCTCAAGGCGAACGCAGCTTTCCAGTGGGGGTCGGAACAGCAGCAGGCATTCGAGGATTTGCGGAGCCACCTCAAAAAAGCAGCAGTCATGACCAGTCCCACGCCAAAAGCAGAATTATTGTTGTACATCGCCGGCGGCGGTTGTCGCCGCGGTTTTGGTCGAAGAGCGCCAGGAGGGCGAGACAACAAGGCAAGTGCCAATATATTACGTGTTCGAGGCCCTCAGCGGGTCCAAACTTTTTTACTCCCAGATGTAGAAGATGGCTTATGCCGTGGTGATGGCGAAGAGGAAGCTCCGGCATTATTTTCAGAGCCACAACGTCATGGTTCCAACATCGTACCCCCTTCGGGATATGTTTGAGAACAGGGAGTCAACCGGTAGATTGGGAAAATGGGCAGTCGAGTTGGCAGAGCACGTAATCAACTTTGTATCGCGAAGCGCGATCAAGTCTCAAGTCCTGGCAGATTTCGTGGTTGATTGGACACCGGGAAAGGCAAGCGAAGGTACCGAAGTAACAGAACCGGTGTGGGAGGTACAGTGTGACAGGGCTTATTGCCACAAGGGCTCAGCGGCAGCTGTACTCAAATCACCTTCGGCGATGAAATTGCGGTATGCATCGAGGTTGGAATGTGGTCAGTGCACGAACAATATGGCTGAATACGAGGGATTGCTTTTAGCCCTTCGCAAAGCCAAAGCAGTGGGAGCTCGTCGGCTCCTCATCCTTACAGATTCCGAGCTGATTGCGAGGCATGTGGACAAATCATACAAGACCAAGAAGTCGGAGATGGCGAAGTATCTGCAGGTTGTGTGAAGCATGGAGAAATTTTTCTTCGGCATAACAGTGAAAAGCTTTCCCAAGAACTTCAACAAAGAGGCAGATGCCCTGGCCAAAGCAGCAGCCATGAAGGAACCGTTGCCCCCGGATGTGTTTTACGAAGTGCTCTCACTACAGTCAATTTCCCCGGACGAGGCACCATCTAGCTTCGTCAATGCAATTCATAGCGAAGACTGGAGAGCCCCAATCGTGGCATTCATCAAGGGCTATTACGAAGCTGAGGACGAGATAGAAGCGAAGCGAGTGGCTCTTCGGGCAAGAAGTTACAATCTCGAAGGAGACAATTTGTACTGAATGGGTGTGTGTGCACCACGATTGAAATGCATTTCGGCAGAGGAAGGGAAGTAGTTGCTACACGAGATCCACAGCGGCATGTGCTCACATCACATTGGCACTAGAGCCTTGGTGCAGAAGGCGTTCAGACAAGGTTTCTATTGGCCTTCGGCAGTGGTAGATGCGCACGAAATAGTAAGGAATTGCCCCGAATGCCAGAGGCACTTCCCCTATAGTAAGTTTCGTGAACGAGATACAACTCATACCGGGGTGTGGCCCTTCGCTAGGTGGGGGTGGACATCGTGGGCCTCTGCCGGTAGCACCAGAAACTACAAGTCAAGTAGTGGTGTCGAATATTTCTCCAAGTGGATTGAGGCGAAGCCCATACAAAACATCACTTCGTCGACCATACAGAAGTTCTTTTGGCAAAACATTGTGTGTCGCCGCCGAGTGCCGCATGTCACCGTGGACAACGCAAGCGCTCGATAGCGCCGACTTTCGAGAGTTCCGCAAGCACTGGAACGAAGTTGTGCTTTGCCTCCGTACCACCCATACCAAATGGCGCAGAGCGAGCAAACGGCGTGATCTTCGCCGGTGTTAAGAAAAACATCACGGAACTGCCGAAGGGAAAGTGGGTCGAGGAGTTGCCAAGGGTAATCTGGTCGCATAACACCACGGACTCCAGAACTACGAAGTTCTCCCCGTTCAAGCTGTTATATGGGGAAGAGGCGATGTTGCCCGAAGAAGTCTGTCTAGGAGGAGCAAGGGAGCACCAGAGAAGACGACGTTGCCATCTGTGCAGAGCATCGAAGAAGTCAGGCTGCAAGCAGCAGAAAACCTAAAAGACTACCAGGAAGAAACGAGGAGGTGGAAGAACAAGAATATCCGTTTGAAAGGAATTCAGCCGAGAAGCTTGGTGCTCACGGGACTCAAGGAAAAGACCTGTGAAGTTGCATGGCAAGTGGGAGGGCCTGTCATTGTCAAGCAACCGGAACCCGCCGCTTTCATGCTCCGAAGGTTGAACGGCGAAGAAGAGCCATACACGTGGAATGCTGACATGTTGAAGAAGTATTTCGTCTAGGGGATAGTGATTTAAGCTTTTTGCCTTTGTACCTTTTCTTCGTTATTTCTCTTCTTTTAGAAGTTAAGTCTGTATAAACTGTTGGTGGGCTCCGTACTCTTTTCCTCACAGGGGAAACTTCACCGCTTCTTTCTGGAGTTGCGAAGTGTGAGGTTTTTAATGAGGCGGAACCTAGTGTAACCCCCTGTGCAATATAAACAGGAATTCCCCAAAAAATGAGCAACGTATGAGCGAAGCAACTACCCCTAAGCCTTGCTACAGGGCGTCGTCTTCGCAGATTTGTATGAATGACTGTGTAGGTGAACGACTATGGGTTTTGCACAGCCAAACTTGTCGTTCACCTATGAGTGGCATGAGTTTCGCCACAAGGCACGAAGCTAACGAGCGCGATCAAGCGGCATGAGTGGCCGCGAAAGGTGCGAAATGTACATGCGAAGTGGCATGAGTTTCGCCACAAGGCTCGAACGAGCGCTGATCAAGCGGCATGAGTGGCGCGAAAGGTGCGAAATGTACCTGTGAAGTGGCATGAGTTTCGCCACAAGGCTCGAAGCTAACGAGCGCGATCAAGCGGCATGAGTGGTCGCGAAAGGTGCGGAATGTGCCAACGAAGTGGCATGAGTTTCGCCACGGGGTTCGAAGCTAATGAGTGCGATCAAGCGGCAGGAGCGGCCGCGAGAAGTGCGAAGTGTACCCGCGACAAGTCTCGAAGCGTATTTACGAAATATCACAAGTTACGCCCCGACGGATCGAAACAAAAGAGTACGTGATGACGCAAACTTTCACAAAACACACGGCAACGTAATCACCAGTACACGAGCATAGGGCCAGGGCATCAATCAGGAGGAGAAACGCTTCGGCATTTGTTCGCCTCGAAGGTTTGCGGAGGGGGAGTTCCGAAGCTCAGGTTAATAAGCCTTCGAGTCAATCAAAAATGCAAAGCGTACAAACATCATACTTTCCCCGTACAAGTAATCTTTTATTTCCAAATACATGCGGAGGTCTCGAAACAAAGAATAAATAAATGCATAGGTTTATATAATACAAGATGAATATCAGTCCTCGCGCAGCACATCTTCGCACACTTCCTCAAACACTTGATACATAGCTTTATCAGCAACTTCCAGGGCCATGGTGCGAAGCTCAACCTCACTGGGCATACATCCTGTGTCAGAAACAAGTCCTACGTTAGGAGAACAATCTTTATTTACCACACTTTCGATCACAACTATACAATGTTGTGATCTTTTGGGGGCGAAGGTATCAAGTATATGTACTCGGGGGGACCTATTGCCCCCCATCAATAGGCTCCTCTTTAGGAATGATAGTTACAGGATCGAACGAAGGGCCTGCCTCGCGTCACTTCAGAGCGCCACCGCACGCCTCAAGAATGGCGCCACGCCGTGTGGGGTCACGGAAAATTCAAATAAGAAAGCTTTAGAGGCGGTTATGAGCTTCGTACCGCTCATGATGCCACGAAAGAAACTTATCGTACGATACGCCAGGGTTGCGAATACTAAACTTCGTCCACACATTGGGTGAAACAAACAGAGAATCCACAAAAGGAGCGATTGGTCTCGCACCTTCGACTATCCACGCAAGGACACTCGAAAGGACCTGTGCATAAGCACCAGCATCAGTACGAAATGTTTTAGGTACAGCAACCCATATGGGCAATATCTACAAGTACTCTCTCAATCCACGCTCACACCTCTTCTTCTTCGACCGCCGCGAGCAGCTTCGCTCGGAGCAACGTCTTTAGCCACACGATCTGCAAGCGACAGCTCACGGTCCCCCGAAGTCGAAGGCGGCACATTCGAAGTCCCCTCGGCTGAGGCCGAGTGAGACAGAGATGTGGTGCCTCCACCACTAGTAGGGTTGCCCTCAACTTCGGCAGCGTGCACGATAGTTTCTTGCTCTGTTTCCCCAGATGCACGAGTTTCGTCGACATCCCCAGACGGGTGGGCTTCATCGAGCTCCGCGAGTGCGTGTTCGCTAGCTTCCGAGAGCAAGGGTGTCGGTGGCGCCAGTGCACGAGCGCCATCCAGAATCGGTGGTGCCTCAAGAGGCGAAGGGCCACTCTGGTCATGTCAACACACGCTTCGTCTGATGAGGCGGATGGTGGAGGAACTTGATGCAAAGCATGCCTTTCGTTGACACGAGCAACGACAGTCGCCTGAAGACGAGCAGCGATCTGCAAAAAGCCTTCATCAAACATGGTTTCGCAAATAGGAATGATAGAGCAAAAAGTAGTAAGCACGAACTCGTGGAGAAAGGCCACGAGGAGGGTCGGCTTGGGCACCCTCTAAGAAGGTATTCAAGAAATTCTTGGCCAAATTTTTTGGGAGCACGGGAAGAGTAGAAGCGGCAAGCTCTTCGGCTACCAAACAAATGAGTCCTTGTAAGAGAACGAAGATCGTTCTTACTCAAAACCTTCTCCGGGGGGCGGTGAGAAGCGAGCGAGTAGTATGTGAAGGTCCTCACTACTACAGCAGCGCTCAATTCCCCAAAGATCTTCGTGTTCAAGCCCAGAAGCTCAAAACACAAATCAACCCAGTCATGAAAAGCAATCGATGTTGCATTTTAAACGACGCGGAAGCGGCGGGGCAAGGTTGTAGCGATCGAGGAGCGACAGGATGTCATCACGAAACATTTGGGCACTGTCCGTGTGTCTCTTGCGAGCCGTCTCCATTCTCGTCTGCAGCGAAGCAGTTTGGGATTTCTGCTCATTAAGTTCCGCTTGCAGAGTCCGGCGAGTCGACATTAGCGCCTCTTTCTTTGAGCGAAGGAGCGACAGAGCGGCCTCAGAAGCACTAGCGGCGTTTTCCTTTTCCTTCTCCAAGCGCTCCGCCTGGCTTTTCTCCATCGTCAGCTGCTCCTCCAGTTCTCGCACACGTGTCTCCAGCGCAGACACAGTTTTCTCAAATGAGGACGAAGCAGCCTCCCGGTCCGCGGCAAGCCTTCGTTCCAAGCAGCGTGAGGCAACGAAGCTCTTTAGAGCCAAGTCGCCACAGGCTGCAGCGAGCTCGTCGGCAGATAGCTCCCCAAACCGTTCTTCCTCATGCGGAAAGCTAAAGAACGACCCAGCCTCGGATAAGAACTTCCGTTCATGTCCACCGCTAACCAGGCAAAGGAAACCTATTTGCTGTCCGCCGATCAGTCGGGCTTCGGAAGGAACACCCAGGCGAAGGGCGCAGCAGCGCTGGGGTAACACGATAATTATCACGCTCGGGCTCTCTTCATCGGACTCGGTGTTCACGTGGCGCGGCTTGGGAGTTAGCGAGAGTTGGGGAATCGGCAACTCCAGCTTCACCATCGCCAGACGAAGCACTGGGCAAAGCCGATTGCCCCGTACCAAGAGATCTCGACGAAGTCCCGGACGAAGACGGAGTTTTCCCTTTTCCTGCTTGGGGGCTCAAGTCAACAGGGCTGCCGGCCCGCGGAGCATCCCCGGCTGATGATACAATCTTCACGTCGCTCCTCATCTTCGATGTCTTTTTGGGGGGAGGAACCATAGAGCCTTGGTGGCCTTCGACGCTGCTGGGGGGGCCGGAACAGAGCAAAGGGGCGCCACCATGATGGGGGCACCTCCTGAGGTCTGGACCGGCTCCGCGAATCGGGCTTTCTTGGAGCGCAGCGCTTCTCGAGATTTTGCCACCTCCGCTCGCGGTGGCCTCGACCACTGCGGCAGGAGCACGGCGGCCTTTCCAACGACCAGCACCGGGGGGGGCGAAGTAGCAGTTTGCTCACGGGACGGACCAGGTCTTTTCACATGACGCGGTGCTTAGCGAAACCTTCGCGTGTGGTTGCACTTGAAAACTCAGGACACGCGACGAACTGCTGAGGCGGAGGCACAATTCTTTGTATTCCGCAGTAGACATGGGCCCCAAGACGAAGTCACCATGTTTCTCCACCTTTTGTTTCCTCAGGACTGCACGGAACAGACGAAGCATAGTTGGAACACGATTTCATGCATTTCCAAACAAACAATTTCAAAAACCAGTGAAGTTGGCACCCTCACCTTCGATGGTAAACCCGAAGGCTTTTTCCCAAGCGTGGGATCGACCCTATAGGATCTCGCCCGCCGAAGACGCCCATCCGTCTTGAAGAGGGAAAAGCCGCACGGTCCGATATTCTTCAACGATGTCGCGCGTGCTATATTTGCGAGCGAACAAGCGAAACATGTTGATAAAGGCGTCACCATCTTCGCACGACGGATCGCGCCTCAAGTCCGGAGGTGTCAAGACCGTGCGATGTGCGAGTACCTTCGACCAGGGGCTCCAATTTATGGTACATCCAGTGTTGTTGTCAATCCGAAGGCCACCGGTTGCGGTAAGCAATCACGGGGCCGAACACCGTCTTGTATCACAGTTCAAGCACCGAATTGGTAGTCTTTCTCTTGACTTTGCGCCATCCCTTCCATCACAGTTCTTGTCTGGTGGTGGACCTTGTGGGCTGCTACGAAGCCCTCATCCGAGGTTTGATCTCTGGTTCGGCATATCCACATATATACCGAAAAGCCGATTACGGTGCATTCGGTGTAGGCGATGCGAATACACCTTGAAATGCAAGGATGTCCACCACCACGGGTGAAGGGAAGCGGAGGCCGGCGCAGAGCAGATCACGAAAGATCACGGCTTGGTTTTCTTTCGGCTTCAGGATCTCCTCATCGCTTGGGGCTTCGCCATCAACGATCATGTTGTTCGCCCGGCGGCGACGCCGAGAAGGTCAGGCCTGCGGCCGAAGGTGAAGGTTTTTGGCAAGCCGCCGAAGGCGGCAGAATCCCGCTTGCGTTTCGGGGGCATTTCTCAATCGAAGGAAACTAAGTGGCTAAATGTTGAGGAAGGAACGGAGGGCTTACTTGTGTTGATTGCTTCGAAACCCTTGAGAGCAGCCGCGGTGAAAAGGAGGCCTGTGGGAATGGTCCCATGGGGGCTTTTATAGGGGGCTCAGTGAGGGGCAGTTACCACATCACAAAAAGACCATTATGCCCCTAATCACTCTGCATAACCGTCACAAAGGGCAAAGCAGTATTTTATCAAAACACCGGGCCGTCCTCTGGGAGTTCCGAAGCCCATTTCCACCTGAAAAGGGGCATCGTAAGTTCGAGCCTTCGATAAAAAGGGGGGAGGACGGCCCTCACTCCGAGGCTACTGGGGAATGGGAGCTTCGGAACTACCACCATCGGACAGGCGTTCCCTTGAAGCAAGCAGCGCAACAATATTAACAGGTTAACCCATCTCTGTCTATTGGAGGTTTGTTGAGCAGGTTGTGATCGTGAAAGCCAGGCAGGGAGTTGCAAGGATCGAAGTGTCTTTGATCCTCTGGGACTTCGATTCGAAGGCAACGATGGCGACGAAGGCGAAGGGGATGGCGCGAAGCGCGTGACGTGGACGTCGCATTTAAGCCACCGGAAGAGCGCCGTGTAAAGGAGTCGCCGTGGAAGCAGCTGGCGCGACCGTCATAATGAGCGGGCATGGCCGCACAAGGTCAGTATTCTGTAATGCCCCTTAAAAGGTGTCGAGAACTAGCCATTGTGGGTAAAAAGGTGTAATTGTGTTAGAAAGTGTTGGCCGCGCCCCCTATAAATAGAGGGGTCTCCTGTAATTGATGTGACCCGCACTGAATGAGAAGAGAGCTCAGAAGGTTTACTTTCTTTCTTGTCTTCGCAATTTATTTATATTTAGCCGTAGAAGTAGAAGTAAAGGTAGAGTTAGGGCCGAAGTAGGGTAGTCGAAGGAAGCAAGAGGGGCTTTCGAAGGGTGCTCACCAAAGCCCTTCGGGAGAGAGAGAGAAAAGGGGGCTGTTGTTTCGGCGTCCACCTTCGAACCCAAGCTACACCAACACCGTCCACGACAGCTGGTACCTACACAGCAGCGCCACGACGGCCACCGCCTGCGTGAAGGCGAGCACTCTGCAGAGGTGGAAGATGACGGCTCTGGCGTGCTGCTCGCCGGTCGTTTGGGCGGCGCTGGATGTCCAGGCGGGCCCCCGGGTGATGATCACGAACAGCACCCACACCAATGACACGGCTGGTATAAGCAGCGGCACGCACATCCTGTCCATGTACTTCTTCGCCTTCTCGTCAACTTCTTCTTCTTCGGCTGCGCGGCGGCGCCGCCCTTGCTGCAGCTTCTGCGTGGAGCACAGAACAGAGGCATGCATGATTTCTATATTTTTTTTCAAGAAAAGTAACTGGAGGAGAAACCGGAGTAAATTCAGTGTGGCATAATCGATAAGCTGAACCTTTTTTCAAGATCCGGGTAAATTTGTCACGGTTTTTTTCAGTTTGAGAGTAGAGAATACTCCGTTGAAGTGATCGCATCACAAAATCACAAAAGAAACTCGCACTCGAATTAGTAGTCGGTCGGTGATCATTGTTCGTACCTGGTGGACGTGGTCACCATCGAAGTAGTAGCGGGCAGCAAGGTCGCCGCCGTCACCGGCAGCCCGTGGCGCGCGATCACCAGACACCTCCATCCCGATTCGCCGCCGGTGCTGCGCTCCGTGCTCCACCTCCAGCGAGCTGCTAGCTCCTCGCTGGGAACTGCCTACTGGAGTGTGTGTGGAGTGGTGCTCCGAGCACCGAGCAGGGTTTTTTATCCCGACCGGTGGGATGAAACCGCCGGCCAGCGGTTCCGGTAAACCGGACCGGTTAGTCCGGTTCCCGAAAAAAACAGGTCGAACCTGTTTTTCAAATTCAAATCCGCAGTGCATTCGGTTGCGAACGGCTAACCGGCCGGACGGACCGGTTGCACCGGTTGCCGGCGAATTGACAGAAAAAACCGACAGCTCTAAAAATGCATAAAAAATTCGAAAAAAATAAAAAATTTAGCATGAGCTAAGCACATATTAATTTAAGAGACCACATGAGAGTACAACAATTGATAAACATCCATACAAATACAAGAGTACGCATACAAATACCACCGTGCTTAGCGTGCATACAATTACGGGTACACAATAATAAAAGTTCAACTGTAGAATGGGAAGACCCCCATTTGGGACGCCATTTGGTATTCGGCCACGGACATTAAATTCAAACCCTTGACTCTAAGCAACTCAGACTTGTAGTCTTGCCAACTTTGGCCCGTCCACGCGCATGTAGTCTCCCATTCCTGCACCAACATAGAGTAGAAATCGAGGTCTTCCCATTCGTACACCCATCGTCGGTGGCTGCATGCTCATGTCGTATGGGATAGGTATAAGACTGCGAGGTATCACTATAGGATCTAGAAGAGTACTGTGTAGTGTCATCGTCCCTCGGTCCAACCCTTTTCCTCTGAGATGTCGGTGCTCCATGGTCTTGATCCTGAGTAGCATGCGTGTACTGAGTCTCTCCTACAATTACATAATATATCATAATTAGTACTCGGAGTAAGAAACATAAGTGCATATGTACGTGCATGCAATTGATACCTGTGAAATGAACAGTACCACCACCACCACCGCTACCACCAGCACCAGCACCACCACCGCCGCCGCCGCTACCACCACCACCACCACCACCACCACCACCGTCCCGATCATCATTATCATCATTATCACTAGCACCGACCATCATCACTAGCCTCACCATCATCAGGAGAGCTACTATCCTGAGACTCCTGATACGGTGGACTAGCATCACCCTCCTCGTCATCGGTCGCCGCCGCCGCCACGCTTTGCTTCTTGTATCGTCATGTCTTCGACGACGCTTTGGGTCACCCTTTGTAGGCCCTTTTCGCAACTTCCTCTTACCCAGGTGAGTGTCACCCACATGTTGACGTCACGATGCAATCAGCCCCGTGAAAGACAAAGATCTGAGGGGTCTATCTGATCTCTGACTAGCTGTGAAGGGATAGGGATGTCTCCGTCGTCGTCGTCCTCATCCAGAACGGGAGGTTGATTGGATCGACCATATTCCATCCATTCCCGCACCGGATTTTTGTGATCATAGAATGAGAGATGGGCCACCGATCAACAAAGTCGGTGTCATCACGCTCATAGCCTCCCGAGACCTCATTCAATCGCAGTCGAAGGTTGTAGTTGACATAGACAAGCTTGGTAAGTTTCTTGTGCGACAACCGGTTCCGAACCTTTATATGAAGCAACGCAAATGTACTCCAGTTTCGCTCGCATCCACTTGATGAACAACACATGAAACAAGCCAGCGAGACGCTGCCGTTAATAGTGTTGCTTCCAAACATCATCCACCAGGATGCTGCATTTGTAAATGAGAATGTAAGCAATTTATTCCAAAATGACATAACTTTATTTGCGCATGAATTAATTCTTACTGGGTTGTCTTCGGTCAATGCCATTCTCACTCATTTCACTTCCAAAGTCACCAAGCTTCCGAAACACCTCAAGTTGAAATTCGCTTGCATATGTTGATCATACCTTTGTGTTCCGCCTTTCACCTATATCCTTCAACATCAAATTAACTGCTGCTAAGCAAGGTGTCCAAGCAATGTGGTCATATTCCTCTCCTAGTTGCAAGCATGCTTTCTTATAGTTGGAGCCGTTGTCGGTGACCACATGAACGACATGCTCCAACCAATATCCTCCACCACCTTCTTAATCTCCTGCAACAAAGGTACAATAGTTAGTATCCTTTACAACATATTAAATGGTAAAGTCAAATGTTTACATACTACCTTGAGCAAGAAATCGAATCTTGCGTCGTCGGTAGCATCAACAGACTTGTGAAACCACGTCACCCCATTAATCACACATCAACGTCACGAATAGTCGGGTCAGTCTTGCTTGAACTTTGCATATCGATCCTTCAAGTCTTTCTCATTTTGATCAAGGTACCTTCCATCTATATCTCGTCCAGTAGGTGATTGGATACCTTCACTTGCAACCATATGAAAAGCATAAGAGACAAGAATGTAAGGTCATAGGTGTCATTACAATATGCAAAGTATGAGAAAAACTTACCCCATACGTGTCTCGACCGCTCACAAAGTATGGATTGTCAGCCTGTCTTCCAGGTACTCCTGCAATATGGAAAAACTTGGACCAAGCTTTGCTAATAGCCTCCTTTGCATTCTTACCCTTCTTTGTCCAACGGCCTGTATCAATCCTTGGCTGAGTCATTCCTCTTCTCCCACCGGATGCCAAGTTATAGTCGGCCACCGCTGGACTCTCCCTCCTTGAAGTTGCTCTTTGAAACAACTTCGTCACAGGATTTCCACCACCCGAACCACTACCCCCTCCACGCTCATATGCACCTCTCTCGCACCTCCGCGGTACTGCCGCTCTTGATAGTTCCATGGCACGCTGCACCTGACCCTCCTCATCATATTGCTCACCGGGAAAGTTTCCCTCTGCAGCCTCGCCTGTGCCAACTTCTCTCGAGCTCGATCGAGCTGCCTTCTTAGCCCTCTCAATTTCCGCCGAAAGTAATCCCGCGACATCCGGTGGCACATTCTCGCAATGGACCACCTCGCCCCGATCCCACCAAATGTTGTTTCAATCTAGTTGCACCACCTCCTCCTTTCTCCGAATG
Organism: Cenchrus purpureus; assembly: GCA_022644695.1. Lineage (NCBI taxonomy): Eukaryota > Viridiplantae > Streptophyta > Magnoliopsida > Poales > Poaceae > Cenchrus > Cenchrus purpureus. Next base: position 131,567,888 of record CP053465.1, on the reverse strand, counting down.
GCAATACTTGCAACGCCATCCGGGATAAAGATCATCACCATGTTCCCATACAACATTTTTATTTCTCCCTGACATTGTCTATCTGCAAAAATTGAAAAGAATAACATATCAAACACAAAAAAAAATTGTACGTAAATCTAACTAAAAATGTACACCTAAATGGTAGATCAAATCTACATATAAAATGTACCTATAAAATCTACCTAAATCATATATGCACCTTAATATCCAACACTACCTATATCCTAATATTCAAATGTACCTAAATCCTAAATCCTAAATATACATCTAAATGAAATGTACCTAAATCCTAAGTCATACACTGCACTACCCTACATCCTAATACATATGAATCAAACCTCACCTAAATCATCTATCCAATCAATCATACATACATTCTCTAATACTCAAATCCAACCTAAATAGAGATTGGGATGCTTACCACCGTCTCTGGTATGCGGTGAACCGCTTGCTAGCCGACGGCTAACCGCTCACCACGGTCAGCAACCGCTGAGCAGTAGATCCGGTACCGCTTAGCCGCCTCGACCGCCGGCTTACCCGGGACGACGGCCACGACGAGGCGGACGGAGGTCTGGTCGCCAGGGTGAGGAGCGGACAGGGGAGAGGAGGTGGAGTAGCTGCTCGTGAGCATACTGAGAAGAGTGGATAGGAGATATTTTGACCCCCCTTCGAATCGACCTTAATGGGCCGTTGGTCTTTTTTTCTTTTTCTTTTTTTATTTAAGTTCTAACGCCCTTTAAATATGATAAATGAACAAAATTTTGAAAACTTTTAGCACCATTGGATTCGTCGCAGATGGAAGTATTTTAAAGATTTTTTTAAGATTTTTTCATTTTCGAATTCAAATTTTCAATTTTGAAATACCCCCGGTTTCATCTGCGGAAGCGATCTGGGGCCGGAACGGTAGGACCGGTTACCGCGGTTTCCGGACCGGTTCCGATCGGGAAAAAAAACCCTGGCACAGAGCTAGCTGCTCGGGTCCCTTTTTAACATCCCAGCGCTCGCAACGGCAAAATTGTTTTTGCATGGAAATGGATGCTGACAACGGCGTGGGTCCACAACTTTTTCGAGTCGTCTCCTGCAGTCTCCGGTGCCCGGTCTCCCTCTCTCTCCCGTCCTGCGGTCTGTCCGTTCGTTGCACTCTTTTGTTCTTCATCAAACTTTATTTCTCGACGAGATTGAACAGCGGAATTGATAGCTTTTGGCTCGGATGGTATGGACGTTGAATGCTGCTACGGGTGGGCACCTACCGACAGTTCACACAGATCAAAGGGCTATATGGTTAAACACTTAAACGGTGATTTTTCAGAGGAAAATATGGGTGAACTTTGAACGCTTCTCGCGGGGTTCATCAAACTCATGTGTCCTCTTTGAACAAGTGAACAAATGTGCTACTCGATCAACTGCATCCCTGCATTGCATATATATGAAATAATGACACACTTTTATGCTGGGTTTTGCAGACCAATTCCAGGACCATCTGCTTTTGCAGGTTGCAACTGATGTCTCCTAGCCGCACTATGTTTCTTTTCATTCTGCAGCTACAAAAAAAATTCAGAATATTATTTATGTCTTCCTTTTCTTTAAAGAAAAATACTGAATTGAATTCCCATGACTGTCATCTTTTTGGTCTGCTGCGAACGAAGATCCATCGGGTGCGACTTTTGGACCGCGATGCCGCTCACTACTGCTCCCATCCGCCGAGCAGCTGGTGGTTTCCCAAGGGCGCGGGGACGAGCTGTGCTGTGCCTGTGCTCATCAAATTCGAATCGGTCGTGCGATGCGATCACAGTTGCCCTGATCGCCGGAATTGGGCCTGAGCGGCCGGCCGGCCGGGCAGCTGCATGCGCCGCAGACGGCATCACGGAAATGGATGGTGATAGCGATCGGGCGGGTCAGTGAGGAGAGGGAGGGGAGGGACGGTCACGGTACTGCACCAGCCACGAGCCTACTGCCCCCAGATCACACCCTCCCCCGGTGTTGGTCACACCATCTTTTGCTCGTAGCAGCAGTTTAATCCGACGGTGCGCGTGCGCTGCGACCGCTAGCCTACTAGAATTTTTTTTATTTTTACATTTTCTTTCTCTTTTTGCAAATATATGGTCATGAAAAATTTAAAACTATACATCTAGCGCCGTGACGGCGGCGGACGCCGTGGCTCCACTAGGAGTCAGGTCTGTTTTAATTTTGTAATTTTGTTTGAACTCGGATAGGTAAACTTTATATGAAAATTGTAGCTTTCGACGAGATCTACAACTTTGTAGTTCAAAGTTTTTCCATTTGAAGTCATCTTCTTAGTCAAATAATCGATAAACTATCCAGATCTCGGTTGCGGTTTTCAGATCTGAATAGTATATCGATTATTTGTATGAAGATGACTTCAAATGGAAAACTTTGAACTACAAAAATTGTAGATCTCGTCGAAAGCTCATATAAAGTTTACCTCCATCCGAGTTCATGCAAAAAGTTACAATTTTTGAATATAAACTGAAAAGGCGAGATCTCGATATGAAAACCGAGATCCTGGATAGTATATCGATTATTTGACTATGAAGATGACTTCAAATGGAAAAACTTTGAACTACAAAGTTGTAGATCTCGTCGAAAGCTACAATTTTCATATAAAGTTTACCTCCATCCGAATTCAAACAAAAATTACAAATTTTGAAAAAGACTGACCCCAGCCTACCGCCTGGCCACGGTGCTCGTTTCGTTCCTGCGTCGTGGGGCACGGCGGTGGTCCCCCCGTCCCCACGGCGCTAGATGTATAGTTTTGCAAATTTTTTTGCGGATCATATATTTTTGCAAAATTGAGAGGAAAAAAATGTATAAAAAAATTTCGTCATGGTCTCGCGGACGACGATCTTGAGGATCGCATTTTGGCGTCTGTGGGTGTTGGACGGACAACTAGTATGGGCTCAGCAAATGCCCATGGGCTGCATGTGCTTGGTTGACCGTGTGTGTGTGTGTGGGGCGCGTCTATGCGTCGCCGTGGTGACGGTTTACAACATCACGCCGGGAAAAGTCAAAACGCACTCCAGACTGCGAGAAGATAACGTGTGTCGGGTAGTAGATGCGGACTGTTTCTGATTTGTGAATGGTAAAAACAAACATACAGACCACGTGTTAGAGAGAGAGTTTAGTGCATACAAAGATAATAATGATTGCTTATATGTGCTTTCGTAATAAGAATATTCTAAAATTCAAAAAGCTATATCTTTCATATGAATAATCAAATTGAAATTTTGATTGCACTGTTAGATTTCTGGTGATAAAAACATCAAAACAAGATCTCACTTGACTATATTTTGACAAAAAATTTATTCATATTTTTAATTGAGTTATGTTTTCTAGGATGCAATATCGGCGAACAAATTTTACCAAGAGGCAGGAGTACGAACAATTGTTCGTTGGTTCATATAATTTGAACAATTGTTCGTTGGTTCATATAATTTGTTCCTACGTAAATTTGTTTTTGTTCTGCGATTTTGTAGAAGTAGCTTTAAAAAGCTATAAATGATAAACTGAGCATCAAAATTAAATCTTGATTGCACCATTGTAATTCTGACACTAAAAAATTCAAAACTAGATCTCACTTGACTATATTTGATGAATTTTTATTCATACTTTTTAATTAAGTGTATATTTTTCTATGTGCCATATACATGTGGAACAAAAAATCATTTAGAGAGAACAAATATTAACTGAAGGAGAATAAATATTTACTAAGGTGGAACAAATATTCACTAAGGGGGACAAATATTCACTGAGCGAGAACAAATATTAACTTAAGAGGAACAAATATTTACTAAGGTGGAACAAATATTCACTAAGGGAAACAAATATTCACTGAGCGGGAACAAATATTAACTTAAGGAGATGAAAGTTAAATATGACATAGTAACTTTATCATAATAAAAAAATAACCGAACACCTAAAAATGATTATCTAGTTAAAAATATCAATATGAACAAAATTCTTATGAGCTTTAAATGAAACACTAAAATATCACAAAAGTTCATGCGATGCAAACAAAATAAATAAATAAACTAAGAGAAGAAAAATTAAAAGACAGGAAAGAAGAAATTGAAAAAAGAATAAAAAATAAAGAAAAACAAAGAAATAGAAAGAAATAAATAAATAGAAGGAAATAAATAAATAAATAAAATGGAAAGAAGAAATAAAAGAGAAACAAGAGAAAAGAAAAAAAGAAAATAAAAAGAAAGAAGAATAAAAAGAAATAGAAAATAATAATCAAGAAGAAGAAACGAAGGAAAAACTACCGATATGAAAAGAAAAGAAAATGAGAAAAAATAAAGTAAGAAAGAAAAACAAAAATATATAAAGCACAAAAATAAATATAAAATAAAGTAATATAAAAAGAAAAAGAAGCGTGAGGAGCGATGAAACACCATCATGATCACGGGGAACACGTAGGCCTGCATGGACCATCAACCCAACGCATGCAAGCAAGACAAAGTAGAAGGGACACACGTGGCAGGCCCCACATGGGCCATCACCACCACCACGCAGCACGAGAATAAAATGCATCGCGCCCACCCACTGGCGATGCGGCGAATTTGTCGCTTGACACATATGAATCCGGGAGGGAGCGGAATGGGCCGCGCAATGATGATGACTTTTCTTGACCAGCGTGATGCTTTTGTAGTTTTGTTCATCAAGTTGGCTACAATCGCCAAGTGATCATAGATTTGGTTAGCTCTCTTGTGGTGGAACTGGAATGGCAAAATAGACAAAGACGTCCCTGAACTTTTGACAAAGGGTCAAGTTCGTCCCTGAACTCTCGAAAAGGTCAGTTTAGTCCTTGAACTATAGTGATTCGAGTCAGTTACGTCCTCCTTCTACTTCTACCGTCAACGCCGTTAAACTACCTGCCTCTAGCTGCCGTGTCTTGCCCCGCCCTACCTCCCGCATCGACCTCGGCTCCTCCTCCTCCTCGCCATTGCCATGAACCCGGACGGAGATAGATTGGGAGGAATGGTCGACCGGCGCACCCACCCTTACCCCGTGGAGCTCGCGTCTGAAAGGACCTTGATGTCGCCTAGAGGGGGGTGAATAGGCGTGACGACCAAATTAAACTATTCTTCCCCGAACACTTGAGCTGACAGTGTTCCACCGGTCGGACCGGTGGTGATGACCCGGTCGACCGGTCAAATGAACTTCACGAGGAGGCACCGGTCTGCACCTCACAAGCACCTCTTGACTTCTAGCACGAACCAAACTTGGTGAGTGGCCTTGTAGACGATCACAAGCAAGGTAATGAGCCTGCACACACAAGTAGCACACCCAAGTAGATCAGGCGGAAGCAAAACAAATATGCTAGAAAAACAACTTGAGAGTCAAACCACACGAAGAAACAAAGGATTTGTTTCCGAAGTTCACCACCCACTAAGGAATGGCTACGTCTCCGTTGAGGAGCTTGTAGGACAATTCCCACAACAAGCCGGGTCTCTTTCAACCACTTTCCTCCTTTCCACTAAGGGGATCTTTTCCACGAAGAGGCAAGATCGCAGCCCTTACAAACTTCCCGCTGCTCACCACAACGTTGGGAGCTAGCCGGACGCCCTAAGCCGTCTAGAGGCAAACCTCCAAGAGTAACAAACGCTTCAAAGCTTGTAGACGCCGAAACCAAAGTGCTCAAGCTATGGAAATGCTCTTGTTAGCTCAAAAGGTCGCTCTTGAGCTCACTCTCTCAACCCAACACAAAGAGTATGGCTTGAATCCACAAATCTCACAAAGAGAGGGTTGGGGAGAGCCACTAAGGCTTGGAGCTTGTTAGAAATGGCTTGGGACCTCAGCAATGTCACTAGAAACAGCAACCTTCAACTGAAGAAGGTTTGGGGTATTTATACCCCTCAAGGGAGAAAACTAGCCGTTGGTTCACGGGCGGCACCGGTCAAACCGGTGCCCCACACCGGTCAGACCGTTGTTCGAAAAACTAGCCGTTGGGGCTAGCGGCACCGATCGGGCCAGTCTACCTAAAACCCTTTCTATGATTCTAACACTTCACCAAAGAGATGAAGTGACTCAGGTTAGGTTAGGAGGGTTTGTTAGCACACTCTAAGGCTCTCAATGGCTAGATCTCACTTAGGTCAACTAATGAGCACTTTGACTTGGTCAACTCGCTAATGTTGCATCCCTCTTGATAGTACGACATACCTATACTCAAGAATAAATAAAAACACTTTGTTGATCTCTTGAACTTGAACATCTTCAATCTTGCCATACTTGATCAATATCCACTTGAGGACTTTCAACATAGCCTTTGACTTGAGCACGTCCATGAGCTAATGACTTAGGATCTTTCCATTTAGCATAGGAATGCACACTTGGATCCATAAGTCACTCCATATTGCCAATCTTAACATGTTGATGACTTGCATTGCTTCCCTCGGTTAAGGTTTGGATATGATACTTGGAGACCCCACGGATGCTAGAACTTCACCTTAGCAAAACACGAAATGGCGGCTTAGCTACGGCCCCAAAGATTGCTTAGTCCCTCACCCTAGACATCTCGGTTGATCTCTTCATCACTTACCCAATCCACTTTTGAGTTCCACTTTGCTTCATACACAATTAAGCTTCATTTGAAAACCCGCTTCAAATGCTTGATCTTGATTGACAACGAATGTGCAAGCTTCCAAATTAGAACCATAATGTGTACACTCATCCTTATGTCCTCTTTCAACAAACACATGAAGCCTTGCACTTGACTTAGAGAATTACCATCTTCTCTTTTATGATCCTTGTAAATTTAATCAAGCTACGTCTCAATATGGGAGACCATGAATTGACCTTCTCAAATTATCACAATATTTATCTTCATTTATTGCTTGATATTTGTCATTTATGCATTAGGATCATCCATATATTTGTCTTTTCCAATGTGAGCCATATAATATTCATCCATAAATAAATACTCCAATAAATACCCATGAATATATAAATAAAACACAATCTTAGACAAATACATTAGTCCTTTAATCGCTTTGTCAATCAATTCACCAAAATCCACTTAGGGGCCTAGATGCACTTTCAATCTTCCCCTTTTTGGTGATTGATGACAACTCGATTAAAGCTTACAAATAAAACATTAGGCGCATTTAGATTCTTAGATATAGCTAGAGCTCCCCTTAATTTGTGCTTTGTCTTGAATTTCAAAATTTGGCCTCAAATGCCAATAGCACAAATTTGGGAGAAAGCGCGTGTTAGCTCCCCCTATATCTTAGAATCAGTGGAGTGCAACATGTGTGAGCGATAAAATAAAAACCGTGATGCGTGTTGAGGTTATGCACAAAGCAAAGAACACGAGTCTTGACTAGGCGGCACCGGTCGGTAGTGCCCAACCCGGTCGAGGCCGGTCCGTCCGGACCACGCTGACTAGGCGGCAGTCGACCGTGCTGCCGTCGGACCGGTCAGTCCGGCCAGAGCACAAAGTAAAATGTGTGCATGCTATTTGGTCCAAGGTGATCGGTAGGGGTTGCAAGCGGCTTAGATCACTTTGCTCCATTTAGCCAACACAAACAATACATCATTCAATACATGCATCACAATCTAGCAATAAAGTCACTTAATTATTACAATAAAGGTTCAAACACATAGTAGCACTCACACAAATGTTCTCAAGTCCACAAAGATAAGGTTCTAAATTATTACACTGCTCTCAATGCACCAAGACCGGCCAGTCGAGGTGCCACCAGATGGCCGGTGCAACACAGACAACAACTACGAGTTTAAGTCTTTAATCCAAATCTTCTCCCCTTTGTCATCAAGCATCCAAGAAGGACACGGAAGAAGTAGCCGTCGATCACTCCACGAGATCCGTCTCACGGTTGAGAGCTCCCTCCTATTTGAGAAGCGTCAAAAATCTAATGCATAGGAGAGTTTAGATAAATGGAATCGGAGATAGTGATTTCAGAGGGATGAGCTATAGGAGCACTATCTTTACCATAGTAATATGGATTATATCCAAAGATCTCGGCGGAGAAGCGAGCGCCCCAATCTTGTCCTTGCTCGGAAGGTGGAGGAGGTGGAGGAGCTTGTTCTTGTTCCATGGAGTGAGAAGAACCGGTACATCCGGGTGAGGGGTACAAAGCGGTGGAGGTGGAGGAGGAGCCAATGATGAAGACCCTTGTTCTTGCGGACTCAAAAACATAGGCCCATATTGATTAAGTATGTCGGAGTTGACCCAACCTCTCATCCTATCCTCAAAGGAAGGTATCTCAACCTGTGGAGACTCAGGAGAGGGAGGAGAGCGAGGCGGTTCAAACCCTTGAGCGTTGTGCATCAACTTCATCGTGTCCCTCATTTGCTTGTTTGCCCTCCTAGACCTTTGTTGCTCCACGGATGTCATCGACTCCTACACATGCCAAATATGAAATTGAGGAACTTCCTCAATGGAGAAGTGGATCTGCGGGGCCTGTGCTGCTCCCAGCCTCCCCACCGGTCAGACCGGTGCTCGGCCACCAGTCGACGTGACGGCGAGGGCCTCTGCTGGGCTGATCGAGAGTAGTGCCCTCTTCATGATTCCTTCCTCATGGCCAGGTGCTTGCTCTGCTCTAGGAGATGGAACCCTTGGATTCTTGCTAGGATTGAGCTTCAATGGCTTGTGTGTCACATTTTTGGGAAACTCCGTCTTTGCAACCTTTTCAATCATATACATGATATAGGGACTGTAGCTGCAAATCTTTTTGGGGTCCTCTGATAGATGCTTGATTTCTTGCCAAATGAAATCCCCAACACTAAATTCCGGAGCTCCCGGCCTTAAAGCAACCATCAAGTTTTTCTGAAATTTTGTGATCTCAGAGGGATTCCCATCTCTCGGTGTAATAGACACCCTAAGGAGTCTATTAAGTGCAGCATAGTAGGTATAGAGATTCTTCACCTTCCCATAATAAGCATGATCACCTCTTGGGTACATAAGGTGCAAGGCGCTCTTGTCGAGCTCCCCTTCATCATGGAGCTGCCGTAAGTCCTTGTCTCCCGCCATGATCCCAAAGCACCTCAAGAACACAGGAAGGTGATGGAATACCTCGGGCATTGGTCATCCAAATCATAGCCGTCTCAGTACCAATGTGTCCAAAGTGCACGGTGGCATAAAACTGGGCTATTATCTCCTTGTTCCAATCTTGTCGGAAACCCATAGGCTCCTTAACCCTTTGCCTCTCACAGTTGCTTATGACTTCATTAAAAATGGGGTCATTCTTCCTAGCCATATGTCCCCAATCCACATATTGTGCCTTATGTGTGATTTTGGGCTTTTTGATGATCACCGTAGCATAGTAATCCTGCTGAAACTTAGCCCAAAACCTTGGATCGGATGCGGTCCTTGCCTCCTCATAAGGGTTCTTATCCCTCAACTTCTTTAGGGCTTTAGTCATGCCCGAACCATGGTACTTCACTGGCCTGTCAGGATAGATATAAGTAGGTGGCATCATTTTCAACCTACCCTGATCATCATCATCCTCATCCATGGCATCCACATCCTCTTCTTCTTCCTCATCCTCCTCATCCTCATCCATTGCCTCGTCGAGTCATCATCATCGACCCGACCTCCTGGTGCCTCTTGACTCAAATTGTCCTGAAGGTTTCATCCTCAACATTGTCATCACTTTGCTAGTACCGGTGTCACCTCCAAGGTCAGGTGCCTCTGCACTCTTTTGAGGTGAGCGACGTCTCAATCTCTTGCCGACATTGATGGTGCTGCCCCTTCTCCAAAGTCACCGGGTGAAGTCTCTCTGCGAGCATGTATCTATTCTCTTCTCTTCTTAACACCTTCCTTTTCCCTGACCATAGCTGCTGTCCTGAGTCACAAAAAGGATGAAAAAAGTGCATAAGACTCTAGGAATCGATTAAATCGAAGCGGAAAGCAGATTCTTGAGAGTTCGGAACAATTGGAGTGCTCTGCAGGCCTGCCGGTCGGGGGTGATAAACGCCGATCGGGGCCGGTGCCACCAAACGAGCCAATTGCCCCAACATCCAATCGGCGGCTATGACTCTAAGATTTGGTCTAGATGATCATGAGACAATCCTACACAGATATGTGTTGAAAAACATGAAGAAAACAAAATTTGGGGTTGGCCATGCGCCATCCGTGACGCCACCCATGCCGACCGGTGAAGGCCGTCCGACCCCAAATCTTGGGTTCTCACAATGTGTCCAACGAAACGCTATGGATCTATAGGAATGTCTTCTAGGGGTTCTCAGGAGATGATATACCAAAGGAAATTCAAATCTTTGCACGGAGTAAAGAGATCGGGCAAAACGAAGATTTGAATACCTTTGGAGAGAAGAACTTGAGAGGAATCCAAAGAACTCGAAGGGGAATCAAGGGAGGAGCCTTGGGAGATCCTTTTGCTTCCAATCTTGAGGTCTTTTCTTGGTTGAATCTTCAAATCTCCATGGGAGAAGAGAGAGGTGGAAGGAGGGAGGAGAGGTGGTCTTCACGGTTTGGAGGAGATGAGCCCTGGTGAATAATGGAGGAGAGAGAGGGAGGGGGGTAAAAGAGTAGATTCTTTTATGTAGGCCCACGGGTTGCGATCGGGCGTCACCGGTCGGCCGGTCGAGCCAATCGAGACCGGTGGCTACACTTGGTCGAGCCAGTGAGCCTTTAGCGGTAGTTCCGACCCGTGCTCGGTAGTACCGAAGATTTTGATAATTTCAACAGAGAATCCATATCGGTAGAGAACCGTAGCCTCGGAAGTTCGATCCTTCTTTCCCATTTTGCGAAAATTCCTCCGAAAACTTCTTACGGTATTTTATAAGACACTTTGCATTCACTTAGGTCTCGGAAGAAGGAAGATGTGACTTGGGGTACCACCGGCGAGGTGGTGGGCACCTTGCCGAGGTGCTCCCACGAGAAACAGATTTCAGAGATTTTGATCCTAATTCTTTCGTAAGTTTTGGATAAGAGATAAAGAGTTGATATTGATCCAAAATTCATCAAGTCTTGAAAGAATGAAGGATAATCCAATTTATTTTGATAATTCTTGATTCTTCCAAGAGAGAGAGATAAAGATGGATTTAATGGACTTGAGAAAATCTCCTTAATTGTGACTAGCCATCAATCAAACAAGGGTAACTATAGTCACAACTAAGTTGATTGGGTCACAAAGACCAAGAATCAAATATTTTTCAAGATGAGCACACTTCCTACACATACTAGTTGATTTTTGAAAAGTCTATCCTATGTCACAAAGTGCATGCATCCACTTCAAATGAATGGCTTTTCAAGAATATTTGACTCATACCTTCAACCTCGAGACACAAAGGCGAGGGAAAGCAAAGGTATCAACCAAATATCTAGAGGCACACAAAAATTCACTTGAAGCAATTACATGCTAAGGATGGCACACTAGCATGGTATTATAGCCTAGATGCATTACGGTATTCAATGAGATTCATGAAAATACCTTTGCCTTAAGACCATTTCATTTGTACATTTATTTAAATTTCGATGCTAGCTCTTACATATTCTTTGGAAGTTACACTTATCAAGAGCTTGCTTAGTGATGCACAAAAGAGTAAGACTACAAGATCACTAGAAGAAATTGTTAGTCCACAAGTGACTCAAGTGTTGCAATGAGCTCCCCTTAAATAGTGCTAGAGATATTTTGAATTTCTCGAGCACTTTATTCAATTAAGAACTTGGTGAGGCTCATTCCAAACTTGGTCACAACACATAAATGATTTATTAATTGAAATGTGTCGAGTCTCTCATTACCTTTGACGCCAAATCACCCTTTTTCTTGAAGGTTGGGTCATTCCCGGGTCACCCGGTCATAGGGGTCGGGTCACCTGCGGCCTGCAGGCGTCTGGGTTGCAGCACAGTCTTGGTCACCCGTCCCAAACCTCCGGTCGGGCAGTCAGGGCCGGTGCTTGTCAATGGCCGGCCGGTGACCCCGATCGGTCACTCCTTTGGTGATTTTCAATTTCTTGTCCCTTGATTGAGTGAACACATCACTAACTTGAAACCGAGATGTCATTGATTTCAAGATTTACGTAATTTTGCCCTTCACATGGTCAATTGATCAATCGTGATTTTCAAGCCTTCTAACCATGTGTTCAATGCATCTCTTCCAACCTGCAAGCTCGTAAGCATTTCTTGGTACCCAATACTTGTTGGGTCCTATTGGGTTAGCCACAAGGTGCTTAGGAACCCAAATGGCTCTCATGCTACATTGAGGTAAACTAATCTCCCTCATAGCACAAGTTCCATTCTTATCGTTCCTAAGCTTATGGAAATCATAATGGACTATATTTGATTTAGGAATGTTACCATTTGGACAATCTTTGCCCATGTGACCCTTTGACTGACATTCATAGCAAATGCGGCTTTTGTTCTTGTTGGTCACACCATTCCTTGTAATTTCTCGTCCATGCTTGCTACTGAGCCTTGTTCTTGTTGAAGAGGTCTTCTTTGCCTCGTTTGCTTGAGGTGGGGCTGCCACTGGCCAAGACGGCCCGTCATGGCATGCACCGGCGGCCATGCACTTAGTGCCTTGCCCATCTTCACGCTTGGGCAGTCGGCAAAGTGACCCTTCTCTCTGCCAGCACACTCTCCACTTGTTTGAGCTTCTAGGCTTCTTGGAGAGCGATTCTTGTGTCTTGTGCTTGGTTGGACGATATTGGGACTTGACTTGCCCAACCTTGCTCTTTTCTTGAATCTTGTGCTTGTGGGTCCTTGTATGTAGTTGAGGGGTTGAGCTAGTGACGGTTGATCCCTTCTCAAGCTTCTTCACCATGTCTTCACGGTTATCTTGAGAAGGTTGCACTTTGCTCTTCTCCTTCAACACATACAAGTCTTTTTGAAGCTTTTCAACCTCTTGCTTGAGTTTATCATTTTCTTTAGCAATGAGGTCATCACAAGATTCTACAAGTACATGCTCAATGCTAGATTAGCTTGCTCGAGATAAACAATCATTAGCGCAAGATAAATCGATTTGAACTTGTGAGCATGTGCATGTGTGAGATAGAGGTTGCATAAATTTTACCGATGAAAGCACAACCTCATGGGCTATCTCTAGTGTTGCATAAGAATCGACAAGCTTCTCATAGGAACACTCAAGTCCCTTGTGATCGGCTTGTAGAGCCATATGCTCACTAATGAGTTTTCCTAGCTTTTCTTCAAGCCTTTCATTTTCTTGATCCACTGCAGCTACACACGCAAAGGATTTGATAACCTTATCATATTGTCTAGCGAGTGAATCATACTTACAAACCAAGGAGGCATTCTCGGATTTGAGAGCCTCAAGTTCCTTGGACAAGGAGCTTGAAGCTTCATTCTTCTCAATCTTTCCTCCCTTGGTTCTTTTCTTCTTTTCCTTCTTGGCCATCAAGCAAATGGTTGTGCCTCTGCCGCTGGCCAACCGGTGGATGCCACCGGTCTGACCGGTCCCTTCAGAGGGACAGAGTCTTCGCTTCTTTGGCCTTCTCCTTGCTTGGGTAGTGACACTTGAGGCTCAGTGATGTTGAATGACGACATAGAGCTCTCCTCAAGTGCCTTCATCATGGTTTGCTCTTGATCAATCCATTTGGGCCTTTCATATTCTTCACGAAGAATCTCCCAAATGGCGTGTGCATCAATCTCAAGTTTCTCATAGATGAAGTCCCCGCACGTCATCACTCAAAGCACTACAAATATAGTTAAATACTTGAGAGTTGCATTGCCAACACTCTAAGTCCTCTAGGGATGATTTTGACAAGTCAATTTTGGTTTCCCTAAGGTGAGGAGGTAGAATGCTAGCAACAACAATCTTCTCGGCTAGTGGACCCATGGTCCTAATGCGATTGAGTACATGAATTGACCAAGATGCAAAGTTTGAGCCATCTAGAGCTAGAGGCTCAAACGTTACCTCACGAGTTGTCGACATCGAAGAACTCCAAGCGGTTAAGCTCGAATCGGAGCACCAAGCTCTGATACCAATTGAAAGGACCTTGATGTCGCCTAGAGGGGGGGTGAATAGGCGTGACGACCAAATTAAACTCTTCTTCCCCGAACACTTGAGCTGACAGTGTTCCACCGGTCAGACCGGTGGTGATGACCGCCGTCGACCGGCCAAGCACTGGACTTCACAGAGGCAGGCCGCCGGTGCACCTCACCTGGCCGACCGGTGCAGCATGTAGCACCGCAAAAACAACTTCAAGCACCTCGTGACTTCTAGCACGAACCAAACTTGGTGAGTGGCCTTTATAGATGATCACAAGCAAGGTAATGAGCCCTGCACACACAAGTAGCACACCCAAGTAGATCGAAGCGGAAGCAAAACAAATATGCTAGAAAAACAACTTAGAGGTCAAACCACACGAAGAAGCAAAGGATTTGTTTCCGAGTTCACCACCCACTAAGGAATGGCTACGTCTCCGTTGAGGGGCTTGTAAGGACAATTCCACAACAAGCGGGTCTCTTTCAACCACTTTCCTCCTTTCCACTAAGGGGATCTTTTCCACGAAGAGGCAAGATCGCAGCCCTTACAAACTTCCCTGCTCACCACAAGCGTTGGGAGCTAGCCGGCGACGCCTAGCCGTCTAGGAGGCAAACCTCTAAGAGTAACAAACGCTTCAAAGCTTGTAGACGCCGAAACCAAAGTGCTCAAGCTATGGAAATGCTCTTGTTAGCTCACAAGGTCGCTCTTGAGCTCACTCTCTCAACCCAACACAAAGAGTATGGTTTGAATCCACAAATCTCACAAAGAGAGGTTGGGAGAGCCACTAAGGCTTGGAGCTTGTTAGAAATGGCTTGGGACCTCAAGAATGTCACTAGAAAACAACCTTCAATCAAGAAGGTTTGGGGTATTTATACCCCTCAAGGAGAAAACTAGCCGTTGGTCCACGGCGGCGGCACCGATCGGGTGCCCCACACCGGCCGAGACCATTGTTCGAAAAACTAGCCGTTAGCCTGGCCAGGGTGCCTGACCGGCCCCCAGATACCCCTTCTATGATTCTAACACTTCACCAAAGAGATGAAGTGACTCAGGTTAGGTTAGGAGGGTTTGTTAGCACACTCTAAGGCTCTCAATGGCTAGATCTCACTTAGGTCAACTAATGAGCACTTTGACTTGGTCAACTCGCTAATGTTGCATCCCTCTTGATAGTACGGCATACCTATACTTAAGAATAAATAAAAACACTTTGTTGATCTCTTGAGCTTGAACATCTTCAATCTTGCCATACTTGATCAATATCCACTTGAGGACTTTCAACATAGCCTTTGACTTGAGCACGTCCATACTTGAGCTAATGACTTAGGATCTTTCCATTTAGCATAGGAATGCACACTTGGATCCATAAGTCACTCCATATTGCCAATCTTAACATGACTTGCATTGCTTCCCTCGGTTAAGGTTTGGATATGATACTTGGAGACCCCACGGATGCTAGAACTTCACCTTAGCAAAACACGAAATGGCGGCTTAGCCACGGCCCCAAAGATTGCTTAGTCCCTCACCTTAGACATCTCGGTTGATCTCTTCATCACTTACCCAATCCACTTTTGAGTTCCACTTTGCTTCATACACAATTAACCTTCATTTGAAAACCCGCTTCAAATGCTTGATCTTGATTGACAACGAATGTGCAAGTTTCCAAATTAGAACCATAATGTGTACACTCATCCTTATGTCCTCTTTCAACAAACACATGAAGCCTTGACTTGAGAATTACCATCTTCTCTTTTATGATCCTTGTAAATTTAATCAAGCTACGTCTCAATATGGGAGACTATGAATTGACCTTCTCAAATTATCACAATATTTATCTTCATTTATTGTTTGATATTTGTCACTTATGCATTAGGATCATCTATATATTTGTCTTTTCCAATGTGAGCCATATAATATTCATCCATAAATAAATACTCCAATAAATACCTATGAATATATAAATAAAACATGCTCACAATCTTAGACAAATACATTAGTCCTTTAATTGCTTTGTCAATCAATTCACCAAAATCCACTTAGGGGCCTAGATGCACTTTCGCCGCATACAGCCGCCTCGCCCATGGAGCTCCGGTGCTCTTCTTCTCCTCCTCCGTGACGGGGCTCCTCGCAACCACCAGTGCCCACTCCCGTCGATGCTTCCCGGGGGCAACCGCCTCCAGCAACCGTCGCCTCCGTCCCGCCGAGCAGTAGAAGCATTTCGCCGTTGCCGCGGTAGAGCTCGAGCAGGAGCAGGTCGCCGTCGCCACTCCTTGCGTCGGCTGCCACCGCAGCAACTGCTGTCGCGCCGGCCCTCTCCCGCATGTCACGCGCCGACGCCGGGGACAGAGAGGCGCAGGGAGCGCCGCCTGTGAACGATGGCTGGCGCCCTGCGCCGGACGGCGGAAGTCGCCGCCGCCGCTGCCTCGCAGGAAGAAGGAAAGGGAGGTCCAAATCTCACCTCCACAAATCAAGCGGCAGGAAGCAATTTACCTGCTCACGGATCTTGCTGCTCCTCCCAATTCAATTATACAGCACATGCACCTCCCATTTTTCTATTCGCTTCTTTTCCCCAGATGCTAGAGCAGATTAAGACGGTCTCACATCCATTGACTAGCAAGCCGGAGAAGCACGAGGTGGCCGAGGGCGCCTGTCGGGAGGCGCTGCCGCCAGTGAGGTCGCCATGCCGGGGAGGCCGCGGGCGCCGCCGTGGAGGTCGAGTGTGCCACCAAGAGGCCGCTGCGCCGGGGAGGTCTTGGCCTCGTCATGCTGCTGGCAGGGATGGCGAGATCTCGCGCGGCTTTGTGGGTTGCGGCGGCGTGGCAATGGAGACCACTGCCGCCGCCACCCACCGCGCCAGCACGCACCGACGCTGCCCACCGGCCCCGCCCACTGGGTCATTTGCTATTGTCCGTGACGGTATAGCAAACGGAGTCGACGGCAAAAGTGGATGGAAGACTTAACTGACTCGAATCACTAAAGTTTGAGGACTAAATTGGTCTTTTTAAAAGTTCAGAGACGAACTTGACCCTTTGCCAAAAATTCAGGGACGTCATTGCCTATTTTGCCAACTGGAATCTACCCATCCAAGTTCAACTCCTCGATTTGGTACGGATGCTCACATTCACACACAAGTGAGTGTGCGTGAGTCTAAGTTGTACTCTGTATTTTAAAAAAAGTTGGCTACAATCACAGAATGTGATTCCTTACTCCTACGTCTTTTGACCATTCCTTTTCTCCAAAGACCACAAATTTGGTTTTAAAAAATCCGCTACATGTAAAGGCATGGAGAATGGACACACATGCTTTTTTGAGCTTAAGCAAGCAAAATCTAATATACTTTCACATATACTACCTTCGTTCGCTTTTAGTTGACGTTCAGACACAAGAAACTAGTGTATTTTGTACTACCTTTTCTGTCTGAAACGTCATACATAAAAGACCGGAGGGAGTATATTTTAATACACGTTCGCTATTGAGGAAACACCCAAACGAAACATAACCGTGTCGGAATCAGTTCCATAATCAGAGTTTCTGAAGAATAAAAAACTCTCCATCATCTGATTTTTCTTCTTCTTCTTTCCAGCGAGCTCATCTGATCCAGCATCATTCATCTCTAGCTCCTCTCACCTCAACAACTTTGCGGTTCCCTCCCTCCCTCCCTCCCAGGGGCCGCGTCGCTCCGGCCCTCCACCCCCACCCGGCCACCCCCGCCCAATCTCATCCCATGGCGCTCCAAACCCTAAACCCTCACCGGCACCCAACCCCGGCGCCCGTCCGCGCCGCGGCCACACGCCGCAGCCCCTCCTCCACCTCCCTCCCCGCCGCCGACTCGGGGCGGCGCCACCCGCCCGCGTCGCCGCCGCCGTCTCGGGGCCCGTCAACGAGGCGCGGAGGAGGCGGGGTCCGCCGCACGGGGGCGCGGGGGAGGAGGACGGCGGGAAGGAGACGGACCTCGCCACGCTCGGGAACCTCTGCGTCGACGTCGTGCTCAGCGTGCCCCAGCTCCCGCCGGCGCCGCGGGAGGAGCGGGAGGCCTACATGGAGCGCCTTGCGGCCTCGCCGCCCGATCAGGTCGGCCATCCTACCGGACCCTTGTGTTGCTGTTACCAAACCTAGGGCTCTCGAGCTGTTCGTTGTTTGGATTATGTGGCGTCACGTATGGACGTACTGGAGGTTGAGAAGAGCATTACGCCATTACCTTTCGGTTATTTTTTTGTCCGGCTACAAATTCCTTTTTGTCCACTGGGAAACTTACAGTATTTCCATTTTATGCCTTTATTAGTATTTAGCTGTATCTATCATTAGATTGAGTGGGTGGAGGAGGGTAGGTGATGACTTTAATTGACAATTATATGTGGAGATGGTTTAATAAGGGTAATAAGCTTTTAATCAATGTCTACTTTTGTGAGGTTGATTGTGTTTTTCAGAAATGGAGGAGCAAAAGTGTACTGTTGCTAGTTTCTTGTGAGATTTATCTGCTTGGTACAAATGCGGACAACTGGATAATAATATGTTTATTGTTCTATAATATAAGAACACTATGACCGATTTGTATCTAATGCTCTGTGAACTGCACAAGTGAACAGCAATTTTTTGAGTATGTTCTGAGTATTTTGTATGCTTTGACTTGAACAGAAATTTTGGGAGGCTGGCGGGAACTGCAACTTAGCCTTTGCCGCTGCTAGGCTTGGGCTTCCACGCTGGGGCATGTAGGAGAGGAAATATATGGGAAATTCCTTCTTGATGTGCTTCAGGCAGAGGACATTAGTGTTGTCGGGATGATTGAAAATGCTGATGCTACTGCATCCCGTCAGGCCTACGAAACACTTCTATGTTGGGTTCTTGTAGACCCATTTCAGAAACATGGTTTTTGCAGGTTAGAACTAACAGTTCTCATGTCCTTTGTTTCTTTTGGAAGAAAGATTTCTCATATTTTTATTATGCTATCAAGGTTCATGCTAGCTAATATATTTTTTTGCTGGTATAATGTGCTTGGTTATTTATCAGTGTTGCTTTCTTTGCAATGTCAGCCGTGCAGACTTTAGTGAAGAGCCAGCTTTCAGTTGGATACGTAAACTCCCAGCAGATATCAGGACAGCAATTCATCACTCCAAAATACTGTTTTGCAACGGCTATGCTTTTGATGAGTTCTTCCCTGATGTTATCGCATCCTCTATTGACTGCGCGATTGATGCAGGAACAGCAGTGTTTTTTGACCCCGGTCCCCGTGGAAAATCTCTCTTAAATGGGACCCTGGATGAGCAGAGAGCACTTGAGCATGCCCTGAGGCTCAGTGATGTTCTCCTTTTGACATCAGATGAGGTTAGTTGGCATACATGCAACTACAGTTTCCAATTACTACTTGAGTAGTGTGTGCAACTTCTCATTATGATGGGATAATCAATTGATCATAGATCCAGGTCAACACTCTTTTAGTCATTTCTTTACCTGACTGAATTCTCTGACGAAGGTTAACTGAGCTATAAATGATTCATGTTTTGTGGTTTCTCTGTGTTTCTGTTCTGGTTGGTAAAAATCTGAATATTTGTCTCTGGCCTATCCTTTTCCTTTGTTTTTCAAAAAGAATGGTTAGATAATGACATTGCAAATTCTGCTTTTCTAAAAGATTTAGTGTAACACAAAACTTTGCTATGCTTTTTATAAAGATTTTGGTTTGCTGGACCTGGCCCTTTTTGGAACGCAGCTACTTATTGTTGAATATTCTATTTTCCTTATATTGATGTTTATTTGTTTGACAGGCCGAAGCTCTAACAAATGTCAAAAACCCAGTTGAGGCTGGGCAAGAGTTGCTAAAGAGGGGGATCCGCACAAAGGAGGTTGTCATCAAAATGGGTTCCAAGGGATCGATCATGGTAACCAAGAATGCTGTTTCCTGTGCACCTGCTTTCAAGGTACTCACTGTACTGTAGCCTTCATTTGTGAAGTTTTCCAAATGTAATCAGAGTTACATTCTCACTATGCTCTCTATTTTCATTAGATTAATGTTGTGGACACGGTGGATGCGGAGATAGCTTCACTGCAGCTATAGCTTTGGTTCCTCCATGATTTACCAGCAGTTAACACTGGCAAATGCAGTTGGTGCTGCCACCGCCACTGGCTGTGGGGCAGGTAGGAATGTTGCTCACCTGGATAAAGTACTACAGCTCTTGAGAGAAGCCAATCTCAACGAAGACACAGCATGGGGTGAGCTGATTGAAGGAAGCTCTTTCTGTCCTGAGGTCACAGTTCTGTGTAGGACAGCATTCAATGGTTTCAGTGAGCACTTTGTGCATGTCCCTGTTGAAGATGTGGTTTTCAATCTCCTTCCTATGTTCAAAGCTGTGTCAGAGCGAAGCGCTGTCCAGGCTTGAACCCATGCTGAATAGTAGATGGCTGTATTCATTTTATCATTCATATAGATTCTCCCTTTACCCCCACCATCGCTGTTTTCAGGTGATGACTGATAGTTGGAGGCTAGCCTCCAGGTAAAGCTATTTGTTGAGAAGAATGTGGGTTGTGAAGCTATTGTTAGCTGTACAGCTGGCACCTCGCGTGGAATGATGATAACATCCGAAGTTTTGTTCTAACCTGAGTGTGATTTGTTACTCCAAGTGTCTCCCTGGTTTTTGAGCTATTTTCTTCTGATTGTTGTGATGCCCTGATAGTTCTGGCACTCTTGAGGCTCTACTAGTGTACTGGCACCAAACTTGTTGGTCTGTCATAATTTTAACAATTTTCATGCCAATATCGACGCTCCACCTGCACAGATATTGCAGGGGTTCACATTCTGGCATCGCCATGGGAAGGGCAACTTCAAGATTATGAATGTGATGTTAGATTGTGTGGATGTGAACGTGCTGCAGTACATGCATCCCAAGTGTAGGGGTGAACTCATCTGTCAGGATCAACAGCTGGTTTACTAACTGAACTGATCTCAACAGGGCCTGTAAATTTTAATTACACTGAAGCTATCTCCTAACAAGTAACCACCACCGCCACCTGATCACAATGTACAAGAAATATCTATCACTAGGTAGTTAACTAAGCTGCCTGAGACCTTGCTGGCAACTGCGAAATTTGAAGTCACATTCAGCAAAATTTCTGGAGGTGCGTATGATCTATGTTCCCATGTCAAGCAAAATCTCATTTGGATGATCCTCTGCCGTTGCCATTTGTCAAATCTCCGCGCTGGAGCATTGTTCAACTATGAAGTTTGTCACATAGTGCACTAACGGTAGCAGCTCAGCAGCAGAAACTGAAAGAAGAGGTTGGATCAAAATGTTTAGATTGGGAAAAATCGATAAAATGATGAGAGTTACAACTGCATATTGGAAAGAAAACAGAAACAAATAACCAAATAAGCCTAGGGGTACAATGATGTAGCGACTAAAAGATACACCTACACGGCAATCTGGTGAAGATGTATCCTCTTTAAGATCAATGATTCTGAAGTACTACTTAATCTAAATCATCAAAATAGTCATTCATTACTATTAGATAAATGTTACCTTCAGAGTGATTAAGTTCATAGCACTGTCATTTCTCTTTGTTCAGCCATGATTCTTCGCAGCTCTCTCAAATGGCTAGTAATCTCCTGGATATATTGCACACCATCACTGCTACAATTAAGAGAACATAGTATTTGCTTGAGAAAATTCTGATCTGCTTCAAGTGCCCTGAATCTAGTATTCAGGAGAGAAATGTCATGTTTAACGCTTGTCATAGAACAATTGTTCGCATCATCTAACTGGGAACATGAAGGAGAACTTTTTTGGTTCTCAACAGATTGATTTTCATCTTTTTGTTGAGAAGAAGCTGATACACTAATCAGGAGTTCTCCATGCACTTGAGAAGTCCCCGGCTCTGAGTTCTGTAGATATTGGCTGCTTACTAGGTGATCTCTCAATGGCCCATTCCGTAGAGTATCGTTTGTGCCATGCAAATCAAGTCTACTTATGGAAGACATGCCAAGTGTTTCCTCCAAACTGTGTAAGGAATCCAAAATCTTTGCCTTCTCATCTTCAAAATCAAACATGGTTTGAAATCTGAGCCATCCAGGACTCCAAATGCCATAGCTCCATCAATAGCATTGAAATTTCCAACATCAAATGGCTTACCATGAAGCTTGCTCCGATAACCCTCAAGTTCAGCTTCCAGATCAAGTAATTCTTTCTCTCTTTCTGTAAGCAAGTCATTTAACTTCTCAATTGCTTCCTGGTCATGATCAGCTTGTTCTTCCATCATCCGGAGATACTGCAGTGCTTCCATGTGCATTCCGGCCTTTTCCTCTTGCAACCTGTTGATCATAGCCATTGCTTCGCTTGCTGCAACTGCTGAAGCACTTCGTTCTGCCTCGAGCTCCTTATAAAGCATACTCATTTTTTTCCTGTTAATCTCAGCCTGCTGCTTCAAGCGTTCAATAGAACTTTCACCTTCATCTTCAATAGTGGCATTCACATCAAACAGCTCCAGATTTGAATTGTTCCTATCAAGAAATGGGGCCATACCAATAGCATCATATTGTCTGTACTCATCAATCTGTGTGCTGATTCTGGGACTAGCAGTCGTCTCACTGAAATCCAAAGCCTCGTGCAGAAGATAGTTGTGACAGAAATGTCTTCACTTCTTCATTTGTTCTTGAATTGGTGTCCCTAGCGGATATTATTTCAGATAAACGAGGAGATTTGAGGTAGCCTCTACTGCCAGAAGAATTTTTCAAGCTGTTGGTGCGGTCGATATGAGCGTCTGTGCTCGAGCTTGTTCCAGCAATTGTGGAAGCAGCAAAATCATTCATAGCTTCCTCATCAGGGCTTCCTGAAACACCCTCAAAAGAATCACCAACTTCCTCAATACTAACAAGAAAAGCTACAATACAAATTTTGATAAACTCAGAAATAGTTCAAGTTAGATTAGGTTGACAGCGTTTTGGATAACATACGTACTTTTCTCTTCTGGATGCTCCGCACAAACCTGTTCAGGCATAGCCCTCGATTGCATGTCGATATTGCTGTCACTTGCATTTGTATTGATTTGACTCCAGTTGATTTCATCCAAACCATGCCCAATGGCAGGATCCAAATATTCTGCAACCTTGGTGCCACTAGACTGGCTGTCAGCATGTCTTGCAGTATTCAGCGTTTGCTTGGGCTTCGTCATAACAGTATTATCAGAAGGAAGCATTGACAAGCCGTTACCACTGGAGATCGTTGGTTGCAGCTGCACATCACGACTTGAGATGTCAATGGCTACTCCTCTAGTTTCATGAGGTATTGCATTTCCAACATCATCATCACTATCCGAGATGTGAATCTCAGATTCAGAATCATGGCCAACCTTTAGCTTTCTGTAACTTTCAAAGGCAAGTGATCAAGGTCGTCATCTGAAGAATGCCCAACACTTGCCATGGACATGCTTCTTACTTTGTTCATATCATCACCAGGAAACCTACTATTTGCAACCTCAGATAGCCTGTGTGAATTCCGTGCCTTCTTGAACTGTACTGAACAACAAGAACATAGCTGCGTGTGCCTAGATCTCGATCGAGACTTCACCTTCTCCTTACTAAGCTTACCATCCGAGGTAGTGCAAGACAGAAGGCACCTATCACACATATCATCAGAACACGCAAGCTTGTTGTGACTCTGGCAATATGACAAACGTGAGATTTCCAGCAGCACAAACCAGTTCTTCAGAGAACCAGGCTTTGCCATGTAGAAACCTATCCAATCTCGAGCAAAGCATACATGGTGACCGGAGCCTGCACATGCGCGCAAATGCTGTGGCCATGTATGATAGCACGGCGGTCGCAACGAGCATAATGATCAGGCAGCACTCGCTGATGGCATGGCGAAGCACGGGCCAGAATTGCCGCGAAAAGTTCCGCGGCCGTGCACGAGCTTGCGCAGCCATGGGAAGCTCAACGCGCCCCAATTCGCATGTAGGTTGCTGCAAAATCTTATCTTCCCTATGAAGTTCCCATCAGTGCGGTGCAAGGATACTAAAATCACAACACACTGTTGATGAGGAACGAGCAGTGTTAGAATCTTGGCCACCCATGCCAATCTGTGGTTCCAAAATATGAAAACTTCACCGATGCGGCAATAGGCTGCAATTATCCCTACTTCACCAAATGCAGAAGAAGCTGCAATTACCAGGTTGCTCTGAATCTCGTGCCAATGTTCATACAAACAGATCGCAAGAACCCAATATTTACACCAATGGATCCCAAGATCCTATCTTTCCTACAAAACAGTGGCATAAATGTAACATTTAGGGTTTCACATTCGCACCAGATTGTTCAGATTCGAAGGGGAATGCATTTCGGAACATACCAGCGCTGCAGATCTTCGATCAAGAAGCTACGCTCCTCGAATCACCCGATTTTGTAAGATAAGGCACATAACGAGAGCGATACAATGGAATCAAACCAAAAGGTCCAGAAATGTGGGGGAGAAAACCAAGAGAAATTGGGGGGAAAATGTTTCTGGTTGCAAAGCGGAGGCAAAATGGCTCCCCCTCTCTCGGTGCAGATTCGGGAGAAGAGAGAGAGGGAGGGAACAGATGTCCGCCGTCTCCTCCCAAAACCCCGCATTTCTCTCTCTAGCCTTTGCATGTGACGTGAGGTTGAGAGATTTAAGCATGACCTCCCGTTGCACTGGGGATGAAGACCACCAAAAGATGAAGAAAGACAGCAAAAGAGTGTGTATCGAAGATCAAATCGACACGGTAGTGATGGTAAAATACTTGTATGTTCCTCCAAATCATTTATTTGATATACTGGGCTATATCAACATCATGGTGGTACACTGATACTTCCTGAAAATTAAGTAACAATTGGTGCTACATGATTTCTCAATAAACTAATCTTTCTCTCGTTATGTGCATCTAGCGTTGAGTCAAGTTTATTCCCAACCTACACATTTTCAGTGATTTCTCAATAAACTAATCTTGCTCTAAATATGGCCTAGTATAATATATAAATATATATCTTCCATTTGTGATCTTGGAAAATAAACGGGCGCATGCATTTCAAATAAAGGTATGGTCCTAAAGGTGATTAGCAGAATCTAGCTAGCTTGCCATTTGAATGCTGCGCCCATACAGAATCTAGCTAGCATAGGTAAATATGTTCTTGGCTTCATCCACAACCTTCCAGTGAAATCAAATCATCCTGCCTGGTGCCTACACAAATCAAGAGTCCCTGTCAACTGTCATACAAAGAGACAGCCAAAGCCTGTCATTGGCTCATTGCTACTCCATTCACACGGCCATCTTCTTGTGTAGCAAAAAAAAAGAGAGAAAATACAAGTAATTAGTTGCAGGGTACGGTAAGGAAATCATATAGCACTACAGATGATTGTTCGTTTCTCCTTTTCACTCCATCGATCCCCACCGCTTGTGTCTTTCACAGCCCCACGAGAAGAAAAGCTAGGCTCTCTTTGCTGCAGGCGAGTTTCTTAAACGCTAAGATTGGAATCAAACACAACTGGCCGGGCAGGCAAGGCCATGCGATGCAACACCCACAGCCAGCGCGTCGACGCAGTAGTACGTGCATGCAAAGCAAAAGAAATCCTTTGCTTGGGAATAAAATCATGTACCTTGCATGCATCCTTGCAGCAGCAGGCCTTGGTTCTCGATCAGAGAAAGAAAATGCCAGGCAGACTTTTTCTCTTCAGAGACGACGCTTCGTCTTATAAATCATCTGCATTACTTAATAATTACCTCTGCCAACAAAAACAATCACACGATTGACCATGTCTTATTGGAGGAGCTGTAGATTGTTTGCCAACTTGTGACTGTCCTAATGGCGGCTAAGAGTAATGTAGAGCTAGCAGGGTTTTAATTACCGGTGGTAACCGGCCAGTTTATCGCGGTAACCAGTGATACCGGTCCGGCTCGGTAGCAAAAACCGATCGGTAACGGTGGCTAACCGAACCGTCGGTAAGATCAGTATATTGGTCCGGTTTTCTCGGTTAAAAACCGCTACTGTGCAGTAATTAAAACCCTGAGAGCTAGTCATGAACTCATCATAGCTCTGACGTGTTCATTTTGGGATGCATGGCTATAAAACGTTCTGAGAGGTGAGCTAGTTTGACTTGAACTAGAAGATGTGATCGATCAGCGAGCTAATTTTAGGACGTACGGTTTCGATCTGTCTGTTCTTCATGCAAGATGTGTAGTGTGAAAGCGACGGCAGATAAAGAAGCATCTTGTATCTCAATCTGCCATAAGGCTGTGGAAAGTACGCACCGACCTTGCCGAGGCGATAACAAGCTTCCCTGCCCTGCTTCGTATCTTTTAATCGTGCATATAACTCCATGAACTCTCTCTCTCTCTCTCTCTCTCTCACACACACACACTACTCCTGAATCGACATGAACACACCAAGCAAGCTTGCTCTCGCCGATCTCTTTCGCATATGGCAGTTGAGGGGAATGTTGTCTGGTCAGAGACCTAACACCGCGGATCCATGGAGCATCGCAGCATGGTGGATGGTTTCGGACCAGGCTTCATTCCCCCCAACTCAACTGTTCTTCTTCCGTCTCCGAAACACCAGGGGCGACGATTCAACTCCCTACAACAGATCTCATGGTCTGAAGTCTGAACTTTCCTGATGCTAGGTTGGAGTTGGACCGACATCATGCTCCGCAATTTCTTCTCAGTAAGCAAAGACAGTAAGCTTTTCCATGTATATATAAATTATCTCGGTTTGCGTTTGATCTTGCAATATATTTTAATGGTTTTCGTCTGGTTTGTAACATTGAATTTGACCTCTAAATCCTAGTTCATATTAAGTTTGACAAATTTATTTCGCTTTGTCTCTTTCTATTAGCACATTGGCTTTTCAGGTTTTCAGAGTTTAATAATTGTGAATCCTTCGTCTGAAATTTATCCTTTGCCTTTTCCCCCCTTTGTGTGTGTGTGTAGAGAGAGAGAGAGAGAGAGAGAGAGAGTTGGCATACTACACAACTAATTAATTATTTAATTACATAGGTTACAGCCTTACAGGAGAAGAAGCTTACAGTAACATGCAAACGGAATGAGAGTAGTAACACAGCTGATGTACTTCGATACGGTGTATATATATATTTTTCTTGCTGAGATCTTTACTATAGGTGGGCGTGGGCAATTATGATCACAAAGTTTATCTGGGTTGGTGTCGTCGTTACGAATCTTTCCGATCATGGAAAGATCGCTTCCAAGATTTTTCATGTGTGGCAACTGAAGCATCTCTGCAAAGCCATGCCCGTTGCCGACACCATTAGGTGCGGTGGAACCCAAGCACCTACTCATGCAAAAGCCCATCATTTTTGTTCCATTTACCTTGAACGAGCTTAGATTCCGATTCAAATAAACTTATCTGTCCAAACTTAATATATAACTTTCATGTACTGGCGTGTAACTTTGTAAACGGATATTTTTAACCTTTTGAATGGGCGGAAAATTAAAGAACTTCTCAAAAGGAATGAGCACCTCTCTAGAATTGACTTGGTGTGTCTCGTTTTCTTGAAATTATGCTATCTACCATCCTAGATATGCCGGCCTCTGCCTTCTAATATTAGAAAAAGTCTTTGGAGCGATTAAGACCCTCATAAGTGCCTTTTCAAGTGGAGAGGAAATGTAATGATTTTTTTAAGGATTTCATTTATACTACATCAAGATTCCTTTGAAATTCCTAGAGAACACGTACTGTCTAAACGAGGTAAAAATTGTGTCTAACCTCATGTTTCATCCTTTATTATTATGTCGTAAATTTCTGTGTTTTTGTGTTGCATCTTTCTTTTTTTTGAGATTACACAGTACAACGCAGACGCTCACAACACGCACGCACACTCACCCCTATGAATACACGACGCCGAACCCCTATGAGCACCTCCGAAGGACTAAGCACCGCAGATCTGGAAATTTCAAGTCACCATGGCGCCTCGTCGTCGACGAACGCCGCTACCACTTAAAGCATAACGGAAAATCCGGAAAAATCCAGAATGTGAAGCTGTGATTTGAACCCTGGTGGGTAGCGTCCCACTAGACCGTCCTACCATTGGACTACAAGCCCATTCGCGTTTTTGTGTTGCATCTAGACTGTTTATTTAACTCTTTTTCCCCCATTTACCTGGATTTGAAAGCTAGGTTTCAACACAAGAGTCTCAGCTATATTCTAGAAGTGTCATGGCATTTCAATCCTACAGGTAGCTCGATCGGTAGGATTATGACGAGAATGATGTGACCGACAGTAGATCGTACTACATGTTATGCATAGCACATAGTAATGATGTACTAGTCATACGATTGTGACTTGACAAGAACAGTGGGTATGATGGTAACAGTGCGAGGAAAAAGTGATACCTTGATCCTGTTTTTCCGCTCAACTTTTGACTCGAGAAGATCTCAAACAACTCCGGTGGGCGATAGAATTCCGAAGGAGCAATGAGGATCGCAAGGGTGTCGGGGAGGAGCTTTATTAATTATTACAACAAGGACGTCCCATCTCGCCACATGAACTTTTGGAAGGTGACCATCATTTGATCATCGCACAGAGCACTGGGGGTCGTGACATTTTTCAACGTCAAGTTTGAGCAAGCAGAGCTTTATTTTCATTGTGACCCCCCCAAGCGCACGGAGGAGGACGCGTCGTGCTTAGGCGTTTCTGGATCTCTAGTCCATTTCTGACTCTTTCCAAGTAATCATACATATGTACAAGTGCTAATAGTAACCACATTTTGATTAGTTGTCTAAGAACATTGCCCACCTGAAAATGGTTTAGCGTTTCGCGAAGACCGCCAGTCTCTGTACACGGACGGACAGCGAGCAAGTTGCCGGTAACTATCTCCGGTTCGGGCAGGCGTTGGCGAAGTGCGAAGGATCGCCGCAGGTGAAGCAGCACCGGAAGGGTCACCCGTCGCTGAAACGAACATCCCGCCACCATCAGCGTTACGGCCTCTGCCCCTCCGGCCGCGCGCTTGTGAGCCGCCTCTCCGTCCTGCAGACGCAGATGCTGGCGCCTGCCTGCTGCTACCGCGCCCGCGCCCGCGCCCCCGGCCTCTCGGCGTAGCGTTATCCAGTTCGTCTTCCCACCTGCGTCAGGTGAGAGGGAGTCAGGCAGCTCAAAGTTAGGATTCTGCCACGACTGATAAACAAAGGTTACCAGCACGAAATTAAGTTTTCTCTAAAAAAGAAACCAACAGCTTAAATAAAATGAGACAAATGTTCTCCTATCCTGTTCAAAATCAATTTGATTACTACATGTATAAGCAAATTATGACACTCTTGTGGAACCAGCTGCACAAGTAATGATATGCTATACACATAGCACGGAATAAGGGTACGGATAAACTAATCCTACTCCATTGTACCAGAAGAATATGCATGCAGCATTGTGATTGACATAATAAATGAGTCAATAACATCACATACTTAAAGAAGCCACAGCCAGGGTCTTCACATTTATAGAACTTCCTTCCCCTGTTAGCCTCTGTATTAGCAGTTCGTGATATGCAGGGTTCTCCACATGAAGTGCACAGCACTTGGCCTGCATCTGGATGTAAATCGAGATAAGGTAGCAGCAATGTATATCATTGTGGAATCAGAACATATAGTCAGAATGTCAGATACCTGGTCCGTTACTTGGGTTTTGGGTATGGGTTGAACGGAAACCTTGAGAATGCATAACCGACGGGTTCTCATTAAGTTGGCCTGCTGGACGAAAATTAGTATGTAAATCCTGCCTTGGAGGCGCCTGCCTTACACCACTCGGAGTCTGTCCTCTTGCTGTGAAATAATATGATCATAAAAGTACATTAATCTTTTAGAACAGAAGTTGCACCTATTCTTTTAGCAGCATAATATGGAGGCTGGAGACAGA
The DNA here is from genome assembly GCA_022644695.1 of Cenchrus purpureus. Taxonomy (NCBI): domain Eukaryota; kingdom Viridiplantae; phylum Streptophyta; class Magnoliopsida; order Poales; family Poaceae; genus Cenchrus; species Cenchrus purpureus. Next base: position 131,538,065 of record CP053465.1, on the reverse strand, counting down.
TGAGAGACAATCAACAAAACAAGTGCACCTCATTTGGAGGAATAAAATATATGAACCCACATATGAACCAGAGAGTAGGGACAAGCATCACAAACCTGGTGTTGCAGCCTGGCTACGACTTCCAAACCTACTTATTTCAGTAAGCTCTTTGAGTATATCATCACATCCACCAATACAACCTATCACAAAAATGGCCATAAGCACAATGATAGAGTTGACACATGGTTGTCTAAGTTCACACAGTACTCTCAAATAGAACCGCACAGCACAGAAAACCATAAAAGAAAAAGAAAATTAAGCTGTGGACTATGCATTTAGGACAGTTTACCTAGGTGATCAACATCGAAATTTGGTGGAATATCCCTCCGACGGAACTTAAATTGAATCTTATAAACAGGGCCTGTAAATGTGACAGAGTTGTCATATGGGAAATGGCAAATGAACAAACAAACAAAAACCAATAAGTAGAGCTCCTGGTGCTATATCACAAAGGGACTCTAAAGATGACCTGGTGTGCAGATAGGACAAACTTGATTAGTTACAGATGCTTCGGAAAGAGATCCTGGGAGCCATACCACGTTTCTACACTGAAAATTCAATGAGAACATTAATATCAGCATCATTACTGAAGTTCACATATTTGTATCAGACTATCAGTGATGCCATTTTCCGGCAATATAGGTAATTCAGTTCTACCAAAAGACCACATTACTCACTTGTGGATAACTTCGGCAACCAACCATAAATTCACCATTCTGAGAAAAAAAAGGAGCAACGCTCAGCCATTCATAAGTGTGAAAGCCATTTTCTCTAGATAAACAAACAAAGAAACGAGTCATAGGGAGCCAACTTACCTGCTTTTGCTTCAGCACCATTTCAGATTCATGCATGCAGCACACGGCCTGACAACCTCTACTGGGTTTTGTGTCTCATTTACAGGCCTATTAGATCTACAAAATGAAAAGGCAAGTTGAAGCTAAAAGGCCATAAAAGAAAAAAGAAAGAAATGACGTATGTGTCCAATACTCCAATCAAACACCTTGCAAAGAATGTCCCCATTGCATCAAGGAGCTTTGCTTTGTTCAACCTTGCCTGCGTTGAACCAATGACCATCATGCAATCAAATTAGGGTATAAAAATTCAGAATAACTGTACCTATAAAATAGTGACAATACTGTTGCTTTTCTTTTCTTTTTGAAAACTAATACTGTTGCTTTTCTTGCTGTTATGGTTTTAATATTACAATATTTTCTACATGTATCATGAAACACAAGAAATTCCCAACTTACATCAAGAAAGCAAGCCTTCATCTGCTGCAAACAACTCTCAAGTACTTGTGATTTACTCTTTGTACCTATGCTTACTGATTTCATATCAGCTTCCATCATTGATCTTAAATAAGGCTTCCAAAGCTCATACCTAATAAAGTGTTTGAGCAAGCATTAAGCAACCATATGTCATCGTATTTGATTCAGTAAGTGCAGCAATTTTAGAATCAACTCACCCCATTTCATCATAACCCATTACCAATGCCTCACCCTGCATTTTTCCCAAGAATCAGAGGTTTGTTTCTGTAGGAAGGTAGCATTCCTAATAGTTTTATTAGAGAAACGGAGGTAATGTTTCAACTTTCAAGAAGACATGCACTCAAAAGTTGGCCATGTACTCTATCAAGGTTACTTAATCTGAGAGATATCAGATATCTGAAGCTAAATAAACAAGAAAAGAGGAGAAGAAATTTTATTAATAATTAAACCTGAAGTCCTGAACTGGATTAAAACATCCAAGTGCAGCATGAAAAGTATGCATCTCTTACATAATCAGAAATGTAAAATTTTTCTTTCAGACATCAAATAACAATAACACCATGATGATAGGAATCTTCCACACAAAATAAGTGGATTTAACAGAGTCACACATGCATCTAGTAATATGGTTATATGGATAATATGGTAGAGTATCCTAGTCAAATCAGAATTTAGATATGTGTGTACTCTTTTTAAGAAAGAAACATTCCATAGTGGAAACATATCATTGAAAGGAAAACAAGATTGGATAGGATAATTACGTGACATCTACATGCAAATGTATCATAGGCTATCAAGGGATAGTCTTTTGGCATGACATACAAGATTTGTCGGGGAGAAACGTGTGTTTTCATCTTTGGTTGCATAACAACGGTCAAGCAACTTCTTTATGTGATCATGCATGGTTGCATCAGTGCCAATTCCTGCCTGGAAATAGAAGTGAAAAAAGGGTAAAATCTGCATGATTTTAAATTACATGGTAGATTCAGTAAGTGGCACAATCCAGCAAGGCAGCAATTCTGGATATTTGCCACAGATAAAGAATATATCATAGGTTAAAAGAAGGATTTTTCGTACTTTATCCATACAGCTAAGAAGGTCAGCTTCAGAAAGAAGAGGGGGTGGCCGAGTCACTCCAGAATCAAGTGTTAAAGTTGTCGGAACAAACTGCATGATTTTAAGTTGATAGTTCAGGTTAGTTTTGTATTTGATTAAAAAGGACACAAAATTTGACAAGCATCGCTGTTCTAACTCAAGTCAAATAACTGAACCATATATATGTTGTAATCAACAAATATTGAGCGACTCCATACATATTGCAACGAAATATACACTACATATATATTGCATGTTTAATAAAGTAATATAAACATCATCAATAAACAATAATATGAATATACAGAAAGGACCATATTTTAACTCAAACTATGAATTTATCTGCAGACTTTAACCAGTTTTGTTAACCAATTACATGATGTCACAATAGAATCTTAGCAGAACAAACGTTTAACCAAAGAAAATTTAGAGTATGAAATATGATTACAGCAAACCTGCTGTCCAATGTTATATGTTGGAAGTAATGTGCCACCCCATGAGTCAAAGCGATAAACATCCAAATAATTTTTCTACAGAAGAAAGCATTTCTTTAAGAGAAAGAGAAACAGCAGATCCAGGTGAAGCAGATAATGGAAGCATCTTATTATCCATAGGAATTGCAGTGATAATACAGAAAATTTTGGTGTCTATGAGGTTCCTTGAATACAAGGCTTTCTCCAATATTAGCAGATGATTTGCCAATGACCTTGCTCAATAAAGATTGAGGAACACTAAATAATATCAGGAAGCAACAGTTACCCACATCATTTATAACTGAAATACTGAACCCATTAAAAATATCATGTAATTTGACCCAGCATGATTGACTTAATTGAAGTTTGACTCATTTTTTCTCGAAAGACGCAGGAGAAGTTTGACTCATTTTCTTTCTAAGGCAGATAATGGTAAAACCTGTGTTCATGTATATTCATAGGAAGGCAACTTCAAAAATAAAAGTAAAAGTAGCTTTTTTTTGTCACCAGAACTATTTTCTGGTGGATAACGCTAACAAGAGAAAATGCATGTTAGTTGTCTCATTCACATCTTATACAAATTTCCCTTTCTCTTTTCCATTTTCAATAAATACTATAGTGACTTTGTATGAAATTTGGCAAAAACTATTCTCTTCAAGAAAAAGAGACAACTATTCAGACCTTAGGGTCGATTTACATTAAGAAAATCAACTAATGATACATCTCTGTACATACTACTATACTAGCCCCATCAGTCCTTGCTGATTACAAAGTTTACACTATTCTGACACAATAAATGTATCAGGTAATGGTGGAAGTAACTTTTAAACATGCAGCACCAGAGAAACTGAATACATATGGTTGCTTGAAGTGTTGATAGATGATTGAAGGGAAGCAACAAAAAAAAGAATACAGCAAAGTACTCACAGCAAGTACAACACGCCCTGTCGCATTGAACTGTTCACCAGCTATGTCAATTTCCACAGTTGTTTCAGCTCCAACAGCTGGTTGAGAGCAACATGCAAGGAAATGGCGAACAACAAGCTCATATAATCTCTGGATGCCAGAAAGAAGATGTACAAAACTTTATTAGACTTGTATAGGAACCTCAATATAGAACACTTAAAAACGAATTTGATCACTCAACAAGACTGTCTCTCAGCTGTTTAGTAGCACTACATACATTGTGGTCTTGGCTCCAGTTATGTTCGCCTCTTGAAAATTTGGTTGGATGAATAGGAGGATGTGCCTTGTCATCATGACCACCATTACTGGGATTTCTCCAAAGTCTTTCTTCAGGAGTTAGAAGTCGGTGAGCATATGCTCCCCATGCTGGATGCTCCACTTGTTCACGTACAATTGCCTATGTCAAAGCGAGCCAAACATTTATGAGGCGAAAATATACAGCAAGGAAGATCGTAGCTTCAAGAAAATAAATAATAGTGGATAATGGTGTAACCACTGCAAAAGCCAAGTATGACAGACTACGTGGAGTGCATTTTTACAATTTTCTCAGTGCGGTTTCATCAGGGGCATGCTTAATAATCCATGGACATAATGCAATGAAGGCCAACAGGGTTTTACATTCCCATCAATGGGAACAACAGATAGGAAGCATGCCATGGGTACAAAGCCCGAAGCATGGCACCTCCTTAGAACAAAGCCCAGAGGGTGTCTCCCCCCCTGGTCAAGTTTTTTTTATTGTCTAAGTACATGTTTCTTGTCACTTTTCAAATAAACTGGTATTTGCATATTGTTAACTACGTCAATTGTCTTGAAAATTATAGATCTGAATAAAAAGGTGTAACCAAAATCATCAAGAAAACAAAAGGGAAGAATGTGAAAACAAGTCATGAGTAAAATTTCATACTGACATGCAGGTCAGTGTTTGGAGAAGTTATCGGTTTCTGTCCTTGGATAACTAATGAATCCAGCTTGATAAAGTTCTTCAGCCACCTGGAATTGAAAGGGAGGAGACCAGCAAACAAAACAATCAAGCTAATGAGATATGCACATTATTAGATATTGGAACTGGTAAAGGAAAATAAACCAATAAGACGAGATTTTGAGACCTTCATTGTGTGTTCTGAACTCATTCTGAAGTACCTAGAAGCACGTTTTTGAAGCTCCAATGTACTTAGTGGATATGGGGGGTATTTTAATTTTTCTTGATTTCTAACATTTTGAACCTGCAGTGAACAAAATGAAACTGAAAAGTGGTACCACTACTGATCCATTTCTTAAAAGATGGTACTCTTGGTTCATGATCATTTGAATTTCTAACTACTGATATTAACAGAAAAAGATCAGAAGGTGCTTACTGTTGCCATTGGTTCTTCCACACACATTTCATAGAGTATAACAGCAGATGGGTAATCAAACAAATGACCACGTCTGCCAAGAACAAGAACAAGAAAATGTCACAAGACTTCCATAATGAAAATGTCAGAAGAGCTTCTAAAGGGGGTATTACATCCAACCAAAAGATGCAGTGCCTTCATCAGAAGTATGAGTACAATTTATCGTCCAGAATTCTTCAGGTTCATGAGCTTGAATCTCCCAGAAACGCTCAACAATGAATCCTAGCGTCGGAAACTGCAATGTAATGAATTTTTAGTCAAAATAAAGAATGAACATACATGTAATAGGTTTTATGAAGTACCTGACAAGGACCATAGCTCAGAACTAAATTCCTGTCATCACCACTGACATCAATTACAAATGCATCTTTTAACAGCATTGTTTGAAACCTTGTGAAGGAGGCACCAATGCGAAGGTCAATTTCCTGTACAAAGTTCCTTATTATTTCTCTGAGCTTCAAAGTAACAATGAAGAGGTAAATGCTCATACATTTCACACGATAACATAGGCAGAAAAAATGTACTACCAAATCTGCTGCTTTGGATCATTGATTTATATAAAACTATAGTACAGATGAAACATGCAGCAAAAGTTCACCATGGAGCGCAATCAGATAAGAGTATCATGCATTTTAAATTGGTTGACAGTTGAAAGTTGTAGCTCGAGTATACATGAGATAAGAATCACCTGTCTTGCATCCACCGCATCTGCAAAGAGTTTGTTGGGTCTGCCGAGATGTTGCACAGATTCATGTATTTCCCTGCAGTTTCATTATGTTTTTTTAGACAAACCAATGGGCATGGGTGACATCCTTGCACTAGAGGGCAAGAGACCATGCCAAGAAACCAATACCTGTCAATCAAAGCTGAGAAACGAGCCCTCCAAATGTTAAGATGACTGTTGGCACCTGTGCAAACCTCGACCACTTCATATGCTATGTTCTCACCCTCTCTGTCACAATCAAGCCACAGCACCAGCCACTGGCACTTCCTTGCTTCTTCTTCCAAAGTTTGTTTTATGGCCTGCTTGTCCTGCATTTTGGACGAACAAATTCATGAATAAAATTCAAGTACAAATAAACCATGAAATTACACTAACATCATGACATGAAACGATTCATATCTATGAATAAAATATCCCAATAATATGTGCACAACATGAAGGACGAAGAGGAAGATTAAAAATGACTGATTGTGTCATCATGAAGAACACCAAGCATTCTTTTAAAATCCAACCCACGGTGAGCTATATCTAAATTCTATATTAAGGTGGCTGACAATGCCCTGAAGTCCCTGAACTACATGATTGGTGCAAATCATTGGGTGTCTAGTTTTGTCTCTCCTTTTTAGCCTTTTATATGTATTATCTGCATGCAATGCAGTTGTTCTGAGTTATGATCATATCATTCTAGGCTAAAACCTGCAATGTCTGTGTGTGAAATGATTGCATCAAATAATATTCATCTCTACGTAACCAAGCAAAGGCTTGAGGATTACTCTGCCAAATGGACTGGTATGCAGTTTTCATGCAGCTATCACGCTGCGCTGCAGTCAGAACGACTCAAAATATAAGAGCTCATTTAGTGCGCTAAGAACGTGACACTGTACACAGCAAAACACAAAGCACGCTGTTCGACTGAATTCCCACATCAGTGCATTCGCAAATGCGAAGCACAACATTACAACAATACTGCAGATGCCGACACTACGACTGTAAGGCACCATCACAACCGCTAGAATCCCACGCACAACTAATCGAACCCGAACCGCCCTAAGCAGACCACAGCGACGCGCACACCAACTGTTCGGCGAAATGTTCGAGCGGAACAGAGAGGGCGAGCGGCATACCTGGGGCACGGACTTGCGGACGGGGGCGTGGAAGAGGTCGGCGGGGTCGCAGGAGTGCCAGCGGCGGAACCGGTCGTCGAATTCGAGCTCCATGAGGTGGCCCGTGACGGAGGTGACTAGCATGCGGCAGGCGTGGCCGTTGATGGCGTAGTTGAACTCGAAGACGCGGTTGTACGGGGACCGCCCCGCCCGCGACTGCATCGAGCCGCGCGACAGGATCTCCGCCACGGCCTTCGCCACCGACGGCTTCTCCGCCACGTTCAGCACGCGGATCGCGCCGCCGCCGCCGCCGGGCTGCATCGCGAAAGGGGGGACTGGGTGCCGCGGCGGGGGATTGGATTTTGGGGAACCGGTGGAGAAAGGGCCACAAGGGGCGGGAGGTTTTGAAATTTCCAGTTCGGCTAGTTCTGGCATTTCACCCTTTTTTTTAATGTAATATTGGGCTGGGCTTTGCAGCTTAACGGGCCCATCTGTATAGATAAGGTTATAGGCTTTTGAATTTTTTATATATATTTTTCTCAATTTTGCAAAAATAAATGCCTCCTCGAAAATTTAGCAAATCTATACTACTGCCTAGCCAGGTACGGCGGCAATGAATGCCGTGGTCTCATCGACCGCCTCACGCCTGCCAGCAGCAGAGTCAGAAGAATCGTCAGATGGCACGATTTGCAGTAGGGACTCACCGTGTTCTACTACGGTAGTAGTTTTTTTTGCCTGGTACGTCACATTTTTGAACTCATAATACTTAACGACCAATCACATAAATAAACAATGGCACGTACGACGTAAATACCCTAACTTTGTGCCGCTGCTAGTCCTAACGTGCCTTAGGGAATTTAGATAAACGGTTACAACATTTCTAATCTAGTTGTACGAGTAGTACCAAGAACCCGACATCATAGACCGCCGAGCCGGAGGGCATGTAGTACTCGTACCCCGGTGGGGGTGGTGGAGTTGGATCAGACGGTGGCGGGGGTGGAGTTGCTGGTGGAGTGTTGTCCTTCTTCTCGTGGCATGGACAAAGAAGATAACTCGTCCTCACAACCGGTGTTCGCTTCACCACCATTGGTCCGGCCACCGGTCCGTCGTCGTCGTTGGTAGATGTCGGATCCGAGAAGCCAATGCCGACGCCGAGCTCTTACCTCGTGTTGAAGATGACAACATCCTCGAGGTAGTCGATGTAACCGTTGATACGTGAATAGTCGATCTACCCATTGCACGAAACCGCAGCTATCTCGTTGGTCGAGTAACCGCAGAAACCAGATTACATTAGTAAACCATAAAATGATGAAGGACAAAGGTCATGTAATTTTGCTTACCCATGCTCGTAATCAATGCTAGAAGCGTCGACCAGAGTTACAACACGGTAGCACAAATAAGTACGATCACTGCATTCCTTGATTGTAGCGACGGAACGACGTCCCACGCCCACTAGTCAAGGTGCTTTGGAGCGATGGCAAGTGGAAAAGTAAGATCCTTCAGTGCATTTCTTGTAGGAGTGTCCTGGATTGTTGCACTTTGAGCATATCTTCACTGAAGGACCAGCTTCAGTCTCGTCCATGTTGTTCCTAATCCTCTTCTTCTTGCGTTGACCAACACCTTGGCACATGGTTGGATCTGGATTTGGTATGTACAACACATTGTCTTTGGGGTCTTGAGTGAAAGTACCAAGATGCAGGTAGCCCTCAACAGTGTGGTTCCAAGTGTCTAGAATGGTTTGCTTCAACCAACATTTAGGCACGTACCGACCCCAATGGATATTCTTTGTTGCAAGGCATGCAGCGATCACATGTGAGTAGGGGAGGTGTAGCAGGCGCGGCTTCTGGCAAGAGCATGAGCATGTCTCATTGCCAATAATTGTTTGCTGTATTGTTATTTCACCATCCGCTTTTTGTGATTTGGACTGGCAACTTATCTGATACTTCCACTTAACTTCCTCGCCAGGATCACGACGTAGAGGTTGTGGGTAAGCTCTGTGAGCAAGAGCACCCTTCTGTTTTTTGTCCAAATACTCAGTCATCCATGTTGAATACACCTTTTGATAGTCCTGCATAGTCGTGCTGCCGCAGAGCACGCTCAAGAAAGTACTTCATTGTGCGGTACAAGAAGAACTCAATGATACCAACAAGAGGGAGAGCTCTGGCACCACGCAAAACCGCGTTGTAGACCTCAGCAAAATTTGTTGTCATTATCCCATGCCTCACACCTCCCTTATCAAACAGGAGATACCATTTCTCCTTAGGCTCATTCTGAATCCACTGGCTAAAGGTATTCACAGCACGTCCCCTTCTCCTTCTGACATTTGGAGCATCTAGCCCCATGTCCTCCAGAGAAACAGGCTCTTCCCGTGTTCGCATTTATTGGCTTCTTAGCTATCTCTTGATGCTTTCTTCGCCGATCATCTAATTTTTCAGATCTCGTTGAACTTTTTCTCCTGATTCGTCGAACATAACCGCTTGAACAATGCTGTAAGTTCTTTGTTCTTGAACTGGCTATGAAAGTTTGCTCCCATATGCCTCATGCACCACACCGCTATGCACATCGACCATTGTCGCTCTGTGGACGTTCTTGACTACCTTCTTTGATGTCATTTATCGCCTGCAAAATACCTTTGTGTCTACGTGTATCACACACACGTTTGACACATCTCCCACCACCATCTGCTTCAATCTCTCCAGAAATCACTACCAACTGTCACCATTCTCTCCCTTTGCAAAAGCAATTGCCAATGGCAACAACTGATTGTTGCCATCTGCGTACAGCTATAAGGATTGTGCCCTTGTATTTTCTGTTAGGAATGTGCCATCTATGCAAATGACCGGTCGACACCTGCTTGAATGCAGCAATAGTGGGACCCAATGCTAAGAATGCCCGCTGCAAGACTTGCTTCCCTGGCCTTGATACAAGATTATAAGTCTTGATATCATAATAACCACCAGGATTTAGCATGGCAATTGTGTTCAGCAATTGAGGCAGATTGTCGTAGGATGCTTCGTAAGTACCCCACCTCAACTCCAAGACTGCCTTCTTCGCCATGTGTGCCTTACCATAGCTTATCAAGTACCTAAATTTCTCCTCAATTGCCAAGATAATGGACTTGTGCTCATAAGCAGGATTTTTCACAATCTTAGCAAACATCTGGCTGGCCACAAAACCGGCCGACAAATTACGATAGCTTGCATCTAACTGGTCAAGTATACAAGTGTGATTCACAACAGACCTGACCTCCCAGTAATTTTTCCACTTCCCCTTAGAAGCATACACTCGAAAATGACAGTTGGGCTTCACACATTGTACATCATATATGTGTGGAGAACTCTTCACTACCCTGAACTCTCTCTGCTGAGTAAAGGTGGCCCACCTCTTCACTGCATCCTTAACCTCGACTGCACACTTATACATGGCACCAACACAAACCTGATTATCTCTATACTCCTAGGACACATTCTCACCAGGATTCACAGTGAGCTGTGAGAAATTGTAACTGTCCCAGTCCCTTGGCACAAGCGGGTCATCCTCATCATCTGAGGAGTCCTATTGCAACCCACGTTCATCGTCACCGGCCTCCATTTCGTACTGCCTCAGTACTTTTTCATTAACTTCCCCCTTGTCAATTTCACCACGGGCCTCAAAGGGTGTGTGACTGTGCTCCTCCTCAACTCCTACTTCTGCCTCAGTCGCAGCACCATCTCCTTCTTCTGCCTCAGTTGCAGGACCATCTCCTGCTTCTAGTTCAGCCTCACCCTGGTGAGCACCACTACCCTCCTCATGCACTTGACTACTAGACCCAGCCTTGTGAACAGTTTGGATAAACAAAATCACAGGCAAACCAATTTGACATGCAGTTCTGATATAACTCCTCCAATGTTCAGTGCCTTGAAGTGGCATAAGCTCCCAATATACTGCCTCACTCCTGTTGATTAGAGCCATAATGGGCAAGTCTTGTGCTCTACATCTACATGGAATGCCTTATAAAAAAAGTTGGTTATGGCCCCTAAGTTCTTTCTGCTGCTCTTCTAATCACATGGTCAACCGAATCAAATTCTGACAAGTCAACTCCATTTTCACCATATTTAATCTGGCCATTACCGAAATACAACTTCACAAGAATCGCATCCGACATGTCTCGAGATGAAAAAATAATCGCTATTAACAAGTGGATGCAGAACTACAAAATATATCTACTCAGATCTACACTTAAACTATAATTTTACTAAGCAGATCTACACTAGAACTATAATTTTACTAATCGATCTACATTAAAACTATAATTTTATTAAGCAGATCTACACTAGAACTATAATTTTACTAATCGATCTACACTAAAAATATAATTTCACTAAGCGATCTACACTAAAACAAGACTTAAAAATATGAATTATCGAGTTGAAAATATGAATTACCAGAGTATTTACCTCTAACGAGACGAAAAACTGGCAGAGCTTCGCACCTTCGCCACCTCCTCCTCACTCCCTTCTCTTCTCCCCACCCTCTCTCTTTTTTTTCCGAATTATTATGACATTTTAAATTTGAATTTCGCCTTATAGCGAGATCCTCACATGTGTGGCAGCAGCACAGACGCAGCCCGTGCACCACACGGTAGGAGATCACACTGCACCTACCACCTGAGGGACATACCGTGTGGTCCATCTGACAATGGGGCCCGCTAAATTTTTGAGAGGCATTTATTTTTGCAAAATTGAGAAAAAATAAAAAAATTCTAGGCTTTTGTGGCCTTCTCAAACGGATTCCTGCGGAAATCCTATATAAGAAGATATAACTCACTACTAGTCTAATTAAGCTCACATAACCCAACAATTCTACAACCTTAGCCCCTCTCCCACACTGCGTGCCGCCACCTGCAGGCGCCATGGCCGTGGCTCCGCCGCCCTCTCCCACGCCTCCCACGCCTCCGCGCCCCTCGCTGCCCGCCATGAGGCCGGACGCGAAGCTCCGCCATGGCCCGAGCCGCCATGGTAAAGAATGTTGTCAATATTTCCAAAAAATGTTGGAATATTTTTGTAAAATATTGACGAAAACATGTTGAAAAAAATCAACATTTCTGTAAAATGTTGGAACATTTTTGGAAAATGTTGGAACAATATAGTGATAAAGTGGGCTGGTGGGATAATAACTAGCAAGCTAGATGAGTTTTTGGTAGGCGGAAGTTTCAATGCGTTATCCACATTCCAAGCCATATAGGAGCCCCTTGTGCACGCAATAACATTCGTTGGATGATGCATCTCCTCCTCCCCCATCCTAGTTCATGTGTCTCCTCCACTGACCTCGCCCTCCAACCCCGGCCAGCCTCCTCCCGGCTGACCACAGCCGCGTACTGGCTTCGAGCTCCGTGCCTCCCATTTCGCCCGTGCCGCTCAGCAGGCTGTTCACGCCTTGCCACACACCTTGCGCGAGCCACGGGCCTGGCGGTGTCTGCCACGCCGCCCGTGGTGGATGTTGTCCAACATTTCCAAAAATGTTGGAACATTTTGCAAAATGTTGACCAAAACATGTTAAAAAAATAACATTTCTATAAAATGTTGGAATATTTTTTAAAATGTTGGAACATCGAAGAGAGCTCAAAAATGTTGTTCAACATTTTCAAAAATGTTGAAACATTTTCCAAAATTGACAAATTATGTTGAAAAAACCAACATTTCTGAAAAATGTTGGAACATTTTTTAGTTATAATAGTCATGAGGTGAGCTGGTGGGAAAAAAATAAAAAAGAAGTTTAGATGAGCCTTAGTAGGTTAGAAGTTTCAACTCTTATCTAGTTTTCGCTAGATAGGAGCCCCCTTCTTAGAAGCCCGCGTGAGTTTTCTCACACAAATAAAAAATCAGTGATCTGCTCAAAAAAAAAAAAAAAATCAGTGCTAAAAAAGACCACAATCAAAAATCAAAATCGAACAAAGGTGTGTGGAAGAGGAAGAAACTCTGCTCTTGCCGATTGCCGCGGACCTAGGCAAAAAGGCTCAAATCACGAAAGTAATCCACATCAACAAAGGCACCCTCGCAACCGGGGGGATACGCGGTGTCACAGCCAAATGAATTTGGATAGGATTCATATGGAATCTGCGACGAAATCAAGAGTTTGACATTTACAGAAACTTGCGAGGCACGCATCAGGGATGGAATACGATAGAACTGGTGCAGAAGCTTGGTAACACGGCTCTTATATTGTTTTAATAAGATAAAACCTTGCAAAAATAGTCTTAAATAGCATGGCAAACAGTAAACAATGATCTTATTTTACTTCAGAAAATACATTGTGGAAGAGAGCTCAGCTCCTTTCTGTGAACTTGTACTTCACGGCGAGTAGACGACTCTTGCAGCGGTCAATCATGCTAATATCCCACGTGGCAGAACTGTTGAACGCATCGAAACCGTGAGCCTCAAGGAAATCAAACGCGGGAGCCTAAGCATATGGTATGCTCCTATGGCTATATAGCCGTACGGCTCCTTACTGGAATCTCAATTTTGACACACAACTTCAGAAGATACCAGAATGGCATCTACGTTGTTCCAAAGAAAACAAGTTCTGCCCTTGATTCTAATTCTCATCCTGATCCTGGGCGCACAAGCCACCCTCATCGCTGCATCCCGGGTTCTGAGAGAGAATTCACAGCCACAGGGAAGAAACTCGGCATCCTTGACATCTATGCCTGGGGCATCCGGCTGCACATCTGATCCCAATAATCCTGGAGGAAGATGCCCAAACCCTTGAAGATTTCTTGAAGGCATGTGCAGTTTTGAAACAATGTTCTTTTGTTCATTTTTCCCATTCAATGTTCTTTCGGCTGCTCTTTTGGAGCTCAGACTGAAAGGGTACAGGCATATTTCGTACCCCGGTCAATTTTCTATATATTTTTGCAGCTGTTTTGCTTAGCCTGCATGTAAATGATGGTGTAAGTTTGTACATATAACATCTTGTACATACCCTGTTCACTATTGCTGATAATATGACAGATGAATATAATGACTTTTTGCATGGTGCGCTCTTCTTACTATCCCTGATTTCGCAACACAGCCTCCAGGTTCTAAATTTTAAAAGGTCTAACTTTTCTTACTCAAATGTAGCATACCCAATCAAAGAGGGGTGATTTTTATAATCATCCTAGCAGTGGAAATAATTACGAAAATAAATTCATTGGTGCTGTTCTGCTGGTCATAATTTCATGAGCAAGAGAATGTTGCAGTTCTCACTAAAAGAAATATCTTTATAGCAGGGCAATGTTTCAAGTATGCAACAAATATAGGTAACAAAGAAGCGTAGCACTAGATTTAGAAAAACGGGAAAACTAATTTCTTTTAATCCTGAACTTTTTGTTTTTCTCACCCATCAATCCTTTATATTCCTAGCAAAGGGTTCAATTGAGAAGATATGATTCGGTGCAAACAGTAGATTCATAAACAAGTAACATGTTTCTTATTTCTTAAAATCTTACCGTTGTGGAATATGTAGGTTATAGTTGCTGCTCAGACATTACCATGCTTTGTGTAGTCTGTCAGTCTGTCTCTGTCTCACCAAGTAATGGAGTTTCATTGCTCTCCCCTTTTTTTTCTGGATCTGCCCCTGATGCGAAGGAACTAATCAAAGCTATACGAGTTCAACAACCATAATAGCAGATGGTGTAAAAAAATGTAATTAAACGATAATATACTGTTCAACAGATATACAAAGGCTTTGCCAAACAGACTTCTGGTAAGATGATTTGAAAGTATTCCTAATAAAAAAATTGAAGCACATGGATCTAGCTACGTTTGTAAAAGGTAGAACATACAGAGGTAACAAGTGTGCTGGGTGAGAAGAGTACCTCAGAGAGGTCAAGAAGATTTTCTATGCTTCTTCTGTGCAACATTCCTCGACCTTGGTGAAGAAAACACGCCCGCAATATAAGTTCCCGTGGGAGAACACTTTCACATCAATAACTTCCTAAGATAATTATCAGGGTTAGTATGATGGTACCAAGTCACAAACCATATTTGTAAAAGGTAGAACTGTAGAAGGGTGAAGCACTAAAAAGGGACAAAAGGAAAAGAAAATGATTTTGCATAGCTAATGTCATGTATACAGATAACAAGTTTCTTGCTTGGGCGGTAAAGGACATGATTTGTCAAGCCGTACCCAAATAAGTATATCAGACATCATTTTTCAGAGTTGATTCCATTATGGCGATAAGCAGAGGGTTAAGTGCAAAACTAGATGTTGTTTCAATGCTCAATGCTAAAATTTCTCATACTCACCTTCAACACCTCGATTTCACATTATCTGTGGAGGCAAGAATTCCAAAGACACTGGCAAAAGGTACAATGCCATTACCAGCATTTCTCAGAATTTGTCATCAGGAGCAAATCCTTTATGAATCATTTCATCATGAAGCTGAAATGCCTCCTTCGAGTTGCCAGCTGCAACATGACCATTAATCATACACATGTATGTATATCTATCCGGTTCGATTCTCTCTCACCCATTTTCTTGAAAACCCAACCGGCTTCTTGCACATTGCCATGTTCAGAAAACCCGTTTATGAGCATATTATATGTGACAACATCTGGCAGTACCATTTCCTTCTCCATTATGTTAAACACATTGAAAGCTTTGTCCATATTTTCTTCTTTAACATAACCATGGATCAGGGTATTGAAAGTGATTAAATCAGGCAATATGTTGTCTTGCCTCATCTTTTGCAAAAACTGCTGCCCCTTTCCTGCATTACCTGACCGGCAATAACCCTTGATAATGGAATTGTAGGTCATGATGTTTGGTACAATACCTTTATCAACCATTTCATCCAAAAACCGGAATGCATCTTCAACTTGTCCCTTCTCACAGTGGCTGTCTATCAGGATGCTGTAGGTAATATGATTTGGGAAGATTTCTCGAGCATGCATATCATCCCACAGCTCATTAGCTTTGGCCAGATCACCTTTTCTGCACATCCCATCAATCAAACTATTGTATGTCACAACATCTGGCCTCAAGCGCTGGTGCAATAATGTGTCAAACAATTGCAGTGCTTTCTCTATATTACCCTGCCTACAGTACCCATGAATCAAAGTTGTGAAGGTGCATAAATCTGGTGTAACCCCTCTCTCCTTCATCTCATTCAAAAGTTCCTCAGCATCAAGCAACCTGTTCTGCTTACAAAGCCCGCTCAACAGGGTATTGTAAGTTACCACATCTGGTAGACATCCACAACCGACCATCTCATCCCTGACCCTCAGAGCCTCAGACATTGACCCAGCCCTACAAAACCCACCTATGACCATTGTGTAAATCACACCATCAGGCATCAAACCAAAGCCCCTCATTTCGCTCAAGTATTCCGCTGCACGGTCCATCTTCCCTCTCCTTGAGAACAATCCAATCAAGCAGCTAAAGCTCACCATATCTGGTGTAACACCACGCTGTCGCATCTCCTTGTAAAACTTCACTGCCTCCTCGACCTCCCCAACTCTACAGAATCCCCCAATCAAAATATTGAAACTCCGAACGTCTGCTGCTACACCGCACTGGTCCATTTCCCTGAACACCTCCTTTGCTTTATCCAACCTTCTATGCTTACACAACCCCTTCAGCACTGAATTGTATGTCACGATGCCAGGCTTCAGCCCCTTATTAGCCATCGAGTCGACCAATGCCATTGCTGCATCCACATCCCCGGCACGAAATCTGGCATCAACCATCACATTATGCGTAACCACATCCGGAAATATGCATCTCTTCTCCATCTCGGAGATGACAGCGTCAACCTTATCGAACTCCAAGGTTTTGCAGTAGCTGTGGACCATGATGTTGAGCGTGTAGGCGTTTACCTCGGAGTCGGACGAGAGGACGAGGCGGTAGGCCTCCGCGGCGAGGTGGGGCCACTCGGCCCGAGAGAGCGCGGCGAGGAGGGCGTTGGATGCGGAGGCCGGGACGGGGACGCGGTGGTCGAGGAGGAGGCGGAAGGCCTCGAAGGCCTCCCGGGGCTTGCGGGACTGGGTGTAGGTGCGGATGAGGAGGTCGAAGACCTGCGTCTGCGGGGCGGTGCGGGAGGAGGCGAGGAGAGAGGTTACGATCTCGCGGCGGGAGGCGCCGCGGCGGCGCGACATGCGGAGGAGGAGAGACTGGCACTCGGAGGCGCGGCCGGCGGCGGCGGCGGCGGCTGCCGCAGCCAGCGCGGCCGTTGAGGGTCTCGCGCCGATTCCTTCGAGTCCGGCGGCGAGAGTTCCGGCCGACCGCTTGGCGGCTGCGGTCGCCGTGGGAAGGCGAGGGAGGCGAAGGGCGATCGCCATTGGCGGACGGCGAGCGGTGGTGGCACCGCTGGACTCGGGTGTGCTCTGCTTTGCGTTTTTGGAGAGGCTCGCTGGAAATGCAGTGAAGTCATAAAACCCGTGTCCGAATATGGTTTACGTAATTTACCCACACGAATACGTAAAGTCAACCAGGCTGGCTGGGCAGGGGCCGCGTCCGATCTTGGGTCGGCAAACCTTGCCGAATTCGAGTCGGGAAACTTGCCGAATCCGAGTCGGTCTGCTGAATCTTTTACCGGACCAGCAGCGGCGTCTACAAGTACCCGGGTCGGGGGCAGAGCTTTTGGCATGTCCGTGCCACGACCAGGACAACAGCGTGAATTGCCGCGGTGCTTGCTGCGTAGTACTCGTCGAGGCTGCAGGATGGCGACGCCGCTGGCGGTCTCCGGCCCAGCTCCAGCTGGTGCCGGCGCGCCGCCGCCGATGAGTTCACGCCCGCAGCCGCAGTCCGGGATGCCACCACAGGTGCTGCGGGTGCAGTACGTGGGGGTGAAGCGTGACCCCGGCGGCGGGTGGGCGGCGCACGTCCTGGTGGACCCTGAGCGGCGGGCTACCGCACGGTGGGCCCGTTCCCGGACGAGCACGCGGCGGCGCTGGCGCACCTCGGCGACCGGGCGCGGGCCAACTTCCGGGCGGGGTTCCACGCCATGGAGCAGCGGTTCCTGCGGCTGTGCCGGACGCGGGCGGGGGAGATCGACGTGTGCGCGCTGGTGGCGGACGTCGGCACCTACGACGCCCGGTACGCGACGTTCCTGCGCGCCGTGCTGCGGCTGCCGCGGTGGGGGGAGTACCTGGACGCCATCCTCCACTTCTTCATCGGCCGCGCCGGCGAGATCGGGGAGGAGGCCCTCCTGGCGGCGGAGGGCGGCGACGGCGAGAAGCTGGCCGCGAGGTTCGTGGAGATGCACCGGAACAAGGCCACCGACCCGAGGTGGCGCGCCTGGCACCTCGCCGAGGTTAAGCGGCGCGTGGAGGAGGAGATGGAGCGGCGGCGGCAGCTGCAGGGAGGGAACAGCGGTGCCGTGCAAGTGCAACCCCAGCTGCAACAGGTCCCGTGATGTCACCAAATTACTTCAGCCATTGTGTTGCTGTCTGCAACTGCAACTGTTGTTTATGAACGCTCTTAGTACTATTTTTTTAGAAAATGAAAATGTATCCGGTCTCTACGGTAAACGCGACGATCTTGTATGTCACATGTTTTCGCATATTTGTGTCGATCAATCGGAAGGCAAATCGTTCGGATCCAATTGTTGTGTTAACCCATTGCTTGCATCGACTGTGAGGCCAATCGTTCGGATCCTTGCATGTTTCACCGCTTTAACGATTCGCTGTCACCCTGCCCCTCACCCAAACGAGGGTTGCATGTCCGTGCTTACTTTTGCCTTGGGTACAAAAGCTGTGTACCGTACAGATACTCTCTTTCGCAGGCACGGAACGCACCCAACTCTTCCATTCCCTTGTCGCGCGCAGGACCCGCATCTTCTCTTCTCCCGCCGCGATCACCATTCAGGTTCCCTCTTCCTCCCCAAATGCTGCACTGTTTTGTTCATTTGCATTTTCTACATCCGTGGTGTTTTTGTGCAACTACGAGTACGATCTGTGGGTTTGGAGAATTTTTTGTTATCCTTGTGGCTGATTGAATTGAGAGCTTGTAAGTTACTGGAGGGCCTTTGTGTTCAGTGAACTCATTTCTTTAGGTAGGTTTTGAGAAAACCCCATCAGCATTATTGCTTCAGTTTCCTGCACAAGAATGACGAGTCGCTCGCCGCCTCGCCCCTAGTGTTCAGTAGCGGTCCGATCCCGGTGGGTAGGTCGGCGGGAGCATCTGCCGACGGCCCGGCGAACCCCTTCTCCACGGCCAGCGGCGGCTCCCTTGCAAGAATGCAATCAAAATGGTTGGGATTGGTTTTATCTCACACCTTTACACAGATTGTCAAACAGCATGAATCCATGATTGGTTTGCACATTTGCGTTTCGCTCCTTTAATCAACCAGCACATCATCTTTGGCGTGCCTCTGTTTCAACTCGCCCATTTCCTCCACCATGAACTTAACAGACAGTTTTTAGCTCTTTTTCGGTACACAATACCACTCTTTGGTAGTACGGTGATATTATCGGTTTTGCTGTGGGTAAAATGGTAATTTGGTGAATGAAATATTATTTCCGACAAAGGTTTCCTGCTTTTATAGAAATCAACTTAAGAGATAATTTTTATGCGTGACAAATATGCAAGGTGGATGGACACCACAAGTACACCAAAAGACATTTTCGGTTTAATATTTAACATACCTGTATTATGCGCATCTAACGGTTCTTTCTACATATTTCTTTCTGAAGGATGGATCCTGCTGGCTTCAAAAGGCAGAAACTTGGCAATGAGCCCACTAGCTCACCAGGGACCCAGTTCCAATCAGACATCTTCCTTCATAATAGACGTCTTCTCCTTCAGTTCCGTGAGCAACTCGGTGAACTGAAAACTGGGAGTTTTGATCCGAAGGCAATCAACACCAAACGGCGTGAACTTATTGGCATCATAGAAAGGCTACAGCAAGTACCTATCCAACAGCTTTATGCCAGCCCAGTGCCCAAATCATCAGATTCAACACCATATAATGTTCGACAAATTGGGAGCAGTAGTTCAGATAATATTATCGGCTTGGATGCAGACAATGCCAATGTTAAATATCATACCCAAGCTACTGCAGCCAACATTGGTGCTGACTCAACAGTTTCAGCAGTTGATTCTGATGACAAGGAAAGGGTTAAATCCTTTGGAGATGAGAATTCATCTACTAATCAAAATGCTAATTGTATCGGGCAGCACCTGCTGCTTGAGCAGCCTGTCAGACACCAGGAAATCATCAAGTTGGATAATTGCAGTAGCAGTACTGAACCACAGGTTAAGAAAGTGAAGGATGGCATGGACACTGAAAACGGTTCTGTTGAGGTGAGCTCAGCTTGTCTTCAAAGCGGATCTTGTTTTTACTGGAGAAAATGATGATGTAAATAATTTATAAGAGATGAAGCTACTGAACATTCACCATTTCCATGATCAGTCGATAAGATTCATAGTAGTATGTTCTAGCATTTTGTAAGCTATATATTGTGTTTAATGCATCCATTACTAACTTGTTGCCATTCTGTTTCAAGGCCAAAAAGATTGTTCTATTTGATAATCACAGTACTTCGGAGCAGCGGCCATTGATCAAGCAAGCACGTGTAAAGATAAACACTAACATTGAGGTATGTTTTTTTTTTCTCATAAATAAGAGGTTTACATGCTATCTCCACCCAATAATGTTCGCCTTTTGCGTTTGAACAGGATCTTGAAGAAAAAGTAAAGGTTGGAAGAACCTTAAAGAAATATGTTGGTTCCTATGAAGTAACTTGTGAAATTGTACCAAATGAACTACAGAGCAACGAGAGTAATCATCATGAGAAAGACAACCCGGTTGATGAGCTGGATGATCTTTGGACGGGCATGTCAGTTGCACTGGCATGTTCAGAGGTACTCAAATATGAAATCATACAATTTGTTGTAACTATTAAGCTTGGACTCCAGGTTTATTACAGACAACATCAGTACATAGCTTCTCAATTTTCTTTGTGAATTGTTTAATTGAATTTGATATTCACTTGTGAAGGTTTTCATGCCTGCAATTCAGAAAATTGTTCTTACTAGAGAAACCCTTTAGTAGAGTCTTACCTATCACATGATGGCTTTACTAGTTGTATTGCAATTTTGTGGTTATATATGTTATTATGCCCTTTGTTATCCTTTGACTCTCCAACTTTGATGATTGACCATTATTAGAGTAATTCTAAACTATTTTTCTGTGTTTGTCTGGGATTTGGCATTGATTGTTTCTTTCTTTAACTTGAGCCTAACTCCTTTACCTCAGCAGATCAATCAAGCCGGTCAGAATATAGTTCCGATAGAGAGTAACCCTGAGGAAACAGAGGATGCATGTAACCATGACTTCCTGATGAAAGATGATTTGAGCATTGTGTGCCGTTTGTGGTTTGATTCAACAGCATTGGGAATATTTTTGAGCATTCATGGAAAAAGGTATAGAATTTCTTGTCCAAATTAGTTTAATCAACCTCTTTGTTGAAATCATTAAACTGGTTAATCTCAATATCATTTCCTATGTTATTTCAATTTTGATGACTTCCTGACAACCATCATCACAGATTACGTTGGATGCAACGATTAATATTTTAGCAGTTATCTTCATAATGGTCTATTTTTTCATCAAGTATCAGCTTTTAATCTGTTGCTGATGTCATTTGAAATTTTATGAGGCAGTCAATCTATACACAATTACATAAGCCAACATGATTTTTTTAGCATCACATGGAATAGAAAATTTGGAGCTGTTTTTATCTATAATGAATCATACACTCAAAAAGATTCAAAGTTTCCTAACTGCTGGAGCTACTATGCAGTTTTGCTAGGGTTTGTTCATATGTTGATAATTAGGCACGTGTAGGCTGTAATTATTGATCAAACACACATTTCCCTGCCATCAAAAAATTATTCTTCTGATGTGTTTCTGACTGAAAAAACATAGATAAAACTTAGAGGTCATTTTCCGACATCAGGCCTTCTATTCAATTTCTCATTTGCAAAGCTTTTGAATTTTTACGGTGATGCACTTGTTTCTTTATCTTGAATTACTAGTTTTACATGCTCTTTTTTTTGTGAGTTAGAGGATCCCACTTCTCATCTTTTCTTTCTCTTGCATGCATCAGCGCAAGCAGACGCACAGAATGTACCCAGCAAAACACAGAAAATCTAGTGATCCAGATTCAACTGAGAATCCCTTAGGTATTAATCTCAATGTGGTTCCTGGTGCTCTGTCAATCCACCCTCAACATTCACAACAGATGAAACCTCACCAAGTGGAAGGTTTCAATTTCCTAGTCAAGAACCTAGCAGATGAGAGCAATCAAGGAGGGTGTATTCTAGCACATGCACCTGGTTCTGGAAAGACCTTTCTGCTGATCAGTTTTGTCCACAGCTTTCTGGCAAGGTACCCTGCTGGGAGGCCATTGATTATTCTTCCAAAGGGTATCATGGGGACATGGAAAAGTGAGTTTCTCCGCTGGCAAGTTGAGAACATTCCTTTGTATGACTTTTACTCCTCTAAAGCTAATAGCCGGTCTGAGCAGCGTAAAATTTTGAAATTGTGGGAAGAAAACAGAAGCATATTGCTGCTTGGCTATCAGCAATTTGCACACATAATTTCTGATGACTCCTCTGATAGAGAAGCATTAGTGTGCAGAGAGAAGCTGGTGAGGGTCCCTAGCCTTGTAATTCTAGATGAAGGCCACACCTCGAGAAACGACCAAACAGACTTGCTCAGTGCACTTGAAACTATCCAAACTCCTCGAAAAGTGGTGCTCACAGGAACCTTGTTCCAGAACCACGTAAGTGAGGTTTTCAATATTTTGAACCTTGTACGACCTAAATTCATGAAGCTGCAGAGATCCCGTGCAATCATGAAGCGTATACTGACAAAGGTGGACATGGCAGGGACGAGTGTGCGATCGAAAACCATATCTGAAAAGGTTTTCTATGAGTTGATTGAGGAGAACCTTCAGAAGGATTCAAAAACAATGAGAGTGATGATTATCCAGAATCTACGCGAGCTAACTGAGAATATACTCCACTATTACCAAGGTGGGATCTTGAAGGAGCTACCTGGACTCATGGATTTCACAGTTTTGCTAAATATGAGTACCGAACAGGAAGACGTCGTCAAGGAGTTGGTAGGATTGAAAAGATTTGAAGCACATGCAAAATGCAATGCTGTTTCTCTTCATCCATGCTTAAAGGATGTCAAGAATGTTGACAAGAAAAATAGAAACTCCAGCAAAAGGAAGATGGATCCAATCGTACGCAAAATTAACATCAATGATGGGGTGAAGGCAAGGTTCATATACAATCTGTTGTCTCTTTCAGAAGCTGCGGGAGAAGGTACTTGTGTTCAGCCAGTATGTGCGCTCTCTTGATTTCTTGGAAAAGCTGTTCGCCAAAATGAAAAGATGGAAAGCAGGAGTTAATACTTTCCTAATGGATGGCGGTTTAACTCAAGAGCAGCGAGAGAAAACAGTTGAGAGATTCAACAGTTCACCGGAAGCTAAAGTCTTCTTGGGTTCCATCAAGGCGTGCGGGGAGGGGATCTCCCTTGTTGGTGCGTCTCGTGTCGTCATTTTGGATGTCCATGAGAATCCTGCTGTGATGCGGCAGGCAATCGGACGGGCATTTAGACCAGGGCAGTCTAAAATGGTGTACTGTTACCGCCTCATTGCTGCTGGCACATTGGAGGAAGCGGATCACCACACTGCCTTCAAGAAAGAGCGAGTATCGAAGCTGTGGTTTGAGTGGGATGAGCTTTGCAACAATGAGAATTTTGAGCTCACCAAGGTTGATGTTTCAGACTGCAAGGACAGGTTTCTTGAAAGCTCTGCACTTCAAGAAGATATCAAATCCCTATTTAAGAGGTACATCTTGATGATTAATATCGATACTTTTTTGCTGTCCGCTAGTAGAAGGTTGAACGCAATGATAAGTACACCATCCTTTGCTTTGTTTTGCAGGTGAATGTGTGTGTTGGATGCTGGCAAAGCGACGAGGAGACTTCACAGTAGCAGGACGAACTAGGAAAGGGAAGGGAAGCGAAGCAAGTTTTATTTGATCTTCTTGCAGTATTTGGCAAATCCGATGCAGTGTGTTTGTATAAAGCTCTACGAGTATCTTAGTATAAGCGTTTAAACCAGCAAATGTAGGAAATAACTGATTTTGGTTGACATGTTGTGTTCCATCATCCATGACATGTGACGATAAAGTTATCGACATACTAATTCTGTGGTACGATAAATTTCTGGATACATGAGATAACCAGATATATTTCTGCTGCTAATTTCTGGTGGATGAACATTCAGGTAGCCATAGAAAGTTGTAATGTGTCAGGAGCTCTTCTTCTGAAATCATATACGTGCTGTATCATCTGTAAAGAAATATTTGCGCTCTAGTTTGGCGATCGGAGTTACTGTTACGGTGTTACCCTACAGTTATCGTGACAGACCTCTGCGCATGACATAGCCCTGCTGCTCCACTCGCGTTCAGATGAATTGCATACCTGTTCTTGATTTCAGATGCAGCGTCAGTCGCCCTGCAGCTCCGCTCGCGCCACCGATCCGCGCCCATCGAGCCGGGCCGAGGTGGAGCCTGGGACCCCGTAGAGTGAGGTCAATGATCTGCGGCAGCAAACTTTGAGGCTGTTTTACGGTAGAATGAATAGTATCGTGAGAGAAAAATAAGTCGAAACAAGGCAGCCAAGCACTATTCACTTGACCAGCCGAACAACCTCTTTGTGGTTCTGTCCGGAACCAAAATAGGGGAGGACGGCAGCGGCGGCCGGGTGTAGAGCCGTCCAAATCAAGGACCAGCAGACGGCGAGCCCGCGCTGCCGCCTCCGGCGACGTCTGTTAGCCCTGCGCCGTCGTGCGCCCCCACGCACCGGGCCGGGGTTGCGACCGGCTCTTGGGCTTATTGTGGGCCGTTGGGTCACAGTTGGCAGCCCAGATCGATTGCCGATCAATGGGGGCCGTTGGATGGCAGCCGCGTGGCTCATATATTATCGAACAACAACAAGGAGAAAGGGTTGCGGGTCGATAGGGGTAGATATCGAGCTAGCTCGGCTCGTTAGTGGCTCGGTTCGTTATAACCCGGCTCGTTTTAGCTCGGCTCGTTATAGCTTGTTAAGGTACCGAGCTAAAAGCTGAGCTCGGCTCGGCTCCTTGAAAGCGCCGAGCCGGTATAAAAAATTGACCATTGATCACATATTGAGATAAACTATAAATATATATTGGTCTACATTTTATATAACGTACAACAACAAAAAGAAAAGAAACAAAGCACATATAATATATCCTAGCATTAAATAAACCATCAATGTTAAGTTCATCCAATAGAAAACACTCCATGCGACCATGCAGCCATCCAAAGCAGAAGGTAACACCACGTGCTAACACTTAACACTAAAAATCATCATAAGTTTAGTTCATCCAACAGAAAATTAAAACACTCCATGCAACAACACTTGACACATTTCATCACAGTATTTTGCTAGGCTGCTAAGTAAGGTTACCTCGTTTTGGCTCGCGAGTCAGCTCGAGCTGGCTCGTTATACAACCGAGCTAAAACCTTAGCTCGGCTCGTTTAAAAATCCTAACGAGAGTCGAGCCGAGCCATTTACGATCGAGTTCGAGCGAGTTTGCGAGCCACGAATTTTCGTCCTAGTTGCGGGCTTGCGGCGACTCCACAAAAGCGAGGAGAAACCCCGACAAAGCGAAGGAAACGACCGGACACTACAATCGTGAGACGATCGAGATTCGTAGTAGCAAACTAGCAACCGTTCGTGGCTACCCAGCGATCGAGCATCTCCACTCTTCTCGATCTCGCCATCAACATCGGCGTCGCCCTATTCTGCTAAGTTAAAATTGTTGCTGCTGCAAGGTAATTCTTCTGTGTCATATCTAATCTTTTATTTGATTAAACATTATATCTCATCCATGTGATTTGAATCATATTTTTTTCATTCTTACATTCTTTCTCAACTTTGATGAGGTTGGGATTTTGGTGTGTATATGATGGGTGGGTGGGGAGGGGGACTATCACCCTCCTCCATGGAGGAGGGTTGGCCCGGAGGAGGCGGGTGGTGGGATGAAGGATGGCGGATGGGCCAGCGTTAGGCCGTAGACGCCCATGGCGACAATGATCGAGAAAACCAATCCTACCTATCATATCGCTCACCTCCTCCATGGAGGGAGGGTTGGCCCGGCGGAGGAGGCGGGTGGTGGGGCGGTGAAGGATGGCGGATGGGCCAGCGTTAGGCCGAAGACGTCCATGGCGACAATGATCGAGAAAAACCAATCCTACCTATCATCCTACTCATTATCCATTTAATTGTAAACAAGCGATTCATTAAGATCTAGACTTTTGATGCTCATGTAGCCACTTTTATTGAATAGTCATGCTTCATACCCAAGACAACCATGGAGTGTTTGGTTTGAAAAATGAGGTCACACATCATCCTCTCACTCCTATTTTTTTGGTTTGTGAAGTGGAATAGATTAATCCCTCACCACCTCATCCTTCACAACCTAGTAATTAGTGTAGTCATGAGGAATGAGATTAACCTACCAAATTTTTATAGAATCAACTCATGATGGATCACCTCATCTAGGATGAGGTGGTTTTTCATACCAAACAACTCATAAGTGGAGGATGGTTGGGTTGAAATAAAAATATCAAAAGAAAAATTTTCATATTTGAAAATATGCCTATCATAAGAGAAGGAGGAAGTAGCTACCATTTTTCCTAATAATATATCTTTGGTTGTCAATTTAATGTTATCATACAGTAATTCATAAAAGAAGAGACATTAGGGGTGTTTTTTGTCCACCTCCAAAAGTTTAATCCCTATGTCAAATGTTTGATTAATAATCAAAAATATTAATTATAAACTAATTTATACTATAAAGAGTGAGAGAATTGTTGTTATTTGTTACCAAGATTAGGTCCACCGTCCTCCTCATAGAGTGGCCCGCATGTCATGTGCGACCCCACCTAAGAGACCAAAATTTGAGGACCAAAGAAGAGGGGAGAGTCATTTCGCCGTTGTTCCCTACGAAATCACCTCCCACCCCAAAACTTTTTCACCACCGCCGGACCCACCCTACCCAACGGTCCCACTCATCCTAATCACCCTTCTAATTGCATCCAGCACACCTATTATTGCCATAATGGCATACAAATAAATGGTACCTTTCATTACTCTGTGCCGATCAATCCACTCCTTCCCTTTCCCATCTTTCCACCATGCCGTCAAATCAGCCCCTAAAATCATGACGTGATTGACTGACAGTTACTTGTGCACCATGCCATGATTTACTTTTCATGTGTGCCTTTGTCTCCAAAAATCACATTCGTTGCTTATTTGCTTCCCTTTTGTGTATTGGTGTATATATAGAGACGGACTGTTGTACCTCTTTTTTGGCATCGGGATTATTGTTGTGCCTCTGCATGGCCCTCAACCTCGCTGTTGCTGTTGCAGTCGCCATAGCTGTCGCTGTCGTCGTTTGGCTCGCAGGATCTCAATTCAGCATGGGTAAACATTGATCAATACACACATATATATAGCACCACACCATTCATTCATTTTGTTTTCTTTCGTAAACATGAGTTTATATGTTTTTCTTGGTGCTGCACCTACATGATCTACATGCATCACCTGTGTCTCTCTTCTAGATCCTCGGCCATGCTAGTCTAAAGAAATACAGGTATGTACCGCATGATAGCCAAACTGCATTCATCATCAGAACGTTCTTGGGTGATTTTATGTAGATGATGTTGTGTTTACTCCAATTAATAGGTCCACACACACGTGGTATGATCGTCATGTCCCCAAACTAGTTGTTGTAGTGTCGCATATTTACGCATGGATCGGCGAATTCCGCTTGACGATGTCACGTATGCAGGCACCATAGTTCTCGTCGTGGTTGTGTGAGAGCTGGGGCAGGTACGGTATTTGGTTTTTCAAATGTAAACCTATAAAATATATTTTATATATCGTAATTAATGTTATCTACTCCATTTTTTTCTTTTGAACGAAGCTGATGATATTGATGAGGCCTAACGGAAGCGACAGAAGACTAGGGAAAGATATGCAAATATGCTAGGGGAGAAATAGCACAACAAAATGCAAAGAAAATAGATGATTATCATAGCAAGAAAGCGGGCACACACTCAAACAATTGACAGCTTCAACCACCAGCGCGTCTTCCAGAGGGAAGGTATCATGCATGATTATTTACAAACAGATGTGTCACCATTGACTGGTATGAAGAACTAACTGAACTTAATGTTGTCACGCATGCCTATTGGTTATTATGAAATAATAATATTTGTGTGCATGTGAATTAGATGATGTGGGTGCATATTGCCTCCGTAGGAACCCAGCTTGTACAAGATCAGAACGTGCTTCTTGGGATCCACCCATCTAAGTCAGGTTTGGTAGCATTTGATGTATGTGTTGTGGTTTATGATTTACGTATCGTTTGTCACTTTACATTTTACATCTTGCTGATATGTTTTATAATTTTTCCCATGTAACCCAATGATTTTATATGCAAAGCATTATTTGCCTCTTGCGGTAATGAATTGTAGACTGACACGTGAAATAATTATTAACTAGATTTTCTTAACTCAATAACACCAAATGGGTTGCCTCCACATGAGCTCATGATAAAAAAGAACTATCCCATTATCGTACCACGTAATCTAGATCCTCACAATGACCACTGCACTGTTCAGCTATATATCTTGCAAATGTGCATCTCTGTTCCTGCACAGTATCCAGACAGCCCTCTAATCCATTTGGAATGGCATTGTGTGAAATTGAGAGCACGTCATTATGACTAAACATACATCAGAAACTAATTTGTGCAGACTTCATACTTTAATTCAGCTATATTCTAATTTTAACATCTCTGAGATGCTAAGGATCTAGGGGTTGGTGCGATTTCAGGTTCCAACATTTTAATATTTTGATGAGTTGGCCATTCTAATGCTTTCCTTTGGTGTTGCTGTTGACGGTTGTTAAGTACCACTTTTAGGCCGTCAACTCCTGCATAAAATAAATGGAAAGTGATCATCAACACTAGAATATGGGTTTATACTAACAATTTCCATAAGTGTTGGTGTTTCTGGCTTTTGTTGCGGGCCTTAATCAAATACGTGTTAAATGACACAGTTGAGAGCAAGTGCACCAATGGCATAGATAAGGCATCATCATAAACAATCACAAATGCTAAATTGGTCTGCACCACTGCAATGGGCTCGTCGAGACGATCGAAATGGATATATCATTTGCCTACTTTGGAGTTCGGATGAAAGAGATATGCACAAGATAACATGTGGGCCCGGTGGGACCCACACCAAGCCACATGACGACGTGCTGTCACACAGGAGTCCACGTGTCCATGACACATCATCGATCCAAAGAAACACACTCTCGACCAATCAGGAGCCAGTACGCGGATCCAAGGGCCCACAACCACGATATAAATGGCTAAAAATACCGCATGCACCCCCATACCCACCTTGGGACCCACTGGGTCACGGAAGGCGGTGCGAGGGGAGCTACCTGGGGGTCGGCCGAACCCCCAGGTCGGCCGACACCATTTTGCGGCCCCTCGTGTCGCCCTTTCACGTGTCGGCTTGTCGTGACGAACCAAAGGCGGTGCAGTGTTTGCCCGAATATTCCCTCGGGATCCCTGCTCCTTCTCATGGAAGATACATCAACTTGGCCCCACTCCTCTTTGCCACATGTCACCACCCTATTGGTGGCGCCCATGGCATCAAGGGCTCCTCCTACTCTCCTTGGCCTATAAATAGAAGGGAGGCTAGAATAGAGACACACAACTCCTCTCCTCCTCTCATTTCTCTCTTGAGAGGAGGCTCTCCTCCTCCTTCTAGAGTGTAAGTGTGGAGTAGTTGATTAGATCAAAGCTAGGGAGAGAGTGAAAGGGATGTACCTCTATAGATGCTCGTTCTTCAATTAGAGTAAAGTGAGTATTTCTGCATTTTCTATTTAGACCAAAGTGCAAGTGATATGTTCTTGTGTTCTTCACCTGTTCATCATTTAGAGGCACGTGTTCTTCACGAACACGCCCCCTCGATCTAGTTGATTAGGTGCACAAGTTTGTATCCTGTTTGTATGACTAGTCTTTTAGAATAAAGTGGATGTGCTTGCATGCTCTAATTAGAATAAAGTGTATTCGTGATTCCTTTCTAATAGTTTATGCTAGGTTGTATGAGTAGTCTTTTTCCTCTACTAGTGCGTAGATCTTGGGTTTATGCGTTCGTCTGTCGCAAGTCGTTCGTATACGTTGGAAGCACAGTACGAGCCCAAGTGCTCTCTTGTATGCCTTTAGTATAAGCTAGTAGTTCCATAGTTGGGTGAGATCAGTTCTCTTTTGTGGTCGTAGCTCTATTAGTACAGAGTGTCATAGTCCGTTGGCTACGGCAGTAACCAAAGCGTGGAAGTTGTGACACGCTGCCGGTTATCATTCGTTCGGCTTATCCTAAGGTTGGGTAGAGGCAATCCAG
Organism: Cenchrus purpureus; assembly: GCA_022644695.1. Lineage (NCBI taxonomy): Eukaryota > Viridiplantae > Streptophyta > Magnoliopsida > Poales > Poaceae > Cenchrus > Cenchrus purpureus. The sequence continues at coordinate 131,507,501 of CP053465.1, read as the reverse complement.
GAGGTGGTGACATGCCTTCTGGCCCTCGTTGATCCTTCGCGACTGGATATAGTCAGAGCTTCGTTCCACATAGATCCGCTTGGAGTTGCTCGTTAAGTCGTGGCTATTTGCATTCTAAGCCAAGTTCTATCTAGAGATCGACCTTTAATCCCAGCTATAGAGCTATCTTTAGGAATCCTCTCTATCCTTGCCTCTTATCTGGGTGTGTCCTTGGACCGACTAGTACGAAGTTAGTGCACACACGTTCCCTTGGATTCGATACCCTTGGAATACTCTGAGGTGAAAGCTACAACGGTATCCGTGCACTTGCGGATTTATTTCATGTGACGCTAAAATACCTAACAAGCTTTCTGGCGCCGTTGCCGGGGAACGGTTGTTGTATCTATCTTTGTACCCAGTGGTCCTCGTATCTTTTTATTTTTCTTTATTTCTACCCTCACCCCCATTATCATGGAGTAGCCCACCATTTTAAGCTTCTCCACTCCGAAAGGGAAATTCTTAGAGCCACCACCTTCTGAGCACCCGATTCTCACATCTGGCTATGAAATCCCTTCTGATTATATCACTAAGGTTCAGGAACTTTCCTTCTCTGGGTTAAGTAGTGATAACCCATACCACCATCTGCGGGAGTTTGAGCAAATGCGTTCATGCATCGCCATTGCAGGCATGTCACACAATACCCTTAAGTGGAAGTTGTTTCCCTTCTCTATTGTAAAAGGGGCTAAACAATGGTACACGAAAACCGTGGGTAGCATGAACGGGAGTTGGGATGACCTTATAGACAAATTCTGCTAAGTTCTTCTCCATGACCCGATGTATGCTCTACTTAAGGGCTATCGTATCCTTCCAACATAATGAGAAGGAATCTTTAGGTGCAGCCTGGGCTAGATTTTCACTCTTGGTGAAACTAGGCCCTGTCCTATCGATACCCGATGCTGTGCTACTTCAACACTTTTACATAGGTCTCGATCAGGACTCCACCCAATATCTCGACATCACCTCTGGGGGATCCTTTTTTGAAAGGACTTCAGATGAAGCTATAGAAATCTTAGAGAGAATTTCTAAAATGCCTCTTTCATAGTCGAAGTCTAAACCCCTCCACAAAGAGTTTGTGTCGAGCCATGAGAGTCTCTCAACAGTCGAACCAGAGCCAATGATTTCCACATCCCAAGATTCGTTTGTTGAGCTCTCTCCTAAACCCAGAACACTAGAGGAAGAAGTAATTCAACCTTCGGAGTTTGCATTCCGATTCGAGGATGACTCTTCAAGAAACCACAAAAACACCTCGAATCTCTAATGCCCAATTAGGGAGGAAGTCTTTTCTCCATATCTTTCAAGCTAGAAATCTTTTGACGAACCTTCCCTAGGCCTACTTGAGTACCTCCTTTGCCTCCCAATCCTCCAAACAAGACATCTATCATGGAGGCCATGGAGAAGAAGTGGTTGAATAGAGTGGGACACTTTTCCGAAGCACTTTGGATTAGTTCACCCTCTACGATCATTTCTTGTTCCATAAACGGGATTATCGTAGAAGCCCATCTTAACCCCACTATGGAGGTTAATGTCATGCTATGGCACCTAGCGTACACTCTTTTGGGCAATGTTACGCTAAGACCATCCGACAAGCTCCTCAAGAGTTGTCCCTCCGACACATTCTTGAGTGTTAGGGGTTGCATGTGTGCTCTTAGTAGACAAGATCAAGGTTAATCTAGACTTCTACATCTTTGATGTCCTCGATCTTGATCTCCTCCTAAGCTCCCCTGCAGAAAAACTTCTTGATACATCTCGAGGGAGCCTAGATGGAAAGCTTAGGAGCCGCTCGCCACCACTCCTTATTTTTAAAGTTCTATGGCAAAGCCTCTTCCCAAGCAAGACTCGCTCGAGGAGATGATGCATGTATCTCCGTTCGCATCGTCCGAGCACGTTCTCGTTGAGGGTGTAGAATTCTCTACTCCTGAGTACGACTAAGACCCTCTTCACCTTTGTGAAGACGAACGATCATCATCACCATCGACCGAGTTTGAGCCTCTTCCCACTGGCCCGCATTATGTTGTTCTTGACCTTGATCAAGAATCAACATCGAGCTTCCATGATGCATCTCTTGAGATGGAGAATTCGTGGGCCATGGAAATCTATGAGGCGCCGACTCTGGAGTCCGGAGGAAAGGATTCCATTGACAAGTATGGTAGCTTCACTCTTGATATACTTCAGAACCATGCTTGCATCATGCCTCTCCGTAGTCACCATGCTCTGCACGGAGCATGCACGAGGACTACAACCGCCTTATGGTCCTTTCCTATAAAAAGTTTAGAAGGTTGGTTGTAGATGCATATGTTTACCATAAGTATTGCAGATTTCGTACATGCATGTGGCACTAACCTTGTAGCTGAAGCTTCAATGACACATCAATAATTGGTGGTGAGACAGGAATGACATCACCAATGATAGCTGCAAGAAGAAGTTCCCTTGGTCGAGCTTATGACCGTAAACAAAGTACTACCAGGAGATAGCCTGGATTAGGTTTGTTTTATTTCCCTTCTCAAATAAAAAGCAAGAGCATGTTTTAGTATAGGTTGTCCTTGGTATTTTGGTCCTAACCCTTTCGGTGAAGATTATAAAGAGCGACGGATGTGTAGCACCTAAGAACATGTGAGCTGCATCACCTCAACACTTTGGTAAGTTTTTGGTGAGGGAACATTACAAAAGGAAGCTTGATCTCCACACACTTGAGTTTTGTTGCCTAGCAATGCAAACTTCAAGTGTGGGGGAGGTATGTGAGCATCCCGAGTAAGGTTCCTTTCATCCAAATCTTATCTTGGTTTGGAGATGATGTTAGCTCTTGCATCTTGCCCAACTAGCTAGGTACGTCCTCCTTTTGACTTTAAACAAAGCCTTTCGGGAGGTTGCCCGATGTTCACCATCTTATGCTCATGTTTATGTCCCTTTGGAAATAGCTTGATCATGCTTTCATGCTTCCTCTATCTATGTTGGTAATGCTATGGTTTGAGTGCATGTTTAGCTACGTGCATTCATAGGTTGTTTTAAATTAAGCATGGTGCTTAGGTTAAAATTGTCTTCTTCAATCAAACAAGACGTGGTGTCGCATTTTATTGATGAACCTTATAGTTAATGCTTTCGTGGATATTGGTTGTATATGCAGATTAACCCTTGCAGGAATTTGAAATCCAAATGGGGTAAGTCATCAAGCTTGATTCAAATGGGAAGGTAAGCCAAGGCATGCCAGCCTTGTTTGAGCTACATCTCATGGTGAATTTATAAAAAAAAATATTTGAATTTGAATAAAGGCTCACTGGTTCTCGAGCCAGCAGAGTCCATCTTTTGTTTTTCCTTTTCGTTTGAAGACAGCACCAGGTACATGAACAAGTGTGGGGGAGATCTCCCAAGCTTATCATCGACATACACACTTGAGATCTCCCACACAGGCGTTGCACAACCTCGACTGCGCTTTCATGACAACGGACAAGGTAAATTAGAGTGAGCCGACTGCCCCATGGGTTAGCCGAACCACTGCTAGTCATCCTTGATCCCCTTTTCTTCAGGAATGATGGTATGTGCACCTTTTATCTCACTCTCCCTGATTCATGAGTTTGAATGAGTTTCAATTCTTATCTGCTAAATCAACTCATGGAATCGTGCTCGTCTTGCTCTACATGTTTCTTGTGATTGGCTTGCATATGTTTTATTCCATGCTTATCATCTTGATGCTTGTGAACGAATATCATTAGGGAACTCATGCTCATCTAAGTAGTTGATGTTTGTGATATGGTTTGATGATATGATCTTCTCTCTGAATGTTTGAGTGCTTGGGAATTTTATTCGAAAACTTGAAAACCCTTTGCAAAGGCTCCTCTTTGACATGCTAAAGTCCTACCAAAGTCATATGATGAGTTATCTCAAAAACCTTATACTCATATGCTGCTTGCTATTGCATTGAACTTTGTCAAATTGTTGTGACCCTTGTGATAATTCTTTTCATGCTTTCATGATCAAGATTCATGTGCACTACATATCCCCTTGCTATGCTTCTACACTGGGAGTTAGCATTGTATCATCCATCCATTCCACAAAATAAAGCTCCATGTGTGACCTCTCTCTCCAAAAGTATCTTCGAAAAAGGATATGGGCTATGCAAAAAAAAATCGTACTCAAAGCATGTGCGAAAAAAATGCTCAAAAAAAAGAAAAAAAAAGAGAGATAGCCCATGTCCAAAATAAAGAAGAAAAAGGAGAGAGATGGAATCATGCGAAATGGAGTTCCAATAAATTTGATGGTAATAACTAGCATCCATTCCGGGCCTAGTGTCCACCTTACCATCACCACAACATTCATCATATATATGGTAATATCTAGCACCCATTCTGGGCCTAGTATCCACCTTACCATATACATCACATCCATACATGTGCACATCTTGATCCGATTGTATGACTTGATTTTCTCCTTGGATCCGGTTTTTGACTTTGCAATAGATGTGATGCAAGTATGCTTTATCTTTTATCCTACCCTGAGCTCCACATATAGCCATCATTAGAATTAGGATGAAAGAAAGGCAAATCCTAATGCCTTGGTGAGGACATATACACATTGAGCGATCTGAGAGAATCAAACGAGGAGCTAAGCAAGGTTTTGTTTTGAAAATTTATTGCAAAACCCCAAGTTACTTAACATGATGAGCAGGAGTGATTTGATTCATGACCGTTCCATTCCTCAACTACCCAAGATGACATGATAGACACTTCACAGAGTTCACAAGTGTAAGGTATGGTTTGGAATATCTCTTATGCTCGCTTAAATCATTGGATATCAAGTCCCACCTTGATCCATTCTCCTTTACTCGAGGACAAGCAAAGGTCAGGTGTGGGGGTGTTGTTGACGGCTGTTAAGTACCACTTTTAGGCCGTCAACTCCTGCATAAAATAAATGGAAAGTGATCATCAACACTAGAATATGGGTTTATACTAACAATTCCCACAAGTGTTGGTGTTTCTGGCTTTTGTTGCAAGACGCACCGAAATACGTGTTAAATGACACAGTTGAGAGCAAGTGCACCAATGGCATAGATAAGGCATCATCATAAACAATCACAAATGCCAAATTGGTCTGCACCACTGCAATGGGCTCGTCGAGACGATCGAAATGGATATATCATTTGCCTACTTTGGAGTTCGGATGAAAGAGATATGCACAAGATAACATGGGCCGTGGGACCCACACCAAGCCACATGACGACGTCTATGTCACACAGAGTCCACGTGTCCATGACACATCATCGATCCAAAGAAACACACTCGACCAATCAGAGCTAGACGCGGATCCAAGGGCCCACAACCACGAGATAAATGGCTAAAAATACCGCATGCACCCCATACCCACCTTGGGACCCACCTGGCAGTCACCTGGACGAAAGGCGGTGCGAGGGGAGCTACCTGGGGGTCGGCCGAACCCCCAGGTCGGCCGACCCCATTTTGTGGCCCCTCGTGTCGCCTTTCACGGCTTGTCGTGGACGAACCAAAGGCGTGCCAAGTGTTTGCCCGAATATTCCCTCGGGATCTGCAGCTCCTTCTCATGGAAGATACATCAACTTGGCCCCCACTCCTCTTTGCCACATGTCACCACCCTATTGGTGGCGCCCATGGCAGCCAAGGGGCTCCTCCTACTCTCCTTGGCCTATAAATAGAAGGGGAGGGGGCTAGAATAGAGACACACAACTCCTCTCCTCCTCTCTCATTTTCTCTCTTGAGAGGAGAGGCTCTCCTCTCCTCCTTCTAGAGTGTAAGTGTGGAGTAGTTGATTAGATCAAAGCTAGGGAGAGAGTGAAAGGGATGTACCTCTATGGATGCTCGTTCTTCAATTAGAGTAAAGTGAGTATTTCATTTTCTATTTAGACCAAAGTGCAAGTGATATGTTCTTGTGTTCTTCACCGCTCATCATTTAGAGGCACGTGTTCTTCACGAACACGCCCTCGATCTAGTTGATTAGGTGCACAAGTTTGTATCTTGTTTGTATGACTAGTCTTTTAGAATAAAGTGGATGTGCTTGCATGCTCTAATTAGAATAAAGTGTATTCGTGATTCCTTTCTAATAGTTTATGCTAGGTTGCATGAGTAGTCTTTTCCTCTACTAGTGCGTAGATCCCGGGTTTATGCGCTCTGCTCAAGTCGCTCGATATCGTTGGAAGCATGAGCCCAAGTGCTCTCTTGCATGCCTTTTAGTATAAGCTAGTAGTTCCATAGTTGGGTGAGATCAGTTCTCTTCCGTGGTCATAGCTCTATTAGTATAGAGTGTCGTAGTCCGTTGGCTAGGCGAACCAAAGCGTGGAAGTTGTGCACGGTTATCATTCGCTCGACTTATCCCAAGGTTTGGTAGAGGCAATCCAGGAGGTGGTGACAACCCTTCTGGCCCTCGTTGATCCTCCGCGGCTGGATATAGTCAGAGCTTCGTTCCACATAGATCCGCTTGCCGGAGTTGCCTGTTAAGTCAGGGCTATCGATACCCTAAGCCAAGTTCTATCTAGAGATCGACCTTTAATCCCAGCTATAGAGCTATCTTTAGGAATCCTCTTTATCCTTGCCTCTTATCTGGGTGTGTCCTTGGACCGACTAGTACGAAGTTAGTGCACACACGTTCCCTTGGATTCAATACCCTTGGAATACTTTGAGGTGAAAGCTACAATGGTATCCGTGCGCTTACGGATTTATTTCGTGTGACGCTAAAATACCCAATAGTTGCAGGAAAAATGTTTTTGCCAAGGGTAACAACTGTCAATTTCATAATGGTTGCATCATTTTATTGCAATAAAGTTAGACTTGGGCTCCCTTTTGAGTAATCTGGTTGAATTTGCTAAAGGAAGCTAGCTGCAATTGCAAGTTCAAGAGGAGACTAGAGGTTGGGTGGGTATGCACGCACGGATTGTACACCTTTTTGGTGTTGTCGGTCGAGTAGTTTATGGCAATTCCTCAAGCTCCAGTGTCCCACGAGACATCACAAAGTTTTACGTAAAATAGATCAAACCAAATGATGAAAAGTTAGTGGTATTTAAATTTTTATGGAATTTGGTTACAATCTTGATAATACTTATCCAAATGGCGATATATAAATTTTAGTCAATATATTGTTTGCTGTTTCAGTTATTTTAAGCATTTAGGATGCAATGACATGACAAAAAGTTCATTTGAAAATCAACAAACTGAATAATACAATTAGTTCATGTTTGGTTAGACATATGGTGCCATTCATGTATGAGACAATTCAAGATTTGAGGTTGTACTTGCAATTGGTTAGTCGGATTGAACTAAATTATCCTAGATGTGGAGATACAACTTTCATGCATAATAATCTTGATGATGTGTGCTCTGAATGTTAACACACATCAAATGGGAAAACAGTGAGTGTGCTCTCTTCTGCCATGTTTTTATGTGGTTTACATAATTTTCTATTCTTTCCTTGGAAAGAATAGGAAGGCTCGTAGATACAATAAGCTGCCTGAATAAGCTTGTATACAAAGGAATACCAACATGAATACACAAAGGTATTTCACTATTGATATAAAAAATCACTCTGCTTATTTTCATCAAAACTTGTACATATTCTGCCTTCCTACCGTCATTTGCTCAAAATCCTACGAGTCCTGAAAATTCTTGTTCACTAGATTTTTTAAATAAAATCTCTTTGTCACACATGCTTCACCCCTACTATAAATATATATAAATATAGATCATTGTTTATTTTAAGTAACATGCCTACGCAGCACGCGCGAGACTTTTGATAATCAAACCCACCCAATATTGGGGTCAATTTTTATTAAAATAATTATCTAAATAAAAAAGACAATCATGTTGTTATATGCTTTTTAATCGCATAGATTAATAGTATGTAGTTTCAAAGAATGATTAGAAATGTCACATTAGGCACAAAATTTTATGTTTTTATAATGTACACTAACCATTACAATAATGTACAATAGATAAAAATTTAAAAATTTAAAATATTCTTGTTTGCTTGGTTTTTCAAATCACGTGCTATGTCAAATGTTTGGTTATATCAAAAATATTAATTATAAACTAAATGCATAGATGATATATTAATTAAATTTAATAGATTTGTCTCGTACATTAGCTACATCCTTTGCAATTAGTTTTACAATTAGCTCACATTTATTAGTCCTAATTAGCATCAAAACATATGATGTTAACTCCCTAAGATTGTGTTTGGTACGAAGATAACTGAGAATAGGATGGTCCCGTCCCAGTTTTGAAGAATAGGATCGATCACCCCATTCGTATTTGGTTGGAAAGGATGGAATAGTCCATTCGCCCCATTCTTTAGTTTGATATACTAGAGATGGGATGAACACCATGTTCTGCTTTTTAGCCCATCATCCATGTCTATGCATCCAAACCCACACGCCAAAGGGAATGATGCAAAAAGGCATTCGGGCCCTCCCCTATAGAGCGGTCCCCACATAACCTATGTCGTTGAAGCATTTCTAGCCCATGATGTTTGGGACCATCTACAGATAGATCAGTTTTTTCCTAAAGAATTTTGTAAGGTTCTGATACCTGATTACTTAAATCCCAAAACTCACTGGTCGCGGTACAAGGACATTAATGCGAAAGAAGCCCAAGTGGTCAACAAAGCCATCGAACCGAAGGCGTAAGAGGTGTTAGCATATACAAGTGGAGCTCTTGAATCACATGTAAAATCTCAATTGAAATGTTTAGCTACTGAGGCAGCATCTTGTAACAAAACTCTCTTGAGTATAAATTAATCTGCTGAGCATTTTACATGTATACTATTAACTATGCCTTCATTATTCAGATAAATGTTTCATTAACTGAAGAACATGCACACGGTCATCTCCTCCATCCCCTGCACTGAAGAACATGAATTCTCTGCTGAGAACTATCAGTTCGATGCCAATGACAAGTTAATCTTCGAGAATATCATCAATGGTGATCACACTGAGAGCCTCTACGTCATGGAAATGTCACCTAGAAATCATCTCTCCTTTGAGGTGCTCACCTCCTCCAAGGGCTGGATTTGCCGTCCTCCCACAGCCAGTGTTCTTTGGCGACCCGAGGTACAAGCCCAGTTGTGACTCTTGCACGGTTGTCAACGGGAACACAATCTTCGTATCTCCCTCCGTGACACCAGAGGAGACAACAGAGGAGCGCATCGTCGGCACCTACTGTTTTGACACTGTGACCCAAGAATGGGACAAGGCTGGTGAATGGGTGTTGCCCTTCCTTGGAAAACTGAGTATGTCCCTGAGTTTAGCCTGTGGTTTGGCCTCTCAGCTCACGACCCCTATCACTTGTGCGCCATCAGCTCTCTCGAGTCTCGACCCACCAATAGTGAAGCACGTCTGGCCAGATCTTCACCCGCCAGAGGGTTGGTCACTGTTAGATCTCACCTTGCTGAGCTTGGGCTCAGGCAGATTTTGCACGAGCCTTGTTACGGTGCTTGAGAGGAACATGGAGGAACCGGAGGTTCCTCTACTGTTTTGACGGAACGTGGGGAGGGGTAGTTTTGTAAGAATACTTTATCTCGCACTGTAGGCAAGTAGTAGATTGGGAAAAAAAACCTTGAGAATCAACCAGTTGAATGAACTAGGGCGGTGGTGATGAAATGGAACAAGGCAAGAGCGCTAATGTGATGAAGTAACCGCCGGTCCGATCACATCTCAGATCATGACGGATGGAATTGATGATGTGGGTGCTCAGTGCTTGCAGTTTCTGGCTAGAAATCGCATGGGAGTTGACAGTGTTGTTTATGCTCAGAGCCTTTTGAGGGGATCGCGGCAGCGGGGCGATACAGTGGCGGTGGCGGCAGGACGTCGAGTCCGTATACCGGCAAATACGGGCCGATGTGTCGCTGACTCATGAAAATACCAATATACCTTTTTTATTTTCAAAACTAGTTCCTGGTCCACAAATATTTGGTACCGGTCCACACTTTTGGTTCCTTGTAATAGGTTCCTTTTACTTTTTAACCATCTGATCACCGATGGACGGCTTCTAAAATCTTCAAGCACGTTAAAAATTGTCATTTTGCACTGCCAAGTTCTTCGATGTTAGTGTCGACATCAGTGACAAAGATGATGATGATTCATTCAACACTGTTCTTATCTTGACCGGTGTGGAGGTGGTGCACAGTGATAATGATCAAGCTGGGGGGCTCAAGATGATCAGGCACAAGTCCAAATGTGTGGCCAACCTTGATGTTGTCTGCGTGCTGTGAAGAGGTTCTCAAATACCCATCATTCTGATCACCTCGGGTCTGCGTTATCGTTTGTTATGCATCTCTTAAAATAGCTAGTAGTATGTGGTAAAAGACAATATTTTGTATGCTATATGACTGCTTAAAACTCGTCAGGGAGTGCTCATGCCTTACAATGTTAGCTTGAACTTTGCTCCAAATAATGACATTGTTTGTTGCTGTGGAGTAGAGGAGACTTAGCAAAGTGGTCTGAGACTGTTCGTCAATTGCAATATAAGTCCAAACTTTGATTCCATTCCTTGCTGTAGACAATGGATGATTCATTTTTAACGTTTTATCACTGTAGACGGGTTGTTGTACTGGCAGTGATGCCTCTGTCTGTAAAGGAAAAAGTCCAAATTACTACCCTATACTATCAACAAAGTTCACATAACCTCCTGAACTATAAAATTGTTTGTTTAACCCCCTGAGTTTCTAAAACCGGGTTATTTTCACCTTTAACATTCAATTCAAAGTGGTTTTGCCACATGAACAGCGGTTTTGATGATCCGGATGGCCACGTCGTCTCTTCTCTCCTAGATCTCTCACACTCACGCCTGTTATATGCATTGCATCGCTGTCCCTAGCACTACCCGCGCTCTCACCGCCACTCCGCCCTAGCCTCCAAGATCGCCACCATTTCCAATCTGCCCCCACATCTCTCGCTTCGACACACGGGTTGGGGCGGTGGCTATGGAGGCCATTTGGTAGTCTCGGTGACGACGACACAGGCTGAGGTGCTGTTATCATGCTTTTTTTAAGACGTGCAAAGCACATTTTTCATTAAGAGAGGAGAAAAAGGTTTGCCGATTTGGGTTGTATGTGCACAAAGCCAAACGAAAACAAATCCAGTAGAAGGTTACACCGCCTCACCAAAGTAACACCTAACAAAGTAGCAAGCGGAGAAAGCCCGGGCGCGCCCAAGACCTAGCCTCATCCAGAAACGCCGGCACGAGCGCCACCGGCATGAGAGCCTCCTTGTCGTGGACGCGCTGTTCCGCCTCCCGCCACAGACCAAGCGACCAGCCGACGGCGTCAAGCCTTTTCGCACCTTAGCGACCGCTTCCTAGCGGAGCACCACCACTTCGCGAACCTCATCGGACGGTCCGGAGCTAGATTCTGAAGAAGAATATGCCTGAGCGCCAAGAACTGTGACTCTCGTCAAGAAGACACGGCCGACGATCAGTGATCAGCTGCCGGACTCAGGCGCAGAGCGCAGATATCCGAACCCCTGAGCCCGTGATGGTGGAGCCGGTCAAAGGTCCAAAGAATGGCCGTTAAGACCAGCCAAAGCGAAAACTTGCACTTCCCCAAGATATGAACCTTCCAGATCTTGCGCGCCTCGAGGATCTCAACGCGACCAAGAAAGAGGGCGAGTAGGCCAAGTCAAGAGTAAACCCCGCTAGGCGACCACTTCCAAATGAATCTGCGACTCCGTTAGCCTAACCTGCTACATCAGGTCCCAGATGGTAAGGTACTGCAAAAGCACCTACACAGTCCTAGCGTGGGTGACGTCCGTGACCCAACGTATCCCTACCGCCCCCACCTGCAGGGCCTCAGCAACCGTGCGGGACCGACGCACTCTCGGCGAGACCGCTGCCCGAGGTTGGGTGCCAAATACTTGACGGAGCACCCGGAGATCCAGCTTGTCCTCCCATAACAAAGGCGCTGGCACCATCCCCACCTCGCATACACGGAGGCGTCGAAGAAAGCTTGTGAGGCCCGGTCAACTGGGAAACGGAACGCCGCCCATGTCCGGTCCGGGTCGGTCCGCGCAAGCCAAAGCCAATGCACGGTCGCACCAAAGGCACGGAGGTTGGGCCCGAGACCTTCGCAGCAGGTGGGCGTGTGACATTCACCCAAGCGACCGTGACAATGATCGCCCGAGGCCACCTCTCGTGCTGCACTGCAGGAAGCCACGGATGAGAGTTTACCGCTGCCAGAGCGCCAAGGAGATGGAGATCGCCATCGAGATTTGCACCGGGATGGCGAGAGGGTGGACTTGGCGAGGACAAGGCGATCACGCACATCACCGCCCGCCAGGAGGCAAAGGTCATGCACCTTATCAATCGCTGGTGCAAGGCAGCTTTGGGTAGCCTTCTAATAGATAGAGGTACCCCAAGGTAGGTGCAAGGAAGTCGGCGATGGTGGGAGAGGATAGAGCGAACCAAGAACAGTGGTCCTTGGAGCAGCTTGATGGGGTAGACCCGGCTCTTGAGTAATTGGTCGCTGCCGTAAGCGCTCTTGAAGAGTGACATCACCGCCTTTGACGACCGTAGATCCAGCTCGACCGAGAAAAGAAAGTGACCACATCATCTCAGAGAGATAAGCGCGAAAGCGGATGTTCCTCCCTAGGGTCAGAAGGAGACCACGGGATTCTGCTTTACGGAAAAGGGCATGGAAGCATTCCATGACCAGCACGAAAAGCATGGGGAGAGAGGTCTCGACGCAGCCTCGACCATGGCAGATCCGCTACCCTGTGGACACCATTTAGCGTAACCTTGGTGCTAGCAAAGGGAAAGGATGATCGAGATCCAGCTTGGTTCACTTGGGGCAGCAGCCACCGAAAGGAATCAAGAAGAAAACCCATCTCGACCGAGTCAAGGCTTTAGCTAGATCAATCTTGAACATGATTCTAGGAAGCTTTCGACTAGAGAGCGTCCTGGCCGTGCCAAGAACGTAGCGGAAGTTATCGTGGATGAGGCGACCTTTGATTAAAGCACTTTGGTTAGGTGAGATTAGGAAAGGAAGGTGAGGGGCGAAACGGTTGGCTGCCGCTTTGGAAAAAAGCTTCCCAAAGTTATGAATTAGGCTGATGGGGCGATAATCTGAAAGAGCGACTGAGTCCATTTTCTTGGGTATGAGCGTGAGGAGAGCGTCATTCAGGTGGTGGAAGCTGCAGAAGTCCAGGTCAGAGAGAGCATTGAACGTGCCGTTATCATGCTGTCGGCGCCTGACGGCACCATGCAGGCGGTCGGCGAGACGACCCGTTCGCAGCATCATTGACAGCACCATGCAAGCCCTTGCCGCTGCCGTCGTAAGATGGAGAGGAAGCAGCAGCAGCTATTGCAGAAGCTGTGGGTGCTGTACCGGCAGAGCGGCATGCAAGGGCAGCCTCTCGGGGCCAACCGGCTTGCAACCTTTTTCCAACCAAGAGCAAAGCCTGAATTTCATTACTGATTTGGCAATGTGACGATTGGTGTAACTTATTTGCCACGGCAATGTAAACCAATGTGTTGCAAAACCTGTAAACTCTATCACGCGGGCCGTTAGGGACCATCAATGAGGTGGGGGATTCTCTAAATTTGATGCTATTGGTACTTATTACAATTCCAACAAAAACAGATAGCAAGGATCTGATTTGAAGGATGAGGTAGACGTTTCTTAAACTAAACCACCATGAATTTGCTCCTGAAAAGCTAAACTCATGCTACTCAAAAGAAAACATCAACTTGCAGCAGTCTCCTACGATTACTGCAGCAGAACCACCTCGGCGTCAGCAGCTAACAGGCTTGCTACTGGCAGCATGCTCGCATCGAACATGGCGGTGGCCATGCCCTATGGGATGCCCTGTGCCCATGGCGTACAACCACGTAGGTCGGTACTATACTTACCACGAGTACGTACGTGACACGGCCGGCCGCCATATGCAGGAGGTGGAGCGCAACACGACGGTGGTGTCATGGCAATCTGTCCTTGCGTGGCGTAGTCAGGGAGCACCAGCACAATAGGAGCAGGTTGAGCAGTGCGACATAGCACGGGACGGCATGGCCGCGCGGGGTCGCACTAGTGTAAAAGGAGAGGGACTACAGCAGGAACTCACCAAAGGAGGTGAGTCGGAAGAAAGAAGAGGTGACATGGCCATCCGGATCATCAAAACCACCATCTATGTGGCAAAACCACTTTGAATTGAATGTCAAAGGTGAAAAATAACACGGTTTTAGAAACTCAGGGGGTTAAATAAATAGTTTTATAGCGAATGGACTTGTAGTCCAATGGTAGGACGGTCCAGTGGGACGCTACCCACTAGGGTTCAAATCCTGGTGCTTGCACCTTTTCTTGGATTTATTCCAGGATTTTTCGGCGTTATGCATTAAGTGGTAAGCGACGTTCCCGTCGACGACGAGACGCCAGTGGTGACTTCGAGAATCTTCAGATCTGCCGGTGCTCAGTCCTTCGGAGGTGCTCATAGGGATAGGGTTCACGTACGTGTGTTCATAGGGGTGAGTGTGCGTGCGTGTTGTGAGCGTCTGCGTTGTACTGTGTAACTAAAAAATAGTTTTAGACGACGAGACACCAGTGGTGACTTCGAGAATCTTCAGATCCGCCGCGCCCTTGGAGGTGCTCATAAGGGTAGGGTTCGCGTACGTGTGTTCATAGGGGTGAGTGTGCGTGCGTGTTGTGAGCGTCTGTGTTGTACTGTGTAATTCAAAAAAGACGAGGCGCCAGTGGTGACTTCGAGAATCTTCAGATCTGCCGGTGCTCAGTCCTTCGGAGGTTCTCATAGGGGTAGAGTTCGCGTACGTGTGTTCATAGGGGTGAGTGTGCGTGCATGTTGTGGAGCGTCTGCGTTGTACTGTGTAATAAAAAAAACAGTTTTATAGTTCATGGGGTTATGCAGACTTTGTTGATAGTAGTATAGACTTTTTCCATTGGTAAATAAGGTTGCCAGCCTGCCCTGAGTTTCTGTGTCTTTTTTCTTCTTCCGAATGTTTTGTTGATGAATGTAAACCAATAATTCTTCGTAATACAAACACACCTATGTATTGGAGAGAAACCCCCTTCTTTTAGAGAAAAGCCCCCCCCCCCCACCCCCACCCCATTTTATTTCATGGAAATAAAAATATCACAATCAAAAGTGTAGGTTTAACGAAGCAGCGCGCCCGCCATATATCAAGTCTCGAAAGCAACACGCGAAGATAATGAAGAACCTCTGCGACGTTCCTCCATTTTGGTTCAATGTCATGGCAGCACCGAAGCCCTGTCTTGGATGTCAGTCACGACATCGAGGGCGAATATGGTTATAGTGACGCGTTGGACATTGTTGTCGTCTTCTTCACCGGCACTGCGATGATGGATCAGGACTCTGGAGGCCTCAACATGCATGGTGAAGCAATTTCCAAATATGTGATCGACGTTGCATGCTCTAAAGAGGATATCTGTATTAAATAGCCTCTCATTGTAGATGGCGAGAGGCTATATTTTTCTGTATACCTTCTAAAATTTCCACTATTTTTTTAAAGGAACAACAAGAGTTTTGCCGTAATTTTTATTAAAAGAGAAAAAGAGGTACAAAGGACCCTCAAAAAAGAGAAAAAATAGCAACAACTGAGCCGGAAAACACAGCCAGAAACCGCTGAAAAGAACGCTACCCTACTGAGACAAAACGACTGAACAACAACCACCAACCCAGCGAAGAAGAAAGGCAAAACGGGCCACTAAGCAGAACGCCCACCCCTGTCACAGAGACCAACTAACTAGAAGGAGGGTTGGGTAAAGGAGCAGCTAATCTAATTGCCATGTTGAACTGTTGTATGTCCTCTTTCACCAGATAGGCCACCGCTTCCATCTCGAGGGACCGTTGATTGAAGGTTCTTCTATTTCGTTCCTTCCAAATATTCCACAAAAATAGATCATGATATCGTGAAGTGGGATCTGTTTTGCTTGTCCACTTTGCTCCTGCATCGCCTCCACCATGGCCAACCAGTTCACCGGCAAAATTTTCACTATTTAGAAATTATGTTCCATCCATTTGATTTGCTGCAAAATTGACAGGCGACTCGGTAGAGTCATTGCATAGGCTATACCATGTCACTCTAAAGCGTTGCAAAACAATTTCTAACTACTTTTAGTGTCGACATCTCTGGAGAGTTCTTACTAATATAGGAGTAGTATAGATGGCTGAGGGCAGGGTGAGAATATTAGCCATTAGGCATGTATGCAAAGGATCGAGGAGGAACGAAATGGTAAACTATTCTGCACTGTTACTTGCTGATTTTTATTGTTTATGTGGACATTCATAACTTCTCTTGTCCTCAAAAGTCTTTAGTCTTTGCCCTCTTGTAGAGACCATGCAGATCTTGTTCTTCTCAGTCAGGCCAGAAAGGTTGTGGAAATACCACATCAAGTCAAATTATTATTACAACAGTTGGACTATATAGCAACCTTCTTGACCTGACTGAGAAGAACAGAGTTTGCGTATATATACAAATTTACTTCTGAACTTTTGTGCCTGCTTGCCTGATTTACACGATTCTATGTTTGTATATATATATATATATATATTGTTGAGTTATGATCCAAATTATGTGGCAAGAGATGGCCCACTTCTGACGAAGCGGAGCGGAGACCCGCTGTCGAGCCCTCCTCGCTGCACGGTACAGGTCATATAACCCCGTTAGGATTTTCCATTAGAGATTGATTCATACGTCTTCTTGTAAGCCGCCATTGGCATTTGTAAACCGGACTCCGATCATAGTGAAGTTCTTGTTGGCTGGTGCCCGTGGTTTTTCCCTCTCGTGTTGGGAGGGTTTTCCACATTAGTGTCCCTTGCAGTTTGATTTCTTTACTTTCATCAATTACTTGTCATCATTTTATAACAAGTGGTATCAGAGCCTATTCAAGACTAGGGTTCCGCGATGGCGCCGACGATGAAGTTTGACCTACTGCTGTTGGACTACAAGACGAGGTTCTCGCTGTGGCAAGTGAAGATGCTGCCGCGCAAACTCAAGACCTTGATGAGGCGCCGGACAAGTTTGGGAATAAGGTCGCGGCTAATTAGACAGATGAGGAGAAGCGCAAGGTTCGTAAGGCTTTGTCCCTAATTCAGCTTCATCTATCTAATGATATTCTGCAAGAGTGTCTGGAAAAGACACTGCAAAGACTGCTTAAATTGGAATCAATCTGCATGTCCAAAGATCTAACCAGTAAGATGCATATGAAGATGAAGCTGTTCACCCTTAAGATGGAGGAGGGTGGTTCCGTGTTGGGCCACATATCTGTTTTCAAGGAGATTGTTGCCGACCTAGTGTTGGCGGTCGATTTCAGTCCAACCAAGAACACTTGTTATGTTATAGTTTGGATTTCATTTTGGAACTAACCCGCCACTAGGCATACTAATGATATAACAAGTTCATCGTTGGATGTGTGTTTTGGAGTTTAATGTTTACGCAGGAATTCATGCACTAAACGGGAATAAATACATACGGTTCGGAGAACGATTTACATGATGATCAAGAGGCTCCGACCGTGCGTGAACTTGACTCCAAAGGTGGCAAGGACCAATGAGCTTCGAAGAAGAATCTCCGAGGACCAAGATGAAAAGACCGGAAGATCATGCATAAACACCCTTAACTTGGTCAAGGGATAACGACGTCAAAGCCCATATCCGAAGGAGGAAAAACCCAAAAGTGCAAGAAACGACACGTGGCAAAAGACGGAGCCGAACCGGGCCGAGGATGGGCCAGGCCGGTCGGCCCAGGCCGGCCGGCCCACCCCCTCTCTGCCTCGGTTCGCCGCCTTTCTTGGTGAATATATTCGGAACCCTAATTGTTTGGGGAGAGGAGCCATTCGCGAAAGACCACCGAGAAGCCTCTGAGATCAAACACAAAGGAGAGGGTTGATCGAGAGGGTGAAGATCGAGGAGGATCATCACCTAGATCAACGGAGGCCACCATGAGGAAGGAGGACGCCGAGGCCTTGCCACGGCGCCGCCGGAGTTGAAGGACACCGAGAGACGGACTCCATCGGAGGCATCCACCATGTTCAACGGTGCCATGCCTAGCGTCTTGATGGGGTAAAGTAATCGTTTGTCCATGGAGTTGTAATGGATCTTGACATGTAGTCACCCACTCTTTGTTTGGATCTTTATCTATCATACCTTCATGTTGATGATGCTTAATGTTTAAGGTTCGCTACCATTGCCATCGGGTTGCTCCGTGAGATCACGTCAACATACCGTGTTCATTAGGGTTAGAGACGATTACCTTCGTAGTGACAAGTACGAGGAAGGGAAACGCTTAACTCTTTATTCACATCCTTAGATAGATTGGATCGAGGTTTTACCATGTTTTGGGTGATTGCATCTCAAGTACCTAGACTCCATGGGCATACGTCTTTCATACTCGTGAACACCTTTGTCTTTCTTTTTAATATAATCTAGGGTTAGTGTGTGTTTACTTTATAGATTAATCTTTACATCATAAAGTCTTTAATCAACTAAGTTAGTGTTAGGTTAAACGCAAGTAATTCCCTTGCTCCGTGGATTGACAAGAACCTAGGGGGTCCCCTCCCTTGGTGAAAAAGGCACCAAGTCACTCCGTAGGCTTGCGGTGAAGTTGAACGCGGTTTTGAACCGTCAACAAGCCCCTTTTTTCGGGCGCCTGTCGGGAGCAAGCCAGCTTACTTGCTTAATCTCTCATTAATTTTGTTGATTACTAACATCTAACCTTTGTGTTCTAGAAAAACACACTCTTTTTGTTTTTTTTTGTTTTTGATTGTCTAGATGGCGCTCGTCGGAAATCCTTTGGAGGAACCGAAAAAATCACTAAGAGACTATGCTAGCCCTCGATGTGAGGACATCAAGGTACAAGAGTCGGATTCGATTCTCGAAGCGACAAGGTACGAGATTAGAGTTCAAATCATCAAGATGGCAACAACTAATCCATTCCGAGGGATAGAGACGGACAATCCATATAAACATATCCAGCGCTTCACAACATTGTGCAATACATGCGATAAGAGGGAGTTCCCGACACTTGGTTTAAATGGAATCTTTTTCCTTACTCACTTGTCGATGAAGCAACAAAGTGGTATTCATTTGCGTCATTCGCCGAGGAAATTGGGATCAATTGGTAAATAAATTTTGTGCCAAGTTCTTCCCTATAACCAAGGTTCAACATATAAGGATGCAAGTGATGACTTTCAAGCAAGGAGAAGAAGAGGGGATTGATCAAGCATGGAATCGATTCAATGAACTAGTTGAACAAGGACCAAGACTCGGATTCCCGGGTGACGACTTTTGCATACATTCTTTTTCCCTAACCCCTAGTTGCATGGAATATGTTCAAATGTGTGAGGGGATCTCATGGAGAAAACACTCACTAAGCTGCCAAACTTCTACAAAAATAAGTAAAGCGGCAGCCATAAGAGATTGGGAAATCGACTTTCGGAAAGCCGAATGCGACACAAGTGTGGCACCCTTGCTGCAATTTTCAGAAATATGGCTCGAAGAGAAGAAAGAGGAACCATCCTTGAAAAGGTTGAAGAAGCCAAACATGAGGAAACTAGAACTATCCCGAGAGTGATCACGCCGACAAGCAAAGCAAATGAAAGAACTATGTCAAGCGCAAAACCACTAAGGAGTTCGAGCAAATGGATTGGATCCCACTTGATTTTGGAGAAATCTTTGACAAGAGGAGACCGCTTCCTAATCAAAAGGGATGGCAAAAGTTTTGAGATAGACTTTCCGGAAAGACAAGTGGAACATTCATACAACATAGAGACAACCGGGGAGGTCCTTCAAAAACTGTTTAGCGAAGAAGAAGTTGATCCGGACCATGTGGCCGAAGCTAAAAGAATTATGGAATCAAGCCCGAGGCGTCACCATTTGCCCGCTGAAATTTTTGCCATAGGATCCGATGAAGAAGAGAAGACATCACATATAGATTGCAAGGTCAACAACATTAATTGCAAGGCATTATGCGACATTGGAGCACAAGTAAGTGTCTTGTCTTCTAAGATTTTTGATGCAATTCATGACCATACCATTGACCTAGTTCCAACCTCTACTAAATTAATTATGGGAGATGGTAGAATTGTTAAACCTCTAGGAATTGCTCGTGACCTAGAAGTTTTAATTTCCGGAAAATGCATTCCAACCGATTTCTTCATTGTTGATGTCTACTATGATAAGAATGATCATGTAATTCTTGGTAGACCTTTTCTCAAGTTGGTTAATGCCGCTTTTAGATGCCGAAAGGAAAAGTAACTATTAATCTTGATGGAAATAATCACACATACAATTTCCTTTCCGCTTCTAGAATTGCCTCACCCCTACCTCTTGATGACGAAGAGGTAGGGAGCCTTCGTTTTGTTGAAACTTTCAGGGATCCGCTACAAAGAGCTATGGAGAATCAATCTAATGATGAGCTAGATGAAGAGTTAGCGGAAGCAACCAAAGGACTAGAACCGCAAGACGGAAGCTTAGAGGAGGATAAATTTGAAGATCTTGGAGAAATTGTACATGAGGAACCACAAGCACCGAAGGTGGATCTTAAGCCATTGCCCAAGGGATTGAAATATGAATTTTTGGGCCCGGACAAGACTTATCCCGTGATTATGAGTGATGAATTGAGTCCCGAGGAGAATGATATGTTGCTGAATTTATTGAAGAAGCATAAGAAAGTGATGGGATATTCGATTAATGACATTAAAGGACTTAGCCCAGCATTTTGTGCTCACCGTATACCTATGGAGGATCAATGCAAGCCCGTAGTGGACCATCAAAGGAGGTTAACCCATGCCATGCGAGAGGTGGTGAAGAAGGAGGTTATCGTTGTTGGACGCCAATCATCTACCCAAAGGTCCGCATAGCGAATGGGTGAGCCCCGTATACATTGTGTGCCTAAGAAAGGAGGTTTGACCGTGGTGAAAAATGAGAAGAATGAATTGATACCGCAAAGAACCGTGACCGGATGGAGGATGTGTATTGACTATCAGAAGTTGAACAAAGCTACGAAGAAAGATCACTTCCCCTCACCGCTCATCGACTTTGAGATGCTTGAGAGGTTAGCAAATCATGCATATTTTTGCTTTCTTGATGGGTACTGGGTTCATGCAAATACCTATTCACCGGATGATCAACGTAAGACAACATTCACATGCCCTTATGGAACATTTGTGTATAGAAGAATGTCTTTCGGTTTATGCAATGCTCCAAACTCTTTTCAACGATGTATGATGGCGGTATTTTCGGAGTTCATCGAGGAAATTGTTGAGGTATTTATGGATGATTTCTCCATTTATGGTAAATCTTTTGCGAATTGCTTGGCAAACTTGGATAAAGTTCTCACTAAATGTTCGGAGGTTGATTTGGTACTAAATTGGGAGAAGTGTCACTTTATGGTGAAACAAGGTATAGTGTTGGGACACGTGATATCCAGAGAGCGATTGAGGTGGACAAAGCTAAAGTTGAAACGGTTGAAAAACTTCCACCCCCAACGGATGTCAAACCGTTGAGGAGTTTCTTAGGCCATGCAGGATTCTATAGAAGATTCATCAAGGATTTCTCAAAAATTACCAAGCCATTGACTAATCTTCTCCAAAAAGATGTGCCATTCAATTTCAATGAGAAGTGCTTGGCGGCATTTCGGACATTAAAGAGAGCTCTTGTAATCACATTCCGTCATTCAACCGCCCGATTGAATCAACCTTGAGATAATGTGCACGCTAGTGACTATGCCGTTGGAGCGGTGTTAGGACAAAGAAAAGAAGGCAAGGAACATGTTATTTACTATGCTAGCAAAACCCTTAATGGAGCTCAATTAAATTATGCAACAACGGAGAAGGAATTGCTCGCCGTAGTGTTTGCCTTTGAAAATTCAGATCATATATTGTGAATTCTAAGGTGATTGTCTACACCGATCATGCGGCGATCAAGTATCTCTTGTTTAAAAAAGATGCCAAACCAAGGTTGATTCGATGGATCCTTCTCTTGCAAGAATTTGATGTGGAAATTAGAGACAAAAGGGGTGGAAAATGTTGTGCCACCATTTATCGAGGATGAATCGAGAGGATGATAAAGAGCCTATTGAAGATAAGATGAGAGATGATCATCTCTATCACATCCTTGACAAAGATACTTGGATGATCAACATTATTCGAGCCATACGAAAATGCCACTTGATCATTTGGATAGGAACGTCAAAGGAGAGTGATCGAGAGCCAAAAATATTATTGGGATGCACCTTACCTCTTTAGACTTGGAGCGGATGGAGTCTTACGAAGGTGTATACCAAGAGATGAAAGAGGCGAAATATTGAGGAAGTGTCACTCAGGCGAATATGGAGGACACTATGGACATTTTAGGACTCAAGCAAAGGTATGGGCTAGTGGATTTTATTGGCCGAGATGCATGAAGATTCAAAAGGTATGTTGCTTCTTGTCCTAATGTCAAAGAACGGGAATATAAATCAAAGAAATGCTATGCCCTTGACTTACAACTTGCAAATTGATCTATTCGACGTATGGGGGATTGACTTCATGGGACCTTTCACTAGTTCAAATGGATATGAGCATATTTTGGTTATGGTTGATTATGTATCCAAATGGGTGGAGGCTATCCCTTGTCAAGAGCTTCAACTAAGAATCCATATCCATGATCAAAATACTATATTCCACGCTATGGAGTCCCGCGAGTATTGATAAGTGATGGAGGAACACACTTCACGGGAAATAGCTTCAGAAAATGCTTGTCCAAGTTGGGGATTGATCATAGAGTGGCCACGGCTTACCACCCACAAACCAATGGTCAAGCGGAAACTTCAAATAGGCAGCTCAAGAGCATTCTTAACAAGACCGTTGAAAGGGAGGTAAAGATTGGTCAAAGAAATTAGTTAGTTGGAGCATTGTGGGCATATCGAGCGGCATACAAGACACCCATAGGTATGACACCATATCAATTGTCTATGGAAAATCGTGTCATCTACCTTTGGAGTTGGAACATAAAGCGTATTGGGCAATCAAAGAGATGAATCTTGACCTTGATGCCGCGGGAATCAAACGGAAAATTCAAATAAGTGAATTAGAAGAGATGAGGCTCAAAGCTTATGAGAGTGCAACCGCTATAAGGAAAGAATGAAGAGGTGGTATGATAAAAAGAGCAAAGGAATTCAAAGAAGGTGACAAGGTTCTCCTCTATAATTCAAGGTTCAAAATATTCGGGAAAGGAAAATTGAAGAGTAAATGGGATGGACTGTATATCGTTCACTCGGTCTCGCCAAATGGAGCGGTCACAATCATGGACGTGAAAGGAGATCAATATGTGGTTAATGTTCAATTAAAGGTTTTTCTTGAACAAGACATCGTGCCCATCGACTACATTGATATATATCACATGGAGGACGAGCCCGAGCGTCAAGCCTAAGACGAAACGAGGCAGTGCGTTTTACGTAAATATGTTTTTGTTTTTAGTTTTCGTATTTATTTCAAGTCCTTTTCATAATTTTTAGTTGGACCCTACCACCACCTAGGCTAGTATTCACGAAACACCGAGGGTCATGAAAGTTGGGCCTGGGGCCCAAAACAGTGGTAGGCCGGCCCATGCCGACCGGCCCACTACCCCTTGCCCCGTTTGCTCGTTTTCTCCGGGACACGGTTCGGTGCATTTCCTTTTCCTATCTTCCCTTTTGGGGCGACAAAAATAGGTAAGGGAGGGTTTCAAATCTTTCCAAGGATATTTAAGGATGTCCGGGAGCTCGAGGTTTGCATCTCAAATGCAATCTCCAACCTCCACGAAGCACCCAAGCACCCATGGCATCCTCGAGCAGCACCAAAGACAAGGAGGAGGTGAAGGCGACCATGGAAGAAGAAGTACGCCTCCCCTCTCCAACCTCGGCGATGGAGGAGCTTCACCGGTGTGAGGTGCCAAAACCCAAGAAGCAAGTGAAGAGAACCGCGAGGATTCAATGCGGAGGGCGTGGTCCAAGAGGGCGCGTCGCCAGCCCAAATCCCTGGGTTGAGGAGAAGAAGGAGAAGCCCACTTCTCCCGTTCACCACTCGAGGCTCCTTGGGAAGAAGAGGAAGGACTACAAGAGAAGACCCCGCCGCAGATTTCTACGAGATAGTGATTACTCGATGATCGAAGCCCTAGCTCGTGGGGGTGAGTATAGTATTGACAATGACCCCTATTTTTGGGAGGAGGTGCCCAAGGAGGAGCCAGAGGAGCACCCGGAAGGGCAAGGCGAAGGAGGCAACCCAGGCGGCGGTAATGATCCAGACGGTGGAGACCATGGAGATGATGATCCGGATGAAGAGCACAATGTGTGTTGCGCGGCATGCCGCAACGCCATTGCGGAGCTCTTCTCATCCCTTGATGAATGTTTCCACACCATCAACGCCATGTGTCGGTGTCCGGATTAGCACCGGCACCAACTAGTGATTTGTGCTGAGATCAGCTCCTCGATGGTCGGTGCTAGCTAAGATGACACGGGGGTTTATCCTAGTTCCGACCACGCGGCCGTACGTCCAGCAGATGTGCTTTTGCAGTTCTATTAGCTTGCACCGGTGGTGCCTGTAGAGGGGGGCTACAAGCACGGTGGGAGAGGAGGAAATTCCCCCTAGTCCCGACTAAGTGATTGAGGCAAGTGCCAATATCTAGAACAAGATGGCGAGTTGTGTGCGGTGAGCGTGTTGCGTCTTCGTCCCCAGGGGGCTCGCCTCTCCCTTTTATAGGCCAAGGGAGAGTAGTTACAACGATGGCAGTCGGCACAGTGGCTGCATACTAGCAGGTATGGCGCCGGCGGTCTTGTCCTGTACGTCATGGTTCCTGGCGCGAGTTGGCGCCCCGCTTTCAGCGGGCGGGCGGCGATCACGTGACTGTCTGCTTTGACTTCGAGGGGCTGCCTCTGCTAAATCGAGGGCCTGACCGCCGGGGGAAGGACCAGAGTTGGTGGTGTGGGACTGTGGCGCATCACCGGCTTGTCCGCATAGTGCTGCTTAGCTCATTGCACAGTGCCAGGGATGGCGGCACACGCCGGGATGGCAGCGCGCCGGGATGGCCGCCTGACAAAGACCGGGATGGCGGCAACACCGGGATGGCGGTGCAGCGCACGGGATGGTCGCGCTGCGCCGGAGTTAGCGGAAGGGCCGGCGCCGCCGCCGCTCGCGGCAGTCGAGGCGTGCGCCCGCACGTCACCCGTACACCTTGAGGGTGCCCCCATACCCTTTCGAGGGTCTCGCCGCGGGGCGGGGCGTAGCACAAGCCGGAGTGACACCGCCTGTCCGCCGCGAGGCGTGCATGGCTGCACAGTGGCGGGTTAGGCCGTACTGTGGCGGTGTCAGCGCCCGCCTGTCGCGGTGTGGGGGAAGATTCACCCTTGACTTCGGCCCGGTCCGTGGGTGGGCATTAAATGCCGCTGCCGGGCGAGAATGGGGACGGCTGCCTCGAGGCCGAACCCCTCGGCGGAAACCGCCGAGGGATCGAAGCCCCGGGCGAGGGAACCGCCGAGGGACCGAAGCCCTCGAGCGAGGTGGAAGTTCGCTCGAGGGACCGGAGCCCTCGAGCGAGACGGAAATTCGCTTGAGGAGCCGGAGCCCTCGAGCGAGGCGGTCGAGCGGGCCTTCTCGGTGGCTGCCGCCGGGCAGCCGGTAGTGGGCCCGTGATATCCTATGACCGGGCTCGTGGAACGGTCCTTGGGCGGATTACGCTTTAAGGGGTTACCCCTTAGTTAGGGGACCCCAATGACCATCCCCGACAGTAGCCCCCGAGCCTTGCTTGAAAAGGGACCGCTCCGCAAAGGATGTCGTTCTCGGGCGCTATGTGCGAGTTTGTCCTCTTGATCGTGCACGTTTTCCGTGGGCGCGCTGCAGTGCTCGTAAGCCCCGTAGCCTGCACGTGCGCACTGCTGAACACGTAGGGTGATGCGGCTCGCCTTGCGTTTGTTTCAGCCGCTCGGTGGTATTTCACCCATCGGCAATCTACGCGGTGGGGGCATCGTGTTGACCCAAGATGTTTCGGTAGGCCGTTTTCGGGCGCCACCCTATGTAGGTTGATGTAGCGTCGAGGTGGTCGTGGTGCGAGGAGCCCCCGAGCCCTGGCCCAATCAGGGACGATCGGATGAAGACTCTCAGCTTTATTACAACCCTCGTTGCCCTTTCGCAGGGTAGAGGGGTGAGGCAAACCGTGCTACTCTCGAGCGGGCGACGAGCAATGATTGCCTCGGCGAGCTGTTAATGGATAGTTCAAGTGGGCATCCGTGCCCCGTTCGATAGGGGTCGGCTCGTGGTCCGGAGACACGTCCATGTAAGCGCTTGCAAAGGTTTGCCGAGCAGGGCTCGGCCCCATTCGCTAGGGGCTGAGGGTGCGGAAGCACTCCCTCGATTGGCTGCTTCTGTCTTGGCCTTGAACACGATATGTGGGCGCCCCGAGCTTGCGTTCGGGTCGCTCGATGCGTGCGCCCGATCGTTCCTGACTCTGTCGATCTGAGGCTCCTGTTCGAACCCGTCGAGGGTCGCCCGCACTCTCCGATCGGGGAGGCGCGGGCCGGGTGCTCCCGTCTTGGCGGACCTGAGGCGCTCGCCGATCCGTCATCGAGCCGAGCCGAACCACCGATCGGATATCCTGTGTCAAGGGGCATCTGCGGCACCGCCGTATTCCCTCGGGGGCCTCGAGCCGATCCGAGCTCTGCGGGCCTGAACCCCGGGCTTCCTCGAGTTCGTCATTGAGGGTATCTTGACGGCGAGCCGCGCCTGTGGCCTCAACCTGTTTCGGATCGGGGTGCCAGCCGCATCTCTTCGAGGGATCAGACCTCGAATCCCTGGCTCGAGGTTTCCTGGGGCTTTCCTTATACGAGAAGGGATCCCCAGTGTGCGAGAATCTATCCACAGGACGGTTGGCTGCCGCGCCCACTCGATCGTGGCTGACGTGGCACGAGGCAAGCAAGGCGGGCGTGCCTTTTAAGGTGACACGACGCGGGCGACGTGCGACGGCGATAAGATGGGATGCGGCGTCCCTTGTATTACCGTGCGGTAATCATGGTGCACGCGCGTGCGCGCGGTAGTTTCGGTGCGGTGGGGCCCTACCGTCAGCGACGAGCGGTACCCACCGCATTAACTGCCGCTGCCCGCTACATTTCCGGGGGCTCCACCCCTTCCTACTCTATAAAAGCAGGGAAGCGCGGGGGGAGTGCCTCACCTTTGCCATTCGCGTCCGCCTCTTGCTCCTTGTCTTTCTCATCGTGCATCCCGCCGCCGTTCGTCGCTCCACCGCTCCGCATTCGCTCGCGCTCCGCTCCGCTCCCATCATGTCTGCGGTCCCAGTGCTGGATGCTCATCTATGGCCCCGGTCATCAGTGGACCTGCAATCCATGGAGGGGCTTGTCGCCGGCGGTCAGTTGGCGCCGGGCGGCGGCGAACCCGGGCGTGGATCATCCGCCGCGCCGCACGGAGCCGCCCCTCCGGCTACATCGTGAGTTTCGCTGCGGCGCACGAGCGAGGATTCAATGCCCCGAGCAAGTTCATGCGGGGGTTGTGCCACCACTACGGGGTGGAGCTTCACAACTTCTCCCCCAACACCATTTCGCATGCGGCTTCGCCTTCGCCGTCGTGAGGGGTTCGGGATCCCGGACGGGACTCAGTGGATCCACCTCTTCCGAGGAGAGCTCCACACGCTCGCCGCCGGGGAGAGGAGGACGACCGGCCGCGCGTGTCGGTGGCCTTACATTTGCAGCGTGCGACTCTCGGAAGGGTTGTACACCTTTCTGCATGATGATGACGAACTGCGCCGGTTGGGAGAAGGGTTGGTTTTATCTTCTCAGCAGCCAGCGCCGGGCTCCCGCGTACAGGAAGGTGGTGAAGGAAGACCGGTGTCTTGGGCGCATGGGGTGTCACGCCCGCGTCGAGCGGCGAGGCTCGAGCCTCTCAACGCCCTGCGCCGGGTTGGCGAGCAGAAGGGCGGCTGGCCGTGGCGGCCGTCGCCGCCAACTTTCATCTCGGCGGGTGATCCCTCTCATGGAGAGGAACTTCTCATCTTGAGATGAGGGCGGCCGACCCGCGGCTCTAGTGCGCTCGCGGTTCTTTGGAGGAGCCGCTCCCTTAGGCGTCTGTGACTCGAGGCGGCGGTGAACCTCAAGGTGGTTCCGCTTGCAGCGGCGGCGACTTGTGGTGCGTTCGCGATGCTCCGGATGCCGACCTGGTGAGACTTGATTTCTTGTTTTGTATGTCTTATTCCGGTGTTCAATCTAACTTAGTGGTCGCCGGTGGCGGGGTGCGTCAACATCCCCACCTCGAATCGCCCGGCGTCATCATCGCCCGCCAACCGCGCCGAGGCGCAAAGGGAGAAGAAGGGCGGACCGGTGAGGAGAAGAAGGTCCGGAGGCGGGCGCCTCGATAGGTACAATGAGGAGTACTGTTGAGGGAGCGAGGTCTCCCCCTCCCGTCGGGCCGGTGGACATGTCTTCGGACGAGGAGCGAGGCGAGGGGCGGACCATCTCCGGCGGTGGGAGGCGCGCCCGCCCCCATCGTCGAGGGGCGAAGAGGTCCTGCGGAGCCCGTTTGAGGCGGATACGGTGCCCTCGATGAGGAGCGCCCGTCGGAGGTCTTGGCCGGATCTAGGGTGGCGCCCCAGTCCTCGAGGAAGCGTGGCGGGGCCTCTCGGCATAAGGTGAGTCGCATTTTGCTCTCCGTGTTCTTGATATCATGTATTGGACTGCCCATTCTTCTTCTCTTCCGTTGTTAGGGGGCCTGCTGTCCCTGGCCTTGCGCCCGTCAAGGCACTCAAGGTGGGGGTGCAAGGCCTTGGCGCCGCAGCGAGGCCCGCTCGGCGAGGACCTCATGAGGCGGCAGGCGAGTCTGACGGCGGTGGCGGGCGATCACGTGTCGCCTCTGACCCACGGCCGCAGCATTAGCGGGGAGGCAGCGGCGGATGCCCGCCAGGCGGCGGTGGCCCGATACGGCGAGGGGTGAGAGCGAGGCCCGTCTGTAAGTCGGGGACGAGGGGCGGCCGGCCGGGGCTCCTAAGCGATGGTGGTTGACCCCGGTGGAAGTCGGCGGTGGCGATGGCAAGCCCCTAGGCCGCGCAGTCTTGGTGGTGCGGTCCGACAGGTTGTGTGATCTGTGACGTCGGGGCTAGTCTTTGAGGCGTCGGCGTCCGGCGTCTTGGCCCCGTCGTCTGGCCTTGCCGGTAGCCGTGAGTGGGGCGGAAGGCTTGACTTCGAGTTCCACCACATGCGGTGGAAGGCGAGGTCGGAGGAGGCGTGGCGGGAGTTCGGCCTCGGCGCCTCCCTTGAAGCAGCTCGTCGGCGCCCTCCGGCTTCCACGGGGCAGGTCGCTCCAAGTCTTTCGAGTAAGTGTGTTTGCCCAAGGGCCGCTTGGTTCGCTTTCCTCGTTTGCGTGCCTTTCGTCTGACTTTCTTTCTTCTTTCTCTCCTTCCGCATCCGCGAAGTTGCGAGAAGCGGATCGGGCGAGAGGTTCGCCCACATTGCTTGGGCGCTGAGCTCGGACCTCGGCCCGGCGCGATGCGACGCCCTGGATGCGATGGTGGCCTGCGGACGGACAACGGTGGCTCGAGTACAACCTCCTCCAAGGCGTGGAGGGCGTGACTCAGCCACGCGGCGCGAGGGCCGAGGCCGAGGTTGAAGGTCGCTCGAGGAGGAAGAGGCGGCGGCGGGAATGAGGAGCTGCGGAAGGCGGCGCGCTCTGCGGGTCAATGCTGCGTTGGCGAAGAAGGAGGCGGCCCTCACCGGCGCGAGCCCAACTCCAGGATCGCGCCACCCTTCGAGGCGAGGTCTTGAGACCAGGCCAGGCAGTAGAGGCCGAGAGGTCAAGCGGCGCTCTGCGAGAAGAGGCTCGCTCAGGTGGTGGAGGGCACTGCTCAGCGGGAAGCCGCGCCAGCGTGTAGAGTCTTGACCCGGCTCCAGCGAGGCGTGCAGCGCTCGAGGATGCCGGTCCGCCTTCCGGCGCGGCGCTTCGGCGAGAGGGCGCGATCAGCTCTAGCGAGGCGTGCCATGTCCCTTGAGGCAGGACTGGCTCCGGCCGAGGTGGGCCGGCGGCTTCACGGAGCCACTGGTTGGAGGCGTCACCGTCGAGGCCACGAGGTCCGTCGTCGGGGAGAGGGCGCCTCGATTCTGCGGCTGACAGAGAGGCGGAGCGCGTGCGGCGACCGAGGCGGAGAGGAAGCGGTCGAGGGTAAGTTGCGACCCCGAGCCCTTGTTATCATTCGAGGCCGTCGAGATTCGGCTCGACTCACCTTTCTCATCCCGGGACTCGGAAGGCTGCAGGGGAGTCGGCGACGCAGGCGGAAGCGCTCCAGGCGACCTACATCTCGTTGCAGTAGGAATTCGCGACCTTGGGCGGGCGGCCCTCGAGCGTGTCAAAGCATCGGCGAGGTGCTGAAGCTTGTCAGGGGAGCTCGGCGAGTCGCCAGCTCTGACGGCGTCGTCGAGCGCATGAAGGGCGCTCTCCGTCTCGGTGTTTAGAAGACCCTCGGCGTGGTATCACGCAGCACTATATCGTCGACTTCGCTGGCCCACGGGAATGCGTCGTCGCGGATGGCCTCAAGCGATGATGGGTGCAGGGCACTGGAAGCGCGATCTCTTGCCGCCCGCCCGATGCGCCCGCCCGATCTCGCGGCGTGTTCGGGGAGGACCTCTTCCCGACGCTACTCCTGTGGGTCCCCTCGAGCCACAGAAGTAGTGGCGCAAGCCCATGGGTTGTGGTCGAGATTGAGCCAGGTGGCTCATGTAATTAAACAAACCATCTTTTGAAGTTTGTGACTTTAAGTGTGGCTCGTTTTATGTATGCCGTTGAGTCTTTCCCTCGAGGCGATTTCACCGATCGATCGCCGAGAGTAACTCAAGGTGAAGTGGTGAGAGGGAGGCCCGTATCCTGCTGGAGGTGTGGGTCGTCCCCGGCTCGTCCGGCTTTACCTTTTAGCTACTCACCCTCTGCCTTTGTCTGCCTAAGCTTTCGAGGCGCGAGACACTTAGCATTTTCAGAAAAAAGGTTCTTTGCAAAAAATGGGACTGCTTAGGGGTGCCCCCATAGTGGCCCGAGGGGACTTGGTTTTCGAGGAAAGCCGAGTCTCCTTGTCTTTATTCACAACCTTAACGTATATACAACCGACTTGGGTGTCGGATATGCACAAAACGACTTAGAACTTAAGGGTAGAAGCGACGTAGCTGTTGGATGTTCCAAGCATTGGCGAAGACTTCGCCCTTCTCGTCATGAGCTTGTACTGCGTCTTGGGGCTTGAGGATCCGGCAATGATGTCTGACCCTTCCCACACGGCGTGAGTTTGTGGCGTCCCTCGCTTCTTGCCGGAGCCCGAGCACCAAATCCTAGTTGAGGTTTCGAGGCGGACTTTGTTCGCTTGGTAGCGTTGGATTGTTGGTACTTCTGAGTGTAGGACTGCCACGTCTCGGGCCTCGTCGATGCAGTCCAACGCGTCTTCGATCTTGTTGGTTCTGCCCCTCCTGGTATGCTCGACCCTGGGACCCGTAGTCCAAGTCCATGGGGAGCACAGCGCTACCAGAGACTAGGAAGAACGGGTGAGACCGTGGCCTGCCGGTGTTCCCGAGGCTCCAAACGATCGACGGCAACTCCCCGAATCCACTTCCGGCCAAACTGGTTGAGCTTGTTGAAGATCCTTGGTTTTAAGCCTTGTAAAATCATGCCGTTGGCACGCTCTACTTGGCCATTAGTCTGTGGGTGTGCCAGCACCAATCCACGCGGATGTGGTAGCCGCCGCAGAACTCTAAGAACTTCTTGCCGTGAATTGGGTGCCGTTGTCCGTTATGATGGAGTTGGGTACCAAGCGGTGCACGGCGTCCGTGAAGAACAACATCGCCCGCCGGACCGAGGCTGCTGATGGGGCGGACCTCGATCCACTTTGAGAACTTGTCGATGGCCACTAGTATGTGGGTGAAGCCCCCGGGCACCTTTCGCAAGGGCCCGACCATGTCCAGTCCCCATACGGCAAACGACCATGTGATGGGGATGGTTTGCGGCGTGTGGAGGAGGTGGGTCTTCCGCGTAATCGCATCCTTCGCAGGTGCATACTACCTCGTTGGCGTCGGTGATCGCCGTCGGCCAATAGAAACACTGGCGGAACGCTTTGCCCACGAGGGTACGCGGGGCGGCATGGTGACCGCATTCGCCCGCGTGGACGTCCTGGATCAACTCCCATCCCTCGGGGATGGAAATGCAACGCTGCATGATCCCCGAGGTGCTGCGCTTGTAGAGCTCGCCGTCGATGACGACGAAGGACTTGGCCTTCCTGGCGATACGCCTTGCCTCGGTTCGGTATGGGGGGAGTTCGCCTCGGTCCAACCAGGCGAGGTACTCGTCGCGCCAGTCCCGTGGAGGGGGCGGGAGGTTGTCGATCTCCATCACCTCGGCCTCGTCCGCCTGGGACCCTTTGAGGTTCGAGTTCTCGAGTTCCTCGTTCGAGGGGTCCTCATCCATGGGCTCGGCGCCCGTGGCCTTCGAGGGGCCAGCCCCCGAGGCTTTTCCGGAAGCTTCAGCAGATTTGTTGAGATCGATGGAGGGCTTGGCGAGGCCGCGGGAGAAAACATTTGGGGGAATGGTGATCCGCCCCGAAGCAATCTTGGCCAGCTCGTCCGCCTCTTCATTGTACTTCAGCGATGTGGTTGAGCTCGAAGCCAAAGAACTTGTCTTGAGTTTACGCCTGCGCGCAGACGCCCATCTTCTCGTCGTGGCAGCTCACGTTCTTCATCACCTGGTCGATGACCAGCTGAGAATCTCCCCGGATGTCAAGGCGCTTGATGCCGAGCTCGATGGAGATGCGGAGGCCGCCGAGGAGGGCCTCGTACTCCGCCATGTTGTTTGATCGCAGGAAATGCAAGCGCAAGTACCGCATGTGCTCCCCAAGGGTGAAACAAAGAGCGTGCGCATGCATGCCCATTTTCATTCGAACCATCAAGTACATGGTCCAAAGACTCGGCTTGAATCTGGGGGGTGGGCAGCAGAATGTCAGTCCACTCAGCCACGAAGTCCGCCAAGACCTACGATTTGATCACCTTTCGTGGTGCGTAGGTGAGTGCCTCACCCATGAGCTCCACGGACCACTTTGCTATCCTACCCGAGACGCCCCGGTTGTGGACAATCTCCCCGTAGGGAAAGAGGACACCACGGTGGCGATGTGATGGGCCTCGGCGTAGTGTCGCGACTTGCGCCTGAGCACCACCGTGTAGAGCGCTTCGATCCGGGGTATCGTGTCTTGGTATCGCGACAACACTCGATGATGTAGTAGACCGCCTCTGGATCGGCGTGGCGTGGCCTTCTTCCGTCCCTTTCTACCACGATGACCGCTAGACCACTTGGGTTGTGGCGACGAGATACAACGGCTCGCCTTCCTGGGGTGGGGTCAGAATCGGAGCATGGGCGAGTGTCACCTTTAGCTTGTCGAGGGCCTCTTGGGCCTCGGTGGTCCATGAAAAGCGCTCACTTTTCCACGCAGTGCATGGGCAACCCTTTTCGCCGAGGCACGAGATGAATCGGCTCAGAGCTGCGAGGCAGCCCAGGACCCTTTGTGCCCCTTTCAGGTCGCGTATCGGTCCTATCCGTTCGAGGGCCGACACCTTCTCCTGGTTGGGCTCTATGCCTCGCTGGGAGACAATGTAGCCTAAAAGCATGCCGCGCGGCACCCCAAAAACGCATTTTTCGAGATTTAACTTAACCCCGTTTGCCTGAAGGCACTCGAACGCAATGCGCAAATTGTTCACCAGGTCACCCGCCTTTCTGGATTTAACTATGATGTCGTCGACGTATGCCTCAACGGTCCGCCCGATGTGATCCCCGAAGACGTTGAACATACATCGCTGGTATGTCGCCCCGGCGTTTCGGAGACCGAACGGCATCGTCACGTAGTAAAACATCCCGAACGGTGTGATAAAGGAGGTCGCGAGCTGGTCGGACTCCTTCATCTTGATCTGGTGGTAACCGGAGTACGCATCAAGGAAACATAGCAACTCGCACCCCGCGGTGGAATCAACTATTTGGTCAATCCGTGGCAAAGGAAAAGGAACTTTAGGACATGCTTTATTCAAACCGTATAGTCAATGCACATCCACCACTTCCCAATTTTTTTCTTAACTAGTACAGGATTAGCGAGCCACACTGGATGAAACACTTCCTTGATGAACCTGGCCTCTAAGAGCTTTCGCAGCTCTTCTCCAATCGCGTTTCTCCTCGCCAAATCGCCGCACGAGAGACCAGCTTGGAGTTGGGCAGATATCAAGTGAGTGCTCGGCGACTTCCTCGGAATGCCCGGCATGTCCGCTGGACTCCACGCAAAGATGTCGGCTGGCGCAGAGAAAGTCGACGCACCGCCTATTTCGGGTCGAGGTGGAGCCGACCCTCAACGCCTTGCTTTGGGCGCCCGGGGCGAGGGCACGCCTTGGTGTGCTCGCCTCGGCCTCCGGCGTGGAGTCGAGGGCCTCTGGCTAACTTCTCCAGTCCGCCACGAGGGCCTCGTCATGCGCGAGCGCCAACACGCTCAACGACTCGACGTCACACTCGAGCTGCTTGAATGAAGGGCCCACCGTGATGACGCCTTTGGGCCCCGACATCTTGAGCTTCGTGTGTAGTTCGGGATCGCCATGAACTTTGCGGGGCCAAGTATGGCGTGGACGCTCCCGAAACCCCACCACCGAAGGTGAGGACTTCGCGGAAGTTGCGCGGTGTGTCGACGCCGAGAGGCGACCTCGCTGCCCGAGGCTGGACTCGCTTGCCGCCTGTGAAGCGGCGACTTCGCAGCTTGTCCAAGCCGATCCCCATGAGCTCCAAGGTGGAGGAGTACATGATGTTGAGGTCACGCCTCCGTCCATCAACACCTTGAAAACCGTGTGTTGCCGATGATGGGGTCGACAACAAGCGGTCGCCCGGATTGGGGATGTGATCCGGTGGTCTTCTCGGACCAAGGAGATCGCTCCTCACCGGTCGAGGCCGAGGTATGACGGGGGTGAACGGAGTAGACCTCTCGACGCCGTTCACGCTGCGCCGCCATGACGTCATATCGACGGTGGGCCCCAGAGATGAAGAACACGTTCTCCACCTCCGGAAACCATCCTTACCCCGCCACCGCATCCTTCTTGGCGTTGTCCTCCTTCACGCGACGCGCGTAGTATTTCTTGAGCATGTCGCCGCTCGAGGGTATGAGCGACGGGGTCTTGTGGTACCTGACAGGCTTCTTCAAGATGTCGTCGCAGACCCCTCGAGGGGGTCCTCCACTTGTTGGCGGCGTCGATCGTGTTGACCTCCCTGGCCCTCATCTTGTTCCATGGGCTTCTTGCCCGGTTCTTCTTGCCCTTCTTGCCCTGTTTTCGCTTCGAGGGCTCCTTGGGCTTGCGCCTCCCTGGGCGCATCTTCGGCTCGCTTGCCTTTCTTGCCATCGAAGATCGCCCCACCGCCTCCTCGCCAAGCGTAGCTGGTGATATCGAACAGCTCGCTGACACCGGTGGGAGGGTTCCGCCAACTCGCGACGAGGTCCCGCAAATCGTGCCCCAAGAAGGCATGCACGACTGACCTCGGACTCGACGCTCGGAAGCTCGAGCAGCGCGGCGGATGAAGTCCCTCAAGGACTCGCCACCTTCCGGGAGCAACCTCGAGGTCCCAGAGTTCCGGGCGCACATACATGCATCGAAGTTGCCCACCGAACGCCCCGCCGTCGCCGTGGATCCGTTCGCGGGCGGTGCTTGAGCCACGTCCGCTGAGTCTGCAGTGCGGTAAGTTGCGGATGATCATGGCGCGTCGTCGGTGGCGCCGCCGACATGCCAGGCGGTAGTCGTTGAGCCACACCCGGGGGTCCGTCTCCCCGAGTACTTGTTCACGGTCGTCGGCTAGCGAAGCACGGGATCGAGGCCGCGGATCGCACCGAACACGCTGCGTGCCCGGCGGCTCCGGCGACGGCTCTTGTCCTCCCTACCGTATCGCCCGCCATGCCGTGGGTTAGCCGTGACGAGTGGCGCCCAAATCTTCTTGTTCAGATGTTGTGGGTGTCGCCGTTGAGCGCGCCACGCCGTATCCCGAATCCGCTCTTTGGCAGGGGTCCTCTGGTTGCCTTCGTGGACGGTAGGCGCCCGGTGCGGTGTGTGGACCGATGCCTCTCGGTCCTCCCTCCACCACCGCCGTGGCGCATCGATGGCGTGCGGACGCGAGCTTTCGGCTTGTTGCACCGCCGCCGCCGATGAGGGCTGCGCCGCGAGGTTACGCCCCCTGCGATGGCTCGGGCATGGCCCGAATCAAAGCGCGCCACGAAGCTTCGGGGCCCTTGCCGACGGCATCTCGTCCCGTCCGCAGCGTTGATGCGCTGCGGGCCACGCGACCCGCGCTGCTCACGGGTCGAGGGGCCGGCTCTGCCCCTCTCGAGCATGGCCTTCAGCTGCCGCAGCTGCTCGCGCCACTTTGCCTCCGCTCGGGCGCGCGGGCCATTCGCGCTGCACGCGGTGGTCGCTGGCGCCCCACCGGGGTGGCGCCACATTGTTGCGGACCAGTGTCGCTGCCCGCCTCCCTCGCCGCCTCAACGAGGATGACGACGAAGCATTCATGAGTGGGATCATAATCCCCTCCCTGGAATCGCTTCGGAGCGAGGTGAGGCGATGTTGCCGCAGATCGAACCGCCTGAAAGCGTCGGGGTCCCGTAATCCGGAGTAGTCCCACTCCGGCGCCCTCGCCCGTGCATTTGTACTCTTCGCCGTCGGTGTCGCGGTAGGACTCTGCGTCGAGGTGATGACAAGGTTCCGGATGGACATGTAGTGGTGGTCCTGGAAGGTCCTCAGACGTGGTCGGTCGCCTGCGGCCACGAAGAATACGCCAAGGCGGCGCGCATCCGTGGTTACGCATCACACGCCTTTCGCGGGCGCACCGTGGAGTTCGCCGGTGGAAGTGCGCCGCCTTGGTCTGCCCCGACAGGTGGGAGCTCGCCGGCCCCACTGGGAGCGTTCGCCGCCGTCGCGCGCGCGCTGCCGTGAGCGCTTCCCGAACGCCGCGCGCCGAGGTGGTGGGAACACTGCTGGCATTGGGGCTGCCGGCGCGGCGCCTCCCTGAGCGCATCTCTGTTGAGGATACGCATGTGGTACCCGTGCCCGTCGCTCGGTAGTGGATGCTCCGGGCATCTCGAATCCGCCGTAACGAGTCGGATTCGCCCAGGCGGCTCTCCGACGCCTCTCGGGTGACGGTCACCATCGAGAGCGGGTTGGATGATCACAACGCTACCTGGCACGCCAACTGTCGGTGTCCGGATTAGCACGGCACCAACTAGTGATTTGGCGAGATCAGCTCCTCGATGGTCGGTGCTAGCTAAGATGACACGGGTTTATCCCGGTTCCGACCACGCGGCCGTCTCCAAGAAATGTGCTTTCGCACTTGTATTAGCTTGCACGGTGGTGCTGTGAGGGGCTACAAGCACGGTGGGGAGGAGGAAATTCCCCTAGTCCCGACTAAGTGATTGAGGCAAGTGCCAATATCTAGAACAAGATGGCGAGTTGTGCGCGGTGAGCGTGTTGGCGTCTTCTTCCCCGCAGGGGCTCGCCTCTCCTTTATAGGCCAAGGAGAGCAAGCGATTACAACGATGGCATCGGCACGGTGGGCTGCGTACTAGCAGGTATGGCGCCGGCGGTCTTGTCCTGCACGTCATGGTTCCTAGCGCGAGTTGGCACCCTCCGGCTGGCGGGCGGCCATCGCGGACTCTGTGACGCTGACTTCGAGGGGGCTCGACCGAGGGAAGGGCCGGAGTTGGTGGACGAGTTGGCGTGCGCGTCACCGCCTGTCCGCCATGATCGCTCAGCTCATTCCACAGCCATTGGGATGGCGGCACGCGGGATGGCGGATAGACCCGGATGGTGGTGCGGCGCCGGATGGCCGACGCCGGGATGGCGGTCTAGACACCGGGATGGCGGCGTGCCCGGGATCGCCGCTGCATCGGAGTTGGCGGAAGGGGCGCACCGCCTGGCCGGGCCGGCCGAGGCGTGCGCCCGCACGCCACCAGACACCTTTCGAGGGTGCCCCCATACCCTTTTGAGGGTCTCACCGCAGGGGGAGGACGGGAGCAGTAAGACCGCGGAGTGACGCCGCTCCGTCCGCCTGGGAGCATGGCTGCACAAAGGGCGGGTTAGGCCGCATCGTGGCGGTGTCAGCGCCGGCCGTGTCGGGCCGCGGTGTGGGGAAGATTCACCCTTGACTTGGCGTCCGTTGTGGCTGGGCATTAAATGCCACCGCTGGTGGAATGGGACTGCCGCCGCTCGAGGGGCCGAACCCTCGAGCGAAGCGGAAACCCTCGAGGGACCGGCCCGGGCAAGGCGGAACCGGCTCGAGGGAGCCCTCGAGCGAGGCGAAGTTCCCGAGGGACCGGAGCCCTCGAGCGAGATGGGAGTTCGCTCGAGGGACCGAGCCCTCGAGCGAGACGGAAATTCGCTGAGGAGCCGGAGCCCAGCGAGGCGGTCAGCAGGCCTTCTGCTGCCCGCTACCGGGCCAGCGTGGGCGTGCCCGTGATGTCCCGTGACCGGCTCGAGGAACGTCCTTGGGCGGATTATGCTTAACGAGGGGTTACTTAGTTAGGGGACCCGTAATGACCGTCCCCGACACCATTCAACAACGAATTGAGCATTGTGAGCGCATGGTGGAAGATGACTTCAAGTACCTCAACTGCAACATAAGGAAGCTCTTCGGGATGAATAAAAATTTCAAGAAGAAGGAGTGGTGCAACTTGTGCGGAAAGTACCACTAGGTGTCGTAGTTAGAAAGTTCTCTCCCCTTATGCCTTTTGTAAAGTTACGACGAGGACGTCGTAAGATCTAAGCGTGGGGAGCTAGCTAGCTACCTTTTTAAAACTTTTGCTTTAAGTGGTGTGAGAGTCTAGTCTTTAATTTTTGAGTCAAGTGAGAGTGTGTGAGTCTTTATTTTATCTTTTTAGCTTGAAAGAGTCTTAAATTAGCGTTGAGTCAAAGAAAAAAGAAATAAAAAGTGTCTTATGTAAAGTCTCATATTTCTTTTCTTGTTATATCTTTTATTTATCTTTCTTATTTGAGCATGAGCCTTTTGATTAATTGTTTACGTGGTGCTTAGTGGAAACCTACCTTAGTAAAGTACCCATACTCAAAATTTAATCTAGGACTTTGCTTCATCCATGCTCTTAGTATTGCTAAAACTTTGGAGGTTTTATTTCTGAAAATTAAGAAAAGCATCTTGCTATGAAGGTTAGCAAGTTCTTTCTCCAAGTTGAGAGCGATATCTATCCTATACAAAGCCTTTACATTCATACATAAGCTCCACCATAAGTGTTGACTAGCATGACGAGTTAAGTTAGGATTTTACTCTCTTGGGAGGTCTAATTCCAAGCAATGGTCATGTCCTTGATATATACCTTTTGTTGCTAGCCTCTTCGTATATTCTGTAACGGGAATTTCACATTGAAATGCCCCGTACATCGCCGAATTCCTTACCCAAACCTATATACATCTTTTTATCATCCTACTCCTTGAACACAACCTATATTCAAAGATTCGCTCAATCTTTAGGCATGTTTATATTTAAAATTCAGATTGTGATAATGTTCAAAAGTTGAGCGAAAAGCTTGTGAGAAGAAGAAGGTAAAGAGGTGGAAAGAATAAGAAAAATGTGTGTATGTGTGTAGTGTGCACACAAGGAAAAAATGAAAAAGAGAAGAAAAGAAAAGAGAGAGAGAGAGAAAGAAGAAAGAAGAAAAGAAAGGAAAGGAAATCCAAGGCAAGGCAAGAAAGGTGAAGTGAGGGATGACAAATCAAGTGAAGACCAAATGAAGTGCAAGGAAGGATGCCACGATGTTAGGAACGAATCTTATTCCATACCATGTGCAACGACATCGAGGACATCTTTAGTGCCTTGAAGTCATTATTCTTTTCCCTTTGCACATGTCCATCAATCTAAATCTTCTCATCCTTGACACCCTACATTATGGTTAATTCTCATGATCATTGGCTTGGAAGGTGAACAACCACTAGAGGATTCTCTTAGCTTGACAACACTTGTGCTAACTTCACTAGCCACACCTATAGCTCTACTACATCACATATGAGAGACTTGTGGGAGGTGAGAGTTTATAAAATTATCTAGGATAGCCACCTTAATGAGTGACATGTGAAGACTTAGAGATGGGCTTTGTCTAATACTTTGTGCAGGAATTTTATTTTAAAAGTGCAAAACCCTCCAAAGGAAGTAAAAAGCAAGTGTGGATGAAGTTGAAGCTCTCTAGTGAAAAGGTAAGAGTTGTGGGTAAGTCTTGAATTGGTAGTTTCTAAACACCCATGTTTACATTATGATTTTTGTTTCATGTCTCTTATATTCAAGATGAATGATTGACTAACTTGAAAGGAAGGATTTGATGAAGCATGTTTTCAAACTCCATGGATGATCAACTTTTGAGCAACTTGCTCGAGGACGCAAGATCTAAGCGTGGGGGATGTTGGCGGTCGATTTCTCAACCTAGAACACTTGTTATGTTATAGTTTGGATTTCATTTTGGAACTAACCCACCACTAGGCATACTAATGATATAACAAGTTCATCGTTGGATGTGTGTTTTGGAGTTTAATGTTTACGCAGGAATTCATGCACTAAGCGGGAAG
The DNA here is from genome assembly GCA_022644695.1 of Cenchrus purpureus. NCBI lineage: Eukaryota > Viridiplantae > Streptophyta > Magnoliopsida > Poales > Poaceae > Cenchrus > Cenchrus purpureus. The sequence goes on along the minus strand of CP053465.1, from coordinate 131,466,888 downwards.
AAATGCATACGATTCGGAGGAAGATTTACATGATGATCAAGAGGCTCGGCCGTGTGAACTTGATTCCAAAGGTGGCAAGGACCATGAGCTCAAGAAGAATCTCCGAGACCAAGATGAAAAGACCTAAGATCATGCATAAACACCCTTAACTTGGTCGCGGGATAACGACGTCCAAAGCCCATATCCAAAGGAGGAAAACCCAAAAGTGCCGAACGACACGTGGCAAAGACTAGCCGAACCGGGCCGAGGATGGGCCAGGCAGTCGGCCGGCCCAGTCGGCCGCCCACCCCTCTCTACCTCGGTTCGCCGCCTTTCTTCTTGGTGATATATTCGCGGAACCCTAATTGTTTGGGGAGAGGAGCCATTCACGAAAGACGACCAGAGAAGCCTCGGGAGATCAAACACAAAGGAGAGGGTTGATCGAGAGGGTGAAGATCAAGGAGGATCATCACCTAGATCAGCGGAGGCCACCACGAGGAAGGAGGACGCCGAGGCCTTGCCACGCGCCACGGAGTTGAAGGACACCGAGAGACGGACTCCATCGGAGGCATCCACCATGTTCAACGGTGCCATGCCTAGCGTCTTGATGGGGTAAAGTAATCGTTTGTCCATGGAGTTGTAATGGATCTTGACATGTAGTCACCCACTCTTTGTTTGGATCTTTATCTATCATACCTTCATGTTGATGATGCTTAATGTTTAAGGTTCGCTACCATTGCCATCGGGTTGCTCCGTAGATCACGTCAACATACCGTGTTTATTAGGGTTAGAGATGATTACCTTCGCGTAGTGATAAGTACGAGGGAAGGGAAACGCTTAACTCTTTGTTCACATCCTTAGATAGATTGGATCGGGGTTTTACCATGTTTTGGGTGATTGCATCTCAAGTACCTAGACTCCATGGGCATACGCCTTTCATACTGTGAACACCTTTGTCTTTCTCTTTAACATAATCTAGGGTTAGTGTGTCTTTACTTTATAAATTAATCTTTACATCATAAAGTCTTTAATCAACTAAGTTAGTGTTAGGTTAAACGCAATTAATTCCCTTGCTCCGTGGATTGACAAGAACCTAGGGGGTCCCCTCCCTTGGTGAAAAAGGCACCAAGTCACTCCGTAGACTTGCGGTGAAGTTGAACGCGGTTTTGAACTGTGAACACCTAGTGTTGATGGAGGTGGAGTATGAGGATGAAGATTTAGGCCTCTTACTGTTATGTTCTCTGCCTAGTTCATTTGCACCTTTTCGTGACACCATGCTTTTGAGCCATGATGAACTAACCGTCTCGGATGTTTATGAGGCACTCCAATCCAGGGAGAAGATGAAAGGCATGGTGCGCACCGATGGGTCGTCCTCCAAGGGCGATGCATTGCAAGTAAGAGGCAGAGCTGAACAGAGATCCTCCAATGATGGCAACGATCGTTACAAGAGCCAAGAAAGCAGAGGCCGTTCAAAGCCCCGACATCAGAATAAATTCTGTAGGTATTGTAAGGGGAAAACACATTGGATTCAGGACTGTATAAAGCTAAAGAACAAGGAGAAAATGCTAAATAATCCTGATGGTAAGGCATCTGTTGTCTCTGGTGCTAGTTCTGATACTGGAGAATGCCTGGTAGTTTTTGCTGGTTGTGTTTCTGGTCATGAAGAGTGGGTACTTGATTCTGCATGCTCTTTTCATATCTGCATTAATAGAGATTGGTTTAGCTCGTTTAAGCATGTGCAGAAAGGAGATGTTGTGCATATGGGAGACGATAACCCGTGTGACATTGAGGGAATCGGCTCAGTTCAGATCAAGGCTCATGATGGCATGACACGCACACTACAGAATGTGAGATACATACCAGGAATGAGCAGAAATCAGATTTCTCTCAGCACGCTTGATGCAGAAGGATTTAAATACTCCGGTTCTGGTGGAGTACTAAAGGTATCAAAAGGCTCTCTTGTTTGTTTGGTAGGTAATATGAATTCTGCAAAGCTATATGTCCTCCGAGGTAGTACTTTACATGGTTCCGTTTCCGCTGCTGCTGCTGTTACTAATGTTGAACCTAGTAAGACTAACCTTTGGCATATGCGTCTTGGACATATGGGTGAACTTGGCATGGAAGAATTGATGAGAAGAAACCTACTGGATGGTTGTGCTTTGAGTAGCAAGAAGTTTTGTGAGCATTGTATCTTCGGGAAGCATAAAAGGGTAAAGTTCAATACCGCTGTTCATACCACCAAAGGTACTCTTGATTATGTACATACTGACTTATGGGGTCCTTCTCGTAAGCCTTCTCTTGGTGGTGCTCGTTGTATGCTTACTATTATTGATGACTACTCTAGAAAAGTATGGTCTTACTTTATGAAACATAAAGATGATACCTTTCGTATTTAAAGATTGGAAAGTGATGATAGAAAGGAAAATTGATAGGAAGGTGAAGGTGCTTCATCGATAATGGTGGAGAATTTTATTCGCTGCATTTAATGATTTTTGCAGGTGAAGGCATTGTCGTGCACCACACCATACCGTATACTCCGCAAAGAAACGGTGTAGCTGAGCACATGAACATGACCATCATCTCGAAGGCTCGTTGCATGCTGTCCAACGCATTTAACGAGCAAGAATTTTTGGTCAAGTCGCTAACACCACATGCTACTTGATTAATGTGTCGCCTTCTATCCCATTGAATAAGAAAACACCCATTGAGGTATGGTCCGCACACCCGATTATTCACGGTTGAAAGTTTTTGGCTGCACTACTTATGCTCATGTTGATAATGGAAAATTAGAGCCTAGAACTATTAAATGTCTTTTTCTTGGTTTTGGTTCGGGAGTTAAAGGATATAAGTTGTGGAATCTTGAAACAGTAAAGACTTTCATGAGCAGGAGTGTTGTTTTCAATGAATCTGTGATGTTTAATGATAGTTTGTCCTCAGATCATGTTCTAGATAATTTTGATAAAGAGCTGCAGCATACGAGCATGCAGGTAGAGCATGTTGATAATGAGGAAGGTGTGCATGTGCAGCAACATGTGCATGATGATACAGGCGAGCAGGTGGAGCCGTCTGTGGATGGTCAGGAAAATGAAGTTGTTGATGATGAGGCTCATGATGATGTTCAGTATTCACCTCCTATTTTGCAGTTAGAGGAGGATTTACCCATTTATGCGCGCAAGTCTAAGAGAGGTTGTGGACGACCACGTCGTCTTATTGAGAAGTGTAATATGATTTATTATGCTTTCAGTTGTGCTGAACAGGTTGATAGCAGTTATAAGCCAGCAACGTATATTGAAGCCATTGCTTGTGGAGATCATGAGAAGTGGATTGCAGCTATGCAGGATGAGATGCAATCTCTTGAGAATAATTGCACTTGGGATGTTGTTCCTTTGCCTAAAGGGAAGAAGCCCGTTTGCTGCAAGTGGATCTTCAAGAAAAAGGAGGGTTTATCTCCTAGTGAGCCTCAAAGTTCAAGGGAAGGTTAGTTGCTAAAGATTTCTCGATTCTCGGTGTTGATTATAATGATGTGTTCTCTCCGGTTGTAAAGCATAGCTCAATTCGCACTTTCTTTAGTATTTTTGCTTCACATGATCTTGAGCTTGAGCAGTTAGATGTTAAGATTGCATTCTTACATGGAGAGCTTGAGGAGGAGATTTACATGGACCATCAAGGGTTCACAGTCGGCAAGGAGAATTATGTCCGTAAGTTGAAGAGATCTTTGTATGGTTTGAAACAGTCTCCTCGGCAGGTGGTATAAAAGGTTTGATTCATTTATGTTGTCACATGGCTTTAAGAGATCAAAATATGATAGTTGTGTTTACATCAAGTATGTTAATGGATCACCTATATATTTGTTGTTATATGTCGATGATATGTTGATTGCTGCCAAGAGTAGGAAAGAGATCACTACGTTGAAGAAATTGCTGAGTAGTGAGTTCGACATGAAGGAACTTGGTGCTGCTAAGAAAATACTAGGTATGGAAATTTCTAGAGATTGAAAATTTGGTTTGTTGTTTCTTAGTCAATAAGGTTACATTAAGAAAGTTCTTGACCGTTTCAACATGCATGATGCAAAACCTGTTAGTACTCCTATTGCACCTCATTTTAAATTGTCAGCTGAGCAGTGTGTTAAGTCAGATGAGGATATAGAGTACATGTCAAAAGTTACGTACTGTAGTGCTGTTGGTTCTTTGATGTATGCTATGGTTTGCTCTCGTCCGGATTTATCTTATGCTATGAGTTTAGTTAGCAGGTATAGTCTAATCCGGTAAAGAACACGGAGGGCGTCAAAGGATTTTCGTGGTATCTCAGAGGGACAGCAGATCATTGTTTGAAGTTTGGTAGGACAGATAAAGGACTTATTGGATATGTGGATTCAGATTATACTGGTGATTTGGACACGCGAAGATCACTCACAGGTTATGTCTTTACTGTTGGCAGTTGTGCTGTGAGTTGGAAGGTTGTTTTGCAGTCTGTTGTTGCTTTGTCTACTACTGAAGCTGAATACATGGCTATTGCTGAAGCATGCAAAGAGTTGATTTGGTTGAAAGGATTGTTTGCTGAGCTTTGTGGAGTTGATTCTTGCATTAACCTGTTTTCTGATTCTCAGAGTGCTATATGTCTTACAAAAGATCAGATGTTACATGAGAGGACAAAGCACATTGGGATCAAGTACCATTATGTTCGAGATGAGATCGAAAAAGGTAAGCTGAAGGTATGCAAGATTAGTACTCATGATAGTCCAGCTGATATGTTGACAAAGTCAGTTCCTGTTGCTAAGTTTGAGCTACTCAAGCTTAGTTGGTATAATGGATTAGCCCAAGGGGCTGTTTGGCGCCAGCAGTATTTGTTTATTTTTGATGTGTTCAGGATGAAGGTTCTTTGGTTTATGGTACAAGAAGGAATTTGTCTCAAGGTGGAATTTGTTGAGTTATGATCCAAATTATGTGGCAAGAGAGATGGCCCACGAGCAGAGCGGAGCGGAGGCCCGTCGTCGGAGCCCCATGGTCTGACGGGTCATATAACCCGTTAGGATTTTCATTGGAGATTGATTCATACGTCTTCTTGTAAGCCGCCGGCATTGGCGTTTGTAACCGGACTCCGATCATAGTGAAGTTTTTGCTGGCTGGCGCCCGTGATTTTTCCCTTTCGTGTTGGGAGGGTTTTCCATGTTAAATCTCGTGTCCCTTACGGTTTGATTTCTTTACTTTCATTGATTACTTGTCATCGTTTTATAACATATATAAAAAAACAGATGTATAGGAACATTTATTTGCAATCTGTATCTGCCTAAGTAGGTCAAATCAAAGGAAGAAGGTACATGTATAATTCTGAATATTCGTGTGCATCCATATGCATGTCTGAATGTTCAAACTTCGCTGACCTGCTCCAGCCTTCCAGGGGAACACACTGCTTTGCAGCCAGTACATATATATCTGCCTCAAATAAAATGTCATGAAAAGTTCAGAACTTCAAGTCATCAGCTTATACCAAGCACCATATGCAAACAACTACGCGAGCCATACAATACATTTTTGTTTTCTCCATTGTTGTTAGAGGCTTAGAGCTTAACTGAAGAACAGGTACAATACAAAACATGAAAGTTTGTCTATAAATCTCCAAAGGAAGCCACGGACTTAGGTCCAATTGGACCAACAACACATCATATATGGACTTGAATCATCAGGACACGAATCTTCAAGCTACCAAAAATACCAACAGTCTAATTAATATCCTTTACAGCACCCCTACACTTATACCACACCTCATATACAATTTTGTATACCCCCATTTCCCCACTACTACTTCACTTACCTCAACAGTGAGTATATACGTATACTTAGACTCTTACTTGTTTGGAAACCTTGTACCATGATGGTCTGTGACCACCGTATACCCGCAGCGCCGGCCGGCCATCCCAGGCTTCTGACGCCGTCCGCCGTTATTCCCCACGCGCCTCAGCCGCGGTCACGCGACAAAATCGTGCAGCAGCTGCGACGAGCCGAACCGCTGCCTGTCCTCGGAGGCGTTCATGAACTCGAAGTCGCCGGCGTTGCCGTATAGGAGGCCCTGCTGTTCGGCCGGCACGGCGCCGGCGTCGTTGCAATGCTGCAGGCCTAGCGTCAACGACACGCTTCCGCCGTCGTAGCCGCCGAGGCCGGCCATGTCGCCGTACGCCACGAACCTCGGGTCGCCGTGGTGGTGCGCCAGCGCGTCCTGCAGGAGGCTGCTGCTGCTGTTGCCGTTGCCGACGGCGCCGAGGTTGAGGCTGGTCGTAGGAGCCAATGGCGCCACCGACGCCGAGGCCGGACAGCCCGACGCCGCCGGCGTCCATGCCACCGATCGCCTCCGACTTGAAGGCGTTGAGGTGCTGCCCAGCTGCGGCGCCGTGCTTCGCGGCGCTCGACGGGCTCTGGAACTCGTCGTGGTCCTCCGAAGATATCGCCTCGTCCTTGCCCTTGTTGCCCGCGCTCTCCGACGACGAGTGCGAGTCCATCTCCGCGCCGAATTCCTCCTTGTACATCTCCTCGATCATCGGCTTCCACAGGCGAACACGCGCGTTGATGAACCAGTTCGACACCTACGTGAAGGCACGGGCAGCTCAGTAAGGACAATGAGAATTCTCTCCTTGAAGTAGAATGAGGGCACGACATCGAGTTCTATCATGCATGTCTCACCTGGCCCCTGGACAAACCTGTCTGCCTTGCGAGCATCAGCTTCTCAGAATCTTTTGGGTACCTGTGCCATCGATTCATGGAGCATTGGTGAGCAATCAGCAATGGGGTGGTCCGGTGGTGCATGGTGATAGACGAAGAAGGTGTGGTAGCCGTGTAGGTTGTTCTTACGGGTGCAGGAAATGCTCGAAGAGCCAGGCGCGGAGCACGGAGACGGCGGACTCCGGGAGGCCGCGCTGGGGGCGCCAAGCGTGCTGCGGCTGCTGCATCATGCCGAACTGCTGCATGGCGCGCTGCTGCCGGAGCTGCTGGTCGATGTAGCGCAGCCGGGACAGCCCGCCGCCCTGCGCCGAGGTGTCCTTCTCGCCGAGGCTCCGCCGCAGGGACTGCACCTGCGCGCCGATGGCGTCGCGCAGCGACCGGAAGTGCCGGAGATCGTCTGCAGCGCCAGCGCCGTGTATGGCTTCGCCGCGCCGGCGCCGGCCACCGCGTCGAAGGACGACATGACGATCTGCATCTGGTGGTGGTAGTGCCTGTACTTCCGGTCCACCTGACACCAAAATCACCCTTGCTCCATTTATGCCCAGTTCGTTCTTGTTCCAATACCCACTTGCAGGTTGCAGCAAAAGAACAGCATGCACCACGTAGCCATGAACTCGGTGACATAGAGAAAAAAAAAGGATTTACCTGATCCAGCAGTGCCATCAGCGCCGACACTTTGTTCTGAAGGTCTTGCCTCTCCGACGGCGTCAGCTCGGCAGAGGAGTTCCCCTCGTGCTCGTCGGCCTTCTCCTCGCTCTTCTCAGCGTCCTTGGCCTCGCCGCCGGAATCCTTATTGCTCTGGTTCTTGTCTCCCTTGCGCTTGATCGCGTCCCGGACATTGACCACCTCGTCCAGCAGCTCCCTCGCGGCCTTCAGATACCTGGAGTTCTGGATATAGATGCTCTGCGCGCTCCTGTTCGCCGTCGTCGACTGGCCCGGGCTGATCAAGGAGGCGGCAGCCATGCCTGCCTGCCGATACTGGTACAGAGACACCGGCACGCCTTGAGTGCCGAGACTAAGCGACAGGCCCTGGTGCTGCACCGCCGACGCGTTCGCCATCAGCATCTGCGTCTGCAGGCCCATCCCAGCGCTGCTCGTCGACCCATCCCTCGCGCTGAGGAACGAGGCCGGCTCGTCCCTGCCGTCGCCGCCGTGCGCGACGTGGCCGTCAGACGCGATGGTGGCAGGGAAAGGCATCAGGCCGCCAGTCGGTGAATCCGAGTACGGATTGGACGTGATGTAGTGGTGGAACGACATGTCGCCGCCGCCGGAGAGGTCCCTCTGATCGGCGGAAGCTGAGAAGAATGTGGCCATCCTCTTCAGAAGCAGAAGATGAGCCCAGCTGATAGATCGTCACAGTGATGACGAGAGAAAGCGATTGATTTTGTCATCGGATTAGTGTTATGAATGCTGCAGAGATACTGTATCTGGCTTCAAAGTAGGATCTGGCTGCAAAATATATATATAAAAAAACGAAGATTTCAAACCATCAGAAATTCGGCTTGGCTGCGTATATACAAGGAGATAAAAGAAGTGAATTCGTCAGAAAACATAGCGAGTCCAATAGGCATAACCACAAACACATCTATTTGGCCGAGCAAAGCTAAGTGAACTAAATCAGGCCAAAAACGAAAGAGTGAATCCAACAGGCTTCGAGGCACATCTATCTACCTATGATGATGGAGTTCAGATAACTGCACTGCCGAACACAGTTCCCAGGGCTTTCAAAGTACCTGCATATAGAAAGCAATCCAAGCCTTTCAGTCTTTTTGATGAAGGCAGCACCTAATTTGAGCAAAAGCAACAGTCCAAATTAGTGGCTATGGAAGGAAAGAAATCTCAAATTTCTGTACACAGCCACACATTTCATAGAAATTCAGTCCGATTTCAAATAACCTTAACTACTACGGAGTACTTCAGAAACAAGCCAGAGAAGAACCAACCTATTCAGCTGGTGCACCCACCACCAGCACAAAGGAGCTAACAAGAAATTGAAAGCTCAACAAGCAACAGGTAGAAAGTACAAAGCAAAGAATTCATATGGCAGATGTTGTTCACAGACAAATTAAGATGCAAAAAAAAAACTTCAAAACTTGACAAGATAAGGCTATACCTCTGCAAGAAACTGAACTTTGAGACCAAATAATCAAGCAATAAGAGTTCTTGGCTATAACAGAACCCACCCAGCAAGGGGACAGGGCTGATCCAAAGGAAGAGGGAATCAGCAAGACGAGAGAAGATCGGAATAAGAAGAGAAGGAGCTGTGTCTATTCTTTTTGTTATATTTTCCTTTTGGTTCCCTCTAGGCTTGAGTTGTTCTAACCTCTCACCTCCTACCTTGAGCAATAATATACTCCTGCCACCAATAAGGGTTGCCTAACACTATCTCCCTAAAAATCCTAAAGAAACCCCACCACCATTTTTGTTTGTTTCCTCTCTCTTATTCCTCTCTATCTCTTTCCCTCCATCATTTTCTCACTTAGGTTTCGACTCTTGTGGGTCGATTAAAATTGTTCGCAGGCTGCTGCATGCTTGGGATTAGGAGATTGACGTACGGCTGAGATTGGGTGCAAGAAATTGCAATCTCTTTCACTCAGTTAATGCCCAATCTCAGCCGTCGGCGATAAGCCGGTTCGCCTACCTGAACATCTTATCGTCCAACTCCGGTGCTCACCTCCTTTTTGGTGAGTCTCAGCGCTTCTGCCTTTTTGTTTTTCCAGATGTTAGAAAATACATGTCCAAATGGCACACCGATACAATCCAGACGAGAAGTGTTAAATGGTTTTACCCCGTGCGATAAGATAGCCACCAGCTTAGTTTTCTCCACTAAGTACACAAGGAAAACAAAAGCCATATAATTTCTTAATTTTTACGCTTTCTTGGAAAAAAGAAATACTGATGTGATTTCACTTTCAGTAGTGCCCATTCATGTCAGCAGAAGAACCCAGCTAGTTCACTTGCCGGACAGAAAGGTATTTGATCACTTGCTTGGTGTGTTTTTACCCGAAAAGTCCCCAATGCAAGTTGCCATTTTCAGGTGATTCACTCACAAGGTCTTGATTGCTGGGAGGCCAATCGCTAGAGTAGGTGATGGCATCTGTTAAGCTGTATTAGTCTCGTAACCACCAGTGGGTGGACCTAAACCCTCTTTGCTGCCTTCTGAACCTCCCAATCTCTCCCAACTGATTCGTGCATCATCAGATGCTCTCGATCCTGAGCAAGTGCAACAGGGAGCGCGACGCTGACGTCTCACAGGAAGAAGTGCAGCAACAGAAATGTACCACCAGATGATGTGCACGCCCAAATCTCCTTTTCGTTTCGTTTCATTTCTGGTTAAAAGTGCAGAGGGTGCCCCTAACACCACATAACTAATGCCCCACCTTTATTTTCAGTTTGGTGGCAGCACGCACTTGCTTTTGAAATTGGGCATGTGGTAGTGATGTGCAAGGACAAGTGTCTCATTGGTCCCCTCCAATCATGAATTTGACCGGCCAACACCTCCCATTCGATCAGCTGCTCGCCTGCTCTAGGCAGCCTCACTGACATGTGGGACAACCTCGACGAGGCGAGATTCGGCGAAAATCCGGTGAATTATTAGAGCGTATACGTATTTGGTTGCCAATGCATATTACTGTTATCCCTCATCCCAAAAATTTAAAGGATACTATAGTAAACTTCTCAAGACTGTGACTGTTCATAGTTTTCAGCGAAAGTGCCGCATCCAAGCGCGCATAGGAAAAATCCGAAAATTTTCCTTTTAGTAATACTATATGGGTTATTTCGTGTGATTTGTGACAAGCTATAAGAAAAATAATAATGTGTGGTGTCGTTGTCAAGCTTGAATGGTCTCAAGAAGCATAGGTCACATCAAAGTTTATTTACTTATCTGTGTTTAGCGTTTGCGAAGTTTGTGGTCGGCAAAATTGGTGCAAAAAATCTGTTGTAGCGTCGGATGAATAGTGAGAGGTGATGTGATGGGATGTGATAGATGATGGGATGTTTTGGAAAATTTGGGCCTAAACACACCAACATCTGATTGCATTATCTAGAAAGTCTAGTTACTGCAGACCGGAGCATCATAAGACTAAACTGACCTCACTCAGTCAGAAATTTATTGAATGGTGACAGCGATCTTCATAGGTTTAGATGAACATCTTCCGGTGATTTCAAGCTCGAGAAGCATTATCTTTGGTTTTAGAAATTGGGTTAATTAGCATGCATTTTTTTCAATAATGAGCTTACTGCCGGATTGAAAAAAAAAATACAACAGAGATCAGTGCCCGATCAGCTGATGATAAGCATTATTTTAGTTCAGACTGATCAATTCTTGCTGAAATAATTAAAGATGTATGGTTAGCAGTGCGCCACTTGGTTCCAAAAGAATTCGCAGTGCACTAGGTAGCAATGAACACCGGAGAAATGTGAAGCTCACATCCCTTATTTCTCAAGAAACATATGGTGCCAGTGCCATGCCATATCAGGTTTCGTTATGGGCATCGATCCCATCAGACCGGGTCACACCACACCTAGAGCTAACCGATATGTCGGTTCCTGACACGGAGAAGCTTCGTTCAGATGACGCGGGGATCGATCCTGTGCCACCCGACGCCATTGTCGGGTCCTGACGTGTCGCTCCTCAGCAAACTGTTCAACACGCCTAGTAGCTACTGTCTCGCGATCGTCCCTCACCGCTTATCCTAATGGAGGTGACCTCAACTCGATCCGTCAGATCGGCACCGGAACCGCCGGCCGGGTGACCGACTGGGGCCTCGCCTCGCCTCGCCGTGTCGCCTGGCGATTCGCCGGCGGTGACCACCAGGGCCAGCAGAGTGGAAGTTTCTGATGCTTCGATCGGGAGGAGGACAGGAGACGGGGACGCTGTTGGGTAACAGGGGAGAAACTCCCGGGGTGCTTTCTTCAGTCCCGGGACTGTGGACGAGCAGTCCGCTGAAGAGTGGCGCTGTCCGGGATCGTTGACGACGCGCGAGACCAAGTCGCATCGCATCGCATCGCATGCAGCAGGCGTGGAACGGTGGAAGCGTTGCATTCGGACGAAAAAGCTCAGTCAGAGAGGGGAATTGAAGCTGGGAGATGCGCGTGGAACACACGTACGAACAAGTGGCGGCTTGAGAGACGGACGCCGCCGCCGAGCAGGACAAGGCTTGGTGTCTTGTTGGGCCATTGGCATTGGGCGAGCGAGCTGTGCACCCGCCGGATTTCGTCGGCAGCTAGCTTCGCTCAACAGTGACGTTGAAGAGATCGTCGGAGGTGAGAACAATGCGGACACGCGTCTTCCACAGCGTGACTTAGTTCATATCAAATCGAATCTCGACTGAAAACGAGAAGAAAATCGTATAACAGGTAGCAGCAAGCAAGCAGATCGAACTAACTGCTGCTTAATAATTTTATGAAAAACAAAGAAAGTGGTTTCGTGTGGTGGTGTTTAGTGGCGACCAAACGAGAAGAAGGGAGGAAAAAATTCAGAAAAATGGGGTTGGGTAGCGTTGCGAGATGGTGCTCTATATCTACCAAACGAGGACAAACAAGGATTTTCTTGTCAAGTCACGTGAAACGCGCAGGGATGAGGATGCCATCAGCCCATCACCTAACCCCCGCGCGTCTGAATTGTCTGTCATCGCCACTCTTTCCAGACGCAATTTTTTCTCCAACTCCTGAGGCGGCAGTTCGGAGTTGGGAAGATGACACGAAATTGACCATCGTCCATGAGCTGCCAATGATTGCCGCCCTCATGCGTGTGCCTCGCTCCACCAGCGACCCCTGACGATCCAACTGAAGGAAGCCTACTAGATCTCCTTCACGATAAACATTGACCGTGGCACACACAGACATCAGTTGGTGAGGTGCCCGCGCAAGCGAAGCACGGAGGCACTGATGCCGCCGTGCAGATCGTGATCCCAATCCATCACCCTCGAATCTCACTACACCGTAAAACTTTCAGGTATTTGCATGGACACCAGGTTTTGTGCAAGTGCAGGCAGTGTGTGTGACGAGTAGGGCAGCTCGTGTGACGGGCCTAGCTAGGCCTTGCGCTGCAGATCACGCGACACCAGGAGGCGACGCCATGGGCAGAAAAAGCGGCCGCGGCGACGCAGATTGACGGTAGCTTTCGCTGCCGGTGACAGCCGAGCCGGCGGCGATGGAAAACCAAGCAGAAACTATAGTATCTCCGGGCGTCTTTGTACCGGCATCTCATCTCGCTCGGCTTTCCCTACTTTACATTGCCCCGTCTTTAATTCCCGCGCTTTTATCAGGATTAGCATCATATCGCTGGCGCTTTTCCACAAAGCGTCGTCGGCACCCGGCCGACGGGGTGCGGAGGAGGATCCCCGGCCCGGCGGCCAGGCCCGCAGCGCACGTCGCTCGCCGACTGACTGACTGACTAGTGACTCCTCAAGTACATACAGGCCAGCATCTAGGATCTGCAACAGTTGCGCAAAGCGTGGTGGATTGGATACGAATAGGATAAAAGGGGTCCGCCGCCGCCAATAATTGTGGAGCCAATGAGCCATCCTCCCCCGCGGCCGCCGCGCTTTGCGATTGCGAGCACGACGACGACGACGGGGAGCATCGGAGGGCAAGGCAACAACAGCCCATGTGTGCGTGGTGCTCTTGCCGATGCCGCACCGCGCACGGTCCGCGTGGGGTATGGCCGCGCACGCAGGCGGGGCCCTCGTCCAGCGCGCGGGTCAGGATGCGTGTGAGCTTTGTGGTGTTCTCCGGCCTGATATCAGATAGGTGGGCCGGCCTGCCATTGATCTTGGGCTGTAGAATGAGAGAACGGTCGGCCGCGATTTTAGGTGGGTAACACACCCGCTTTACTTTCTTGTCATTTAGCTGCGTGCGTTTCGGACGGCTCCTATCTTTCTTTAAAAGACCTAAAATGAGGTATTTTACCAACTTATTGCGCCACGTCATCAAGAAAATGAGAGCTGTCCGATCGATTGTGGATAGCCGTCACGTCATCCATGAGGTTCAGCACTTAAACAAAACCTCGCATATGTGTAGTACAGCCCTCGCTCAGGTAATTTTAAAAAGATCCCCTCAAACTTAGCATAAACTACAAACAACGCGCGGCAACCTTTGCTATGCCAGTGTGGATACGTGAACTCGTTTATATATGTCTTTTTTCTTTGGGTAAAAACAGAGTTATTTATGTGTCCGTTTGATTTCCTAAACTAATAAACTAAGTTGTTTGTTGAGACTGACGCCGGCAGAAGAAATATACGAGGATCACAACTATTAAATGAAATATAAGTTTTTTTAAAAAAAAATGGTTGTGACAAATAGCATACATATAGTGAAATACAATGGTCATCATTCTTAGAATGCAAGGGCGAGATATGAAATGCATACTTCAAATTTAGCTGTGCTTTCGCTATGATATTGTCATATATTTCAGATGAACAGTTCAGAAATGTCTAATCAACAAATTTCTTTTTCTTGGACAAATTGCTGCTTGGCCTAGAAAAATCACAAACTTTTGCTGCTTCACTTCCTCAGGAATGAAAGACTCATGTGCCAAAAAAAAGATTAAGAACAGAAATGAGACTCACAGTAGAGTGCCCACCAAATAAATGAAAGGGGATACTGATGGTGATAATTCTCCACCCAAATGATTGCATAGATGCATGAACATTTTTGCATGCAAGGGTCATTTTATAATCAAACAATTGATAATGAACATTTTACTTGTGAACTGAATTAACAATCCTCTGTTACACAGGAAGGATTTCTCAGAAGTCAGAAATACACTTATGAACTGAATTGACAATGCTCTGTTACTTGTGAACTGAAAATTGACAATCGGTTTTGGTCACTAACAGGAATGGATGAATCGATTTGGGTCACTCACAGTAGCAAAATGGTAAAGGAAGAGGTATTGAAGCCACACAATTAACCTGATTTTCAATGGTGCTAGGCTACACAATTAGCAATACCATCTGTGTCAATCAGCAACATATACATGGCTCCTGCTCTTTTGCTTGTACATAGTTGTAGAGTGCAGTTTTTAGTTACCAGATGTTGTTTGAACATCACCTGTGTCAATCAGTATAGTGGACAGATATGTCTTCTGCTCTTATGCTTGTGCATTGCTGCAGACTTACCAGATGCCTGCACATTAGTAATTCTATTCTCTCAGATTTTGATTCAGCAATTAAAATACGTTGATGCATCATCAGTTTAGCACATGAGTTCGCAGAGGCAAATCATCAAGCATATTATGTGTATACCCTGTGAAATTGTGAATGAGGCAACGGTATGGGACGTTGGGATGGAGTGAAACACATAGACCCCTCACACCTGTGTCGCTGCCGTCTCCCATCGTCCATCGCCTCCATTGGCGTCGAGGCGCGTGGCACCGGCGAGGAGCTGGGCGGCGGGTGGCATCGGAGCCCTGTTCACCCAGGTCTTCCTTCTGCACAGTTATAGCCCGCGCGATGGACACCGCGTATGCGTCCTGGCACGCACGCAGCAGGTCCGCGTACGGGATCACCTCCCCGTCCTCGAGACGCCGCTTGAGCGCCTAGACGTTGGCTAGCCGCATCAGCCTTGACGGCTGCGGAGGGGAAGGTGTGGCCGGCGTCCAGATCGTGAGGACAACCACTGCCGGCTCGAGAATGGCGGAGGAGGGGCGTCGACGCGGGCCCGAGGGGAGGAGACCGATGGGCGTCGACGCCGGTTTGAGGGGAGGCGGAGGAAGGTCGCCGCTGCGGGCTCCTCGCTCGGGGACGGCGGAGCTTCCCCCTGCGGTGCGGAGAGCGGCGGGTCGAGTTGCAGGTGGAGTCGTGGAGAAGCGGCAGGCTCACCGGTGCGTTCGTCAGGTTTTGCGCGAGCACCCGGCCGGGTGCGCTGTTAAACGGGTGAGGATCCTAACCGATCCGCATTCGGACGCTGGACATTGTGAATTGAACGGATCCAACGACCAGCACGCTACGTGGCCACGCTCCCCGGCCGCGATAGTAGCCAGGTTTCGTATGTAAGAGATAGTATCAAGTCATCTCTCAGGTTGTATGGAAAGCACCTCGAGCTTCGAAGGAATGCCAACAGGACTATCAATTTTATAAAATCTTCCTCAAATTTTATTGAAATTAATATGTAGTCCATCACACACACAAATAATTTTATGAACCTCCCCAGAAATTTTGTAAAAATATAATTTTAGTCCATCCGCCTCTCAGACATCTTAACACACGGTCCATAGACTTTTACAGAAAACCCTAAACTTTCTTCAAATCTACCCATAGCTCGAAGTTTTGCGGAAAAGCCCCCCAGCTCTGTCATAATGAATCCATAGTCCCTGCTTTTCAACTAAGAAATACCCTAAAGTCTTTAGGATTAATCCACAGCCTAAAATCCTGCAAAAATATTCCCAACCTTCCTACCAATCATTAGGCTATAGGTCATGGCGCAGAACGCCGCCGCCGCCTTTCTAGTTATATATCTAGGTGGTGGATAAGCAATTCAACTATAAACCCACTTGACCTACTAAAGAGAACCCAATCAAGCAAGCAATTGACTCACTAATAATATTCATAATAATTCATTCAACATTTAATCGAACAAAAATGTTGACCAACATTTTTCGAAAATGTTGAGCAACATTTTTTGAATCAACATTTTTTCACGAAAATATTTTTTGAATCAACATTTTTTTCTGAAATGTTGGACAAATAATTTTCAATATTTCTCTGAAAATGTTGAGTCAACATTTGAGAAAATATTTGGTGGAAATATATTTATATATTTTCAAAAATGTGAAATGATGACATCCATAGTCCATCCATATATACTTGGTGGAAAAAGTTGGAAATCAAACTCGTTTTGAAAAAATTCATACGAAAATAACAAGATTCACACTAGAAGACAAAAATCCTGTGAATTTGTCTTGTAGTGAAAATGCATCTAGAATTTGTTGTTTTCACATGAATTTTACTATATTGAGTTCGGTTCCCAACTTTTGCTACAACGAACATATATCGATAGACTATGGACGTACATCGTTTCATTTTTTTTCACACTTCTAACTATGTTTTTTAGGAGGGTTTTCACGATTCCACCAGAAAGGTGGTTTCCATCAATATTTTCCCGTCAACATTTTTCTAAAAAGGTAGACCAACTTTTTTCAATATTTTTTGAGAAATGTTGAACCAACATTTTCAACATTTCAACATTTTCAAAAAATCTTGAATCAACATTTTTCTAAAAGGTAGACAAACATTTTTCAACATTTTTTTGTTAAACCAACATTTTAACATTTTTCTTAAAATGTTGGATTAATATTTTTGAAAATTGTTAAAATCGAAAATGTTGAGCACCTTCACCGCTCTAGCTACGGCCATGGCAGACAGCCACGGCGGCCGGGCATCCACGGTCGGCCAGAGCATGCGGGATCCCAAGCACCATGGTCGCGGCCGCGAGACGAACGACGGTGGCGTCTTGGCCGACTGGCAGACGCCATGGCGAGGTTCACGTCGACATACATGGCACCTCTTACGGGCCTGGAAGGGGAGGTGAAAGAAAGGAGGCTAAGGTTTGCTTTGATAGATCAGTATGGATTTATTGGGTCTATAGTTCAATAAGGGCATGTTGATTCCACATCCGCCTCAACCAAGCCGGCGGATGCGGTGGCCTTGTTTGGTCGCCTGGTTCTGGCGTCGGGCCAGGCTCTGCCCATGCAAGAATCGGCCCCACCAGTTCGAGGAAATGCTTGTGTTGGCCGCATGTTTAATGATTAATGATGTATTACTATATGATTAGTAAATATCAAATGATATTAACATGTTTTAGAGATGTCTAAGACATAATTAGATAAAATAAAAATTCTAAGAGTGTATTTGTAGAAAATAAAAATTATAATCATAAATTTGTAATATTTTTATCTCATCGAACCTATCCTCATACAGTCAATCAAACAACATCTTTTCTCAGCCAGGCTGAGTAGAAACAACCAACCAAACACGACACACTATTAGTACTTTTGCACGTCACTCAGCCTGTCCTAGGTGAACCAGGCTCTCAAATACGAGCCAGGCTCTGTTAGTACGCGAACCAAACAGGCTCTAAGACTATCTGCACTCGTCATACTTCATATCCTCCTCAAAAATAGAATATTCCTGCCTGGTCAGCGAGATTCTCTCCTTTATACAATTTTCTTCTGCACTCGTCATCCTTTATATCTTTCTCTATCCCAACTACCAATTATTTTATTCATCATCTCCTCCTTCCTCTCTCTCGCCCCCCTTCATTTTCTCCGCCTCCCTCCTCTCGCTCATCCGCCATCTTCTTCTCCACTCATGGCTCTCTCCTCCCACGGAGCGCCCGCCTCCTCCTTCCTGCTCCGACGCACTTTTGACCTCCTCCCTTCCTTCCGCCCGTGGCGCGCTGCCGCTGGCGGCCGACTAGGACGAGCTCGGTGGCGCACGCCACTACCTCTCCAATCTCGGCGTGGCCGTGATGCCGTAGCAGGCGGTGCGGGCCTCCACGCCAGCTCCCGTGGCGGCGACGAGGTCTCGGCACGGAGCAGGGCGCATCCTCCGCGGGTGCATCCCATTGGCCGAGCCCGCCTCTCCTCGAGCTTCTCGAGCTCGCCTCCTGGAGGACGCCGGCGAGCACCGCGCGGTGCAGGAGGAGGCCGGCGAGCTCCGGGCCGTGGTGAGGAGGAGCATCACCTCGACTACCTCTCATTGACTGACGGCGCGCCGCGGTGGCGGCGGCGGCTCAGCCTGCCTCGCCCCACCTTCGCTCCAACGCCACTCCGGCGGCGCGGGCAGGATGCAGTAGGGGGTGGCGGCGTATCCTCGTTTTCGAGTACGAAGACGGCGGCGAGGGGCGGCCTTCCCTTCTCCACCCTCGCGGCCGCCATTGGGGAGGTGGAGCGCGCGGTTCGAAGCCGGACGCGCGAGGCAAGGACGGCGGGCCTCCTCGCTTTGCGTTCTCCGCTGCCTCCTGGATTTGAAAGGAGACGGGAGAATCCACTTGTTTCAGTAGGCTTCCAATACGCCGGTGCAGACCTTTTTCCTGAAAACATCAACGCAAAAGGCTTAGCGGTAGTTTTTACACCAGTGCAGATAGTCTAACAGTTTAGGATTCCCGGCGATTCGGTCCGTGGGTTGGGTTCGGCCCGTTGGCTGACCAGACAGACAGGCCGCAGGCGGGAGCGGCGGCGGTGCCGGTGAAGCCTCCTCGGCGCCCGCGGACGGTAGAAACGGAACCCGCACCGCAAGGCAGGCCGACCTCGGTCTGCCAGCACGCACGCGAGGGGAGGAAGGCAATACCTGTCGCGACGAACCCCTGCCAAGGTAAAGGCTTTCTTCTCATGTTTGGCCGCGACGTTAGATTCTGCTGCTCCCAGTACCGCGCTGCGTAAAGATGACAACGATGGTAATGCACTGTCCACTCCAGCCACCATGTCTGGCCGCTTCGTTAATTAGGCAAAAGCACTTGGTCGGAAATGAACACGGCCCTGACGGCGTCCCCCAAAACGCACAGGAAGTAGGTAGGGGCACACCAACAGAGCATCAAAAGGCCACACACAGCACGAGGAAAAGACGCGCGGGTTTTGTAAAATGCGCGCCCTGCCGACGCTTTGCTGCCGCGGTAGAGAGGATTTGACTCTTCCCGAGAGAATTTGTTGTATGCCATTGGAAAATGTAACTTATGAGCCCTGTGTCATTAAAAATTAGAATGTGAGCTATGTGCTATTGGTTTACAATTTTCATTCCCTACATGTCATTCCCGTCAGTCTGGCCGTTACCCACACCGTTTGGCTCTGTGGGGCCCGCTCGTCAGTTGGTGAAGGGGGAAAATCCCCATCCTGCCGCGCGATGCCGAGTACGCCCTTGCTTTCTCGGTCCCTCCGCCGCAGCCGCGCGCCCTGGTTAGACCTGAGCATTCCACGGGCCGCCGGGTTCGCCGCCGAAAAATCCGGTTTTCGGAGAGAAAATCGCCGCCATCGGACGTCCCAGCGGCCGCTGGCCTCGGCGCCATGGCGCGATTTTGTAGTGTAAAGTAACTAAAACAGCATTTCGGCCGGGCTCGGGCCAAAAATTTTCGCTTCAAGATCTCCGCCCACGCCCGCCCAAGAAGATCCGGGGCGGCTCGGGCCGCGGCCGGGCCAAAAATGCTCAGGTATAGCCCTGGTGTCGAGGACAGCGACGGGGTGGAGGAGGACGCGAGGCGGTGACGGCGCGCAAGGAAGACACGGTCGGGGCCTGGCGCAGCAGGGGTGGTGGGGACCGCGGGCATCGCTCGAGCCCGGCGGCCGGGCGGGGTTGGGAGGTGGGAGGCGAGGAAGAAGTGTGGGGGAGGAAGTGCTGCCTCCCCTCATCGCCCTTCCTTTCCCCTCCGCGCAAGCAGCCTCGCCGACGCCTCCTGCCTCCGCCTGGAAGGAGATCGAGCGCCGGCGGGCCTCGATTTGGCGCGGTCTGGCACAGATCGACCACCGCCGCCGCCGGCGGCCTCTCGAGCCGCGCAGCCCCACGTCCTCGGGCGGCCTCTCCCTATCCTCTCTGCTCCACGGCTGGCAGTGCGGTGGTCGAGCCGGCGACGGTGAGCTGCTCCTGCTGCTCGTGCTCGGTTGAGATCCTGGCGAGTGCGGGCGTCCGTCGTTAGCCGCGGCTGCCGTGCCGGATCTCGCACGGCACCGGCGCGCATCCAGGCGAGGCAGGGGCGGAGAGCAAGGGGGCCGCGGGGCTCGGCCGGCTGAGACGGAAGAGCAGAGACCCTGCGGCTGTGCAGGGCATCGCCGAGGCATCGGCGGAGCTCGTCAAGCAGAGGAGCTGTGATGCGCCGCACCACCAGGTGTCGGGCGCGTGAGGAGGAGCGCGGCGACCAGGTGCTGGGATGCGCCACTGCGGTGAGGAAGGGGATTTTTTTCCCTTCACAGACTGACGAGCGGGCCCCACAGAGCAAAACGGTGTGGGTAACGGCCAGGCTGACGGCAATGGCATGTAGGAAATGAAAATTGTAAATTAATGGCACATAGCTCACATTCTAATTTTCAATAGCACAGAGCTCATGTGTCATATTTTCTAATAGCATACAGCAAATTCTCTCTTTGATTCCCCCGTCCGGAGACGAGACGAAGAAGGCGGCGGCGGCATGGGCGTCGGCAACCGCGAGCTCATCAGCCAGAGCAGGGATGGGGAACACATCGTCAAAAAGGACGCTGCGATCGCACTGCGCAGCAGATCTGCAGCAGGAGGAGGACGGACACCGCCCCCAGCCTGTCAGCACGTTTGTCGCGTCACTCACCACCTTGTTTGTTTTTTACTTCACATGCATCATGCTTTACTAGCTGCTGCTCTACTAGTGTAATTCAGTTTTACCACCTGACCACTCTTTTGTTTCGTTGTCATCATGGTCCGTGATTATGCCTCGTCGCTTCCGTTAGTGATGCCTACTGCCTATAGTCCATGATGCTGGAAATTCAACCTTACCCTTGTCTTGGGTTCGGTCATTGCTGCTGCGGTGCTGCCGCATGTTTGATTCTGTCATTCACCATGATCATTTGTGCCGTGCACCGGAACGCACTGCACAATCATCGCTAACTACATTCTTGCCCATCTTCTCAATGGCTTCTGGTGATATCATTAGGTCTCTGGCAGACGGAACATGTTCCTTGCCTCGTTGCCTTTGCCCTCTCCATGAGGATAATGGGTGTGTTTAGTTCTCGAATTGGGATGCAAAATTCTGATTTTGGGTGAAAAACACTGCTCCAAATCGAAAAGCACCGTAACACTTTTCGTTTGTTTGCGGTAAATATTGTTCTACCATGGCTAATCCAGCTCAAAAGATTCGTCTCAAAGACATCCAAACTGTGTAATTAGTTTTGATTTCATCTACATTTAGTACTCCATGCACGTGCCGCATTTTGATGTGATGTTTGATGTGATGGGGAATCTTCGTAAATAATTTTGGAGAAGTTGACGTATCTTCAGCTTTGGTCCCTGGCCTGTCTGACGCAGATTTCTGCAAGAATGATGGCCTGAACCGAAGAATACGCATCCAATGCTTGACCGACACGCGGTCCTTTATAAATGGGAGCATAAAACAATCCCTCGGCCTTTGGTCCACAAAATAAAACAATCTCAAGGCTTCAGCACACGCATCATGTATTTTTTCAAATCACAGGTGAAGATTAGGTGTGTTTAGAAGCTCAAATTTTTCCAAAACATCCCATCATGTATCACATCTCATCACATCACCTCTCACTATTCATCTGACGCTACAGTATATTTTACACTAATTTTGATCAGAATTGCCAAACTTTGCCCAAACGTTTGAGCTCTAAACACACCCTAAACCAAAAAGAAATTCCACAGGCTTTTCCTTCATAATAGAAGCACTCTACCAGATCTAAACTTCGGTTACAGACAGACAACACCAAGTTACCATCGGCGGCAAACTTCAGGCACAGTCTCCTCATATTACCATTGTCAATCAAAAGGTACAATGCACTCCTCACCCGCATCTTTCTCCTTTTCAAGAAAGGCGAGATAGCTCGCGCTCGCAGACTACTTACTAATACAAGCAAAAGAATGTATCATCAATCTTTGCGTTTGCTCCTTCCTCTACACTCCATTCCCGGACCAACTTCATTTGCCAAGTGGCCGCTTTGAACAATTCATGGAGATGTAGTAGGGCATCAATCCTAATCTGGAATCTGACCCCACAAATGCTAAGTTCACGACCTAATCGATCAACCACATCTACTCGAAGTCGATACTTACAATTCAACTCTGCGCATGGGTTTGGCAACCTTTTTGGCAATCACCTTCAAATAGATTGCTTGGAGAAGTAGGCTAAGCAGTGGGAGAACAAACTGCCTCGACCGCAACCCTTTTCGTCGCGTTCGGGCAGGGATCCCCTCCAAAGTTCTCGGGGGAGATAGCGACGACACACCTTTGTAGGCCAATGCATTTCTGTTCACATGAAACATAACATGGTGTTATGAAGCTAAATAACACAGCAAAGTTCATGCCCCAGTTTTTTTTAAACAGGGTGATAACTGAAATGGCCAAAACAATGAACCAACCTTCTCGACAACAGTGTGAGAGTTAGCTGAATGGCAATCTCCTTGCTGGAAACTTCCGCAAGTTCCCATAGGTGTCCCAAAGCTTGCAAATTTGATGGCAGAAATAGATTGCCCAGGTGCACATTTTAAGTGCACTTTGGCCCTGTGGTACTCACGTTCACCATAGCTCTCAATCTGCCACTTCTTGATATTTGGATGATCCTCAGATACATCAGCACAGACACTTGACACTGACCTCTTCACAAGAGCAATCTTCGATGAATCCCCACCAAGTTCCTCAAAAACAACCAGCAAATTTCTTGTGGGTTGCAGCCAGGATCTTGGCACATGATACCTGCAGGTACCAATTTGAAATGTTAAAAAGCATCTCATGAACAAGCAGAACCATAATAGTCAAGAAAAGGTAAAAAAAAGAGAGAGAACAAAAACACTAGACAGTGCAGTATGAATTTCAATACTGGACAAAGATGGAAGTCAAGAGGTAGTAGTAGGGAAATTCAAATGCTGTTACAAATGTTCTTACCAGCGTTGTGTGGGCTGACCGCAGCCTGCTTGACACTTGGGTGCCCGGAATGTCCCCATGTAACTGCATCCTTTACAGTCCCCATTCATATGCTGTCCAGTAACGTCCAATGCTTTGTCCATTTATCCAGATTTGGCCCTTGCCCATGCTACCCATATCCAGAGCCAGTGGCTCATCCCCACTGGGAGTCTCAAAGTAAGCCTATGAAGAGGAAATATATCAACAATGGGGGTGAAAATGTAGCCACAAGCAAATTGCGGTGTTGGCATTGCAATGTTTCCATACCCTATACCAGGACAATGGCTGTTGGTTTTGGGCTAACGATCCTTGCATCCATTCAACTGAGCTTGAGCCTTGTACGGAGTTCAGGTTCATCTGTTCACCTTTCAGGCCAACCTATAACATGGAGAAAGGCAACTTTACTTTCTTTCTTAATAATCCATTAATTGATGAAGGTTTGTGATGTTAAACGTACCTGATAGGACCAAGTCTGCCAAGTGAGGTCTCGTGAACCTTCATCCAACCCATGAAGGACAACAGGTCCAACAACGCCAGTGTTCCATGTCTCATAATGCACTCCAACATTCTATATCAGGTAAAAAAAATTTGAATAGTCATATACTAGGTTATAAGCTGAGTATATACAGATTCACACAGTAATGAGGGGACGGACCGGCAATCCACAGGCAACACTCAGTAGTGCAATTTTATTAGTACCCGCTTGAAGGTTAGCATTGCCATTATATTTAATTCTTCGATCTTCCCTGGTACCATAAGCAGAACCTACAGCAGTAAAGAAAACATGATTTATTCACAAACTATGTTCCATGACAGTAATGTTCAGAAACAGGCGTTTTTTTCACAGTACATACCTTGAAGCTGTCCATTGATAAAGATATGCAAGGTATGACCAGCAGATTGCACACTGAGAGACAGAGGCTTGCCACCTTGTAGAAAGTTTTCAGATGGGCTAATCTCAACACTGTAGACAATGATTAAAGCTTTTCAGATACAAAATACAGACTTCCATAACCAAGAAATCCAAATAAATTATTCAGAAGGGGACCTCTTTTTAGATTATTACATTTGTATGAATTGATATCTGCGAGACATGAATTACCTGGTGATGTACCACAGATAGTCACTGCTGTCTCTCGTGACATTAAGCTGCTCAAGCAAACCAGTTGTCGTGAGCAATGGAGCAGCTGCCAGAGAATCGACCTCCTCATCATACCTCTCCCACATCATTGAGGAGGCCCCATCTGCCCACATTTGCATTTGAGATGTCTGAACACCAACCTGCAGAAACAAACAATTTTGAGTAGATAAGCAAGTTATCATACAGTTGTTGCAGAACAAAAGGGGAAGATGCCAGAAGCGGACAGCATACCATAGTCAAACAAAAGCATAAATGAAACTTACTGTTGCACTGAAAAACTACATTCTTGCAGTCAGGAAGGATGCTGATTGACCAAGGGAAGGCTGTAATGCTCATTGTTGAACACAACTTTCATAGGAATTAGAATTGTAGTTTGCAAGGAAAGCAGCACAACCAGATGGAGATCGGAAGACATGGGCCTGAAGTATAGATGGTATATATCAGTGACATATCAACCCATCTATGATTTATGGTTCACTGTGGAGAAAGGACAACCAAGACATACCTCTTGCATGGTTCCAAGGGTAGTAATTGCCAGGTCAACAGAAACCAAAGCCTGCTCACATAACTTGACAGCTCTGTGGAGTTCTTTTAGATGACTGTGCTTTGGTTCTCTAACAAGTCCTGGACATAACAAAGCAGAGTATGAGTACCAATAACCACAGTTATACAAGATATATATTCTACAAAATGCACTTACAGGTTAAGTCGGATTGGGACCAATATATTTAGAATATATAGATGAAATATTTTAAAAATAAATATATCTGTACACTTTATAGAGATATAACTGGCACACATCCACACAAAAAGTACCAAATTGATTCCTAGTAAACTTACCATATTCATCAATTGGAGCATCATAATCATAACTTGTAGTGATGAAGGGACCCCCAGCAGTACGTCCAAAATTTGTTCCTCCATGATACTTCATTGACAAAAACAGATAAAACCACCAGCCATGAGTATCTCACAACAGCAAGCATGAAATAAACTTCTCAAGTAAATATAATGTACATAACATTCTTTTTCATGACATACCATGTAGTAATTGATAAATGAACCACCCTTTTGTACAAATCGAGCAACGGCAAATGCAAGGTCTTCAACCGGTCGCTGGCGGATGGTCCCACCAAATTCTGTGAACCTAAAATGTTGTGACCATTCATTTTAGGGCAGATGCTGAAAATACTAATGCATACGACCACTGAGAATAAACAGCAACTGAATCAGAAAAATAAAAACTGAATGAATCAATGCCTAACTTCCAAAAATGGAAATGAGAGGACAAAACTTACCAGCCACTCCAAGCTTCAGTCCACATCATAGGCTTGTAAGGCTTGTTAGGAGAAAATGCATCACAGTAGAAACCATTGCATGCATTGATCTGTTAAAACAAGTAGAATTAAATTTCAAGAATTGGTTGATACAAGATAGATGATACAGTAGACATTCGTCTAAATCAAAAGAGAGTTGACATTAATTTGATTTGGTCTTCCAAATGCTTACAGAATATGCATTGAGATTCGTCTCATTATTACGAATTATGCGACTAATAAAGTGTAGAACACAAGCATTTAGACAGAACTCATAAGTGGCATTCTTTTCATTAGAACTGGGGATGAGCCCCATATATTGATTAGGGGAACCATGACAATATCCTTTTTTTACAGGAATTATACTATACTGCATAAAGTAAAGAAAGATAACAGCTAAGTACCTAGGCACATTATCAGAAGCACACGAGGATCAGCTTACTAATTGACTACCAATTGACAATAAGATTCACACAGTGCAAATGCGAAATAGAGTTATTGGCATAGGAGGATTACTGTACCACTGGATCTGGTGCATCCTCCTCCTTGCACATCACCCACGGCACACCAGTGCCCAGTCCGACAGCCATCTTTGCAGCCCAATTGATAACCTGCAGCACCAAACTCTTTGCCTTCCGGCCCATACTCATTTTCAATCTGTGCAACGAAATAATAGTCAACATATGCAAATTAAGACGAACAATCATTATCCACAAAATGCTAATTTCAGAGTTGTAAACTAGCAAAGCGCTCAAACATTAAATATGGTGATAACAATAATCCAAAATCTCAAAGCATATTAGCATGTTGTAGAAGGTGCATTTGCTTATCACCATATGCAGTAACTCAAGGATAAACCTTTGCACCAAACTATGGATAATGTGTATACACTTGTACAGTTATACTCGCCTGAGATAGGATAATAGGGCCACCTTGGGAAGCAAAGAGGTTTTCACTCTTCATCATTCCCACAATTTTCTCAGTAAAACCCTGCATTGCAGTCTGCAAACAAAAGGCAACATTACAAACATGGAAAGATAATAAGCATCTCCAACTAGATCCAGAAATGTTGGTGACCTCACGGACCCACCTTGAAAGGTTCGTTATCTGTCCTGAAGCTGATTCCTGGTACATACTTCAACCAAACTGGGAAGCCGCTACGAAATTGACGGAACAAAAGTCAAAAGACAGGCTGCATGCACATACACAAAAACAGGAAAACGGTAATACTCCATTTTACAGAGATGTTTTCAGGAAATGGAGGGATACCCGAAATTCCACTCGCCACAAATATAGGGACCGATGCGGAGATGTACAAACAGCCCGGCCTTCTGGACAGTCTTTACGAACCTGACCAAATCGTACCTCTCTTCGAAATAGTACTGCGAGAAAATAGCATTGGAATCATGTGTGACTTGATAATGACAGCGGAATGGAAGAGCTGAAGAGGTGTTAAATTTCTTACATTTCCAGGAGTAGGCTCATGTCCATTCCAAAAGACATAAGTCTGAATCACATCCAAGCCTCCATCTTTAGCCTTCTGAATCAGCCCTTCCCACATCTGATTAAGAAAAGCGACAAGAATCAATCACTATAGCATCAATATATTCCACAAAACTACCCAAAATGGTTCCTTTTGTCAAAAAAATTCTTGAAATAACAACAAATTATCCCAATGCAGAGCAACAAAGAACCAAGAAACATGGTTGCTGGGGAGAAGAGTGAAACGGAAGACAGGACCCCGATAAAATCTCAAAACCCTTCTTTTTGTAATCCCGTCCAAGAAACTGCCCAAATTGCTTTCCAGAACATTGCATATCAAGAAACCGTCGACCACAGCCACAACCCATCTAAAGAAGCTCCCCGGGAAAGAGGAAAAAGGAAAAGATTTTGAGGAATGCAGTTACATCGGGGGTGCTCCTGGGGTAGTGTATGGATCCGGAGAAGAGAATCCGCCTCTGGCCGTCGATCAGCACCGCCTTCTTGTCGTAAGTCACCGCACATTCGGCGGCCGCCAGCACGGCCACTGCCACCGCGCAGCCCAGCAGGGCAGCCGGCCACCGCCTCCCATAGCTAGCCCCCACTCCGAGAAGGTGGTCAAAGAAGAAGACCACGCCACACACACACTGAGAGTGTGCGAGTGTACGTGCGAGACCGTGGTCTTCCCTCCAGCACCACCTCCTCCTCGGCTCCTCCTCCTTGAGACCTCCCCTTTCTTGGATTCTAGGATTCTTTGGAGGTGGGCTCTTGCTCTTGGGGGGAGTGACAGTGGGTGGTAGCAGGTAGCTGCTCGTCTCCAGTGAAGCTTTTGGCGTATGGTGGCTATTATAATGGCTCCTCCGTCTGCTGCCCTCTGTCCGCGTAGCAAGAGGGACAGAGGGGGAGGCGCGGTCGAGCGGAGGACGGAAAAGTGGCTGCATGTGGGCGCCGGCTAGCCGCGGCCCGTGTGTGTACGGGTGCAGCCGGGCAGGGCGCCGGACAGTAGGGAAGCAGGAACAGTACAAAGATGGGCAGCTCATCATGGTGCGGGGTGGCCGGCCACCGTGGCCGCCTCCTCCCTGCGACTGCGATCTAAATTCTGACAGTGGGGGCCCGTCTCGTCCTTCCGTCGCAATTCGTTCAGAAAAGCCCCAGGGGTGGGGCCAGGTCACTACTAGTCAAAACTGATTTCAATGGAAAAGTCAAAGCTGTAAGAGTAGAAATTATTGAGGACCAGCTTTCTTACTTTGTTTCGTTGGGTAGATTAGCACTTACCTAAGACATTGTTTAAGTTGGATACACGATGATTCCTTCAAAACTGCACGCATTGGACTTGGAAGGAATTGACATGAAACTTGGTACTATATTTTTCACTCAAATCCAACTGAACTGGAAGAGATTTGTGTTCCCCAAATGAAGTCCTAACAAAAGTCTCCTTATTGATTCATTTGGAAGTTACTGAGTAGAACCTAGTAGTATTTGTTTTCCTAGATAAGGCAGGCACGTTGTCTTTGGCAGCCACGCAAGTGATGCATGCTGTCCGGCCATCAGCCACCTGCAGTTTGCAACCCCGGAAGTGCCCTGTTTTTGGCGACGAGTGTGTTTAGAAGCCTAAATTTTTTCAAAAAACATCTCATCATCTATCATATTTACACCAATTTTGATCGAATCACAATTTTGTCTAAACGTCGCCTAAACACACCCGACAACGAGTTCGTTACTGGCCTGTCAAAGCATCTTTTCTGTGACCCGAAACGGGTGGGTTGTTGGGGGAAGTCCCGAGGAGCTAGGTTTCGGTGAAACGAAAACGATGGGTTCCTCCGATCCTGCCTGTGCGGTGCAATTGCAAACGGGCAGAGGCCTTTCAATTCGGCCGTCAGGCGTAGATCTGCAAGGCTCTCAGCACGTCGAGTTTTGATGGGAGATTTGTCCCCAGATCAGAAGCCTGCACGTTCATTCATTCTACTAGCTCGGAAGGAATCTACTATACGGCCAAGCACTCTAGGAGTCTACTAGTAGGTGCAGATAAGTTGCCGTAGCGCACCGCCGTAGTGTTGTTGTTGCTCAGCAACGTGTCAGCGTCGACGAGGATATATAGGACAACACTACACGATGGGCACAAGGCACCACACGTATCCCACCTACAACTAGAAAACTCCCAGCAGCAAAAGCATATCGGGAGCTTTCGTAAAGCTAGGTGTAGGCGATGGATGGATCGATCGATTTGAAGTTGAAGGGCAGAAAAGGTGGCGATTCCTGGTGGGGGGAAAGAAAAACGGTTGCGAGTTGAGGGGAGTGGAGCGGTGGTGGATCGATCGATTCGAGGGACCAACGGAACGGACGGGGGCGCGTAGTAGCAAGCAGCAGTGCTCCGGCCGGGGCATTCCCCGTGATCGATCCAGAAATCCAAGTGGCCGAACGGCAAGCGTACGCGTGCGCCGCCCGTGCCCCGTCCCTGTCTGCTTCTGGACTTCTGGTCTCTTCAGTGCGCCGCGCATGCTAGCTCGGCGTGTGCGCGCGGCGTCCCTGCCGCTCTTGCTCAGTTGCTCGTCGTCGTCGTCGGTCGGTCTCCTGCCAAAAAGTTTGGTCGCGCACGGCGGTGGGGGATAAGATGACGACGCCTTTTGCGTTTGGAGGCTCTCTCGGGAACGGAGACGTCTCGCTCGCGTTAGCGTTATCCGAGCGCATGCAAAAGGACAGAATGTCTGAGACGATGCATGGCAGGATCTCATCGTCAGTATACCAGAGATACTAGTGTAGGAGTAGTCCGTACATAATACGCGCGGTATGCATCAAGTCAGGGGCGCGCGCCGTCCACGCTCCGTATATACGGAGTAGTGGAGTATACATTGAGTATACATTTTCCTTTTGTCATAAGTTATGTACAACTCGCCTTTACAGAAAAATTATGCACACAACTTGTCGTGTACGTAAAAATTTATGCGTACAATTCGTCGTTAAAGTAAAAATTATACGCACAAGTTATTTTTCAAACAATTATGCATACAAGTTGTACGGATAGATTATGCGTGTCATCAAACTTATACTAAAAGATTATCTGACAAAAATTTATTACTCGAAATTATGCGTCCAAGTTATGAGTACGTGGGAAAAAAAATTAAAAAAAAAAGAGAAAATCACCACGGGAGGGAACCGGTCGCTAGATAGAAGGCCCCGGCGCCTGGCTGGACCACGCACGCGCCCAGCCTTTTTTTTCGCAGGTCGTTTTCATCTTGTTTGGTGAGACGCCACCACCACCACCACTCTGTTGGACGGATGGAGAGACTGATCGGTGCACACACTGAGAGGAGGAGGAAGAGAGGGATTAGCAAATCGAAAAGCCAGGTCGGTCCACCACTTGGGACGACGAGAGTCCTTGTCGAAAAAAAAAGAAAAGAAGTGACCATGCACAGTCCCACACATGACAGTGGCACACATATCTCCGTCCCGACACAAGCTAGTGACAGAGCCGGTAATCCACAGCTGTTAATTAATTTCTTGGTATTTACAGCCCCACCGCCGGTACGGTAAGGTAAGTAGGACAGGCCACGTAGGACGTCAGTCGGTCACAGCGATCCGCGTTCCGTGGCAGGCAAGCAGAAGCAGGTGATGGCCACATGGCCGTGCAGAGGTCCTCCGATAGTCAGTGGACAGGTCAATGAGGCAGTCAGCCCCATGCCATGTGGGCCTCCTAGTCCTTGCCACTGAGCAGCGCTCGTATTCTACCGCGGCCGCGGGATACAGCTCTCGTACACGGTGCAGCCGCTGGGCGCTGCGGCTGGTTTCCGCGCGGTCACATGCGCGTCCATGCCATGGGCGGCGGCAGGCAAGCGACCCGACGCCGATGCCGCCGAAAGCAGAGGGCGTATCCCGCAGGTCCCGGCGCCCGGCACGGCGGGGACGGGATGATGACGCGCGCACACAGGTCTTTGCCCCCCTGAACGCGCGCTGAATCAGGCGGGAACGAGGAGGGGCTCGTTAAAAGCGTCGCCTCCTCCTCCTGGTGCTTGGATTTAGGAGGCCAATGCACCATCACGATGTCGCTCGCTCGCGCGTGCCACCCCCGTTCCTGCAACACCGAGTACTACTGTAAGCAGGAGCACTTGCTACCGGACAGGGCCGTCCCCCGATAATATAATATTTTAATATAACGATTATGAAATCAAATCTCTAAAGTCAATCTCTATCTCCGTAAGCACTAATCAAGTATTAATAAATTACAAGTCTGCATCTGCAAGACTGCAATCAAATTCATACATTTGCAGTTTTGCCGTGGAGCACTAATCAAGAAGACGAGAAGGGCACGGTGTCCCTGAATCGATGTTCGCTAATACCCTAGTCGCCGACGTCGTCGCCTCGTCTTCTCTCGTCTCGTGTCGTTCGTGCGTGAAGTCAGGCAACGTATCACGGATGGAGTACTACCGCCTGTCATGTGTACACTTACTATGCCTCGCCTACCAAGACGCAGGCGCGGTAGAAAGGGCGTAAAAGACCTGCACCGCCGCACGGTAAGGGCAACGGCACGAGACCGTAAAGCCACATTCACGGCGCCTGCAACGTAACCCAAGCGTTACGGCAAACCCATCCATCCCAACCACCCCGTTCCCTTGCGGTCTCCGACGGAAGAAGGCACCGCACGGGAGGCGGACTGCGAGGCGGAGGCGGGCGGATGCGTAGTGGCGGCTGCGAGTTCGAGCCAACGCTCGGCAAGCGGCGTCCTGGAGACCTCGGCGGCGAGGAAGGCTCGATCTGGGCCGGCTGCCAAGGCTCGATCTGGGCAGGCATGTCCTCTGCCTAGATCTGAGGAGGTTGGAGGTGGTGGAGGGAAGGAAGCAGTGAAGAACTGCGAAGGGCGGCCGGGAGAACCAAGGAAGGGCAAGGGGAAGCGGCGGCGTGGGTCGAAGGAAGTCCGGCAGTGGGAGCAGGCGCATCTGGGTGGCGGACGAACCACCTCGGAGGAGAGTTCGACCGGTTGTTCGGAGCGGCGGCGCCGACGGCACAAGAGGTACAAATCTTCCTCACGTCCTTCACCCTTAGGCATGGTGTAGTAGCGATATGCAACAACTCGATTGAGGCGACTTGGGGACGAGGAGGCGAGGGATGGCCTTCCCTTTGTTTTCTTCCACTGACATGAATCAATTGAGAGCAGCCCACAAGTTAAATTCGAAACTTTGTAATCTTCATATAACAAACTTGTAGCTAAACCGATAGATTTATGCGAATCGATAGATTTTCATGCGGTCGAACTTGTTCAAGCAACCCCGAGGCTAAATATGAGTCCGCTTTTCTTTTCATAGAACCTCTCCGGTGTTCTTTGAGTGCATTATTTGTCCCGGTTGTACACAATGTCAATTACTTTAGTGCCACCCACAGTGATTTAAAATGAGCTCTCACTAAGGAAATAACAAACATCAAAAGACAACAATGGTAGCTAACACAAGGAGAGGTGGCTTGTCTCTGTTTTTTTACACGTGAGATCATCGAGTCATACCTCCACAGGAAATGTTTGACCATTTTACACCACTTGTTTCCATATATTTGATGTGCACGAATCAATCTTAGCTCCTCTTCTGTGACTAAGCCTCTTCGTTTATTCTTTGGGTCTAGAATGTATTTCCATCTGTGTTAAAGGATCATTAGCACAAAAGTGGGAAAAACACTAAGTAGCTAATGAAATTTAATGCAGATTGTCAATGCTATACTGGCCGGATGTTATATAACAAACTTGTAGCTAAAACTTAGTTCTTGAATCAATTGATTTGGAGATCGAATCTGCAACCGAATTGACATTCGGTTGTCGTTCATTTATGTTGGGGCAACTGAATTGCCATCGGTTTATGTTTGCCATATGACATTTATGTTTGAAGTTCTAATTTGTAAATGTTTAAATAGGATGGACCCAAACCAGTCACAGAACACTGGTAGGAATCGCAATTTTGGTGGCAATCCAAACCCTTGTGGGAATCACAATTTTGGCAGCAACCAGAACCCTGGTGGGAATCAAAATTTTTGTGGCAATTCTTCTTCTTACCAGGGACCATGGTATCCTTACCAAGGTGCACCTACTCCCTGGTTGCATCCTAGTGGAATCATGCACCCCGTATCAAATGCACCAATTATGCATCCTCGACCGCAAACAAGTTCATGGATTCCTCCAGTTGACAACCTTGGGGAACAAGCTGATCCTTTTAGTGCAGATGTGGAGGAAGTGGAAGACATAATAACAAGCAATAAAAAAAAGGCAGTCGTACGAAATTGGCCAACTTCACCCCTGAAGAAGATGTCTGCATTGTCAAGTCATGGCTCGAGATCAGCACTGACCCTGTTACAAACACTGGTCAAAAGGGAGAAACCTTCTGGAAACGGATTGTAGAGCGGTACAACGAGACCAAGGGCCAGTATCCAAATAGGTCGCTGAGGTCCTTACAGTGGTGGGGATAAAATAAAACAAGAATGGAAGTTTGCAGATTCGTAGCTGATTGTATTCGTGTCAACGCTAGTGGCACATCAGATGCCGATAAGGTATTGTGCCCATGTTGTCTTTTATGCTTCATCTCGTTCATTTCTTTTTATATCAGTTGACATATATGTTGGACCTTTATGCAGACCAGTGAGGCAGCTGCTACATTTGCTGGTGTTGAAGGTCACAGTTTTCAATTCATGCATTGTTGGGACCTGTTGAAGGATGAGCCCAAATGGCAAGACGTGAACCGGAGAAGTGCACGGATGCATTTGCGGATCTGTTTAGTGATCACATCCCTACAGGTTCAAACACTATAAACCTAGATGATGATGATCCATCTCCAATTGCATCCAGGAAGAGACCAATAGGCAGGGACGCTGCGAAAGCTGCCCGAAAGAAGAATTGTTCTTCCGGATCGACGTCCTCTTCTGAGTATGCTTCGAGGATGCAAGAAATTTCCCTGCAAAAGATGTCTATATGGCAAGATGAAAATACTAAGAAAGGGGACCGTTTGACCGACTTGCCACCATAGAAGAAAAGAGGTATGACGAGTTGCATGAACATAACAAATCCATTTTGCGCCTTGAGCAGGAGAAGATATGATCATGCGCGACAAGCTAGACATGCAGATGCGGGAGAAGGAGAGGGAAAGAGAGGAGAGGGAGAAGGTAGAGGATGAAAGGATTCTTAAGATCGACCTTGATTCATGCACACCAGAGCTTCGGGTCTACTACCAAGCACTTCGTGATGAGATAATGGAGAAGGTCGCAGCTAGTGTATGAAGGAACGGAGGAACGAGCTCGTGAATGTTGTGTGGAAGTCACCTGACTTCCTGTATCTTTGTATTTGTTGTCAATTTATTATTGTGCTGAAGACATTTATTTGTAAACTGTGATTTGTAAACCATATTATGGTGAAGACATTTATTTGTAGACTGTGATTTGTAAACCATATTATGGTGAAGACAATTATGTACGTGGATTATTTGTATTTGTAATAAGTGAAGACAGTATTTCCTTACACAATACTTTATTCCACTTACAATACTTCATTACATTATACTTCATTACATGATACTTTATTCCACTTACAATACTTCATTACATCATACTTCATTACATGATACTTTATTCCACTTACAATACTACATTACATAATATTTCATTCCTCTCACAATACTACATCATTCATCATCATCATCCTCATCATCATTCTGTAGCTGTTGTCCAGATCCCAATCTCCTCCATTGGTGCTCAATAAGGTCATTCTGCAGCTGCCAATGTACAGTTTTGTTGCGGAGCTTGTGGTGCGCTTCAACAAATTTTTTCCTTTCAATGGTACGAGTATAGGGAACGACAAGGTCTCCCATTTGGTCGAAGTTTCTGTTTCTTACACCTCGTCCTTCATCCTCCACAACCATGTTGTGCATAATGATACATGCCATCATGATGTCTCTAATATTGTCACGGTCCCAACCATATGCGGGACCTCGAATCACAGCCCATCTTGCCTGAAGGACACCAAACGCCCGCTCTATGTCCTTCCTAGCTCCTTCCTGGCAAGATGCAAAGTGTCGGGTCTTCGGCTCCATGGGGTGACTAATTGTCTTGACAAAACCTGTCCATGGCGGGTATATTCCGTCCGCAAGGTAGTACCCCATGTTGTAAGTGTTCTCATTAACAGTGAATGATACGGGAGTGGATTGACCCCTTAGGAACGAGGAGAAAACAGGTGACCTATGAAGCACGTTAATGTCGTTGTTACTACCTGGCATGCCAAAGTAAGCATGCCAGATCCACAGATCTTTTGACGCAACTGCCTCAAGGATCATGGTAGGATGTTTACCATGCCCTGTGAACATCCCTTTCCATGAAATTGGACAGTTCTTCCATTCCCAATGCATGCAATCAATACTACCCAACATCCCTGGAAATCCACGCTCCTCACCGATTTGTAAGAGCCTGGCTACATCGTCCTCATTTGGGGCCCGTAGGTAGTAATCTCCGAATACTTGAATTACAGCCTTACAAAAGTGTTGTAAAGATTGACGAGTTGTGGACTCAAAGAATACCAACATACTCATCGACGGCATCAGCAGGGAGACCATACGCAAGAATACGGAGGGATGCAACAACCTTTTGAAGACCAGTCAGTCCAACTTTGCCAACAGCGTCATACCTCAATGTGAAGTAGGGATCTGCTGCCATCACACCATCCAATATTCGTAGAAAAACATGTCTTCGCATGCGAAACCTGAACATAAATATATGTGATGTTAATAAAAAGTTTTAGTATGAATCGATGATAAATTTACTCATACCTTCTACGGAATTGAAAGTCGTTGTACACAGGCTGCTCATCAAAGTAGTCCTCACGGATCCTCTTATCTCTGGCCGCATGATCTCGTGGACGGACGTTTGCTTCATCACCACGCCCGTGTCCGACGAGAACCTTATGCTTCCCATGTCATCCGGATGCATGCCTTCCTCCTCGTCATCAATCATGGTGTAGAAGTCGTCATCACCTTCTTCTACCATCCTCCAATACTTTGCTAAGGTGGTAGAACTTTGGTTGCCGGTCATGGCTGTGTGAAATGGAACGAAGTGAAACAATGACGAAGGGATCGATGATATACGCTGCTGGCCACACGGAAGGACACTCACGAGCACACAAGCTGCCATGCAAGGTGCGGATGATGCCTGTCACTCGATTTTCCAGTCAAAACTCCACTCATGATCTGAGCAAGCATGCAGCAAAAAGCAAGAGAATATATGCTCCCCGGACACAATGCAAAAGGTAAAGTGAATATATGCTCTGGCCACAAGCATGCGTCTTCCATGCACGAGCAGCAAAACCTCACGTACAGAGGTCACCGGCCAAGCAAGCCAGCCGCATGCATGCATGCATGTTGGAGTTGGAGGAGTTAAAAATTATTTTTTAGTGGAGATGGTAGTTGAAAGTGATGAGTAAAATATGTGGTTGTTGAATGTAGAGTAAATATATAGAGCAACAGGAGTGCGAGAGAAGTTGATGTAGAGTAAAGATTCTTGCTGACGTGGCTGGAATATTCCTTTTAGAGCAGACGGATAGAGTAACGCCAGTGCAGATGGTCTCAGCGGCTTAGGCCCATGGGTGGCGCCGTGCTCCCTTCTGGGACGGCCCTGCTACCGGATCTCCTTGAGCAATCCTACACCTTTCTTGTATACTGTCTACTCTACGTGGTCTCGTACTGACGATGAATAATGACGACGGAGTTCGCTTCAACCCCACTGTCGATCATACACCCCGGGTACCCATGCAAGGAAGTATGAAGACGGACTCCTACTAGAATTCCCCTGTAATCCTACTAGGACTCGTTCCGTGTAATCATACTATGACTCCTACCTTGTAACCGACTAGGAACCCGCTCCCTGGACTATATAAAGGAGGGCCGGGAACCTAGCCGGGCATCTCAACCAACACCAAGCGCAGGGCACATCGCGCGGCTCGTCGCGCGGCTCGTCGTCGACCATTCGCCACGCCGCGTCAGTGCTCGGCACGCCGCGCTGCTCGTCGTCGACTACTACGCCACGCCGCGTGCCCGGGTGCCTCGACGCGCTCGTCGTCGACTATTAGCCACGCCGCTGGCGGCGTCCGGGTGCCTCGACGTCGCGCGGCTCGTCGCTGCTGCCGTCCACTACGCTCGCGTGCCCGGGTGCTCAAGACGTCGGCTGCTCGTCGACTACTTCGCCACGCCGGCGCGTCCGGTGCCTGACGTCGCGGCTCTCGCCGTCGACTTACCGCCACGCCGTCCCGGATGTCTCGCCACGTCGCGCGGCTGCGCTCGCTGTCGTCGACTGCGCGCTGCGCCTGTGTGCGACGTCAGCTCGCGCTGCGGCGGCTCGTTGTCGATTACTGCTTACGCCAGGCGATCGGGTGCCTCGCCGTCGCCGACTACTTCGCCTATCTTTGTGCGACGGGTGTTTCGGCTCGCTCGGCTCGTCGTCGACCACGTTGTCTCGCCGCCGACTTCTCGTCGGCTTGCCGGCCGACTGCTCGCCAGGCGCCGCCGCCCGCTCGCGCTCGACTCGCGCGCCGCCGACTTGTTGTCCGGCCGCATCGGCTCTACTTCGCCCACGCCGCGTATCGCGACTACTTGTCTCGCGGCAACACCGGCTCTACTGGTACACCGCTCGATCTGGTCAAACTTCAACAACAATCGCTGCGGCTCCATCTCCGACCGCCATGGCTTCATCTACAAGACCGCCCTAGCGGTATGACTAAAGTCATTTATTTAAATGATTGTTTTTCTTCTTTGGCTTGTCTTCCATGCGCAGACAAACACGCCAAGGACTACCCGTCTGCATGCTTCTACACGGGAACTACCCTTCGAACTGCACACAATTTCAAGTCCGCCACTTACTGGCACAAGTCGACGCCAACCGCATCTAAAGTCCGCTACCAACTCGACTCAAATTTAAATGATTATCGCTTTTTTTTTTTGGCTTGTTCTCCTCATCATGTAGGACAACATGCCGACTACTCATCGGTGTACGCTTCTCGACGGGTTTTTCACGAGGGCTACACTCTACTGACTACTCTTGGGGTATATCTATCAAGTCACCACGAGCCTACTTCATCAACCCGGGGCCTATCCCAACGAGGCAGCTTCTAAAGTCCGCTCCGGTGGCAAACGTGCCTTGGGTCCGAAATCCATGGCCTGTACTCAAGTCGTCGACTCGGTCACCTTCAAGCTCCGCCCGCCAAGAAACGTCACGTCGGTGTCGAGGATTGTTAAACTCGTATCTAGGATCTCTAGCAGTAGAAGTAGATGGATAAACACTTAATTAACAAAGATTGACTTAAACCTAGGACTAAAACGCATCTACCGATCTAAACCCTAACCTAGAACCCTAACAGGAACACTAGCTACTAACACAGAGGGGTAAGGAGCACCGACCATCAGTGAGCGCTCCGTCCTTGGTCATGTCGTCGTAGTCGACGGGTGGCATGGTGCAGTGGTCGGCGAGGAGATGGAACTTCCCGGCCGTGTGCTCCTCGAGTAGGAAGGGATGTAGGTGGGGTGTGTGGCGGCGCAGGGCAACCTCGTGCTGCGAGCCGTGGCTCCCACCTTCTCTTTATAGCACTGGCGCCAGGGGCCCACCAACCATGGATCGGTTGGGCGCCCCCGACTAGGGCGAGGTCGAGTCCGACCGGGCCTTTGGGCCTAGTCGGGAGGAGATCGACTAACATTCTCCTCTCGATCTCATCTTAACTTTGCACTTCACCTCTCACTGGTATCCACTTCATCACAAATAACCATCGAGCATGGGTCATCTTAATCGTAATGACAATCAGATTAACCAATCATAATACACTTATCCATTCTGAAGGGTCTTAACTCGGGCCCTATCC
The DNA here is from genome assembly GCA_022644695.1 of Cenchrus purpureus. Taxonomy (NCBI): domain Eukaryota; kingdom Viridiplantae; phylum Streptophyta; class Magnoliopsida; order Poales; family Poaceae; genus Cenchrus; species Cenchrus purpureus. Next base: position 131,427,805 of record CP053465.1, on the reverse strand, counting down.
AGAATCATAGGCTTTCCCTTAAACCCATACCTTAATGTGTTCTTTAAACACACCGGGTGGTAAGCCTTTTGTGAGTGGATCCAAGCATCTCTTTGTACTTATATGCTTCTTATAGTATTATCCTCGACTCTATCTTTCACCACATAGAACTTAATTTCTATGGGCTTGGTAGCATTACTCGACTTGTTGTTATGTGCGTAACATACGCGCGTTGTCGCAAGACATCTTTAGTGGTCTATTTATGCAATCTACCACCTCAAGTCCTGGTATAAATTTCTTTAGCCACATGACCTCGTCCCCGCAACCTCAAAACATGATATAAACTCGTGCATACATCGTAGATGTTGCAACTAGTTCTTGCTTAGAACTTCTCCATGAGATAGCCCTTCCTGCGAGAGTGAACACATATCCAGATGTAGACTTTCTATCATCTCTATCTCCTGCATAATCTACATCTCCTATTATCTCTAGAGTATCCTAGGTCTTCTATAGGTTAGCATGAGGCCTGCAGCCTTGCAAATATCTTAATGCTTTCTTTGCCATCTTCCGATTGTTTCGCACCGGATTAGACCGATATCTTCCAAGTACTCTGTAACAAATGCTAAATCGTATGCGAGTGCACACTTGTGCATACCGTAAGCTACCCATCGTCTGAAGCATATGGAACCGCTTTCATCCGATCGATCTCATATTGGTTCCTTGACACCGATATAGTCCAAACTTTTCGCCCATACGAATAGGAACAGGTGTGGCTTTACTCACATGCATATTATACTTCTTTAGAACCTTTTCTAAATATGCCTTTTGCGATAGACCTAAAACCCCATTTCTTCTATCTCTGAATCAGATGCCTAAAACATACGAGGCTTCACCTAGATCTTTCATATCAAAATTCGAGGACAAAATTCTTTTGTCTCTCAGAAAGGCGACATCATTGCCGCAAGCAAGATATCATCCACGTGATGATTAGGAAATAAATTTCCTCTCTTAAACTTTACATAAACGCAATTGTCCTCAATATTTGCTTTGAACCCAAACTTCTTAATTGTCTCATCAAATTTAATGTTCCACTGTCTTGAGGCTTGCTTTAAGCCATAGATGGATTTTTTCAAGTGACATCCCAAATGTTCTTTGCCTTTCACAACAAAACCTTTGGGTTGAGTCATGTAGACATCTTCATATAAATCTCCATTCAGGAATACCGTCTTTACATCCATATGATGTAATTCTAAATCATAGTGTGCCACCAGAGCCATTATGATTCTAAAAGAATCCTTACACGAGACTGGAGAAAACGTCGCATTGTAATCTATCCCTTCTCTTTGAGTGAAGCCCTTGGCCACAAGACGACCTTTATACTTTTCTATATTCCCTTCAGAGTCATATTTAATTTTGTAGACCCATCTGCAGCCTACTAACTTGGCTCCTTTAGGAATTTCTACTAAGTTCCAAACTTTATTGGTACTCATTGACCTCATCTCATCCTCCATGGCTTCTTGCCATTTGGATGCATCAGGACGTCTCATAGCTTCTTCAAAAGAAGTGGGATCACCCTCTATGTGAACTTCTTCACTGTTATAAACTTCATAATCGTCAGGGATAGCTGATCTTCTAGCTCTTTGAGACCTTCTCGTGGTCTCGCCTGGTTGCTTGCTCGGTTCTAGGACTGCTCGTTCTTCTTGTGCATCGTTGTCTCTAGGATCCTAAAGGACAGTTCCTCATTATCACTCATTGTTTGCACCGGTGAACTAGCAATGTGTTCGCACTACAAAGGTCGCATCACAGTGAACAACACGTGGAAGAAAACGGTTCATGAGTCATAGGAGTAGGTACATATACCCACTTCTCTTCAAGATCAATTTCTCTACACATCGTGCTCCCTCTCATCATTTCATTCTCTAGAAAGATGGCGTGTCTCGTTTTCACAAACTTTGTGTGTCTCATAGGACAATAGAAACGATAACCTTTGACTTCTCAAGGTAGCCAATGAAATGACAACTCACTGTCTTGGGATCTAATTTTCCAATGTTTGGGTTAAATACTTTAGCCTCAGCCGGACATCCCCACACACGCATGTATCTTAGGGAGGGTTCTCTACCTGTCCATAACTCATATGGTGTTGTAGGTACTGACTTAGTTGGAACTTTATTTAAGATGTGGGTGGCGGTTTTTAATGCCTCCATCCACAAATTTACTGGCAAGGTGGAATAGCTTAACATACTTCTAACCATATCCATCAAGGTACGGTTCCTTCTTTCAGCTACTCCATTCTGCTGAGGCTCGCCCGGTGTGCTATACTAGGCAACTATGCTATTTTCTTGTAAATACCTTGCAAAAGGTCCGTGAGCTTGGCCATATGGGTGTGTCGATCAGTAGTACTCCCTCCACTCCGACCTTACTACTTTAATCTTTAAGTTGTGCTGATTTTCTACTTCAGCCTTGAATATCTTAAACTTATCCAACACCTCTGACTTTTCTTTGATTGGATAAATGTACCCATAGCGAGAATAATCATATGTCAATGTAATGAATGAATCAAAACCATCCACAAATGTCACAGAAAACGGACCACAAATGTCCGTGTGTATAATCTCTAACACTCTTGTGCTTTACTTTGCGCCTTTCTTAATTTGCTTAACAAACTTTCCTTTAATGCAATCGATGCATTGCTCTAAATCTGAAAATTCTAAAGGCGGTAGAATTGATTCTTTTACTAAACGTTCCATTCTTCCCCTCGAAATATGGCCTAAACGACAGTGCCATAATTTCGAAGAGACACTATCAATTCTCTTACGCTTTCGACTTTCATTTGTAGACGAGGAGACAATCTCTGTCTCACACACATTTGCGTCACAAACATTCACAGAATCATGCACAGATAACTTATAAAGTTGGTCTTGTCGGATAGCAAAACCCACACAAACTTTATTGTACTGAATTAAACACTGTTTAACGCCAAAATGGCACTCAAAACCATCATCTGCTAGACATGAAACTGAAACAAGGTTTCTATTCAAAGAAGGCACATAAAGGACATCATGGAGTCAAGCGTGCATCGTGTAGCTTTATTAGGAGTTCTCCTATGGCCTCCACTTCAGTTTCGACTCCATTAGCAACTTTAATGCTTCTTGCGCCTCTTTGCAGGGTCTGACTCGAATGGAATCCCTGTAAAGAATTGGTAACATGAATAGTTGCACCTAAATCTATCCACCATGTGGACTTTGAATAACTCAAAAACAAGGATTCATCTACAAAAGTAATTATGTCCTCACCATGAGTGTTCATGTACTTCAGCCACTTAACACAGTCTTTCTGCCAGTGACCCTATTCCTTGCACCATAGGCAATTGTCCTTTGGAACTGACTTCTTTCCTTGAGATGGATGAGGCTGATCAGGCTGCATGGGAGCTTTCCCATGAGGCTTGGATGGATTTGATGTGGATCCACCACTTTCATGCTGATTCTTTAGCTTGTAGCCTTTGCTACCAAAAGTTCTCTTCTTTGTGCTGTTCTGCACATGGTTGAGGAAACCCCCATTCTGTGCCTTGAGCCTCTCTTCCTCCTGCACGCACATAGAAATGAGCTTGTGCAAGTCCCACTTCTCGGACATGGAGTTGTAGTTTACTTCTAGCATCGAGAACTCAAAGTGAGTGACTTGAAAACCAAATGCACTACGAATCGATCCGCAATGGCATATCCATGCTGGTAAGTTTTCCATGCATGTTACTCATCTGTAGAATGTGGTCTTTAACACCACCTCCAGTATACTTCATACTGGTCAGCTTGCCAATCAGGATACTGGCAAATGTCTTTAAGTGTGTATCATGTTGTCTTGCCACTATGTCTAGATATTCAGCAGTCGTATGTGGAATTCCCTCCGCATTCTTCTCAGGGATTGAAGCCTCGATGATCTCGATCTCGTTTATCTTTATGCGCATGATTTTCAAGTACTTTTGTTGTTACTCTGCCATTTGGCCCTCTTTAGGGCGCACTCAGCAATCCTGTCAGCGTGGTCACGCTGTCTAGCCTGGAATGCTACATCAGTCTCATTTTCTCCTCTCACCACATCCGCAATATTTGCAGGAAATGGTGTAGTCAGCACATCGTCATACTCCAGCAGTGTAAGAGCACACTCCAACTGGTTTCGCCATTCCTTTTAGTTGCTTCCAACTAGCTCATGAATAGCGCCACAAAACCTCGATCCTGAAATAATCATGAATAAATAAGGTGAGAACATTAAACTTGATAAATGCTGCATATATTAATTTAACTTTGGTCAAAATCAACACATACAGCAATACTCTACATTAATTCTATATCACCTTTGGGCAGAAAAATAGAATCAATGCATAAAAAAACTTTAATCAATCTGTTTATAATATTGTAATTATCAGCTTTGGCCAGAAAAATTAACAATATCATAAATATACTTAAATTTACTCTTCTCTAATTAAATATCCCTTTTGTTCAATTTAATTAAAGAATTAACTTCGCAGCGGAAACTCATGAATAAACTTAAATTCCAGAAGCATACTACTCTCTGTAAAATTTATCCCTTTGGTTCAAAATTTAAACAGAGATTAAAACTTTCAAATTCAAATTAAAATTCAAATTTACTCATATAATGCTTCTGAAAATACTGAAAATTAAATGTGAAGAACTACTGTGCGTGACCATCTCTACGGCCCAAAGAACGAAAAAATCGCCCAACGGCCTTCGGCCCATGGCTGGAGTCTGACACCAATGCCCGGCCAAGAAGCGCCCACTCGGATCCCGGGCCACTGCCCAGCCGCTGGCCCAGATCGCGGCCGTCGATCTCTGGATCGATGGTCCTCCTTCACCCCACAGAAACTGCTAGGTATATAAGCCGCCGGCGCCTTAGGGGAAACCCTAATCCCCATTTGGCCTTTCTCCTCCTCCCGCAGCGCGTGGCGTTTCTTCCCTCGGCGACCTCCGGCGGGTGAGCGGCGCCGGCCTAAGGCCGCAGCATGTCCTTCCCACTCACTCTCTCTCTTCTGCTAGCCCCTTGCCTCCCTGCTCGCCCCTCCCGAAAACGGTCGCCAAGAAGACAGAAGGCGCCGCCGCACCTCTCGCCGGCCAAGACGTTTCTCCCGTGAGCGTGGCTGTCGAGTGGCGGTGGGCGCCTCGACCTCGCCGCTACGGAAACTCACTCCGCCGAGCGTAATCTACCCGCCGGAGGTGGTGGTGACGCTGGCGAGGTGAGTCGCCGTCGTTTCTCGTGCTAGGGTTAGGTTTTGCTTCGAGTTCTTCTCTTGATTTTCTCGATTTGGGACGAGTACTTCCCCTAACCCGAAAAGGGTCTAGGGCTAGGGTTTACTGTGCTCTCTGATTCGCGTTGAATCTTGTTGTTTCTGTTCCCCCTTCCTCTTTGAATTCGGGATAGAACTTGAACTATTGACCACTGGCTTCCCCGATCTAACCTCTACTGACTAGTAAGGCGACTGATACCAATGTTAAACTCGTATCTAGGATCTCTAGCAGTAGAAGTAGATGGGTAAACACTTAATTAACAAAGATTGACTTAAACCTAGTACTAAAACACATCTACCGAGCTAAACCCTAACCTAGAACCCTAACAGGAACACTAGCTACTAACACAGAGGGGTAAGGAGCACCGACCATCAGCGAGCTCTCCGTCCTTGGTCATGTCGTCGTAGTCGACGGCGTGTCGGCGGTGCTGGGTCGGCGGTGAGGGAGATGGAACTTCCCGGCGGCCAGGTGCTCTCTCGAGTCGGAAGGGATGTAGGTGGGGTGTGTGGCGGCGCAGGGCAACCTCGTGCTGCGAGCTGTGGCCTCCACCTTCTCTTTATAGCACTGGCGCCAGAGGCCCACCAACCATGGATCGGTTGGGCGCCCCCGACTATGGCGCGAGGTCGAGTCCGACTGGGCATAGTCGGGGAGGAGATCGACTAACAAGGATTACTACTAGGAGGAGACGTCCTTGGCCTTCCGCCGCCCAGAATTGATCATGCACGGTGCACGGCGCTCCGCATGCGTGTGCGTGCTGTCTGTTCACAATTCAGTGCGTGCACGATGGCATTCATCGGCCTGGCAGGTGACCGAATCGCTTCGTCACCAATGGTGATCCGCGGCAAGTGAGGCGAGATGATCAGTAGTGGGAGGAAGAGCACCGGCTAGCTAGCACGATTGGCGCGCGGGGTGTGCACTAGCAGTAGCAGGCTGCCTCGTACGGTGGCGACGCCACATGGATGGATCGGAGGGCTACTGCGAGCCCACTGGTGCTAGTGGTAGGCCGCTCCTAGACCTAGTTTATTCACTCATGGCGGTTGCGTCGGTGGCGGGCGACGTCAAAGCCACCACCGAGATACTCCTCCTTGCGTCCTTGGAGTACAGGAGTAGAAGATCGAGTAGGGGGACAAGGGATTAACAAAACATTGATTTCTCCTTCCTTGGATCTCTTGGTTCTTCTTCAAGCAAACAGACCCGCGGCGCGGCGCGGACATTGATAGCTCGCGTCGGTTGCACACTGTTCTTAATTCTATCACTATTCGTGATCCGAGACCTAGCCCTCGCGTACGGAGTTACGGATCTGGATCTCGGAGGCGCTCAGGTTTAGGGTTTACTACTAGTTTATTCCAGCTGCGCAATGGTGATGAGTCCTACTACGAGCTCGGATCGGGAGCTACGACTGCGAGCTGGGCGGCACCCAGGCAGACAAGGATTTTTTTGGGATTTGACTGACCGACACAAATCTTTTAACCCCCAAGGGACGTTTTAGTACGGAACGCTCCTTCTGAACGAGTTTTTTTTTTCTTCAATCAAAATTTTAACTTTCAGCTAGTCAAACGGAACAGAATCAGTCAGGTTGATTGGAAGAAGCCTTGGATGCTGCTGAATAAAAATGTTCAAGACATTTGGGCTCTTTTATTAGCAAAATAGGCCTGGTTTGAGTGTGATTGCAGCCTATTGCTAGCCAGGCACTGCTGAATGAGTGCTTCTTTTCTTTGTGTTGAGTTCCTTTGTTTTCATGTAATCCGAACTTTGTAATGCCCCGCTTGCTTCCTCTTCTTCTTATATGATATATGTATGACACGGCAGTCCTCCTGCCTTTTCTTTCGAAAAAAAAGCCTGTTGCTAGTAATTTGTAAGCGGATGAGGCCCAGCCCACCCACCAGCAAACAGACTCTTCTTCAGTTGTTGGACTGAACTGTTGCCATCATGTGCATGGCCCTGCCGCTCGGAGAGTAGCCCGTTGGGCCGCCACCGCCGTAGAGCCATCATCATCATTATAAGGAAAAAGTCTTTCTCACGTCCCTCATCTACTGTCAAAGTCTGATTTTGGTCCCTCATCCGCAAAACTGGGTATCTGAGGTCCCTCAACTATCAAATCTGTTTATTTTTTTTTGTCCCTTAGCTGTTTTGAAGGTGGTTTTCGCATGATTTGGCCGCAACCAGATATATGAGATCCCTCAACTATCAAATCTATTTATTTAAGGTCCCTCGGTTGTTTTAGAGGGTGGTTTTCGCATAATGTGATGATGAGTCCCACATGCGAGGTACATGTGATGGTGGGTCCCACGTGTCATGTGGCTTCCTTTCTCTCTCTCTCGCTCTACCACACGAGCCGCTCCCGCCACACGAGCCCGTCGTGCCTTATCGCCCGCATGCTCCATCACAGTGAGCTCGCCAGCTGCAGTTTTTCTCCACCGCACGAGCTCGCTGCCGGACGACGCACCCCAGAGCTTCGTGCTCGGATAGGGATGAGGAGATAGAGAGAAAGAAGTGTTAGGGAGAGGGAAGGAAGAATGAGAAAGGAGAGAAGATAGTCACGTGACATGGGTCCCACCTCCACATGTACCTGGCATGTTGACCCAGCGTCACGTCATGCGAATGTCACCTTCCAAAACAGTCAAGGGAATAAATAAATAGATTTGATAGTTGAGGGACCAAAAATAAATATTTTTATAGTTGAGAGACAAAAATAAATATTTTGATAGTTGATGGACCTTATATACCCAGTTGCGGCAACGTCATGCGAAAACCACCCTCCAAAACAGCCGAGGGACCAAAAATAACCGGATTTGATAGTTGAGGGACCCCAAATATCCAGTTTTGCAGATGAAGGATGAAAGTTAGACTTCAGTAATAGATGAGGGACGTCAAAAGGACTTTTTCCTCATTATTAACACAACGCCGGTGAGAGCGCAACGCAACCTTTGCTAATGATGAGCTCACCCAGCCCAGCACCGGCACCGTCGGCGCTGGGCCTGCATGTCACGTTCAAAAGCCAAGGGCCGCGTTCAGATCTGTCGAGCTTAACTTCCGGTGACACTGTGATAGTAATTTTTCCACCCGGTGCGCTATATATGATGGTGTACAAATTACAACTTTGCATGTATCGTGTATACTTAATAACGCAATAAAGCCAGGGACATCTTGGAATCGCACTATTCCAGTATGCTAGATATATACAGCAGCGGTATCAAGGGAAGGAGATGGAGATGGGGCTCCTGACGGTGTACGTGCCTGACACCCACCGGAGCGCGCCTTGCACCACCTTGCCACCGCCGCTACTATTCCGCTTCGCCCACACGACCACCTTGAACCTCCGCTCCTGGTTCTCGTCGGAGAACTCCAACTCGCGTGGAACCACATCGACGGTCACGTCGTCGTCGAGCACGTCGACCGCCGCGTAGTACACCGACGGCACCTCCCCGACGTTCCTCACCGTGCGCTCGACCGTCACCGGCGCCGTGCTCCGCCGGTTCCACGCGCGCCGGAACGCGACCGAGATCGACGGGTAATTCAGCATGCTCTCCGGGATCGCCGCGACGGCCGAGCAGTCGACGGGCCTTCGCGCGATCACCGAGACGTTCTGGCTGTTGTTGTAGAGCCCGCAGAGGTAGCCGACGTAGTCGCTGGCGGCGATGTCGTAGACGAGGCCCGGGTCCGCGGCCTTCTCCGGGTTGACGTGGCCGGCGCCGGTCGCGAACAGGTCCGCCGGCTCGCGTTGCTCGTCGAGGATCGGGTATCCCGCACGGTCGGTTACGTCGGCGGTGGTCATGATCGCCGACTTGATCGCCGCCGGCGACCAGGAGGTGCTTGTTTGATGAACGCCGCGATGCCGCTCAGATGAGGCGCCGACATGGACGTCCCGGATTCGACGTTGAAGGTCGGTCCCGGGAGGGGAGATGCCGTCGGCGGACCTACCTGGAACGGCCACGCGGCGAGCACGTTCACCCGGGGCCCGTGATGTCAGGCTTCAGGATGCCGGGGTTCTGCAGGCTGGGCCCGGGAGGAGAAGAAGGCGATCGACAGGCGACGTGCCGAGTATTGTTCCCCGGCGACGATCTGCGCCGTGGGGTTCGCCGTGAGCTGACGTAGGACTTGATGGTCGACGCGGCGGCGTAGTCGACGTGCGACGCCGGTAGGACGTGCGCTGAAGCGAGAGTGCTGTAGCCTTGGTCAAATTTGTTCAGCAAGATGCCGGCGCCACCGGCGCTCCGGACCACCGCGCCTTTCAAAATCCTCGAGATGTTGCGCCCCGGCCCGCTTCCATACTCGCAGAGCACTATCTTGCCCGCGACGTCCAGGGCCGTCGAGCGAGCCGTTGCCGCAGAGCTCGGCGTACGGCTTCGCTGGCGCCGGCGTAGACCAACGGGTGGGAGGTGGGGTCCGAGACACGTGCCTGGTAGACCTGACTCGCCGTCGAGGACGACGCCGTTCCCCAGGCGGACATTCGAGCGGATCGAGCGGTCCATCGTGCTCGCGGCGACGGTGAGCATCCATGGCGCCTCGTTCGTCACGGAGCTTGCGTTGGGGCCGGAGTTGCCAGCCGACATGGCGACAAATAAGCCCTTCTCGATGGCGCCGAACGTCGCCATGGCGATGGCGTCACGGTAGAAGGGCCTGGACGACAATCCGCCGATAGACATGGAGATGATGTCGCAGCCGTCGCCCACGGCGGCGTCGACGCCGGCGAGTATGTCGGAGCTGAGGCAGTTCGTCTCGTTGCACACCTTGTACATGGCGACGTGGGCGCGTGGTGCCATCCCGGCGGCGACACCCGCGGCCTGGCCGAGGACCTGAGCGCCTGGCACGACGGCGCCAGCGGCCGTGCTCGCGGTGTGCGTGCCGTGCCCGGCGTCGTCGACCGGCTGGACCCGCAAGTCGTTGGACATGAAAGAGCGGGCTCCGATGAGCTTGTTGTTGCACACGCGGCCCCCGGTGAAGTCGCAGCGCCCCTTCCACTTGCTCGGCGGCGATGGCATGCCGTCGTCGCTGAAGGAAGGGTGGGTCGGGAGGACGCCGGTGTCGAGCATGCCGATGATGACCCCGGCCCCGCGGTCGGAGCTACGGTTGCCGATCTGGGACAGGCTGGCATCCAGCCCGAGGAAGAGTGGCGTGTGCGTCGTGCAGCTCGTACGTCTCCTCCGGACGGCGTCACGAAGCCCGCCGCCGCGGACAGCGCTCCGAGCTCCTCCGGCGTCAGGCGGGCGGCGAAGCCGCTTGCAACGTGGTGGTATGAGTGGACCAGCCGGCCGTCCTCGGAAGGAACGACCTGTACCAGGCGTCCCTGTCGCCGGCGGAAGCAAGCGCCGCCTGGTTCTCCTGGGGCTGCACGTGGACGATGAACGTGGCGAGATCGCCGGCGACCTCGGCTACGGCCGCGAGAAGGAATGGGACGAGGAAGAGCACGGAGAACTTGAGCCTCCCATGATTGCCGCTTAGCTAGCTGACCTTGCTTTTGCAGTGATGCTGAGTCGGATTGCAAAAATCTTCGTGTCCTGGAGTGTGGAGTCAGATTGCAGCTGCTTGGACTAATCTCCATTGATCAGATAGCTTGCTACTGTATCATGGTTGATGACTACGTCCACACCACATGTATATTAGAGTAGATAAGTATACATTCATGTAAGAAGGCGTCATACAAGATGAACTTCTAAATTTATTCCAAGTCAGATTATTTTAAGCACAAAGATTATTCCAAAAGCTAGTTACCTATTGCTTGCTTGCAATGTCAAACTTATTTAACAACATATTTTAAATCACTTTGATATATGACAAATTCAGTAGTCCTTGTAGTGTGGATAATTCTTCTATATCACTATTTAATCTGTAAATTATTTCGAAAAAAACTATTTAATCTGTATCCAATTTGTGATGTAACGTTAAAATATGATGTGAATGTCTTGTAATAATTAACTGATGTCATTTGCTAGAGACGTACTAGCAGCTATAATGTCATCTTAGACTAATCAAAAATCATAGGCTAATAGTGTTTACACAAGGCAATATTTTTCTCTCACAACAAATCAACTATATAAATAAACAAAAAATCACTTTAAAAATATGCGGAACAACTATAATTAATCCAGCATTAGCAAATGGTCATTGTAGCACCACGTTATAAAATCATGGTACTATTAGGTTTAATATATTGGTTTCGCAGATCAGCTTTCATGTGTGAACCAAGTTTCAATACGTGAATCTATATTTAATACCCCGATTACAGATCAAATATTCGCTCTTATCCAAACTTCAATGCCGCAATTGGGAGCTGTTGCCGTCGCAGACCGGTGTTGGCCGAAGTCTTCGAAAGGGGCTCGTTGGCTTCTGGCGACGACCGACGACTTACCACCATATTAGCCTGCGCGTGAGGGCATGAGCACCTCCCTCGTACTCTTCCACCATTTCCCTATCGCGTCGCCCTCCTTGTTGCTGAGGATAGTGAAGGGGGCAGAATGGAGCCTAGCTCCCACCACCGTGGCCGCCGAAATTGATGTCTTTTTCGCCATACTCTGAGAAACCAGACATATATGTAGTATTCGTCCGTAGTAAATTGATGTCTTTTTCTTAGACTCATCCAGCTTGGTCCGGATGAATCAGCTGCTGATTGAAGATGCAAACAATGCACTCCGCTTTCCAACTTCAAATTCCAAGAATCGGTTCAAGTGGCGCACTAATCTCTTCACAACAGGCGCGAACTGGTCATTGCATGGATTGCCCGTGATGCAAGAGGGTAGGGACAGCAACAGTTGCTTCGCAAGATTTCTCCTGCAGATTAGTGAATTACTTGGCTGCTGTGAATGTGGATGCGTGAATTCTGAACGTGACTCGGATTGGCAGCAGCAGGTCATCGTCCCTCGCCGCTGCTGAGCTGGGAGAAGACCTTGCTATGGGCGGCATTCACGTCGTTGACGCTGACGGCCGTCTTGTCGGGGTCGCCGGTGGTGAGGAAGCTCGTGGACGACGGCACCCTGCGCGGCACCACCACGTCCGCGGGGAACTGGGCTCCCGCGGCGGGGCTATCCTCGAAGGCGTCCCGAAGCACGTGCGTCTCCTGCAGCTGCAGGTAGTACTCGAGGTTCCAGAGCACATCGCCCATGGACGGCCGCTCCTGCCCGTAGTCCGCCAGGCACCTCTCCGCCGTCTCGGCGAACTTGCGCAGCGAGTTCTCGTTCACCTGGCCGGCGATCCGCGGGTCGGCGATCTTGTCCAGCTGCCCGCGCCGCCGCAACGTCACGGCCCACTCCGCCAGGTTGATCTGGTCCCGCTCCAGCGCCTGGTCGATCACCGGCCGCGCGCACAGCACCTCGAACAGCACCACCCCGAAGGAGTAGACGTCGGAGCGGTCGGTGAGCTGCTGCGTCTTGAAGTACTCCGGGTCCATGTACCCGAAGCTGCCCTTCACCGCCGTGCTCACGTGCGTCTCCCCGAACGACGGGCCGACGCGGGACAGCCCGAAGTCGGCCACCTTGGCGACGAACTGTCATGAACCAGGCGTCGCAGAGCACAAGTGGACAGGCGAATGGGCCGGAAGCTACCTCAAGTGGGTGATCATCGCTTATTGGGCCGAACCATGGGTCGTCAAGATTAACGGCCCGTTATGAGTTGCGTATTCGTTTGAGTAACTAGTATTTAAGGGCTTCCGTATCACCGGGGGAAAGGCATGTAATAGAACAGAAGTTAAACTCGTCTTCCTCCTCCTGAACTCTGAACTTTGTTCTTCCTCCCAACCGCAATCCAATTCCCCAATTCCCAAGCTATTCTACCATTTCTACCTGAGTGTTCATAACAATTGGTATCCAGAGCCTTCTCTACCCACTACCCCCAGATTCGCCGGAATTTTTTCCTCAGTTGCGGCGGAATCCACTCTGGCGCCACGGAAACCGACCAAGTTCGAGGAGAAAATGGCTGAATCCATCGAAACCCTTACCACCAAGTTTGATGGCCTCACCGCCAAGGTCGACGGAGTTGAATCGGTGCTTCAGAAGATCCTGGACAAGCTCTCCGCCATGGAGTCGAAGCAAGTGAAGACTGAAGAGTCCGTCGCCGCCATTCTTCTCAACAAGTCCAATGATGCGAAGGTGCGCCTCTTCCGCCTCGAGCACCAACCACCTCCGCAACAGCACCAACCAGCTCCACAACCGCCACTGATGGGAGGCCACCCCATCGACTTGAACTCAGCTCCGGGAGACGGGGCGCGCCTATCTGCGTCACCGTCGGAGCGGCCCAGCAGGCACCGCCATGACAACGGCCACCGGGATGTGGGCGGTGGGATCCTTGGATCTCATCCGCCACTCCCGGTCACGGGTACGTCTTACCAGCCACATCCCGCTGATTTGCATATGAGCTCCATGAATCACCCTGTTGCCCATAGTCATAAGCCTAAAATCAATTTCCCAACCTTTGATGGCTCGAATCCGAGGTTGTGGAAGGACAAGTGTGAGTCGTATTTCGAGATTTTTGGCGTTAGTGAGTCCCTGAAACCGAGATTTGCCGCTTTAAACTTCTCTGGTGTAGCTGAAGCTTGGCTCCAAACAGCTGAATCTCGTAACCGTTTCACTAGTTGGGATAGTTTGCATCAAGCTGTTTGTGCTAGATTTGATAGGGATCAGTACCAATTGCACATGAAACATCTCGATAACCTTCGCCAAACCGCTTCTGTTGCTGAATATCATGCTAGATTCGAAGAATTAGCTCATAGCATCCTGTTATACAATCCAACCTATGATGATACCTTCCTTGTGGTTTGCTTTCTCAATGGTCTGAAAGATGAAATTAGAGCTCCTATAGCTTTACATCGACCCAAGGATGTGGATACTGCTAGTGCCCTCGCTTTGTTGCAGGAAGAAGAAGTGGAGTCCAGATGGAAATTATCTCAAACAAGGTCTGATGTTCGAGATTTTAATAAACCCAGCAGCAGGGTATTCACTGCTGGGGATAAAGCTAAGAATACCCACAAGAGGGATGATAACAAGAAACAAGACAAGCAACCAGTGGATGATAAACTGGCAGCTCTGTTTGCATTCAGGAAGTCTAATGGGTTGTGCTTCACTTGTGGAGAGAAATGGACTGGCAGGACCCACAAATGCCCTGACCAGATACCTATTCATGTATTGCATGAAGTATTGGAAGCATTTCAACATAATCAGGCATCTGACTCTGATTCTAGTGATACAGAGCAGGAAGCTACTGAAGACTGCATCATGTCCATGCAAGAACCAGCAGACTCAGGGATTAAACCACCAAAGAGAAAAACAATGAGGTTCAAAGGCATGATTGGAAAGAAGGATCTACTCATACTACTTGATTCAGGCAGTGCTAGTACATTTATTAGTGAGACAATTGCTCAGCAATTTCAGGAGCAAGCATAGGTGAACCACTTCAGCTTTGCAACAAAGAGATGGCACTCCTATGCATTCTCGATCACATACCGTAATTTCAAAGGGTTTATTCAGGGACATTCATTCTCATATGATGCCAGGGTGTTACCTCTCAAATGCTTTGACATGATCATGGGTGCAGACTGGTTGGATGATCACAGCCCAACATGGATCCACTGGAGGAAAAAACAAATGAGATTTCCCATGAATGGAAAGAAAGTGATCATACATGGTATCAAGGATGATACAAGTTCTTGCAAGGTCTTGAGTGCTGGCAAGTTGAAAGGCTTACTCAGAAGATCAGCTATAACACACTGTGTGGAATTAAGACAAATACCATGGTCCTCTGATGACCAAGTGCTTCACTGGTGATGTGTCGGTTCCACCATGTTACCAGACACTGTGCCTGTACAGATTCAGGAAGTGGTATCCAAATTCAGTCACTTGTTTAAGGAACCAACAGAGTTACCTCCTCAAAGAAAAGATGATCATCATATTCCTCTTTTACCAGGAGCCCAACCTGTGAATATCAGACCTTATAGATATGCTCCTCATCAGAAAACTGAAATTGAAAAGCAAATTGAGGATATGCTCAGAAGAGGTGTCATCCAACATAGTTCAAGTCCATTTGCTTCTCCAGTTTTGTTGGTCAAAAAGAAAGATGGCACATGGAGATTTTGTGTGGATTACAGGCATTTGAATGCCATCACTGTTAAAAACAAACACCCTTTGCCTATAGTGGATGAGCTATTGGATGAGTTAGCTGGAGCTCAGTGGTTTACCAAGTTGGATTTCAGGTCTGGCTATCATCAAATCAGATTGGCCCCTGGTGATGAAATGAAAACTGCATTTAGAACCCATAGTGGCTTATATGAGTTCAAGGTTATGCCATTTGGGCTTACTAATGCCCTTGCCTCTTTCCAGAGCATCATGAACAAGCTGTTTGAACCACTATTGAGAAAATGTGTATTGGTTTTCATGGATGATATTTTGATTTATAGCTCATCTTTGATGGAACACACAGAGCACTTACACCAAGTCTTGCAGATCCTCCATGAACATCAGTTCTTTGTCAAACTATCCAAATGTGTATTTGGTCAGCAAGAGCTTGAGTACTTGGGCCATGTAATCTCTGCACAAGGAGTGGCAACTGAACCTTCCAAAATTGTGGCTGTCCAACACTGACCTATTCCTAGCAATGTGAAACAACTCAGGGGATTTCTTGGGCTGACTGGATATTATAGAAGATTCATTAAACATTATGGGATGTTGAGTTCTCCTTTGACTGCTCTGCTGAAAAAGGGAGTTCCATTTCTATGGACTTCACAGACCCAAGAAGCCTTTGAGCTATTGAAATCTGCTCTGACTCAAGCTCCTGTCTTAGCAGTACCTGATTTCAATAAACCATTGACAGCTGAAACCGATGCAAGTAATGATGGTTTTGAGTCAGGTTAATGCGAAGGGCATCCAGCTTCCTTCCTAAGCAAGCCCATTCATGGCAAGAATAAGGCTTTATCAACTTATAAAAAGAGTGCATGGTCAGTTTCTCCTAGTCTGACAAATGGATGTCTTATTTGCAAAGTCGCAGCTCATAATCAAGATCGATCATAGAAGCTTACTATTCTTAATCGAATGAAGCAACAACTAGATTACAACAAAAGGCAATGTTGAAACTCATGGATCTGGATTTCAAGATTCAGTACAAGAAGGGCATTACTAATGCTGCTGCTGATGCTTTGTCCAGATACCCTGCAATTGAGGAAAATACATCATGCAAGATCCTTCAGACTAGAAAGGTTGAAGGATGGTTATGATCAAGATGAAAGACTCTGTTACTAATTATGTCAGAGCATGCTCAGTTTGTCAACAAGCTGGCTTCGAGCACGCTGTCGCCAGTCTATTGCAACCTTTACCTATCCCAGATAAAGCTTGGTCCATGGTCAGTCTTGACTTTATAGAGGGCTTACCTAAGTCTCAGGGCTTTGATACTATTCTTGTGGTCATTGACAAGTTCACAAAGTATGCTCACTTCCTACCCTTGTCACATCCCTACACTACCTTGACTGTGGCACAACTATACTTCCATATGGTGTACAAGTTACATGGGATGCCAGAAGCTATTATATCTGACAGAGACAGGGTGTTTACAAGCAAACTTTGGACAGAGCTATTCAGATTGACTGAGACGTACTTATTGATGAGCTCGCCACCATCCTCGCATGTATGGTCGATCGAGAGACTTAATCGGTTCTAGAAGCTTATCCGAGATGTGCAGTTCCCTAAGGATTGGCACAAGTGGTTGTCTTTGGCTGAATATTGGTACAATACCACATTTCACACAGCTCTGGGATTAACTCCATTTGAAGTTGTCTATGGCCACCCTCCAAGGCATTTTGGGATCTCAAATCCTTTGGATCCGTCTTGTTCGATCCGGAGGAATGGATGAAAGACTGAAATCTGTTGACCAAGTTGATTCAACAATACCTTACTGTGGCTCGGAACAGATGAAAGTGCAAGTCGACACTCATGCATCGTAAAGATCATTTGAGGTTGGAGATATGGTGTACCTCAAACTACAGCCACATATTCAAACATCAGTTGCCTCAAGGAGCAACACAGAAACTGTCCTTCAAGTTTTTTGGACCTTATGAAGTTGTGCAGAGGGTGGGTACTGTGGCTTACAAACTTCACTTACCAGAGGGCTCAAAGATACACCCTATGGTCCATGTGTCCCAGCTCAAGAAGCATATTGCCCCAGATACAGTGGTAAGTACTAATCTGGAAACTGTGTCACTAGATCCCTTGCTGCCAGTAATGCCTCTTGCTGTCATGGACCGAGCCTACAAAAGCTCAGGAGCTTCTACAGCTATGAGGATCAAGGTACTGTGGAGTTCTCCATCTCAACTGGAAACTTGGGAAGATGAACAAGACATGAAGAGGCGCTTTCCTGAAGCCTCAGCTTGGGGTCAAGCTGAATGTAAAGGGGGGGATATTGTCATGAACCAGGCGTCGCAGAGCACAAGTGGACAGGCGAATGGGCCGGAAGCTACCTCAAGTGGGTGATCATCGCTTATTGGACCGAACCATGGGTCGTCAAGATTAACGGCCCGTTATGAGTTGCGTATTCGTTTGAGTAACTAGTACTTAAGGGCTTCCGTATCGCCGGGGGAAAGGCATGTAATAGAACAGAAGTTAAACTCGTCTTCCTCCTCCTGAACTCTGAATTCTGTTCTTCCTCCCAACTGCAATCCAATTCCCCAATTCCCAATCTATTCTACCATTTCTACCTGAGTGTTCATAACACGAACCCGTCGCCGAGGAGGATGTTGGTGGACTTGACGTCGCGGTGGATGATGTTCTCCGCGCGTTCGTGTGTGCAGTAGTGCGCCCCGCCGCCGATGCACCTCCGCCGCTTCACGATAGCGGCACGCCACCGGAGCCGAGCCCCATGTACTCGTACACTAGGATCATCTCCACCGCCGCAAGAGCCAATCGGGGACACCAGTGCCGGTGCGGATGTGGGATGCACCAGACCTCCGTCTGAACTCGGGAGACCACGCCGGAGGCCCGCTGTCACCGCGCTTCACCGCCGCGGGTGCCGCCCCAACACGCCCAGACACGCGTTGCCGCCCACACCGATCAGTTGCGCCGGAAGTTGTCCGTGGTCGCCGGCCTCCTCCGGGACGCGTAGTCGCGTGCCCATCCTCTCATCGCCGCCGACCGGCCGACGGCTCGACCGCCACCAAGGCCGGAAGTTGCCCTATGTACGGCGACCAAGGCGGTGTCGCCATCATTGTCCACCTCCCTGCGCGGGCCGCGCACATGTGGTGTCTTCTCCGCAGCAGACGATCAGCAGAGCGCGCGCACGCGAGGAGGGAGGCGCCGAGCACGCCGAGAGCGTGACGATCGAGACCGCCTTCCTCGCTGGAACGCGACCCGCCGTGGAGGCTCTGATGCAACGATGATCTCAAGCCCGCTCAGAAGCCGCCTGGAGCCGCTTGACCGAGTTGTCGGCGACGGTGAGCTTCCTAACGCTCTCTAGGTGACAACGAGGAACGCGCGGGTCGCCGGGGATATCAAGATTGTAGGAGAAGGCCGAGGTAGAGGCGCGGCAATGCGTGAGAGTATGTTGGTGTTGGCATTGGTGTCCGGCACGCCAGGCACGCAGGAGGCCAACAAGAACGGGTCCGTCGGTGAAGTCACATACGGGTTGTCGCCCGAAGGAGACGCCGGTGAAGGCGCCAGCAGGCAGGAAGAAGGAGAAGGTCGGGAGAAGTCACGATGGCCGTGGACAGGAGGGTGGTGGCGAGGATGACGAGGAAAGCCATTGAGGTGGTGGTGGAGGTGTGCTGGTTGTGGGGGTGGTGGGCGACGAAGGGGAGGATAAGCAAGTGTGGCGAGGACTACTGAAGTTGAGTGATGTGTGTAGTCGGGCACGGGCCGGGGAAGGTGGACTCGGATGGTGGGAGAAGGACACGGTGATGCTGCCATGGTGGAGAAGACACCGCGTGGCCGAAATCTTGGTGGCTAAACCGAAAGTAGTACTCCTCCGTCCCACAAAGACCATTCGTTTAGAAAATTTAGGACATGCTAGTAGTTGTGACAAATGACCTTGTTGCTCCTAATTAATCATGCATTGGAATTTGAAAAGAGGCGTCAAATAAGCATTTCATTGGCTCCATGTGTTTCTCAATGCAATTTTTCCTTGGTACTTGGTGTTAGTTTAATAAGAATAGCATTTAATACGAGCTAAAAGAACATTCTTTGTTGGACAAATTTTGAAAGCTATATGAACAGTCTTTATGGACGGAGGAGTAAGTCGCAATGGAAGTGCATCGTGGGTCGTATGGCGGTGCCGTGCACACCGGGCGCCTTTTAGACTTCGGAGGATTCCGTCCCCGTTGTGTACGCTAGTGGGCCCGGCACACTGATGCTAGATTTGTCAGAAATTTGTTATTTTCATATCTTATAAACTACAAAGTTGTGTATAATCATATCATCTGCATATGTGATTCTTTTATTAATTTAGAAAAAAATTGTCGTGATTTGCATAGATTTTCACGAAGGTTGAGTTTGCACATTGTAGAGTTTTGTTCTCTTCAACTCTTTGCAGACATGAGGGTGATCTTTTTCTGATATTTCAATGATTTTTTTATCAAATACGCACGCAACATATCATTGTATTAAGATAAAATATGAATTTAGTACAATTTCGGTTACAATCCAAATGGAACGGACTCCAAATGAACACAAGTCGTCACTCCAGCCGAACACAACCCGAACTAAAGACTCAACAAGAACTACTCACATCCAAGACGACCTACTCCCTCTGTCCCCAAATTATTGTCGCTGGAGAACAGGGATATGTGAGGGCAGCACGAACTTCGAGCGACAGTCAAAACGGGATCGAGGGAGTAGACGATTGGCTCGACACTGAGCCCTCAGTCAACACTCAATCTCATGAAGGGAGAGGTCTTACCCTTGGTCCTCAACATCGGGAATAAATTCATCAATGCATCCCTTTTGACACGACGAAGACCCTTCGTCGAAGAATTACTTGACCACTTCACTTGCAGTCGCCGCCAAAGGCGGAGGTGTGTCGACCTCACCGAGACGACGCATTAGGATCACCTCCCCTCGCTTTGCTACTTTAACGGCCGAAAGAGGGTCCACAGCTTGACAATGGTTTCGCCTGAGACCGAATGCCTCAGACGAAGGCAACTGAGCAGGCGCATCCGGTCTTTTAATGATTACTTAGGTGATAACCTTTTAAGCATATATTACCTTACCTCTGTCTTATATCATCATGATGTTTAGGTTGATGTTGGCGTCCCTGCCATTGAGGGCAGCTCCAGTGTGCTTGCTAAGATGGTGCTCGGAGGAGAGAGAAACAATTGCTAGAGGAATTATACGTTGGACCTGTGGTGCTAGCTTGGAAATTTCCAGCACCCATTGCTTGGTTGGGCACCCGATGCAAAGAGAAAAAAACAATTTGTGTCAGAGTACTTTGGTAGATGAGTGGACGGATGGCTAGCTAGGTAGAAAAAGTTGGAGAGAGGAAATATTTTTTTATCAACATGAGACCCACCTTAGCATGAACTATACAAGTTTAAACGTTGGAGTTTGCTTTACTAAATCAGCACCATCTGACGTGTCTAGCCTTAGTCATTGCTAAGAAAATATACGTTAAAGTTGCCCTGAGTCACTACTGTATGGGTCCCACTGCGACTGGGCTCACATGATAGAGACTCGACAGTAGAGAGTGAACAGTAGAGGATCTCGTTCCAAAAAAAAAGAGTCGAAGAAGATTTTTTTAGGCACCGTTTAGTTCGGTGAAATTTTGGGGGAGGTGGTGAAAATTTTGCATTGGGTGTTGTTTCGAGGAGGTGACACTGCGATGCGAAAATTTTTAGGACTTTTGAGGAAGCCGGTTACTCTGTTCTAAGGGTGGAACCGTTTTTGAGAAAAGTGTTTGGTAGGACTTCCCTTGAACTGAAGGAGGAGCTCGAGCCAGAGCCAGAGCCACCTCTTCACAACAGGCGTGAACTGGTCACTTTTAGCATACCAGAATCGACGCAATGCAACATATCAGACCCATTGGAGCTTGACGTGTATAACCACCGAAAAGGAAATACGTACTACGTAGCCCCAAAGATAAACGCTATTTAGAACACTCTACATCTACTGCAAGTAACAATTCAAGAATGGCCATGACAAGTAAAACATGCAGCAAAGATACGTTTGGGATTACTGGCCTTGGATAATTTAGCTACAAGCCTATCCCCGGCGAGGCGGCGAGCGCCCCCGGAGCGAGTCCCAGAAGACGGGCCAGTTGCGGCGTGCCTCGTTCCAGCCGAGCAGGGAGCCCTCCCTGGCGGGGTCCCAGCTCGCCGACACGATGCCGTAGCTGACCCCGAGCAGCGCGGCGCCGAAGAAGACGAAGGAGACGCCGAAGGGGATCCACGTCGGCACGTCCACCTTCCGCACCGCCTTGAGGTAGTAGAAGAGCGGGAAGAAGCCCACGCCCAGCGCCAGCGGCAACCCCACCGACAACCCCACGCGCCGCATCATCCGGTTCGTCACCACCTCCGGGATCGCCACGTCGCGCTCGTCGTCGTCGTCGTCGTCCTCGTCATCGTCGTCGCCATCGGCGTCTTCCTTCTGCGGCTGCTGCTGCTGCTGCTTCTTGTTGCGCCGCCGCCGGCTCTTCCCCGGCCGGCCGAGGGTGATGATTTTGGGCTCCGCGGTGGCCGCGTCCTCCTCGGTCCGGTCGTTCTTGTTCCTGCGGGCTCGGAGCAGCCAAGTGCCGCGGCTCGGAGCGGCTGAGCGGGAGTGGGAATGGAGCCCGAAGGCGATGGGAGGGGAGCTGCAGGTGAGGAGGGCGGCGTGGGCGCGCGAAGGGGAGAGCGGCAGCGGTAGCTCCATGGCGAGAGCCCCGTTTCGAGCCAAATCACTAGCTCCAGGAAGGGAACATCTTATCTCTAACAGGCGAATGGGACAGCAGGCTCGTGTGAAGCATAGTTCAGGCTTTCCGAACGGAAGGAAATTTATGTTCAGAATTTCTAGTCTTACGCAGAAGACGGCGACTCAAGCGTCAACTGAAGACTTCATAATTCGCTAAACAAAAGATTGTCAATGTATTATTTTCTGTTTGGAAATTAGTACTATCAGATTAGCTGGGTGTAACGCCCTTAGTTTGTGTTATCATCTCGTACCAAAAGGCCTCAGGGCCTGTTGTCACATTCCAAATGAATGGTCGCTGGAGAACGGAGAAACATGGAAAACAGCAGCAGCATGCCAACATTTTTTGGTGCTGCTGTCAGAATCGGTCAAAGAGGCACCAACATGCAACAGTATTTGATGAGGATTTTCTTATTCATCGCCTATAACCATATCACAATATCCTCTCACGGGATCACCTCATCGCCTACAACCATATAACAATCTCATCGGGTCAACTCATGATTTACAGATTTCTCGGAACACAGCACCATATTCCAAATGGCGTTTCTATTCCAAACATTTCTCAATGAGTGAATACAGCTAACACCAAACCTTCATTTCCATTTCCTCCCATTAGAAACCTTCCGACAGCAAAACAAAGGATTCTATACCAGGCTCCACATTGTAAGCACAAAATTCTATACATGGTCGGTGCATAATGAAGAGCTTTAGACAGATCCAGCTAGACTTGTTCGACGGCAGTTCGAATGCCCCACCCACTTGATCAGCAGTGAAATCTTATTGGCAGATGCAAGGGTCAGAGGCTCGGTAACTATACCCAAGGTTAAAGAAAAATAAGAGAAAAAAGGATTTTCTGCCCAAGTAAGCTCAGATGACTGCTCATTAGCCTCTACAAAGGCTTACGGATCAATGCAACTGTCGAATACTCTATCCCCCCGCTCAAAACGAATTTGTTACTCTATTTCTATTCTTCACGACCATTGGGAAAAATCTATATATCTTAGGGCATGTTAACCACTGGGAGGGAAGCTGAAGCATAACTAACTCGCAGCCTCAAAGAAAAGCACTTGCGGTTGCAAATGACCCTTTTCACACATCACAAGCACATCACCCCAACTACCAATAACCTGCACAAACGACATACAAGGTCATACTAAGCAAAGAGTAGAAAAAGACAAACGTGGATGTTCATTTTAGGTTATCTGGTTACCTTAACAGTCTGGTCATCATACATGACCCACCTTCCATCCTTGAAAGCAAAACAATGATAATGCTGGCCGTAGTAACAAACCTGCAGGTGTCAAGAGAAATAAGAAATGCATCTGATACTGTTTGGATTGACAGATTTTTAAACAACAGATTCAGGTAAAAGACTAGGTAGTCTAGTGAAAACTCATGCTATTTACTTAAAGATATAACACCCTTACTGTAAATCTGTAATCTGGAGAAAAGAGAACAAATCTGTGTCTATTTGATTATCCAGCTGATTAGGTATAGAGCAACATACAAATATAAGATGATAAAAAAGCTACAAAACAGAAGCAAAACTAAAATTTACACAAATGTTTTTGGAACTTGAAGCACTGAAGCAGTTGGCAACCAGAAGTAACAAATATGTCATCTAATTATGAAGGGTAATAGTAGGACAATCATGTTGATATTATGAGTTTTTGAACAGCAGAACATTATTTGCTACCACACCTGCATCTAACTGCTATGCATAATAGTCTATACTGTCTAGTTGTCACTTTTCACCTTAAATATATTCAACTGACTTCACTAAAATATATATATACTCAACCAACTACATATCCTATCAGCGTACAGCTCAAAAAACAAACAAATAGATGCCCTAGCGGTAGATATCATCCTATTTCTAAAGCTGGAGTTATTTTGTTAGTTCCCCACACCCCAAGCATAATAAAAGGAATCCAGAAGAAAGCATGCATATTTTTGTGGATACAGTGCTAGATATGCGTAGCAGAACAATTACAAGTTCAAGAAAACAGCTATTAATAAATGTACAAAACCATCCATATATTCAGAATGAGATAGAACAAAATAAAGGGTCTTCATGGCCATACCACTGACACCAGAGTGTGCTTGCTTCCTTGATCTATACCATGGAAGAATGTGCTAATGTCTATCTCAGTTGAAATACCAGCCAAAGTTGCAGATATGTCATCCACACTCTCTTTGTTGTTCTGCCATCCCAAAACTAAAATGAAAGTTTCAAAAGGTAGGTAGAGGAAGGTCAATAAATGATCTCACAAGACAGAGCATGAAGTGTTCAAATGCTTCCTTTCAAAAAAAGTGTTTAAATGCAGGCATAACATGCCAGAAGCAGGCAAGAATTGCAGTGTGCTTTTAAGGATGGTCAACTAAGAGAATACAGCAATCTATTAACAAAACATAAAGTAATCCAAAGAGAATACTGCAAGGTCAAATTTTTGCCAAACAACTGCTTGATTGGACATGGAACTCCAAAGTGAAAGATAATTGCAGCCTGACACATCCCAAGAGCAAAATGCTTACCAACTGTAAAAACATGCGGGCGACTAGAAAGAATATGGTGTTTATGATTCAATTTTCCACAGCCACCAACATCTTGATCACAAGCTAGCTGGTCGTTCATTTCAACAATCTTCAAAAGTTCATCAAATGAATAATCTGGACACATCATCTGAAGAAGAAGGAACAGTTAGGAAACAGTAACTATCTTGACTGCAATATATAAACCATAGATTACCCCCGCGGAGAAAAAAAGAGGGCACAATCAAAGCAAGAAAACTAACCTCTGCAGTTCGGAGCGAACTAGCATTGATATTGTAGAAAAATGAGGTATATTTGAGGCGCCTAGACTCAAATTTACAATCGTGACAGATCATCCGCTCATATCGTCCATTCCAAAAGATTATGTGCTATGCAAGAAATATTTGCACAATCCCATGACCCAACACAATTCTTCTCATGAGATTTACCATGATAGACAGTACGAGAAGTATACGACTTATGCAAACACTCAAAGATTACCCCCAGGACCTCAGATGCATCGTTCATTTGCCCCTGTGATGAGCATAAATTGATTAGTGTCAACGAAATGGAGATCACAAGAATATTGGTGATAAAATGCTGAAGGATTGTGTGTAAATCATTTGAACTATCAAGGGAGGACACCATTTACCTCCTGAAAGAATTTGCTGTTCGGGTATGATTTACTCAACGCGATCCTCAATGAAGTAGGTGCAACTGCTTCTCCTTGACCCTTGGAAGCTTTGCTGAGGTCACTGAAGATATCATGTAATGCACAGACAGCACAAGGATCTTCAACATGCTTGTGCAGTAATGATGTTTTAGCGAACTCATCCCGAAAACGCCTTATATGCCATAATGACTGCACACAGAAGAACACTACTGGTCAACAAGCACGGTTACTTGATCCTGAAGAAAAGCACATTACAAGTCTATGCTTACCTGAATAATCACATTCAAGAAACAATTGTATTCACCAGCAGCATTTTTAAGGCCAGCCCCACACACTTCTGCCCCATTTGAAGTGCTTATTGTACCAGCAGGACAGGTACCTGAAATGATATAACTTAAGTGATAATGATGAATATTGCAGAAGATGAAAATTATCACTATTAACATATGATACTAAGAGAACAATCATCGCAACATCACTTCGTCATTCCTATATAATGATCGCTCGGCATAAGAAAATAGTTATTTAAATCCATTTACATCCTCAACTAGTATATCATCTCCAGGTTCCAGCATAAGAAAATAGTTATAAAAGCAGAATATTTGTAGATCGTATGTGCCGAATACAGATGTTCTTGTGAACCTAAGATATGAGCATATTTGAAGAGATGGAAGCAGTAATGAAAAGAAAAGGTACCAAGGCTTTGGCGCACAGCTTCATCGAGGTCTTCCTGAAACCTTTTATCAAAATCATCCTCAATGCAGACATCTGCTGATGGTATTCCACCACTGCCAACTGGATGTGAATACAGAAGTTTGGATTAAAAAAAAGAAATTAAAATATATGTAGCATTAATTCCATTTATATGATAAATTACACGACATGCAAGGAATTAGGACGACAAGAAAAATTAGAACAAAAATGTAAAAATGGCCATAGTAAACAAGATACCTAGAGGTTGCTGTCGTCAAGTAACACAAATGCTTAAAGCAAGAACAAGAATACTACGGAACTAAAAGCAACAATACAATGCAATTGATGATTTGATGCATTTCAATGATTTATAAGTTTTTAGATCTATACTCAGGCATTCCAAGATGCATTAACTTATTTGTTATCAATCTCATTGATTTCTATTATTCATGGAACGGGTTAGTATCATATGAAACCCCAAAAAAACACAATAAAAGGCAACTCCAGAAGGAAACGGAACCAGGAATATTGTGGTGCTTGTACAATTTGATACCATACAGGTTAGGAGCCACTGCATATTCTTACTATGCATGCCACCATATGCTATTTTTAATGTGTCAAGCTTAGCAGAGTCTATTTGAAGCTTCAACTACTATATCCCATACTGAAAAATAATAGTGCAAACCATTCTATATGGATAGAGTGATAGACTTGTGGATATACAGAAAAATAGCTACCTTTCTCAAAATTTGGCTTCTCTGTTCCTGCAGCGTGCCCTTTATTAACAAACCGTTGATCATCTGAAGGCAACACATGCAGCTGATTCTGTTTTCCATCATGATAGTTGTGATTTGGATAGGGAGCTATTTTACTTTTGCTGCTCCATCTACGAGCTGCCGTACCAAATTGTGGACCACATGCCCTATCATCATCATCATCATAAATAGCACCAGGCACACCTACAACAATAAACAGATATTAAATGTTAAAATTGTAAATGGGATTGATAATGAAAGCTCTTAACTTGCACAAGGCAAAGCACCATAACCCACAACCTTGGTCATACTTCTGTTGTCCTTCGCTAGTACTTCTCTTAGGCTTTTGGATGCTAGGTTTACCCTGAGATTTTAGGTGTTGTGCATTTGTCCAAATGCCATTCATATTCAGTGTAATCCTAGAGATACTCATATCACTGCTGGTTAATTCCTGTGACCCAGGTGAGTCCCATCCATTATGTTCCTCCCTGAAACTGTTCTCAGTGTAGCCAGAGTGTTCTTGCAATGGAACTTCAGAATAGCGAAAGTCACCAAACTTAATGCCTTCGAGATTCCCTTTTCGAGTGCTTGAAAGACCAGCTGTCCCAACAACAGAAGACGCATAGGTACATCTAAATTGTTCTGCAAGATGCTTCTTCTTTGTTTCCTCTTCTATCCGTCGTTGATATTCCAGTGTCTCTTCCAGCTTTCTTTCCTCGGCTTCAAGTTGTACTCTATGCCTATGTTCTTCCTCTTGTTCATTGAAGCAATCATCACTTGTCGAGAGTTTGCAATCCAAATCATCACAATCAGCAACAAGTTGACTGCAAAAATATTAGCATGGTCAGAACAAGCATAAAACAAAAAAAGGTCAATGAAAGGCATATTCCATTGCAGCTTTTTTTAATCATGCTGCTTGATCTAAAGAACTTGAGCACTGATGACTGATGAAACAAGCATTCTGCAGTAAATTTCTAATAGAAGAAAATAAAAAAGGTGCATACAAACATCTCGGTATTAATTAGATAAAAAGATGGCCTCAAGCGCAAGATACACACTAAATGTGCAGTTTGCGTGAAGGCACAAGGCATTCACATGATGTCATGATAACCCAGAATCATATGATTTGATATAGAGAAACTTGCCAAAAATATTAAACTAATGTTTTAGCATTCGTTAGATAGGGAGTGGGGGTTAATGTTGATGCAGCCAGCAAAAAACAATTATAGGCTTCTATTAGTTTTTTTCCCTCCCCTGAATACAATATCTGTGCACACCATTTGATGGGGGGCATATTCATTCATGAACACAATCAGAAGTGAATGGCTTGTATTAAATTTCTTATCAGCCTGACATAGTGACATTTGTAACCATAATAACCAATTAATTGACCTCAGATGGTTTTAAAATAAATACTAGCAAAATAACATGCAGTGCCATCACTGTTCTCAATGACCCAGCAAACCTATCAAGCAACATGACCAGCTCAAATGGAACCAAAATTACTGGGTAGGGCTAACATCTCATTCAGGAAGTAAAATAAAAGTATACCACATCAATTTCTTCCTACTGTGTCCAGATGATACATACCACGATATATGCACGGAAAGAAATAAACAAAATAGTATCAAACACTTCCCTAAGGGAACATGTCATGCTGAACAGGATACAAGTTAGTAGAACTAAGTAACATCGGATACCCAAAACATTGTGAAAATTCCAAACACTTCCCTAAGGAAACATGTCAGGGCTCTGTACCCAATTAAGGAGAAACTTGAATATATGTGCCCCTCAGAAAGAGCTCTTCTTTAGCAATCATATTCATGAGAACAAAGGTACTACAAGAATCACTTACAACTTCTCTCCCGTTTCCTCATCAGCACTGTCTTGGCGATACTGGTCACTCCAGCTTGAATCCTAGGGATCAATTAGGAGAATTATAGCAAGAAAAGAAATTTCCTTGTTGTAAACAAAAAACCTACTGCACTTAAAATCAGAACCACCTTGGGGTCCTTGGATCTCCGAGAATCCTTCAACTTCTTCTTCTCTTTTGATTTCTCATGGTACTGTTTCAGATCACCTGCTTTGCTAGCATTCTTCTTAGCATCCAAGGCAAGTTCAGCCAGGAAGGCTTCCTTGCAGCATCAGATCTCTCTGGCATCCTTGTCCACCAGCTCTTCCAGATGGGTCTACATATACATACCACAGCCACAATTAAGCAATGAAGGACCAGAAACATAAGGCGCTAAAAAGAGTTTGTGGTGCTGCATACGAACTTGCAAGAACGATTTCATGAGGGGTATAAGAACTGTTCGATAATCAAGAGAAGAAGCAGGTCCAAGCTTATGCTCCAGTTGATGCATCACAGCTACATTTCGCATAATTTTAGCATCTATCTTGCCAAGCTGCAAGCCAAAAAACGGGTTAAGACGCATATATTGTAAATGCATTCTGAAGATTTCAAGTAACTCATGCAGCTAAAATCGACAAGAACTAACCTCCGTTGTAATTTGTTCCTTCATCTTTGAAACAACCACATGAACCACTGAATCATTTGATTGCAAATCGGGCAGCCTCCAACCTTCTTCATCTGCCCCATCATAATCACAAAGGCGTGGGGCCATGCTAGAAAAAGCCTCATCATAACCAAAGTGTGATGTGAACTTCCTTCAAAATAGATGAGACTACATCCAACTCAGATCTGTTCCTGTTGGTCATCACCCCAGCAGTGCAGTCCAACAACTCCTCCTGCCGCTTCCTGAGAAGCTCCTCGTACCCTTGGTAGTGCCCCATATCATCCCTATCGGCTTGCTCTTGAGCAAAGATGCTCTCTACAGAAATCAAGGCCTCCTCGCTTTCTCAGCTGTTCAAGCTTCCGCTCACATAAGTTCTGCAAGCTGTTGAATTCCTCTCGAGTGCAAGAAGGTCCACTGCCTGATTTGATCTTTCCTCAAGCATTCGATTCCAACCCAATAGCTGCTCTCCAATTGAAGATCCAGCGTACAACCATGAAAGAAGTGCATCAGTATCAACATTCTCAGAACCAAACTTTCTACCCAAACTCTCTCCACCAATGATCAGTTCTGATGAATCAGAATTAAGTGTAACCTTCTCCAGTCCATCATGATTTTTTGGGAAAGTATCCCCATCATCTAGTCCTTCAGCCTTCTCTAAGTGCCTATTGAGTCCAGAGGACTGCATTAAGTCCTGCAAGAATTTTACTACCTTCTTCAGTGATGACGCCTCTAGAAAGCAAATGCAATGTGGTGACTCATCCAACGAGTGATTGAGCAGCAGTGACTCAGACAGCATCCCCCTGAGCTCCTCCATAGCAAATTGTATAACCTTGTTCAGATTGCTCACTGAAAGATTCTTGTTCTTCACAAGGATTTGGAATAATGAATGGATCTTCTCTAAAATATTTGCCCTTTCACCATCATCCGAAAGTGGCCACCACGGTAACCTTCCCTCATCACCACTGCAAAACCATCAGACTCCTCGTTGTGTGGTGACACAGATGATTCTGACGTGTCCGATTTGTCTTTGTTACTCCAACCGTCGGATGACATCGAATCCTTGTCCCTATCCAGGCCAAGATTGTCGGCTTGCTCCTCCTCAAACAGTCTCAGTGCTGCGGTAGCGTCCAATGGCCTCCAGTTCCAACCAATGAGCATTCGTGCCCAGCCAGCATCAATCTCATGTGGCACCATATCTTGCAGCTCAGGTGAGAGTATGCCAACATGCTCCCGGAGCACATGCAACCGGTGTGACTCTGCATCCGCAAACTGCTCCCGGCACCTGGCACATACCCAGAACTCCCACTTGCCACTCTTGGCAACAAACGCTAGCACCTCATTAAGCACTTCAGATGCCACACTGGCAGCATCTTTCTCCTTGTGCATCGCAGTAGCATAGTATGACTTGAGCTCAGAAATGCTAGTGTTTAAGAATGCAAGCCTTTGCTCCACTGGTATTGCGGCCCAGTAGGCACGGACCTGGTCCATGCGTTCAGACGTGGATGAAATGGTGGCTTTCCTAGAGCCGCCCCTTCTCCTGTCAGCACGATGCCCACCCACAGATGACTGAGACGATGATGAGGGGGCGTCATCTCCCTGCGACTGCGAAGAAGTGGGGGTGGCAGCCACAGAACCGTTGCTCTGCTCTTTCTGCTGCTGAAGCAGCCTCATTGCAGCCAGGCGCACCTCGATCTCCTGGCGGCGCTCCTCGGGGGTCTTGGTGGCCTTCTTGATCTCGTTTGGGCGGCGCGGGGAGGGCAAGGTGGGGACAAGCCGGCCCTCCATGGGTTCCTCAGCGAGACGGCGCACTGGGATGAGGCGGAGCTTGTCATCCCCCGCGCCGCCCAGGGTTTTGACCCAGGTGGAGATGGAGGCGAGGTTGGCCTTCTGGATCAAGTTGCGGAGCTCGGATTGGACCTGGTCGACGTCGGGGCCGGGCAGCCTGAGGGAGTGGGGCGAGGGGTCGGAGGGTGCCTCGATGCTGAGGCCGCGCTCGCACTCGGAGACGACCTCCTCGTAGCCGCGGGCGTCGGTGGCGGCGTCGAACAGCAGCATGGCGTGGAAGTGGGCGAGCTCGATGGAGTCCGGCGCGAGCTCGACGGCGCGCTGGGCAGCCTGGAGCGATGCCCGCTGGTGGCGCGCGCGGGCGGCGGGGTCGTCGAGGACGGAGGCGGCGCGGGCGTGGACGGTGCCGTGGGCGCGGAGGAGGAGTGGGCGCCGTCACCGTGGCGGGCCACGGCGTCCTTCATGAGGCGCAGCGCCCGCGCGTGGCTCCCGCGCTGGAGGCACGCTAGCGCCTTGTCGACCTCGGCGCGCACGGCGGCATCGCCACCGCCGGCCCCCGCCGCCGGCGGCCGGCGGGGGGCGTCGGGCGGAGGCGGAGTAGGGTTTGGTGCGGGGGTTCGCTTCTTTTTTCCCATCGGGCGGCGGAGACGGAATGAGATTTGGGGGCGAACCGGCGGAATGCCCTATAAAAAAACGCGGAGCCGCAGCCGGAGCGCAGTGCCCCCACACGGCGGCCACACCACACTTTCCATTCCTGCTGGTGGGCCCGGGTCTAGCGTGCGCCTGGCCGATCCGATGCGAATCGCGAGACAGATGCTGAATGTTGCTGATGGTTCGTTCAGCAGCAGCGTCGCGTGCGCTTTCTTTTCGCCGGTGATTTGTTCAGGCCTCAATGGGGTGGTAATAGATCATGATTCTACTTTATTTTTCACAATTCAACTAAATTTTATATATTTTTAGTTCAGAATTGAGTAGTATTATGATCTGATACTAATAGAGCCCGATCTTTAAATTTTTTAGGCTAAATTGTATGGTCTTTTACCACCGGTCACGTTTCTTTTTTTTCTTTTTGGCTTTTTTTTGACAACAAACATTTCATTCATTAGCAGCATGAAGCTTCTAGAACCATTACATCAGTGATGGTTACAAATTGGAGTGCGTGTAGGAAGGGGCACCCTTGAGCATGATTTGGATTTACACATAATCCTGAACATGGTAGATGATTGTGTTGTAACAAAGAAAAACCTTTGCTTTGGTAAAAAAAAATCAACCATTTGATTATGATCTCTTGCAACTCGATGTAGTGATGGTGAGGTACCTGCAATCATAGTTTTGACAGATGCAGTGAATGCTATGATTCTCCAATCCGGGGGGTGGAGGGATCAGAACCATTAACATAGTCGACAAGAATCTGATTATCGACCAGGAGATGAGCACTGTTCAATTGCAAGATGTTGACAACATTGGCAGCCAAAGCGAGGGCTGCAGATTCAGCTATAAGAACTGATGATGCACGCTGCATGGACGCTTTGATGAAGATGCTAATTGGAGGAGACACATCTGTGTTGACGATGAAGACACCCAATCCAGCTTGCCTGACACCTAAACCTGCATTATCTGGAGGAAGGGAGGCATCCGAGTAGCATCTGAAACCCTGCAAATGAGAAGAATTTGGACCAGGAACTGATCTTGTTCTTTTGTGTTGTTCCCAGGCTGATATGTGGGTTTGAAATGAGTCAGCCGCATGTACCGCAAAAGTCCAACTTTTCCTTTTGGAAACGGTGATCATTTCTTGCTTTCCATATGTACCAAAGAAGCATGAAGGTGTTGATTGAACGTTCTTACATATCAGTGGAAAACAGATGGGAGATGATGTGTTGAACACCATCAAGATCAGGATTTATGAGGTTAATGGACAAAGGAGAATTAAAGTTGGACCACACTTGTTGAGGTAGTTGACATAAAAAGAAGAGATGAGCATTATTTTCTATGGCACCATAAGAGGCGCAATGTTTATCAATGTAGGAGGTAAATCTGCTAGCTCTTTCAGCTGTGGCAAGAGCCATTCTTATAAGGCGCCATGCAAAGTTTTAAGAAAAGGGAACATTTTACCTTTCCAAACCTTGTGAGCAATATAATTGGCTGTGGTGTGATGTACGGATCTTAGAGGTGGCGGTGAGTGATTTTGAAGACTATGCAAGTGTGAATAAATGGCTTTGAGGTGCATTTGCCATTGTTTTTGGAATCCATCTCAAGACATCTTCATTAGAGTCAACCAGTGGAATGGTTGAGATAGTTTGTATCGCTTC
Source organism: Cenchrus purpureus (assembly GCA_022644695.1). NCBI lineage: Eukaryota > Viridiplantae > Streptophyta > Magnoliopsida > Poales > Poaceae > Cenchrus > Cenchrus purpureus. The sequence continues at coordinate 131,394,428 of CP053465.1, read as the reverse complement.
AAGAGAAAAAGTTGTAGAGAGCAATTCCGATTCCAACTCGGGTTCCATGCGGCCAAAGATCAGAAACCAAAGAAGACAAAGGTAAATTGGTCACAGGTAAAATGAGGTTATCATGAATATTAGTCCAAAGATAAGTTTATGGAAATGACCAAATGGAAGAGTTGCCTGAATGAATCTGCAGTATGACATTAGTATGAAGGTGGTGTTTAACCTGCAAAATGGAAGACCGATTGAGGGCCAGCAGTAGGAGTTGTCCAAAAGGAATTATTGCGGTAGTATTTGGCTTCTAAAATGGCTAAGAGAAAAGGGTTCTTGTCCGTGACAACATTACAAGCTGATTGGATAATTAAACTCTTATTGATCAACTTCATATCTCTAATACCTAAACCACCTTGGTTTGTAGGTTTACTGAATGTCATCCCAAGAGCGGAAAGCAATAGGGCTCGTGACCTGTTCTTCTTGGATACCTGTCCACCAAAATCTTCTAATGATAGAGTTAATTTTGTCAATGAAGGTTTTGGAAAAAAACACAGTGGACATATAGTAAATTGGAAGAGAGCATCGATTTGATATCTACTAGTCAGTATGGTTTAATTTGTTGGCCTCGAGAGTACCAAATTTAGCTATAAATTTATTGTGGATGAAGTTATAAGCTTTGTTTCGTCTTGTGAGAGAAAATCATAGGATGACCTGAATGCATGGTATTGGGTTGGAGAGTGTGAGGTAAAATACCGTTGATTTGAGTTCTAACCTGTTGAGAAACATTTTTGCTAAAGAAAATAGAAGATTTTTGTAAGTTAAGGGTTTGACCTCGATTCTTTTGGACCTTGGTTTCCTTCACTACAAAACCAAAAACTCCGCTAAGTAAAAAAAGTTAGAGTATCTCGAGAGTATGCTAAAAATCCTTCTCCAAAACTATGGAATCTCTACTAAAAATTTATCTCAAAATCATAACATCTCACCAGATCCAAAAATAAATTTCCCAATATTCTAGAACTTGACACGTCATTATGTGTGGACCTCACATCATATATGAACCAACCTGTCATCCTCGCTACATTTATATTTTTATATTTTCTTCCTTACTCTCTTGGCTAGTTCTCACTCGTCAACCCTCCCTGTGTCGTGTCGTAGCTCGTGCTCGTAGCCATGGTTGCCTCGCCGGAACTCGCCATCGCTGGCCCTCCTCACACGCGCCGCCCCACGGCCCATGGATGCAACAAGACGCCGTAGCTCGCCTTTGTGACAGTAACCGTCAAATTAATTCCATATTATTGCCTAAACCGGTCCATCTGGTCATTAAGCAATAATACAGAAGTAACTTGTCGTCTCTCCCGGGTCAAGCCCGGTAAATCACTTTAACCAGGATCGATTACTTGTACATCAAAACTCACACGACGGTGAGTCCAGAGACCAACATTTCACAAACATTACATCAAGTTCCATAAGATTCATTATTACAAACCAAGTCTTTTGCATAAAGTAAATAGTTCAGAGTTCGAAACATAGCGGAAATAAAATACCAAACGTCATAGGTAACATCATAGGAGGCCATCCATGATGTCACCAAGCATTGTCATCCTCTCACTCCACTTCCCAACCAGGTGGGAGAGAACCAGGCCACGGAAACCCAACGTCATTCACATCACCTGAAAACAACATCAAAAGCAAGGTGAGAGTATACTAAGAAGACTTAACCGTCGGGTGATGTAAAATCACCAACTCTCTAGACATGCAAGGCTTTATGGCTAGTGGGTTGTTTTGCTGAAAAGCAACAAAGAGTATGTTCTTACTTTCAAGTTTTAGCTCAAAATTCTAGTTGATTAACCATTACTAAGTAAGCAACTATTGCAAGCATAAGTTGTGCAAACAATTAAGCATATATCCAACTTAAATCTCAATTCCATCATTAAGGGACATAGAGTGTATGGTTAAGCAATCTCAGGTAACGGTGAGAGGCCGACGATCGATCGATTAATAACCTTGCAAGGGAAACCTAAACAATAGGGAGAATGCATACCCCAAGAATGACAACTAAAACCAAAAGGGGTGGGGTATGCACCAACCGTGAGCCCAACTGCCCTCGACTCAGATCCATTTCTACGCCTTTGGTACAAGGTGGTTGGTTTGGCCTCGCCTCCCAACCCCACACATGCACCACTCACAGCGAGGGACTCTTCCCAAGATTAGTGGTCATAGATCCCTCACCGGATCAAGAAGGTACTAGGCTTACCGTTCCCATTCCCGGCAAATGTTTAGTACGTTCAAACGCTTAACCACGGAGACCTCTTGGCGGGAGTCGGGTCCCATGCTCTTACCACATGAGCATTTCCATTTATCAAAATCTTATGATTCCAACATAAGAGACCTATAGCTCGCGAGTGACGAACATCACTCGACTTTTACCGTGTCCTTAGAGCATGGCCACTAGCGACCTATCATGCTAGTATTTGAGCACAGGAGCCTAGGATCATGCATCTAGGGTTTCAATTCAACTCTGAAACGTAAATGCACAAACATGACAAGCATAATTCTAAAAGTTAGAAAACTGGGTTATGCTCCCGGCTTGCCTTCACTAGCAAAGTCGTGGAGAAATCCTCAGAACTTTGGTTCGGGTCTTGTCAGCACTTCCACCACGCTCACTTCTCCTTCCGCAAGATCTCCTGATTCCTCGCACCAACTCGTAGTTCCCGTCCGGAAGTTCTACACGACATGCATATGCATTAACTTCATGTATTTAAAACTGAGGAGTGAGAACATAGTTTAGAATTGAAGGGTAAACATGGAGGGTGTATGGGTGACCACATTCACCTGGATAAGGATATATCCAGCATACTCTTCCTATCAAGAAAGTGGTATGCGTGCGTGGTTTAACTCCTTATTTGATGGTGATTGTGTGCACATCTAAATTAATTAATTATTTTTTCTTCACCAAATTATAGGGTGTTGTTCATGGTGTGATTTGGTGAAGCTCAACCAAAAGATTTGAAATTAAACAAAGGTGATTTTTATTTTCCTTTTAATTCTTGGATTAACCTTGATTTACTTCGAAAATTCATTTTGGAAGAAATATAAATAAGGTGACCATGAAACTTTGTAGGGAGGCACAACATACTACACATGAGCTACTGCCAAAAATCTAGATCAAACCAAGCCATAGATCTAGCATAAAAATACAACTAGACTCATTCCTTAAAAACAAAAATAAATCCTATAGAAATAAATATACCACATCTTGAGCTAGAAATTCATGTAGAAGTTCAAAACACCTAATCATGAAGAGATATGCACTTACTCAGCAAAGAAAATTTAAATTACTTTAAATTTATAAAGGAAGGTTAAATTTGTGCAAAAATTACTTGACCCTATAAAACATGGTCAAAACATCTCTACTATTCATCATGGGTGCACAACCATTAAACAGGATCATAGTAAAAGATGGGATTTAAAAGATCAACAGATTAATTTATAAAAATCATAAGCAGGAGCATTCTTTGAAAATCACCTTTAATTCATAACTAAAGACCTACTTAATAACTTTGTGCCAAATTTGAACCAGAAGACCATCATGACATATAGAACAACATATCCAAAATTGAACTTCAGATCATGCATAGAATTTGAATTATTTCAGATCTAGCCAAACTGGTAAATTCAAAATTATTTAAAAACTACATAGAAATTTGAAAACTTCCTTTGTAGAAACATTTGTTCTAGTCACAAGGATCACAACACAACTGAGTTTGCATTTTTGTGATTTTTCTGTGATTTGTTATGAATTTTACAAGATCCACGAGTTTGAAACTAAAAGAAAGAATCTATTTCTAGTCGTGTCCTCGGCTGAAACTTTTATTCAAAAACGCCTCGGTCTTACACATATGCCCTCGCTTTTATGTTTTGGACCCTAGAAAGAAAGGGGGCTTAGCAATGTGGTCCCTGGCGGCGCGGGCAAGCTCGCCGGCAGCGAGGTGGGGCCGGGCTTGCTCGGGCGAGTGGCGGGGGAGGACCAGAAGCTCACCAGGGTGCTATTCGTGGCGTGGCCGGGCGTGGGAAGGCTCGTGAGGGGCTCGGGAGAGCGGCGCGGCCGCTGCCGCACCGTGACGGGCGGTGGTCGACTGGTCGGGAAGCTTCATGGTGGTGTGGTGATGCTAGGGTGCTCGAGGCACAGACGGCTGGGGGAGTTCCACTGCGCCCAATGACGCCGGCGCATGGGATGACGGCAGCTGTAGCAAGGTCGTATTTAAGGCGAGGGTCGAGGGGTTGGCGCCTCTTTGTCCACGCCTCTGGCGCTGCAGGTAAGAACAAGGCGGCACCAGACACGAGCGGCGCGGGCTGGTGTGTGGCGGCGTGACCGGGCGTGGCGGCGCGGGCGCCAGCCACCGCACGCTTCACCCGGACCGCCCCACCCCTGAGGGTGCACCGACGCGACATCCGGGGCACAAAGCGGGACCCACGTGGCGGCGACATGCATGGACGCTGAGCGCGCGTGGCGGGCGTCGGTGGCCAAGACGCGACGCAGAGTGCGCGGCCAGAGCGCCACACAGCACACGATGCCTGCTTGACCGCCTGTTTCTCCAAAATTTCAAACTAAACTAAAAATTCCAAAACCAAAGTTGTAGATCTCCTATCCATCTCAACTTTTGTAAAGGCCGACCTATGTAAAAGTCTATGGATTTGGAGATAAAGTGGCTTGAACTTTGGGATTTTTCTGTTTGGTCAAAACAATACGAGCTTTGACCAAGTTTTTGAGTGTCTTCCACTTGAATCTCAAAACCGCCAATTGAGTGAAATGTGTCCCGACAAAATGAACAACTTTCATATTGGCCGTTTTGAAGTTGTGATATGAAAAGTGGAGAACGAGCTAGATCTTCAAGAAAGGTATAGAGTCTTAGGGTTTTGTCCTTGGTTTGGAGGGGTTTGACTAAGGGTGACCAAGTCAACCATGTTAAGTACCATAATTAGCCTCGCTAATGATGATGATTATTGTTGCATAAACATCGTGGATGTTACCTATCCCCTTACAAAGAATCTCGTCCGAGATTCGGAAAATAAAGATGAAGGTAGGGAAAACACTTACGATTGAGATTGTAGAAAACCCGGATACTTGGTGTTGAGATAATGTTCCGTCTCCCAAGTAGCTTCTTCTTCAGTATGGTGACTCCATTAGATTTTATACATTTTGACCGAATGTCGTCGAGTCTTTCTCTCCTTCTTATCCAAAATTCTCAAAGGATGTTCGACCACGATAGGTCGGGTTCAATCCATGCATTAGATTCAATGATAACTTTTATCTCCGGCTTATTTGCACATCTCCTAAGTTGTGAAACATGAAACACATTATGGATCGAAAGCCGCTCAGAAATTTGAATGCGATAGGCAACCGCTCCACAAACTTGAATGATTTCATAAGGGCCAATATAGCGTGGTGCTAATTTCCGTTTTACTCCAAATCTTTGAATTCCCTTTGTGGGTGAAACCTTGAGATAGACATATTCACGAACTTGATATGGCTTAGGTTTCCTTCCTTGATCATGGTAACGTTGTTGTCGCATTTGAGTCAGTCTTTAAATTTGCTTGTATTATTTTTACTTTTCTTCCGCCTCAACTAAAGGGACCAAGAATTTTCTTTCCCTTGTGACCCAGGACTTCAAAGGAGTTCGACATCTCCTTCCATAAAGAGCTTCAAATGGTGCCATTCTCAAACTTGCTTGGTAGCTATTATTGATTGCAGCCAAGGACAAGCAATTGTCCCAATTCTTGTCGAAATGGATAATACAAGCCCTCAACATATCCTCCATAACTTGATCGACTCTCTCAGTCTGACCATCCGTTTGAGGGTGGTAAGCAGAACTGTGAAGTAACTTGGTTCCCATTGAGGTATGTAGGTGTTTCCAGAAACGTGACATGAACTGAGAACCTCTATCGGAAACGATGGTTCTAGGAACTCCGTGTAAGCACACGATGCGTTCAAGATAAATCTCTGCATATTGCTTTGATGAGTATGTGGTATGAACGGGGATAAAGTGTACGGTCTTGGTGAGTCTGTCCACAATAACCCAGATAGAATCATGGTGCTTAGAGGTGAGAGGTAGTCCCACAGCGAAATCCATGCTTATATCATCCCATTTCCATGAAGGTATCGGCAATGGTTGAAGAACACCATCAGCTTTTAAATGACTGGCTTTAATTCTCTGACATGTGTCACACTCAGACACATATTTGGCAATCTCTACTTTCATATTTGACCACCAGAAGTTTTCCTTTAAATCTTGGTACATTTTGCTACTCCCAGGATGAATTGAAAATTTGGATTGATGAGCTTCATCCAAAATTTCCTTCCTGAGACTAGTCGTTGGGACAACAAATCATTGCCGAAACCAAACTGTACCCTTTGCGTCTTGGTGGAAACACTTGTATTTAGGATCACCTTCTAACAACTTTTGCCTTATCTTCTTAACGTCCTCGCTATTGGATCGAGCATTTAAAACTTTGTCGTACAAGGTTGTCTCCATGCCAATAGCATTTAACTCACCTTGACTGACAATTTCCAAATTGAGTTTGTCCATCTCGTGGCACAGGGTGTCACTATAGGTGTCCACAGATAAGCAATTGTAATGGGCTTTTCGGCTAAGGCGTCATAGCGACATTTGCCTTCAGGAGGTAATGTACCTCCAAGTCATAATCTTTAATAAGTTCTAACCATCTTCTCGGCGCATATTCAAGTCGGCTTGAGTGAAGATATACTTGATGCTTTTATGGTTAGTCAATATATTGCAACGGGTTCCCATCAAATAATGCCTCCAAATTTTGAGAGCATGAACAACCGCTGCTAATTCAAGATCATGAGTAGGGTAATTTATTTCATGGGGTCAAAGTGCTCGAGAAGCATAAGCAATGACCCTATTTTCTTGCATGAGTACACAACCAAGACCAGTAGCTGAGGCATCACAATAAACCTCATATGGCTTGGAGTTGTCTGGTTGAGCCAAAACAGGTGCTGAAGTCAAATGTTGCTTTAGGTTGTGTAAAACTTTTTCACAATTCTCATCCCACACAAACTTGACTCCTTTATTCAGAAGTTCAGTCATAAGTTTGGCAATTCTGGAGAAATCCGGAACGAAGCGACGATAATAACCAGCTAATCCAAGAAAGCTTCGAATCTGATGAACGGACTTAGGTGGTTTCCAATCCATCACTTCTTGTACTTTACTTGGATCCACTGAAATACCATCACTAGAAATAGTGTGGCCCAAGAATTTCACACTATCCAGCCAGAATTCACATTTGGAGAATTTAGCATAAAGCTTGTGATCTCTCAAACGTTGCAGAACAATACGGAGATGTTCTATGTTCTTCTTCATCTTTGGAATAAATTAAGATGTCGTCGATGAATACCACCACGAACTTATCCAGTTTGTTCATGAATACTGAGTTCATGAGGTACATGAAGTAAGCAGGAGCATTAGTTAGCCCGAAGGACATGACTAAAAATTCATATAGCCCATATCGTGTGGAAAAGGCAGTTTTAGGAATATCACAAGGCCAAATCTTTATCTGATGATATCCTGATCTAAGATCAATCTTGGAAAAGACCTTTGCTCCCGATAGTTGATCAAACAACACATCAATGCGGGGAAGAGGGTATTTATTTTTGATAGTCACCGCATTGAGAGGTCGGTAGTCCACACATAGTCTCAAACTACCGTCTTTCTTCTTAATGAAGAGAGCAGGACATCCCCAAGGAGAAGAACTCGGGCGAATGAAACCCTTATCCAATAGTTCCTGAAGCTGGGTCTTCAACTCGGCCAGTTCCTTGGGTGGCATACGGTAGGCTCTTTTTGAGATAGGCGTCGTACCAGGTTGAAGTTCGATAACGAACTCAATGTCTCTGTCCGGTGGCATACCCGGCAGATCATCAGGGAAGACATCCGGGTACTCACACACCACTGGAATTTCTTCTAATTGGGTAGCTATGGTTACATAAGCACATGAATCCACAGATACTCTAGAAGGTAAGTAGAACGTTGATGCTCCTACTCTCGGGGAGTTGATTTCTATCCTTCGCTCAGAAATGTCCAAGATCACCTTGTGCGGTCATCCACCATTCCTAGAATAACATCTATTCCATCTAGACCCAAGGTTATAAGATTATAATGCGAAAAACTTTGCTACCTAACTCCAAAGGTACCCCAATGTTTAGGGTGCTGGAAGAAATTTTTCCTCCCGGGGTAGCAATCTTATAGATACTCCTAGTGTGTGTTTCATTTAAACCCAACTTGATTTGTGTTTGCTTGTTCATAAACGTGCATGTAGCACCGTAATCAAACAAAATCTTAATAGGTTTGCCTTGGATAGAGAATGTACCCATCATGGCTGCCGCTCCTTAGAATTCCCACCATTGTGGTGAAGTTGAGGCGACCCTGCTTGACTTGTATGGTCTGCTTCTTTCCCTTGTCTTTGTTGTCATGAGTAGGTCCACGTCCTTGGTTCTGCTGGTTGCACTGTTCTGCTGCTTGGGATGGGGGCACTCATTAGCATAGTGTCCCGCCTCACCAGCTTGTAGCATTTGCCATCCCTAGCATTCGGTTGGTGCGAAGCATTAGACTTGTAATTCTGCTGCTGGGAAGCGTATACGATAGTCTCCCCAGCGCGATTCTTGCTAGCGTCAACGCATCATGGTTCCTTTGAGAATCTTGGGAAACCTTCTTCACAAGGCGAAACTTCCGATTAAGCGCGTTGTTAGAGTTGAACGCAACCTTCCTCTTCTTTGCATTCTGCGTCCTCTTCATAGCATCTTCTTGAGAAATAGAGTTCACTATCTCATGGTAGGTGTCGGTCTTGATGGGGTTCACCTTTCATAAAGCTCGGGATCAAGACCACGTCCGAAACGATCCATCTTCTTCACATCATTATCCACATGATATCCCCCATACTGACAAAGGTTGTTGAATTTCTGGGCATATTGATACACAGAATCAGAACCTTGCCTTAATGCCAGTAATTCACTGATCTTCCGATCAACCATTCCCTGAGGAATGTGATGAGTCTTGAATGCTGTCTTGAACTCATCCCAAGTAATAGCATGTCTAGCAGGTTGCGTCATCTTAAAGTGTTCTCACCGGATCGAGGCAGACCATGAAGTTGCAATGCTGCAAAGCTAACCTTGCGCTCCTCTGAGCATGGCAGAGTGAGAGCATCGAACCCGCCTCAATGGCGAATCAAGCATCGACCTCCAATGGTTCTTCTACTTTGGTGAAGATTGGTGGCTTCATGGTCGTAAAGTGCTCATTCTTGGCCACTTGTGGCTGGTCATCACGAGGGATGGCCACGTTGCTACTGCTGCGATTGTGCGAGGATTTGGCGCATCATGTCGCCTTGAGCCAAGGAAGGTCTCCATGGGCGTCATGGGAGGTGGCGGTGGCGGTGGGTTGCTACGGCATCACCAAAACCATGAGGGAGTATTGCAGTGGGACCCACCATCTGAAAAATTATGGGAATAGAGATTAGTCACACATTCACAAGCTTGCAGATAGAATTATGCACAAGTAGAATATGTGAAACAATCCATTCATTGCAGAATTTTTTTAGGAGGGTCAGCCACAACACTGAAAATGAAAAATTCATATGTCCCGGCTCGATTAACAGATAGTGCTCAAATTTGGTCAGAAGGAGCATCCTTTCGTGCACTACAACTTTGGTATTCAACCGATACACGGATTTTGATGTTATCATGCTTGAAAAATCTATTTACCGACTCTCTGTCCTCGCTGTTTTTCAGCCAGCTGAGGGTTACAAAAATATTCATAACTCTCAGCACAAAAGAGCAAGGAGGGTGAAAATTTGTGAGCATGCACAAAATAAAATTTCCAACAACTTTCTTTTATTGCACAGCTCATATTTGATCATAAGGAGGTTCAAATTACAGATTACTAGGATTACGTAGAAAAGCGTCTTGCAATACATGGATCATACCCTAGATTACAACACATGATTACAACACACGCTAGGTTCTCATTCATCACACTAGTGGTTAACACGCAGCCCCATGCACAATGGAATACTCCATCTACGCTAGCCTATCCCATCCACGCACCAAAATTAGGCCATCGAGAGTACACATGTTGTACTAGCTACCATCTAAAGTCATCTAGGTTGCCCATCAAGAAGCGCTAGAAGCGGATGAAGCAATCTCCATCTACCGCTTGTGGTTCTTCTTTCTCACTATCTATCATGGATCGAGTGTCATTCGGATCATCCTCCATAGCTTCCGAATCGGTGGTGGTGGTGGCTGCGCAACAATAATCATGCCATGGGCAGCACCGATCCTCGTCCCATCAACTCTAGCTGCTCTTCCATCGTGCTATTGCTTGTATGTGCTCTAAGCGCTCATTCCTCAATGATCCATCTCAACTCTGCATCCGCTCGCTTGCCCCGGAGTCCCGTAATGATCAAGGCGATCGCGAGCTTGTTTGCCCACCGAGCCGCAGTCACCCGGTGAGCATCTCTTGCCTGCATCAAGCAATCCTCGGTCATGCCTCGAAGGTCTCGCTCCAGCCCATGTAGCTAAGGAGATGGAGCGCGGTGGTGAGTCCGACTCCCAACACTCCAAAGAATGTCTAGAGCAACGGTGGACACGTGCGTGGTAGCCACACTGCGGAGAGCCTGAAGACGGTACAATGCGTTTATGCACCGTGACATCTCGTGCAGTACGTCCATGGGGTCCTCTCCGTCAGAAGTGTTGCCATGTTCCCCATGCGGTTCCTCCACGCGAGATCCGCGGGGTCCACTCGGAAGTAGTCCCACCGAGTCGAAGAAACCTCGAGAGGTCTTTGGTCACCAAAGGCGTTCGACACTCTCAAAGCAAAGAACCTCAAGTGTCTCCATCACGCGGACGCTGACACGTCCATGATCAGTCCCCGCCACTGGTGAGTAGGATGAAGTGGCACGGTCACCCGAACATAGCAGCGAGGCACTCCAAGCTGCGTGGTCTCCAACACCTCGTGCGTCGGAGGAGTGGTGTACCGACGAGCTTAAGAGTGTCCCACAAAATGCGGCAAACCCTCAAGGTGTAGCCCATCGGTGCGGACCGTCCGTCGGGTCGTACCCCCGAATAGCGGTCCGACCATCATATCAACAACAAAACTCCCACCGATTAGTGTGAGTTAAAAGATAACAGATTATGTCCAAAGCACAAAAATGCATATAACTCATATTTTGGTAGGCCAAAATTCTCAAAATTTTCCAGCTACTCGGTGGTGTTATTTGGACCAAAATTGGTATTCAAAAGTTGGGCTAAAACCAAAGAATGATACCCTAATAGAGCAAGGTTTAGTTCTCTATATCTCCCGTGAAAAACAGCAAGTAGATGGAACTAAATCGAGCATAACTCTAGATTCTCTTGCTCAAAATTCTGAAATTTTACAGCAGGATCTAGACAAGATTTGACACAACTTTTGTATCTAACTTTTCTCCAGGAAACTCTGTTCAAAGGGTCGAAAAATTCAGACCAACAGAGCATCCAAAAACCGAGAAACAAGGACAACTATTAAGCTCGGGATGATGTGAAAGTGTTTTGGTGAGGTGCTTTAGGATAGATTTTGAAGTGATTTATTTACTTCTTAACAACTTTTAGCATGATGCAAAAGCGTCCTAAACATCCTCACAAGGCAAATCCATGCCCATGAATCGTGGTTAGTCTGGGTGGTAAGGCACAAATATCGTCTCTCCTATAATAGCTAGTCGGATACTAACCGTTCGATCTACCAGAACGTGGTTAGTGTACCTGCAAAAGAAAGAACCTTCCATGCTAGCACATCACGGAAGCGTCCACAAACATTACCGTTCACTATAGAAACGGCACCTATACGTTTAGCGCTGCATGGACAACGTCCAACCTGAGACACGCCCTTTTGAATGAAGGGTGTCCCACTTCGCATGTTCGTAATGCGGAATAATGCACACGTATGGCAAAACGTGACGACATCACAACCCATGATATGTTCATAAGGAATAGAACATATCATCCTTCGTATGATTTACATACGGAAAGCGCACGTATAAAACACGTGGGCATCCAACCGAGAAGATAGGATCCGTTGAATAGATTGCCCTATCAACCCTCGCATACTCGTGATGCGGCACAACACACGTATGAAACACATAGCTTAAGAAGTGCTGGAAGTTAGTTTAGATAAACCATAGATTACTAGCCACCTGAAAGAACCCAAAATCCTCTAGGGCCTCTCGACTAGTTCATCCTTAGCGTTCCTAACACATTTTTGCAAACACACCTTAATCTTGCAAGTTTTATTCCAAAAACATGTTATTAAGGGTGTATTAAGATCTCTGGTGTACAATTGAGCTCTGATACCAGCTGTGACAGAATCGCCCAAATTAATTCCATATTATTGCCTAAACCGGTCCATCTGGTCATTCAAGAATATCTGAAGTAACTTGTCGCCTCTGCCAGGTCAAGCTCGGTAAATCACTTTAACCAGGATCGATTACTTGTACATCAAAACTCACACGACGGTGAGTCCAGAGACCAACATTTCACAAACATTACATCAAGTTCCATAAGATTCATTATTACAAACCAAGTCTTTTGCATAAAGTAAATAGTTCGAGTTCAAACACAGGAAATAAAATACCAAACGTCAGAGGAGGCCATCCATGACGTCACTAAGCATTGTCATCCTCCCACTCTACTTCCCAACCAGGTGGGAGAGAGCCAGGCCACGGAAACCCAACGTCATTCACATCACCTGAAAACAATATCAAAAGCAAGGCTGAGTATACTAATACTCAGCAAGACTTAACCGTCGGGTGATGTAAAATCACCAACTCTCTAGACATGCAAGGCTTTATGGCTAGTGGGTTGTTTTGCTGAAAAGCAACAAAGAGTATGTTCTTACTTTCAAGTTTTAGCTCAAAATTCTAGTTGATTAACCATTACTAAGTAAGCAACTATTGCAAGCATAAGTTGTGCAAACAATTAAGCATATATCCAACTTAAATCTCAATTCCATCATTAAGGGACATAGAGTGTATGGTTACAGCAATCTCGGAGAGAGGTCGATGATCGATCGATTAATAACCTTGCAAGGGAAACCTAAACAATAGGGAGAATGCATACCCCAAGAATGGCAACTAAAACCAAAAGGGGGTGGAGTATGCACCAACCAGGCGGTTCCGAACCGTCCTCGACTCAGGATCCATTTCTACAGTCTTTGGTACAAGGTGGTTGGTTTGGCCTCGCCTCCCCAACCCCACACATGCACCACTGTTGCAAGGTAGGGACTCTTCCCTAAGATTAGTGGTCATAGATCCCTCACCGGATCAAGAAGGTACTAGGCTTACCGGTCCCATTGCCGGCAAATGTTTAGTACGTTCAAACGCTTAGCCACAGACCTACTGGCCGGAGCCGGTCCCATGCTCTTACCGCATGAGCATTCCCATTTATCAAAATCTTATGATTCCAACATAAAAGACCTATAGCTCGCGAGTGACGAACATCACTCGACTTTTACCGTGTCCTTAGAGCATGGCCACTAGCGACCTATCATGCTAGTATTTGAGCATAGGAGCCTAGGATCATGCATCTAGGGTTTCAATTTAACTCCTGAAACTTAAATGCACAAACATAGACAAGCATAATTGTAAAAGTTAGAAAACTGGATTATGCTCTGGGGCTTGCCTTCACTAGCAAAGTTAGTGGAGAAATCCTCCGAACTTTGGTTCGGGTCTTGCTGCACTTCCACCACGTTCACTTCTCCTTCCCCAAGATCTCCCTCGGATTCCTGCACCAATTCGTAGTTCCCGTCCGGAAGTTCTACACGACATGCATATGCATTAACTTCAAGTATTTAAAACTGAGGAGTGAGAACGTAGTTTAGAATTGAAGGGTAAACGTGGGGGGTGTATGGGTGACCACATTCACCTGGATAAGGATATATCCATCATACTCTTCCTATCAAGAAAGGGGTATGCGTGCGTGGTTTAACTCCTTATTTGATGGTGATTGTGTGCACATCTAAATTAATTAATTAATTAATTTTTCTTCACCAAATTATGGGGTGTTTTTCATGGTGTGATTTGGTGAAGCTCAACCAAAAGATTTGAAATTAAACAAATGTGATTTTTATTTTCCTTTTAATTCTTGGATTAAGCTTGATTTACTTTGAAAATTCATTCTGGAAGAAATATAAACAAGGTGACCATGAAACTTTGCAGGGAGGCACAACATACTACACATGAGCTACTGCCAAAAATCTAGATCAAACCAAGCCATAGATCTAGCATAAAAATACAACTAGACTCATTCCTTAAAAACAAAAATAAATCATATAGAAATAAATATACCACATCTTGAGCTAGAAATTCATGTAGAAGTTCAAAACACCTAATCATGAAGAGATATGCACTTACTCAAAGAGAAAATTAAATTACTTTAAATTTATAAAGGAACGTTAAATTTGTGCAAAAATTACTTGACCCTATAAAACATGGTCAAAACATCTCTACTATTCATCATGGGTGCACAACCATTAAACAGGATCATAGTAAAAAGATGGGATTTAAAAGATCAACAGATTAATTTATAAAAATCATAAACAGGAGCATTGCTGAAAATCACCTTTAATTCATAACTAAAGACCTACTTAATAACTTTGTGCCAAATTTGAACCAGAAGACCATCATGACATATAGAACAACATATCCAAAATTGAACTTCAGATCATGCATAGAATTTGAATTATTTTAGATCTAGCCAAACCGTAAATTCAAAATTATTTAAAACTACATAGAAATTTGAAAACTTCCTTTGTAGAAACGTTTGCTCTAGTCACAAGGATCACAACAGAGTTTCATTTTTTGCGATTTTTCTATGATTTGTTATGAATTTTACAAAATCCAGGAGTTTGAAACTAAAAATAAAGAATCTATTTCTATTCAGGTCCCTGGCTGAAACTTTTTATTCACAAAAACACCCTTGGTCTTACACATATGCCCTCGCTTTTAAGTTTTGGACCCTAGAAAGAAAGGGGCTTAGCAATGTGGTCCCGCGGCGATGGCAAGCGGCGGCGGTGGGGCGGGCTTGCTCGGGCGAGTGGCGGGGGAGGACCAGAGGCTCACCAGGGTGCTATTCGTGGCCGGCGTCAGGCGGGGAAGGCTCGGCGAGGGCTCGGCGGCAGGTGAGGGCGTGGCACGAGCCGCCTCCGTGAAAGGCGGTGGTCGACAACAGGCGGCCGGGGAAGCTTCTGTGGGGTGGTGTGGTGATGCTAGGGTGCTCAGGCGGGCAGGACGGCTCGGGTGGGGAGTTCCACGGCGGCGCTCAATGACGCCGACGCGCATGGGACGATGGCCAGCTGTGCGCGTCGTATTTAAAGCGAGGTCGGCGAGGTTGGCGCCTCTTTGTCCACGCCTCGTCTTGCAGCGACAAACAAAGGCGGGCACGGCGACGCCGAGGCGCGGCACAGGGGAGGGTGCGCGCCGTGGCCGTGCGGCCGGGCGTGTCTGCGGCCGGGCGTCGTCGTGCCACACGCACGCAGTTCACCCGGCCGGCCCACTGGAGGGTGCACACAGGGCACATCATCCGGGGGCACAGGCGGGACCCACGTCTTGGCGGCCTTGCAGGCCGCCTTGGTGGCGCTCGTAAACTAAACTCAAAATCTCCAAAACCAAAGTTGTAGATCTCCTATCCAGCTCCAACTTTTGTAAAGGCCGACCTATGTAAAAGTCTATGGATTTGGAGATAAAGTGGCTTGAACTTTGGGATTTTCTCTGTTTGGTCAAAACACTACCCTGAGCTTTGACCAAGTTTTTGAGTGTCTTCCACTTCGAATCTCAAAAACCGCCAATTGAGTGAAATGTGTCCCGCACAAAAATGAACAACTTTCATATTGGCCGTTTTTGAAGTTGTTATATGAAAAGTGGAGAACGAGCTAGATCTTCGAAGAAAGGTATAGAGTCTTAGGGTTTTGACCTTGGTTTGGAGGGGTTTGACTAAGGGTTAGGGGTTTGACCAAGTCAACCTTGTTAAGTACCATAATTAGCCTCACTAATGATGTTGATTACTGTTGCATAAATATCAGGGATGTTACACCTCTGCCTGCTGTGGTTGCGGCCATGCGCGTAGCTCGCCCCTGTCGGCAACCTTGTTGTCGTTGCGAGAGTGGCGGTCATATTGGTTCTTACTCTAGTCTCTAGACCTCTTGTTGCTCGTGTGTAGTTGAACGGCGACACTTAATCACGGCAGAACTCAGCTTGGGCCAAGACCTCTACGGCAACTAAGAGACCCATGTCGTGGGAAAGACGGAAATTGGCGATATTGGGGGGGGGGAGTAGTGAGCGATGCGAATATATGCGGGTGGAAGGGAGAGTTTCGAGGTACCTTTGTTTTTTTTGGAAAGAATTGTTGGAGCTATGTTTTTGTGTTTTTCTTCCTAAAAACTGTTTTGAGGTTAATTTAGGGAAACTCTTAAAGTTGCTCTTAACATACATTTCACCAGCACGCCAGTTGCACAAAATTATGCTTGTACGTAGTGGGTAAAAGCATACCTGCAAGCTAAGAAATCATCAGTGTGACAATCTTCTTCAACAATAAAGTGTAACGATATATGGAGTATTCAGTTGAAGTAACTTTCAGAGGATTATTAGGCTCATGTTGTCATTCGTTTCTTGACAAGCGCTCCTGATGTGATTTACTGACCTTCAACAATGTTTACTACACGCAAATGGGGAAGAAGATTATGCAGAACATTCTCACGTAGAAGATAGCTCGACACAACGAGTTCAATATTTTTATTCAAGTGATACTTAAAATGGTACAGAGCAATTCAAGTTCAAAGTACCCCTTCTTATCATACACTTCTTGATAGCCTTAATTTTGGGGTGTATTTTTTTTCTCTTAATTAAGGAGAAAGCGTATTTGAAAAAGAAAAAGGGGGAAGATACAATCAAGGAGGCATGCAACCACAAATGGCGTGAGGATCACCACGCAAAGTCTAAAATTAGCATCCATGCTTCCTGGCCACCACAATTCCCCGCCACCCTCCAAACATCGCAACCTCTCCCTCCCCGCCCACGTCCTCCTCCTCCACCTCCACCACTCCCACACGGGCGGCCACACACCCCTTCGCTCCGCCACCTCCGAGACTCCCCCCACGCGCGCGCACGCCGGCGTCGGTGCGTGGTCGGAGAGATGGGGCAGCAGCGCACGCTGGTGTACAGCTTCGTGGCGCGGGGCGCCGCCGTGCTAGCGGACCACGCCGAGGTCTCCGGCAACTTCGCCGCCTCTGCCGCCGCCAACAACAATCGCTTCACCTACAACTGCGACGGCCACACGTTCAACTACCACGTCCATGATGGATTCAGTAATGCAAACCGTTCTCATCGCCATCGTTGTCTTTCTCTGTCTCTGCTTATATATCATTAGCGTGTGATTCTATTGTCTGAATGAAGAATGTGTCCCATTTTTTTCTGTACCTTTTTGCTCTATGGCGATCATGAAATGGATTTGAAAATTGAAGCATGCCTTTACACTGATATCTTGAGAAAGACACGAAGAAACCAATGCAAAAGTATGATGTTGCATTTTTGAGAAAACTTCTTGTATGGAAGAAAAAAAATGTCGCAGTTTTAGTACAAAGATGTGCTTTGCTTGCGGTGTTTTAATTTATCGATGCGGGTAGCACAACAAAAATATTCCTTTATTGGTTTATTAAGGATGGTTTAATTATGCTGATATTTGTACAAGTTAGGGTTAATTATTTTCTTTAAATTCTTATTTCATAACTTTTGTGCCCACATCTATATTGCAAATCTGGAGGGGGAAATGTGCATGGCTTGTGAATTCTAACCATGAATTATATATCCTTTCAGATTAGTGAAAAACCACATTGGACATGATCTTTCCATCTCTACTTCCACATAGTATCTATGATTTAATTTTTATCCATTTGAGTAGTAACAGAACACTACTAGAAAGATCACCGTTCCAGATGGGAAGTTTTAGGAGTTGTGATGGCATCTAAGAAAGCTACTGCTGCAAGTTTTCATGTGGCAATCTGTCCTGAATTTGCAGCATACTGCGTTGTTGCTACCGAAGCTGCTGGCCGTCAGCTCCCAATTGGCTTCATTGAGAGGGTTAAGGAAGATTTTTCCAAGAAATATAGTGGAGGGAAAGCCAGAAGTGCTACTGCCAACGGCCTCAAGAGAGAATATGGGTATGTGAATTCCTTGCATTTACCTCTCTAACTTTTTTATATAAAAGCTAAACTATTCACATGGTTGGTGTGATTATTATATATTAATACTAAATGGAAGTCTTTGCTTCTAGTCCTAAACTTAAAGAGCACATGAAGTACTGTGACCAGCACCCTGAGGAGATTGACAAGCTTGCAAAAGTGAAGGCTCAGGTCACAGAGGTTAAGGGAGTGATGATGCAAAATATTGAAAAGGTGTATCTCATTTTATACTACACTAGTTACCGAGGAAATCATCATCACTTTTACTTTAACTAACCTTACATTTTACACTTAAATGGCTCCCTATTGGTCATCAGGTCCTAGATCGTGGTGAGAAAATTGAACTGCTCGTTGACAAAACAGAGGACCTACGGTCGCAGGTTCATTATATACTTACTCCATGCAACTGCAATGTAAAGTCATTCACTTCATCCATCAGGCTAGCACAAGATTCATCTCTTTCGCCTGTAGGCACAAGACTTCAGGCAACAGGGAACAAAGATACGGCGGAAGATGTGGTGGGAGAATATGAAGATGAAGCTCATTGTTTTCGGCATTGTGGTTGCCCTGATCCTCCTCATTGTCTTGACAGTTTGCAAGGACTTCAATTGCTGGTGATGCAAAATCATAGAGCCTACCCCACTGGTTACTAGTATTAATTAGCTTGCCTTCAGCTTGATGGTGTTCTTCCTGCAGATAAGAAGGATGATACACAGGAAAGAAAAGGAAAACAACCACGTAGGGGGTGCATTACCATCACACCATAGACCGGAATCCATATCCGCGGTGTGATGTTTGACAATGATCGCATTGTTCTTAGTTGTGTCTCTAGATCTTTGGTCTCAAAGTTATTACAGAGCTCTCTCTGTTATTCTTAGTAATTTCAATAGTAGTATATTGTTGTGAATTGTAAATTGGATATGGGTATTCTCTGTGACTCGGTGCAGAAACACCTAATGCAGTTGGCTTCCATGTTGGTGACACTTTGTTGCATAGGTGAACCGTAAAGCGGTGATATTCATACTAATTACTTTCCACCATTAGATTAAGATCAAACTATTCTAAAAAAAAATATCAAACTGACTTTGTTACATCTTCTTTCTTCCACGATCTTCCAAGGACATGCTGCTACTAACTTTTCTTGCTGCCTACCCTCAACCCCTAACTCTAATGAAAACATAATAAATATGAACATTAATTGTATGATTTCAAAAAAGATGCATTATATTTTTTTAAAGATGCATTACTTACCCTGATGCCGTGCATGTCCAAGGTAAAAAGAAAATGTTTTCCAGAATCTGCATCCACGCCGAATGGAGAACACATCTAGATTCCTTACAGTGATTGTTTCACCATTTGTCCAATTCTGATGTACAGCAGAGATCGAATGGAGCATTTCTATGTACAGATCGACAAAACATGCACAACATGAGTACATGACTAAGACACGCACGCACACATCCATGCAAAACATCTTCAGACGCAAGCACAGAGAGCAAACACCTCAAGGACACGCTTTGCATTTCTGCCTGATGCTATTTGCACAAACTATCTCTTGAGTCCATCCAATGAATATAATCCCACGAGTCATCCGATCCAAAGGCTTTGAGCTGACGAGGTGAAAGGATTTGATCAATGATGGACGCATGGAGTTCTCGGTACTCCCTAAAAGATGCTGCTACTTTTAGCTTCTAGCAAGCCATCTGCTCCATGTAGATGGGCGAGATCTCCTCGAAGACGGGCAGCCTCCTGTTGCTCTTCCGGTGCGGCGCCGACCACTGCTTCACCGCCGCCACGTCCAGCAGCGCCAACATCTCGTTCTCGACCCAGTCATCGTCATCGTCGCTCCCGTCCCCGCGCCGTCCGTCGGCGTTGGCGCCGCCGCCGACGCCGCCCGGCGACGTCTGCGCCATGATCCGGGCCAGCAGCTCCCCCACCTTCCGCACGATCTTGCCGTCTTGCTGGTCGCGCGCCTGGTACCTCCCCGCGAGCACGTCGGCGAGGACCACCTCGGCGTCGGCGAGCCGCGACTGCTCGATGAGGCAGAGCGCGAGGTTGCACGCCTTGTTGGCGTCCGGGTCGATCATCTGCGCCTTCCGGTACCACCTCCGCCGCCATGAAGTTCCGCTGCTGCATGTACGCCCACGCGAGGTTGCCCTGATGTGTAGTGTGCACGGCGTCAGATCTCGCCATTGCCATGTAAAAGCATGCATCCATGCCGCCCGGGCCTGAAATTAAAGCGAACGAACGAAAGCTTATATATTACCAGGACGCGCGAGGTTTCTTGCTTGACGGAGACGAGGATCTTGCGGCCGTGTGAGCGGGCGCGCTTGGTGGCCTTGCCGTGGAACGCCTCGCCGAGGTAGATCTTGCGGAGCTTGTTCTTGAGCAGCTCGATCTCCTCCTTGGTGCGGCCGCTGGCCTTGTAGAGGTCGAGGAGGATGTTGTCGAGGGACTCCTGGGACTGCCTGGGGCACAGGTGCCGCAGCGACTTGACGGCGTCGATGGCCTCGGTCAGGTACCCGCGCTGCTTCATCACCACGGCCATGTCCTTGAGCGCGCTGTCCACCTTGTCGCCCGTGTTGATCGCCGTCCAGAACCACGCGATTGACGCGTCCAGGTCCTTCTCCACCAGCTTCAGTTTCATATATAGATAAAGTGTTCATGCTGTCAGACAAATTTTGACGCTAGTTTCGAGTGTTCGTCGTATGTGCTTTATGTTCAGGTGGCAATTGGCATGCACTCCATCTCATCACATTGCCTACTATCTTAATGTTTTTAGATAAAAGAGCCTACGACTAGCTTGTGCATGCCATTGTGTTTGGAGGCATGTCTGTTGCTCCCTCTGTTTCAAATTATAGGCCATTTTAATTTTTCTAAATTCATAGATATTATTATGTCTCTAGACATAAACTATTAACAAATATTATACACTTAGAAATGATAAAATGACCTAAATTTGCGACAAAGAGGGAACAGCTCAAAACAAGCGTATTAAGTCTCACTATTTTGTTTTCAGGGAAACCTTTACAGATTTTGCAAATTAACTTGGTTATACAAAGTCATAGAGTAAGAGTGGCTAGCTAATATAAATATAATTTTTTATTAGTATAAATAGAATTTTTATCTAAAAAATATTAACCTCTTGATGTAGTATCTGATTAAAAAAAGTCCAATAAAAGCCTAGACCAACCAAGTTTTGACAACTATTCAATAATAAAATTATTCCCGAATAATGTTTGCATCTCACAAATCCAGCCTTTATCACATGAGCAACTGCCCATAGATCCATATTGCTAGAGAAGACCGCCCCAGCAAGGGACCAGCCATTTCTAATTGGATTGCCACAAGATGGTCTACACAACCTCACGAAGAGCATGGAAATCGATGGACGATGCGCTCTAATTACCTGGAAGTGCTTGGCCCTCGCGTACGGCCCGTCGCCGGCGGGGATCTTGTGCGCGACGTGCGGCGCCGCGGTGGTCGTCGTCGACGACGGGCTCGCCGGCCGAGCCATGGCGACTAGCTGATGATGATGATCCATGCCTCGATCTGCCTCCTTCTCCTCCAGAGGTATAGCTGCAGTAGCTTGCTTAATGATTGGCTCGGAGGCTTGCTTCCCACCCTCTCGCTCTTGCTGCCGTACGGTCAGACACGATGGCGAGAGGTGGAGGAGCTGTCCCTGATTATAAACCAGCCGGGCTCGCTCAAAAAAAAAACCAGCCGGGCGACGGCAGCGGATCAACATGATGAACCTGCCCGCGCGCGGCCGCGCACGTGGACGGGGACCCGTCCAGGTTCACTTCTCACCTAGCGCGGTGGTCGGCTCGGTGCCTGCATATCTGGGCAAATTCATCGCGCCGTGTCCAGACTCCAGTGATAAGAACTCCCCCCCGTCGCGTGACGCAAAGGACGTGGCACTGCGGCACGTCGGTTTCTGCTTCTCCATGTGTGTACACTGTGGTCACGCTCATCCAACTCCCTGGACATGGTTTGTTACCGGGCACACGAAAACCTTGCACAGTTTTGGTACATGATTTACTCCATCTGTTTCAAAAGTTGTATAATGATTTTTCTAGATTTGTGTGTTTGCTATGTATCTAGACATAACGTGTATCTAGATGCATTGTAGAAGTTATGAATGTTATTGTTAAAAGGTTAAAACGACCCGACATTTGGAATGAAGGGTATTACATATATTTGCCTCTTTTCCAATCTTATCTGGCAACTACAGTGACATGAGACTGCAGAGAAACGTTATGATGAGCTTATCTCTTCTTTTCCAATCTTAGCAACTACAGTGACATGAGACTGCAGAGAAACGTTATGATTTTTTTTATAACAAACATGCTATATTAACTTAGCAGCAAAAACTGCCAGATGGGATACATTATCCCAGAGTACATGGTCAAGAGCATCCCGTAGAGGGCAGCTCGAGATATGAGAGGTATTGTTACATTCAAATGATACATCGCAGTTCTGATTTTGATGCCGATGAGCCTGGGTAGCAAGAGTATGAGCAGTTGCATTGAGGTGTCTAGGGATTTTGTAGACTTTGTAGCTTCTTGCATGCCCTGCATTGATGAAGGTTTGAGTGTAGAATTTAGCATCCCATCGAGGGATGGGCTTCTCGTGCACCAAGTTAACATAAGAGACCAATTGTTGGCTGTCAGAGGAATGTGGCCTCCATAATATTCAACCTGCTGACAATAGTAAAAGAAAAGCCGGGCTGCTGCTTCTGCTGAGAAAACAGAGGAAATATTGAGTAGAGAAACCTTTATGTAGACATTTAGATTATATTGCTCAGTGGAGCCAAAAAGGAAGACTCCAATTCCTGCATTTCGATATTGTGAAATATTTAGATCAGGGGTTAGGGAAGCATCAGTATAAATTCTCAAACCATGCAACAAAGCTGGCATGTCAAGCCTGTAGAGAGGAGGCTGCGGTTGAACATTAAATAAGTTAAGGTTAGTATTTATAGGATTATGCTGACTTGATTCATGAGCAGCCTGTTCGTCGTTGTCGCCCTGTTCATCATTGAGGAATGATCATGCTCCTGCAAAACACTTTGAGCAATTGTGAAGTCTGCATTAGCCGCATGATGTACTTGCCTAGCAGAGAAACGTTATGATGAGCTTATCTCTGAAGCCTAAAGGCTGAAGTACTTGAATAGAGGACCATACTTCTATAGTTCTATACACTACCACTAAGGATGGACAACAATCCAATCATCAAAACTTCTCGTTTTGGTTAAACTGCTGTAAAATCAACAATTTCCTTTCATTGCATTTTCACGTTAGTCCGTGTAATCCAGCCAGTTTATGTATACGAATTCTAGCAAAGGCTGTGTCGATCAACTGCGGCGCTTTAAGCTCTTTGTAACTTGAGACAACGGAGGAGCCTTGGTCACCGTCATGCCTGCCGGATTCTATTCAGTTTCCAGTCTGTCACACACACACTCTTTTATGACAGATACATTTTCAGGCCGCATGGCAATGCTGCACACCAAGAGATGTCAACTTCCCAAAGGCTTCATCAGCAGTAAACAGGAACGATAATTGGGAAGCAGCAAAAATATAGGATTATACAAGAATGTAATTGTAAATCGAGTATGGCAGTAGAGCCGTAAATGAAGTTGTCGAAACGTTCTTAGAAATGACTTTCTATAGTCAAGCAATATTTCAATTGGATGAAAGTATTAACTATCAAGAAAATCCACGGGAATGCAAGAGATTGAAGCTGGATTACTGATAAAACTATCAAAATGCACTCTTAAATACAGGAAAGGTGTCCCAGGAAAACTTAACACTCATGTCAAAATCCCACAGAATTGAAGCAATGGTACAGGCACCATTGGCCATTATACTAAAATCCGGGAGGAGTTGGGAACAGCACTACAGTTCCAGCAATGGAAAGCGCCTTATCTTTTCCCCCTTTCCATTGACATACATAAACCGGGAGAGGGTTAGGCACATCCAACCCTTGATGATCTAGTAGTAGTTTTGATTGCCCGCCCACGGCCACCATCCATTCGTCCGCGGCCTCTTGCATAGCCCCTGCCGCCTGGGCCACCTGCACCTCTGCCACCACGGTCATATCCAGGACCTGTGGATAGAGCGCCACAAGTGGTTGTTTAAGGCGTCACAGGAACAGAAAGAGATGACCTCACTCTCTTAATCTAAAAGGATAAGCAACAATGAGATGCACAATACTAAAAAGTAAAAGCTTGTACTTCTAATGCAGATGCACCAATCAAACGAAAAGATCCAACATGACACAATTCTACATTTTAAAGAACCTTCTAGGACCAAGAAAGAGGTGGATGGAAACTTAGTCCACTGCAAAGTAGAACTCACATGATAATCTATCTACCAAGGAAATAAAAGAAAACTAACATACACATGACCACTAGTCTACTTGATACCCTTAAAACAGTCATGAGACATGTGGATGACAAAGAGGTCAACTGAAGAAAAAAATTTACAGAGCACAGATTACTGAGAATGTACATACCACCATAGCCCCAGTTGCCTCGCCCTCGACCACCACCACCACCACCTCCTCTGTTCCGGTTGTAGTTCCAGCCACCACCATTTTCTGATCACAAAAAAATATTATCATACATGGATGTATAGAATAAAAAAGACGAAACATGGGAAAAGTACATATGAACTGAAGCAATATGATGGTACTGAAGTCCTGGCATAGTGGTTAAACAAACACATTATTTTAGTACTTACCATATCCTCCATATCCACCTTGGTTGTAACCATAACCCCCATAACCACCTTGGTTGTGGCCATATCCTCCCTGGTTGCCATATCCACCTTGATGTCCATATCCTCCTTGGTGTCCATATCCGCCGTAACCTCCTTGGTTATCGTACTCATATCCACCATAGCCTCCACCATACCCACCCCTGCCACCCCAGCCCCTTCCTCGTCCCCGGCCTCTACCTCGGCCGCGTCCATATGAATCTTCAATATACATTATAAACAATGTTAGCATCTATGATGACAAAATGGTGAAAAAATTTACTAGCGGTTTATTCACCTGTTTGGCCTTGATTTTGTCTTGGCTGATGCTGTTGATATTGCTGAGGTTGCTGGTATCTTTGTTGCTTAACTGGTTCAGAATGCAGAGGAGCTTGATACCTGCAAAATAGCAACAGCATTACTTTGCTGTACAAGATAGTTCTGGGAAGGAAGTAAGACAAATGATTACCCAGGTGAATTCTTGTTAAGCTCCTTAGGCGATAAGGAAATTGAGATCATTGAAACATGACGGGTCATCTCCAGTCTGAAACAAAACGACATTTAAATAAGAAACAAGAGAGAGATCCAACATTTTACCAACAGAGAGAACAGTTCTGTTAAACTTAACGGTACAAGGCCTTCCTCAATGGGCTCCCATACATCAGTAATACTAACAGAACTGATTATTGAATCTTGATGCAACCCAGGAATCCTCTTCTGCAGTTTCGTAGAGATACAAGTCAAACCAACACTCAGAAAGATGTTGACTAGAACTAGACATCAAATGACAATCGGCAAACCAACCTTTATGATCTCTGCAATAGCCACTGTCTTGCTTATAGCCTGGCCCATAGCCTTCAGCACAATTTCTTTCACCCGTTTTTCCTGCTTTAAAGAGCCTATGAGATTCAGCATATGCATACGTTGATTGAATGATTGTCCAGTAGAAGACCAAATTGTCAGGGTACATCATAGAAATATGGATGATACTGTTCATTTATTTTTATTTGTGCATGGTAGCATGCTCACTCCCAAATTTGAGTTTGCAATCTCATGTCTTCATAAAAATCACAAAGAGAATTAACATGGGATACAACAGCTTCTAACTGACTCAGGGCATGACGTTCAATAACTAGCCTAGGTGGCAGTGTGACAGCGAAACTGGATTGACAAGAGGAAGCAAAGCGCCAGCAGGTGAACCAGCTTTATGTGCACAAGAAGAATATTTCCTGTTTTGATTTGGATATCATGTCCTTTCATTGGCAAACAGTTGGCTGTGGCGTTGTGGGAGCACAACTCCCTGATGGTTGTTTTTGCAATGAACAGTTCAGTCAAAGACAAATGCCAACCTTGAATGTAATTCTGCGCAGCATGAAGTCAGACCGAATGAACAACGCAACAACCACCCAGTTCAACTACAGTAGCTAAATAAACACCATACCCTTAAGAGGTGTATTTGCTGTTAGACTGAAATGGACACTACAAGCCAACAGTTGACAATTGCACTCCAGACAGTGCACACGCAATCAATTGTCGACATCAAACCTACAATTTGTATTCCGTAACCACCACACTATGCACCAATTACACAAGAACAAGCGTAAGGCTGCATAGCAGCAACAGGACATATCACCGAAACCTTCCAGATAGCTAGAACATGGATATTCCTACACAGTATCGTGCATAAAAAACATCTCCATTTCCCGAATTAATGGTAGACAAAATAAACCACAGCACCACAGCTTCAGCATCCATGTGTGCTCCATCAAATGCCATCTCTTTGTAGGCAAAGGGGGAAATATGCACCTTGCCTGAAATTTATGAGGTTTTGATGCGCCATAACACAAATGGTGAGCAAATCGCATAACTCAAGACATACCACGAAGGAGAACCCCGCCAGCAACTACCCAACTATATACCACAGACTGCAATCCGCAACAGTACACTAAAACACCCGTGCCCCGATCCAAAGCCCTCACTTACAAACACGTTCCAACCCAAGAAGCATTTCCACCCCGCGCTCAACAATTATTGCAGCCATCCTAAAGCGGGAGCGGGATCTGGTCTGACGCGGCGCCTAAGCATAGAGACGGGAGGCGGCGTGTGAGAGATCGATGAGCCGAACGACACGACGGCTACGGGAGGAGCGCCGTACCTGGAGGAGAGAGGTGGCGTAGGTGACGTAGTTGCGGATGAGGCCCTGGGTGGTGATGCGGATCTCGTTCTCGCTGATGGTGGCGGCCTCGGGCCGCTTCTCCACCCGCTGGTACCGATCCATGGTGCTCTCCCCCGGCGACGCTCCCGGCGAGTCGGCGGCGGCGGCGGCGGCGCTGCTGTTGCTGAAGAGGGAAGAGATGGGGAGGGGAAGGAAGGGGCGCTGTTGGGGCGGGTAAAACCCTAGAAATAGGGGCAAGAGGTTGGGGTTAGGGTTTAACGGCATCCGTGGGTGGCGGCCGTTCCGACGGAGGGAGGGATCTGGCTGCGCAGGTGCCTAGAGATTCGCATTTTAATTTCTTTTCCTGATCATGGAATATTTGGCTTCCTCTTTTATTGATACGGAGTTGATGTATGGTCAGAATGGCATATAAGCAGGGGCTTTCGGCCGCACTTTCTCAAGAAAAATGTCTTTTGGTCCAATGTATGAAAGCTGATGTGGTTGCATCGTAAAACCTGATGAATGGTCCGTATTGATCCTCCAATCGAACCTAAGTGAGGCCACGATGGTAATTAGGCATAGAGATATCTATTTTGAGAAAGAGAATGTAACTTGCATTACTATTATTCAAATAAGAATGGGTTGCATAGACATTGTGAGTTTTCATATTCACACACATGCTTTCTAATTGATTGAGGCAAAATTCTGATCAACTAAAAACTTTGCTTTTATACGTCATGAATTCGGTAGAATCAGAAAGAACGAAATCATAGCACCAATGCGTGAGGATCTTGGTAGTGTTATGGTGTCCATTTTGTTGGATGGAACGGGAAAAAAATCTGCAAATAGATGAACCAAGTTCGAGCCTTGCCTCTGATTCAATTGTATGTTGATGTATCTCACTGAAATATTTAAGTGTTATGATTAAAAATGAAACGAGCATTGAGACCACCAAATAAAAATATTGCACAATTAAAAGTCAAAACATAGTAAATTGTTCCTCACTTCCTTTGTCACCTTTTTAAAGTACCACTATCTATGTGCATAAAAATATCAATGTGCGTGTGTTTCTTATATTCTTTTACAGTGCCCACTAAATACTAACATGACAGTGTTGACAAAAAAAGTGAAAATACAATCCTCTTGCAAGAAAACTACAGGGTGCATTTAGTAATTTGTACATTTTGGTCTATGGTGTCACCCTTATGATTAAACAATTACTGAAAGTCATATAAGTGGGTTCCAAAATTTTAAAATGTGATTAAAAAATATCTTCAACTCCAAGATCCGAGTTGAATCTGTAATTTGGACACTAAAATAAAGGGATTTAAATGTTTGTGCTTAGTCTACTTCAAAAAAAATATTTGTGCTTAGTCTACTTCAAAAAAAAATATTTGTGCTTAGTTTCAAAATATATATGAATACAACTATTCATCTACAAAATTTGGGATGTATTCCACTTTCAAGAGTTTGTGAAGCTATAAATATGTTTCAAACTATCCAAATATTTTCTGGAACTTGGCCAAACAGGATCAATGTTCCGTTGCAATATACCAAAAGTATATTCCTTCGTTCTTAAATATATGACGTTTAAGACAAGAAAATTAATTTATAATAAACTAAATTTTTGTCCTAAACGACATATATTTAAGGACCGAGGGAGTACTATTTTAGGCTAATACCAGAAATTATACTGTAGCACGCGATATTGAAGCCCATTTGCGTTTGATGGTACTGACTGTAACATGATATGGGCAAAATGGCGGGCGGCCCATATGGTCCAGCAAGCACAGTCCGAAAAACTTCGAGAGGGACGACGGACGACGCGCCGGACAGACAGACAGACAGGCGGCGGTCCGACGTCAAATTGCCGTGGCCCCGTCATTGACGTCGGAGAAGAGGCCTTCAAGTGATTTGAAGGCGTGTGCTACGGAAATGTTTGCCTAGTTAAAAAACCTCGAAAATAAAAGGGATCCTCTCATTTATCTTGAGATATGCACTCACGGAGATTTCATTAGCTTGCAAAATTTGTTATGGCGATTTGCCAAGCTTTTGTTTGATCATGTATTGATGTATCAGTTCATTGAGAGATCATGGCATTGGAAGGAATACAACCGATGCAGTGTTTGGATTATCGGTGATTTGTTCAAGCTGAAGATGAAATGGATTAATTAATGATTTTATTCCGATGCAATTTCTTTTTCTAATTCCTATTGCCTGTCTACTTGAAGGACGAAGTAGTTGCAAATAGAGGATAGGATTGCTGCTTGGACCTTCCTTCCACCAGGTAGAATGCAGAGCATATATGTTTGTACTGTTTTCTTATATGCTGAAATGCGCAGAAAACGGCGAACCCATTCAAGTACTACGGTATAAGAATGGTGAGAAGTACGAGCCACACTTTGACTACTTCAGCTTCAGTGATAAACAGAATCAAGCCGTTGGAGAGCACAGAATTGCACTGTACTGATGTACCTGTCCAGTGTCAAGATGGGCGGAGAGACCATCTTCCCAAATTCAGAGGTAACTTACCTTCTCGATTCTCATCTTGTACTAGCTTTATTTCCAGAGACACATCTGCATCGACTTCGGGTTTTCCACACAGGACCAGCTGACACAGGAGGAAGGCCATACATGGTCTGAATGTGCACAATTGAGTTATGCAGGTATAGTGGCATGACATATACATATACTTCCAATTCATCCTGATAATTCAAGACGAAAATGTGTTTTGGGGCCAGTCTGAATAATGTTAGTCTGCCTATTAGCTGTAATGTTGGCTTTATATTGGCAGTGAAACCGGTGAAGGGTGACGCGTTGCTGTTTTTCAGCCTCCATCCCAACGTGACAACTGACACAAACATCTTGCATGGGAGCTGCCCTGTCATCGAGGGCGAGAAGTGGTCGGTGACGAAATCAGAAATGCATTACTACTGGTATAAGCACCTCGGTTACCCGAACTGGCGAATACCGAGACAAAGATGATATGTGTCCAAAGTGGGTCTCAATTCTCATCTTGTACTAGCTTTATTTCCAGAGACACATCTGTAACAACTTCGGGTTTTCCACACAGGACCAGCTGACACAGGAGGAAGGCCATACATGGTCTGAATGTGCACAATTGGGTTATGCAGGTATAGTGGCATGACATATACATATACTTCCAGTTCATCTTGATAATTCAAGACGAAAATGTGTTTTGGGGTCAGTCTGAATAATGTTAGTCTGCCTATCAGCTGTAATGTTGGCTTTATATTGGCAGTGAAACCGGTGAAGGGTGACACGTTGATGTTCTTCAGCCTCCATCCCAACGCGACAACTGACAAACAGCTTGCATGGGAGCTACCCTGTCATCGAGGGCGAGAAGTGGTCGGCGACAAAATCAGAAATACATTACCGTTGGTATAAGCGTTTCGGTTTCCCGAACTGGCGAATGCCGAGACAAAGATGATATGTGTCCAAAGTGGGCTGCTGCCCGGGAGTGTGCGAAGAACCCGGAATACATGGTGGGTACAGCCGTACAGGTAACTCGCCTGGTTCCTGCCGGAAGAGCTGTAATGTGTGTGCGGTGCCGGTGTAGGTGTGAACTTCTGAACTCAATGGCTGATGATCAGAATAAAGAAAAGCTGATGTTCTAACACCCAAATTACTTGCTTTTTCATAGAAGGCAGATTATTGCGGTTGATTAGGTACCGATCAGGAAGTTATTATTACAAATCGCTCTGTTTAGTTTCCCAAAAGTACTAAAAATTTTCGCATCATGCAAGTGATCATCGCGGGACACACTTCCCAATGCAAAATTTTCACCACTTTCACCAAAATTTCACCGAACTAAACGGTGCCTCCGAAGCGATTATTCGCGGTGTTCACCACGCCGTCGTTGCCGGAGAGTTCCCTGTACTTGTCCTTCCTAGTCAAGCTTGTGCACCGGTACGAGAGCGTGGAGGCTATAAGCTTCTGCACGTAGTTGGCCACCTCGTGGTTGGACTTGCCGCCGCCGCCACAAGTCTTTTCGTGCGGCAGCTTGTCGAGGAACGTGATCGTGTACATCGGCCTCGGGTTCATCAAGAAGTAGAAGGGTCCATGCCCTTCCACCCCTCGCCGTCGTGCCGTTGAACGTGCTCAACCGGCACTCCAAGGCCACCGGCACGATGTCGTCGGTGAGCTCCGCGAAGAGCGCCGAGAACCGCAGCAGGAACGGCTCCCGGCACGTCGTCCCCTCGGGGCAGATGACAAGGTCGCCCTCGGCGAGCACCTTCCTGATGGTGGCGGCGTCGGCGGCGCGGTCGCGGGTGACCCGAACGGAGCGGATCGGGGATAGGAACTCGGAGAGGCGGGAGACCGAGTAGCTGAGGACGGCCACGGGCGGCCGAGCGCGGAGTCGATGACCGTACGGTGGGAGCACGCGAAGAGCACGCCCGCCGTGCGCCGGTCGCGTGGCGGCGGCGCGCCCTTCACGACGACGCGCACGCCCAGCACGCGGAACACGGCGTGGAGCCACGGCATCGGGAGGAGCGCCGCCGCAGCGACGCGGACGAGCGAGAGGAGGAGGCCGATGGGGAACCATAGCAGGGTGAGCAGCGCGACGAGCGGGATCGGACGCTGCACGAGGCGCCCGTCGTGGAAGATTATCCGCTTCCGCAGCTTGTCTACGGGCACGGCCTCCACCGGCGTCCTCGGCACGAGGTAGGCCTCCTGCATTTTTCAAAAGGAAAACGTTGGTATCACATCCACTTATCGGTATGAAGAAGGCTCCTCAAAACAGTCCTTGGTAATGAAATCAGGTGGGGAGGCTCTCCCCCCGTTGAGCGTTGACCCTAAAACAAAAAAAAGAAGGCTCCTCAACTTTTTTTTTTTTGAGAATTAGAAGGCTCCTCAACTTGCTAACTGTTTCTACAAGTGAGGTGGAAATCTTCTTATTTAGTGTTGTTTGATTAGCATGCCGACTAATCAACAGCGTACATGAAAAAAAAAACCTCTCTAACAACTCCTAATCTATTCTCCTAAACTTTTAGGTCTTGAGAAAAAGTCACCCCGGTCACGTGATTTTGCTTTGCGCCTAATCTAAAGGTGGAAAGGCGAGAAAGAATAAAGTGTATGTATGCAAACGTACAAGAGAGAAAAATATATATAAGTGGTTAGGATAATTTAGAAATAGTATTTGATTCATGATGTAAAATTATATAGAAGTGGATTATTATAACTTTTTAAAAATGATCTTGTTTATTCATTTCGATGATGTTTTTTTAGGACTAGTAAAATTTTATATTTTTAGGAAAAAATTTGTAAGTACTCTAGAAGACGCTCTTAATAAATGTGACCTTGCAAAGGCTCATGAAGGCGTAGTCCGAGCTCTGGTCGCCCAGCGCGACGTCCGGCATCTCACCGTCATCGCCGATCAACTCTCTCAGCGCTTCGGCCTTCCTCTCGCCAACGAGCACACCGGCTGGTGTCCACCAACCCCGTGGCGCGCCCGCGCCACGTCGCAAGCTCCGTGCCGGCGACGGCGTCCGCGCCAAGGCAGTCCCGCAGGAACGGCTCCGCCATGCCCATGACCCGCGGCTATAGATGGCCATTTGGCCCAGCACGATAGGCGGCCCGGTCCCGACTAAAAGCACGGCGAGCACGGTCGGCCCGGCTCGGCCATCGTGCCTGGCACGGCCCAAGACGCAGACGTTGCAGGCGCCGCCGCAGTTCAGGTGCCGGACGGCACGGCCGACGGGGACTCCGCGATTTTGGCCCAATAACAACCCGAGTCCCCCTATCTATCTTCTCTCATATATAAACCGAATCCCCCTCTCTCCTAACCCTAAATTCCCTCCTCCTCCCTCGCCTCACGCCGCTCCTCCCTCCTGCCTCACGCCGCTCCCGTGTGGCGTTGCAGCCCGCGCCGGCAGAGTCGCCCGGCCTCCTCCGCCGCAGGAGCAGAGCGGTGGAGGTCGTCACGACCAGCCTCCTCCGCTGGAGCAGAGACCGGCGGGCGATGGCCGCGCCTGTGAGCCGTGCTCGCCACCGGCAGCCGTCGCGGCCAACGAGGATGGCGGGAGCAGCGCCGGCGAGCGAGAGGGCCGGCACTGGCACTATGTGCCGCCGTGCCGAGGGGCACGACACGGCACGAGTTTGGAGATGGTCGGACCGTGCTAGTGCCTCACTCTCGGCACGGCAGCACTACCAGGCACGGCACGACAGTGCCGCCGTGCCCATCCGTGCCGGCGCCATCCGTGCCGCAATCTATACCCGTGGCGTGGCGGTGAGCACCAGCCGCCTCCCACCGCACGCCGCGAACACGCGCCACGGGCCCGGGTGCACGTCCTCCGCGTAGAACCTGGGCAGCACGGCGCGCGCCGCGGACTTGGCGCTCGCCACGCGCGCGCCCGCGGTGGCCGCGAAGATGAGCACCCGCAACCCCGCTGCCTCCGACACCAGGTGGTGGAGCGCCGCGGCCACCGGCGAGACCAGCAGGAGGAGGGCCAGGCGCGGCACGCCGCCGGTCTCGAAGGCGACGAGCGCGTAGTAGGCGAAGGCGCTGCGCGAACGGAGCAGCGAGCCGTCGAGGTCGGATACGACCGTGGACTGGGCGCCGAGGCGCGACGCGTCGCACGTGGCCACCTCCGGGAACGGCTCGCCGCCGGCATGGTTGTTAGTAGCAACTTAGCATGGTTGCTAACGGGTTTGTTCAGGGATTATATAGCTGAGCGCGAAGTAGTTAGTTGGTGAGCAGCCGGTCGACACATGGAGGTATTCAATTGGGATTCGGGATAGTCCACGTTTTGCATATTTGCACGCTACGCAAGAACAGCATGCACGCCTCACACAGTTTGGCACGTCCAAGATTGCGATGGAATAGCTTCCATGCGTGGTGAGGCCTATGTTACACGAATGCAGGTACAGGTATCCAATACAATACGTATCAGATACGCGGATACACAGTTTCTCAAAAGAAAACCTACTAAAATGATGTATCCGAGTATCCGTATCCGCATATCCGACGAGTATCGGATACGGATACGTCACCTTCTTTGGAGTATCCGTGTAACATAGGGTGTGTCTCAGTTGATTATCTGCTGATTTCAGAGGAGCTACGCCAAATATTTTCAGGGAGAACTGATTCTTTGTTGATTTTGTGAAGTGATTTTCTGAAATGAACTAAGGCACGATGCTGAAAAAAGTAGGTTCCGATTGATTATGTGAAGTGGTTCTTCATGCTGATTTTAAAATTTTATACATAAGAATCAAAGAGAATCACGTTCACTCACAAAATCACTTATTAGGAGTACCAAACATATATATATCCTCAAGGTCTGTGAACTGTGTTGGTAATTGGCACTGCGTTTTGGGATAGGATTTGGACGAGGACGATCACGCATGGATGTCGTGCTCGTGCAGGCCGCAACAGATCAATTCACTCCAATTCCAATACCTCCCTTTCTGTGGCGGTGTAGCAGCATCCAGTGGGAGTGAGACCATAATCTCCCCATAACCCGTCCTTCTCCAACAGATCAATGCACTTTAATTTTCTTCATCATTATGATTTATATTATGAAGTCAGAGTGGACCAAACAGAACAAGCATAATATATTGATGCTTTTTTTAAAAAAAACACGAACCAGCTAAACCAAACATTTAAGGAATGGTATTTTGTTGCTTTTTTTTAAGACGTGCAAAACACGTTTTTCATTAAGAGATGATAAGTTTTACAAGAAGCCACTTTAGGAAGATCCTGAAGGGCAAACAGACAAGACTAGCTAAGAGAACAACCGAAGAACAGCTAGAAGGAAGAGAACACCATCTCACCACCACCACACCGAAGAACTACCTAGACGACAACAGTCTGCAGGGCAGAAATACACCCGGGGGAACATGCACATCACCGCCAGGCTAACAAACTAGGGACTGAGCGGAGGGCGAAGATTCTGCAAGGCGATGCCTTCAGAAGGAGCGGCGTCCACGCCGCCATCGCCCGTGGCCACGAAGCAGCCGACCAAGTTTTCACACGCTAATCTTCACAGAACACTGGTGGCCACATCAATGCCCCAATGGGTAATTGCGGAAGGATCGCAACTGTTGACAGCACTGACAGAAGCCAGGCACATCTTTCGCCAAAGGCCTCCAGGACCCAAACCCCCACGGTTGGAGCAACCAGGATGGGCGCCCACACGATGGAAACCGAAGCGTGAACCCCAGGCAGCGACGAAGGAGGAGAAGCTGCAGAGGCAGTCGAAGAGGAGAGCAGCGGTCGCCCGCCACGGTCGCCGGGGAGGGAGGTGCCAGGCCGAGGCGGTGCGTCACCGCCGCCGTCGAGGAGACCAGTGCCATCGGAAAGCGCGCAGGGGTGTCGGGGCCGCCGAACGGAGGGGGAGCCGGCGTCGAAGAGGAAGGGGGGTCGTCGCGGCATGGCCGGGGAGGAGCAGAGCTAGGCCCGCCTGAGCCCACCAAGGCAACACGCATGCGGCCGAGCCCACCGTCGAGGATCACCGGTAGCGGGAAGAGGGTGGCGGACCCACGGTGGCGTCGGCCGGCAACGATGCCGATAATGGGAGGAGGGGCCGCAGGTAGTCGCGGCCATCGACGGAGAGCAGCCGGGGCCCGCCCAGACCTCAAAGCGCCGTGAGAGAAGGGGCCACGGCCGGAGGAGAGGGGAATCCCGGGAGTCGACGCGAGGGCGCGCACATGGAGCCGTCGTCGTCGGGCCCCAGCGCCGCCGGGTGAAGCCGGTGAAGAGACGACCGCATGAGGAGGGGCGCCGAGCCCGCGGCGGAGTGTTAGCGCACGACGGCCCTAGTCGCGCCACGGCACGAAGCAGGCGTAGGAGAGTCGGACGGCGGCGAGTCCGCGTGAAGCGGTCGGCGGCGGCGCGGAGATCCATCGGAGGAGGGTGAGAACGAGATGGACCGCCGACGCCCGGGCAAGAAGGAGGCCGGAGGGCGGCGAGGTCTCGGCGAGCGAAGCGACGGATCGGCCCCAACCCCCCAGATCTAGGGTTCGGGCCGAGCCTCGCATCCGGCGGCGCGGGCGCCGTGGAGGTCGGATCCGGCACCAGACAAACCGGATCCGACGTCGGGGAGGCGCAGAGCCGATGAGCGGAGGCGACAGTGGTGGCGAGATGGAAGGCGGGGAGGAAGAGGAGGGAGGAGGAGAGGCGCGGCCGAGGAGGGAGGAGGGGTCGGCCGCCGACGGAGGAGGAGGCAGCGGCGGCCAGCACCGACCAGGCGGCGGTGGGGAGCCCAGTCGCCCTCGGGAGGGAGGCGACGCGAGGAGGGATGTTCGTTCCCACAAGGCCACAAGGCAAACAACTCGGGGCGCTTCATGATATTTTGTTGCCACATGAAGACGTCGCGACTATATGTCGCGCTTGCGATGGCTAACAAGCCATCACACCGCGGGACAGGGGATGTGGGATTTTGTTTTTTTTCTATTTCTTTCTTTTTATTCTTCTTTTCTTTTCTATTTCTTTTTTCTTTTCTTTTTTGTTTCTTCTTTTCTTTTTATTTATTTCTATTCCTTTCTTTTTACTCTTCTTTTCTTTTCTATTTCCTTTTTCTTTTTACTTTTTTGTTTCTTTTTATTTCTTCTTTTCTTATTTATTTATTTCTTTATTTCTATTTCTTTTTTATTCTTCTTTTATTTTCCATTTTCTTTTCTGTTCCTTTTTTGTTTCTTTTTTATTTGTTATTTTCTTATTTATTTATTTATTTCTATTTCTTCTATATTATTGTTTTTGTTTCTATTTCCATTTTTATTTCTTCTTTCTTTTCTTTATTTATATATATTATTTGTTTATTTATGTTTTTTATACATTTTTAAAATTTTAGTTCTTTATTTATTATTTAATTTGTTTTTATATATTTATTCTCTGCGTAAGTACATTTGTTTGGTTTCAATAAATATACTTATTTGGTCTTAATGAATATTTGTTCGCACGTATTTGTTCGGCTCGAGCGAATGTTTGTTCAACCTCGGTGAATATATTTGTTTGGTCTCGGTGATTTTTGTTCGGTCCAAGTGAATTTTCGTTTAGCCTAGTGAATATGTTTGTTGGGGCCTAGTGAATTTTTGTTCAGTCCAAGTGAATTTTTGTTCAGCCTAGTGAATATGTTTGTTCGGGCCTAGTGAATTTTTGCTCGGTCCATGTGAATTTTTGTTCGGTCCCAGTGAATATGTTTTGTTCGGCCCTAGTGATTTTTTGTTCTGCCCAAATGAACTTTTGTTCGGCCCAAGTGAACTTTTGTTCGGCCCCAATGAATATGTTTTGTTCGGCTCAAGTGAACATTTATTCGGCTCAAGTGAACTTTTTGTTCAAAGTAAACTTTTTGTTCAGCCCTAGTAAACTTTTGTTCGGCCCTAGTGAATTTTTGTTCGTCCCAAGTGAATTTTTGTTTGGTCCCAGTGAATAAGCTTTGTTCGGCCCAAGTGATCTTTTGTTGAGCCCTAGTGAATATGTTTTGTTCGGCCGAAGTGAATTTTTTATTCGGCGATAAATTTTTGTTCCTCAAGTGAATTTTTGTTCGATCCTGGTAAATTTTTGTTCGGCCTATAAAAGTATATAATAGAAAGAGAAATAAAAAGTAATATTCACTAAGGGGGTAGCATAAATGGTGTCACACCCAGGATTTGAACCCTGAGTGGGAGCCCCCAGCCAGTGATCTTTACCACTCCAACTGTGAGCCTCTTGATCAACATTTTCATAAAAAATGTTGTTGCAATCATTTTAGAAAAATGTTGAATCTAATGTTCTATGTAAACAAATGTTGATCCAACTTTCTAATTGAAATGTTGTAACATTTTTGAAAAACAGTTATAACATTTTTTTAGTTGAGGGTCGTAACGTAGGATGGTTGGAAAATAATAAACAACAATTTTAGATGATCTTCAGTGGACTGAAAGTTTCAATTTTTACCCTTCTTCCCACATATATATAGGAGCCCCCGTTGCGAAGATTGTTGAATAAAGCGATGAAAAAAACTCTATTGTTGTAACTCCCACTATGTTCGCTTTGTTGAGAGCACCTCGTTCAGCATCAGCAGCCTAAATTACTACTACACAATGTTTTCTTTAAACGAAATTATTACGTAATGAGAAGTTAAAACTTACAGCATACAGAGTATACAGCTACTAGGTAACTGATCTGTCTGTACCAAGCCACTCCTCTCGGTGGTGTTACCTAGCATGGACTATGCCGTCGTTGTCGGCTAGCTCCTGTACTTGTCCTTCCTGGTGAACCCGGTGCACTGGTACGAGAGCGTGGAGGCTATCACCTTCTGCACGTAGTTGGCCACCTCATGGCTGGACTTGCCGCCGCCGCAGGTCAGGTCGGGCGGCAGCTTGTCGAGGAACGTGACCGTGTACACCGGCCTTGGGTTCATGAAGAAGTAGAAGAGGTCCATGCCCTTCCACCCCATCGCCGTCGTGCCGTAGAACATGCTCATCCGCACTCCACCGCCACCGGCACGATGTCGTTGGTGAGTTCGGCGAAGAGCGCCGAGAACCGCAGCAGGAACGGCTCCCGGCACGTGGTCCCCTCAGGGCAGATGGTGAGGTCACCCTCGGACATCACGCTCCGGATGGTGGCGGCGTCGGTGGCGCGGTCGCGGGTGAGCCGCACGGTGCGGATCGGGGACAGGAACTCGGAGAGGCGGGAGAGGGAGTAGGTGACGGCGGCCACAGGCCGCCCAGCGCGACGGAGAGGAAGATCGCGTCGAGGAGCGTGCGGTGGCAGCAGGCGAAGAGCACGCCGGCCGTGGCACCGCCACCGTGGTGGCGCGGCGGGGTGCCCTTGATGACGACGCGCACGCCCAGCACGCGGAACACGACGTGGAGCCACGGCATCGGGAGGAGCGCCGCCGCAGCGACGCGGACGAGCGAGAGGATGAGGCCGACGGGGAACCACAGCAGGGTGAGCAGCGCGACGAGCGAGGTCGGACGCTGCACGAGGCGCCCGTCGTGGAAGATTATCCGCTTCAGCAGCTTGTCTGCGGGCACGGCCTCCACCGTCGTCCTCGGCACGAGGTAGGCCTCCTGCATTTTTCAAAAGGAAAATGAGTAAAATGCACGTTTGATACTAACTCTTCGTTGGAGTGGTGTCGGCAATAATCAATGTTTCTTAAGCTTCATTTTATTCGTACGTGACCTTGCACAGGCTCATGAAGGCGTAGTCCGAGCTCCCATGGCCCAGCGCGACGTCCGGCATCTCACCGTCGTCGAACATCTCCCTGAGCGCCTCAACCTTTCTCTCGCCGACGAGCACGCCCAGGAGCGCGTCGACCCACCCCGTGGCGCGCCCGCGCCACGTCGCGAGCTCCGTGCCGGCGACGGCGTCCGCGCCGAGGCAGTCCCGCAGGAACGGCTCCGCCATGACCCGCGGCGCGGCGGTGAGCACCACCCGTCTCCCACCGCACGCCGCGAACACGCGCCACGCGCCAGGGTGCACGTCGTCCGCGTAGAACCTGGGCAGCACGGCGCGCGCCGGACTTGATGCTCGCACGCGCGCGCCCGCGGTGGCCGCGAAGATGAGCACCCGCAACCCCGCGGCGCCCGACACTAGGCGGGATAGCGCCGCGGCCAGCGGCGCGAGCAGCAGCAGGAGGGCCAGGCGTGGCACGCCGCCGGTCTCGAAGGCGACGAGCGCGTAGTAGGGGAAGGCGCTGCGCGAACGGAGCAGCGTGCCGTCGAGGTCGGACACGACCGTAGACGTGGCGCCGAGGCGCGACGCGTCGCACGTTGCCACCCCTGGGAATGGCTCGCCGCCGGCAGCGTACATTCATACTTTGCTAGAGGTACGTATTGTTAGCTTGGCTGCGAGTTTGCGAACGAGATATATATAGCGGCGCGCAGTGTACAGTAGCGTAGTTGGTTGGCGAGCGTTGAGCAGTCGATCCAAGGAATCAGTTGGGAGAATCCACGTCGTAGTCTCCATCAGGGAGACGGTAAGCAACGGCAAAGACCCTGTTTCCGGTAGTGACGCTCTCCCTTCATTGGGCACTTCATTCCAAATTTCCAATATTTGGGAACAAGCATGGTCTGTGATCTGTGAACATGGTATACGGTTCATCAGAATATCAGATAGGATGGTTTTGGTGGTAAAAACTCCAGCTTTCGGGGCAATTCTCTAATGCTATAGGCATGTTTGAGAGTTTTGTATATACATTGCGACGACTGTCCTTACTCCTTAAGCTGTTGGCAATGCCCAAAGTTTTTGTTTTGAATCACACAGTACACACACGTACGCTCATATACATGCACACATTCTCATCCCTACGAACACATAGGTAACTCTACTCTAATGAGCACTTCTGAAAAACCGAGTCAAATTCTCGATATTGACGCAGTCACTGTGAACACCTTGCTATTGACAGTAATATCGGTGGCGGTCTCCATCACACACCATACACTCAGCTTTATGAAGTTAATTACGATTGCGAGATGTCCTGTTGCTTTTTATTATGGATTAGCTAGTCACTATGTTGAGCGCGATTCTTGAGTATGATGCACATGCAGAGAGAGCATACAAAAATCGTGAGCACACACAGACCATTCGTTTAATTAAACCCATATGTCTGTGATTACAAGCAATCATAATTTAACATTTATTTAAACTATTTGCAATTATTTTTTTGATTGAAGTCAGCAAGGAAAGCTCATATCTATTTTTTAATTATTCCATTTCGAGCATGTCTAATTCGCTCTCATAAGGAGTCAAATTTAGAGGCTCTTTTACGGTGGACTATACCACCATATACCATTGTTTCAAAAGGTCTAGTATGAAAGGATTCAACAGTTGAGATTAATTGTATACCACGACAACTTGTACTTGTGGTATAAGGTATTATACATAGGTGGTATAAGTGGTATAGGGGTATTATTGTAAGTTTTTTCTCGGTCGCATAAATGAAATTTATGATTTATTCATTTCATTTTTTTCATTTCCCTCCGGTGGTATGGTCAATTTTTTTAAAAAAATTCGAACGAAAATTTTCATTTCAAATTTCAAAACCGAAAATTTTCAATTTTTTCATTTAAATTTTTCTTGGTGGCATAAACGAAATATTTTAAAATTTCTCATTTCCCTCTGGTATGACCAATTTTTCCAAATTTCAAAAACATAAATTTTCATTTCAAATTTCGGAAATGATTTTTTTTCAATTTTTTTCATTTTCCTCTGGTGGTATGGCCAATTTTTTTCCAAATTTAAATAACAAAAATTTTCATTTCAAATTTTAAATACATTTTTTTCAATTTTTTATTGGTGGCATAAATGATTTTTTCCTCAACCCGAGGTTGCAAAAATTACATATTTACATTTACTAAAAATAGTCATATACATCAACTACCACCTGGTGGTATGATTTACCGTAAAAGAGCCCAGTTTAGATCTACTGGTGTTGCTCATGTACTCTAATCATTAAGCTAGAAGCCTTCACAATTTGCATATATTTTTTCGAGATTACAAATTTGCATATATTTATTGTTTTAGTTTATTGTCATGTTTAGTTATTGGGCTCGAAGCTCTGAAATAAACCTTTTGTGGCTGTGGCGGTCGAGGTTGGATGATATCTTTTTTCTAAACAAATGAAATAGACCTATGAATTTTGTTACTTGGATATTTCGATTTTGGTTTTGTTTCCATCCTTTATTATTTTATTATTATGCTTCCTTCTTAAGAAAATAACAATAGTATGTGCTTATCTTTTTTACTTTTCTAAATATATTCATTTTTTGCTATGCACCTACATATATATTTATGTGTAGATACATAACAAAAGTAATGTATTTAGAAAAATAAAAAACGACAAGTAATATCAAACTGAAGGAGTAGTATTGCTAGTTGCCTTCCTTCTCTCGTGAGGCCACGAGGCCGGAGGTGGCTGCACACAATGCAAAAGCACAATCTCGTCTGGTGCAACGACATGCGCACTTCGTTTGGGTGGTGGCCGGTGGTGGTCTTGATTTGTTCGAGAGAAAATCTTCGGTTCTTTGGTGGTGGTTTGTTACGAGAGAAAATCTGGCGATAAGCCAAACGAACAGGACGATGGTCCGCGAGATGTGTGCCCCTGCAAAAGCAAACACGTGGCATCAATTGATGTTGATGATAACACCATGGCGACGGACGGTGCAGCCGTGCAGGAGGGATCAGGTGGGGAGGGTGACAAATGGATAAAATGAGAGGGCCAGGTGTGGCATCGTGGAGAGAGAGCGGACCATGGACGATCGAAAATGACTTTCGGCTGGAATAAACCAAGGGTGCACGCGACCTAAATAAAAACGTGGATGCACGTAGCCATATATGCACACACACTAACCTTATGAATACGTATGTAATCTTTCCTTTTTAAGAACACCTCCGAAAAATTGAGTTGCAAGTTTTTTAGATTGACGAGATCACACCTCGTTAACATCATTCTAATTTCAAGAAGGATGTTGAAAGAGCGCAAATGACGGCGCAGGCTGACTGTGGTGAGAGCGTGGGGCATGCGGTCAGACTCTTGAGAGCCCTGGTAGTGGAGCAATCGCTGGACGAGCGACAACTGCCCTTCGCTGCCTTTGAGCATGTGAGCAGAGCAGACGTGTGCACGGGCTGAACTTGACTCAACTGTCAAAAGCCATGCTGCATTTGCCATTTCTAGGCCGGATATGTTGAGCTGAATGAAATGGATGGACCATTCACTGCAAGACTTGATCTTTTTCTCAACAATGCCTTTAGGTAAGGGGCCAACCACCGATAGTGTATTTAGTTTACTAACGGTAAAAATTAAGATTTTTAGGGTACATCATACCACCCTATATCATTGTTTGAAAGGGTTATATGAAAGGATCTGGTGGTTGAGATTAATTATATACCACTAAAACTTGTACTTGTGATATATGTGGTATACATAGATGGTATAGGTGGTACATAGGTATTACTTAAAAATGTATCTAGGTGAAAAAGTGGAAAACACTGTGCGCGGGAAAACGGAGTTCACGGGAAAAATCACAGTACCTAAAATAACACATATTTTTTATATATAATTACAGATTCACCTATCATAAAAGGACTTATACCACCACTTGGTGGTATGACGGTGCATCGTAAAAGAGGCCAAACATTATCGGCCATGAGTTTGTGGGGATTACGTTGTTGGTACGTAATTGCCGAAACTATAGAGAGCTATGAAAATTTATAGAAGAAACACTGTTGATCACTTGTAAGGCAGCGTATCGTGCTAACCAACCTCTCCGTGCAAGCATGCAAATTTCTAATCCGGGTCACATGATGTTGATCCAAAGGGTAACACGTAGATTGGTCTGCACGATCGTTCCCCACTTGTAAAAGATACTGAAATATGTACAATCTTGTAGTGCTTGTGAGATTGTTTGACAGCACGCGATCTAAATTGTTGAATAAAGTGATGTAGTGTAGTGATAGGTATGGTATATCAAGTCTGTACGCAATGTGTAGTTACAACTTACCACAACATATATACTGGTCTGTCTCTTCTTGGTGGTGTTTACCGGGCATGGACAACGCCGTCGTTGTCAGCTAGCTCCCTGTACTTGTCCTTCCTGGTGAAGCTGGTGCACTGGTACGAGAGCGTGGAGGCTATGACCTTCTGCACGTAGTTGGCCACCTCATGGCTGGACTTGCCGCCGCCGCAGGTGAGCTCGGGCGGCAGCTTGTCGAGGAATGTGACCGTGTACACCGGCCTCGGGTTCATGAAGAAGTAGAAGGGGTCCATCCCCTTCCACCCCGTCGCCGTCGTGCCGTAGAACATGCTCATCCGGCACCCCATGGCCACCGGCACGATGTCGTCGGTGAGCTCGGCGAAGAGCGCCGAGAACCGCAGCAGGAACGGCTCCCGGCAGGTGGTTCCCTCGGGGCAGATGGCTAGGTCGCCCTCGGACAGCATGCTCCGGATGGTGGCGGCGTCGGCGGCGCGGTCGCGGGTGAGCCGCACGGTGCGGATCGGGGACAGGAACTCGGAGAGGCGGGAGACGGAGTAGGTGACGACGGCCACAGGCCGCCTCAGCGCGACGGAGAGGAAGATCGGGTCCAGGAGCGTGCGGTGGCAGCAGGCGAAGAGCACGCCACGACCGTGGCGCGGCGGCGGCGGGGTGCCCTTCACGACGACGCGCACGCCCAGCTCGTGTAACACGACGTGGAGCCA
The DNA here is from genome assembly GCA_022644695.1 of Cenchrus purpureus. Taxonomy (NCBI): domain Eukaryota; kingdom Viridiplantae; phylum Streptophyta; class Magnoliopsida; order Poales; family Poaceae; genus Cenchrus; species Cenchrus purpureus. Next base: position 131,350,129 of record CP053465.1, on the reverse strand, counting down.
TGGCAACGGGAGGAGCGCCCCGCGGCGACGCGGACGAGCGAGAGGAGGAGGCCGACGGGGAGCCACAGCAGGGTGAGCAGCGCGACGAGCGGGGTCGGGCGCTGCACGAGGCGGCCGTCGTGGAAGACGATCCGCTTCGGCAGCTCGTCCGGGCGCACGGCGTCCACCGGCGTCGGAGGGACGAGGTAGGCCTCCGGCAATTCATATACGTCGTTTCAGCGACAATTTCACGTTCCGTCACGCCGTACGGACGGGAGACGCGGCCCGCACGCGGAGGGAAGCGGGAAGCTTAGGTAAGATTTGTTTTTTATTTATTTCCTTTTTATTCGTTTCTTTCTATATTTGTTTTTATATTTTGTTTCTTTTCTATCTATTTCTTTTTTACTTAAGTTTTCTTTTTTCACTTTCGTTTTTCTTTATTTTGTTTTGTTTTTATCTTTATTTTAGATTTTTCTCTATTTTGCTCCTTTCATTATTTTCACGTTTCTATTTTCCTTCCACTATTTATTTTATTTTTCTTTCTATATTTTTCTTCTATTCTATTTTTTTGTTTATTTATTTATTTTACTTTCTATTTTTATTTTTTATTTCCATATTTTTGTTTTTATATTTCCTTTCTAATATTATTTTTCTATTTTCTATTTTATTTCATTCTTTTTATTCTTCATTCTTTTTATTCTATTTCTTTTCTTATTTCTCTTTTTAATTTATTTTCTATTTTCATCTTTTTTATATATTCTTTCCTTTCTAACCTTTTCTAGATAGCTAGTAACCATTACACCACACAACACTTCGTGACTACATAGAGTTATAGATCATTTAAGCTAACTTTTCATTATTTTCTTTTCTCTTTTTCTAATTTTATTTTCCTTTTTCTTCTATTTATCTATATTTAATTTTCATTCTTTTCTTACATGATTTATTCCATTCTATCATTTTTTCTCTTACACAATTTTTATTTCTAACCTTTTATTTAATACAGAGTTTCCTCTTTCCTATGTTTTTTTCTTTATTTTCATTTTTTCTTTTTTATTCTATTTTTATTTGTTTTGCTTAGTGAATATTTATTCCACATGAATGAAATTTTGTTTTCGCTTAGTGAAAATTTTCCGTTTGATTGATTTAATGCTTAGTGATTCATTTTTCTTTACATATTTGTTGTTCTTTTTTAAATATTCATTTCCCCATTCTGTAAATATTTGTTCCACATCTAAAATTTGTTGTGTTAGTTCATATAATTTGTTAGGTATGTACAAATTTTTTGTTTCGGCAGTTTGTATAATTTGTTCGACACGTATACATATTTATTCCGGCGATTCAGATAATTTTTTGGTACCTACAAACGTTTTGTTCTAGTTTGTATAATTTGTTCGACAAGTATACATATTTGTTCCAACAGTTCATATAATTTGTTCGGTACCTACAAATGTTTTGTTGTGACTATAATAATAATATATTCTGTCTGTAATAATAATAACTTGTTCCGACCTTTATTCTGATTTGTTCTAGCACTACATTTGTTTTGTTCGAGATGACATGCGAACTTGTTCTGGTTATAATAGAATCTTGTTTCTACTCTTATTCTGATACTACATTTGTTTTGTTCGGGACGACGTACAAATTTGTTCTGGCTATAATAAGATCTTGTTACTTGTTCTCGTTTGTTCGACACTTCATTTGTTTTGTTCGACACTTCATTTGTTTTGTTCGCCATAATAGAATATATAACCATAATTTTAAAAATACGAATAAAATTTTTTGTCAAAATATAGTCAAGTGGGATCTTATTTTGAAGATCTCAGTATAAGAAATCCGTTTTTGAAATCGGAATTTATTTTAGACGCAAGATTTATGATTTATAACTTTTTTTAGTTTTGAGATTAGTTTGTAGAATTTATTCGACGACTATACATATTTTGTTCCGTCACTTTATATAGTTTGTTCGGTGGGTATAATTTTTTGTTCCGGTAGTTTGTAGAATTTATTCCGCGGTAATATATTGTCCATAATATACAACTTTAATTAAAAAATACGAATAAAAAAAGTTGGTCAAAATATAGTCAAGTGAGATCTTATTTTGAAGTTTTTATTGTTAGAAATTCAATTGTGAAATCAGAATTTAATTTTGATACTCGGTTTAACATTTATAGCTTTTTAAGTTTCAAACAACTCTTTAGACGAGGATGACATCAGCAACTTTGACTATATACTATTCGCATGCGAGATCAGCGCACAAACAGTCTAAGGAATCTCATTAGCCCCAGGACTCTGATTTCTTCTATCTTTCCAACGAAACGCGCCCACGTGACCTACATGCGGCGCGACAGTTGTTTTTTTTTGTCGCTGCAGTGACGACTAGACGTGTCCTAGGCCTCCTGCATGATCACAGATAGACCTGGGAATGGATTCACATCCAAATCCAACTCAAGGAAATCCAACTAAAAGTCCAGTTAGAGACACCTCATCCAATCCAATCCTACTAATTAAGCTGACATTCAAATCCATCCAATACGTTTTCTTCCACTTCACCCCAGCAAAATTCTGAGGCAAAAAGGTAGAAGTCCAAAAAAAAAACCGAATCGCATCGGCAGTGGCTCCTCGGCGGAGCTCGTCGCGCCGCGTCGGCGTCAGTTGTGGCTCCCCTACGGAGCTCGTCGCGCCGCGTCGTCGTCGGCTGCAGCTCCCCGGTTGAGCTCGTCGCGTCGCGTCGGCATCGGCTGCAGCTCCCCGGTGGAGCTTGTCGCGTCGCGTCGGCGTCGGTGCGGCTCCGGTGGAGCTCGTCGGCGTCAGCGTCGGCGTGCTGCAACTCCCGGTGGAGCTCGTCGTGCCACATCGACGTCGGCTGCGGCCTCTGCGGAGGTCCGTGCCGGACCGGCCGCAGCCCTGGTGGAGCTCGCCGGCATCCGTTGGCCGCAGCCCCGATGGAGTTCGCCGCGAGATCTTGAGCGCCGCCGTCGGGCTGCAGCTGCTGCTGGGAGCATGGCGCGGATGGTCACCCTCCTGCAAGGAGCCCGCCGCCGCCACTCCGGCCAGAGAGCAGACCGCAACTGGAATCAGTGGATCTAGACGGAAGAAAGGAAGAGAGCAGAAAATGAACGGAGCTCAGGAGCGCCTACCGGGAGCTCGGGAACCACACGAAGAAGAGCTACTATTTGAGTCCAATACAGATTGGATTATCCAGTTTTTTGGATCCAATGAAATCCATGATCCAACTAAATCCAAATCCAATGAAGTCCGACTAAAAACATCCAATTGAATATGGATTATTGCTAATCCAATACCAGGTATAATCACAGAGATGTTTGCTTCATGCCCCTCCATGATACTGGTTATTAAGGCCAAACGCCGTCACTTTTGCAAAGGACGAGGTTTCCAATTTTAGCGAGTACGACGGTTTTGCTAGTTAGTATGACGTGACCTTGCAGATGCGCATGAAGGCGTAATCCGACCTCGCGTCGCCCAGCCCGACGTCCGGCATCTCACCACCGTGCCCGACCATCTCCCTGAGCGCCTCAGCCTTCCTCTCGCCGACGAGGACGCCCCGGCGCGCGTCGACCACCCGTGGCGCGCCCGCGCCACGTCGCGAGCTCCGTGCCGGCGACGGCGTCGGCGCCGAGGCACCCCCGCAGGAACGGCTCCGCCATGACCCGCGGCGTGGCGGTGAGCACGAGCCGCCTCCGCCCGCACGCCGCGAAGGCGCGCCACGCGGCCGGGTGCACGTCGGCCGCGTAGAACCTGGCAGCACGGCGCGCCGCGGACTCGACGTCCGCCACGCGCGCCCCGCCGCCGTGGCCGCGAACACCAGCACCCGCACCCGCACCCGCGCCGCCGCGGCGCGCGCGGGCGACGACGACGACGCCACGCGGGACAGCGCCGCCGCCAGCGGCGCCAGCAGCAGCAGCAGCAGCGCGAGCCGGGGCGCGCCGCCCGTCTCGTAGGCGACGAGCGCGTAGTACGGGAACGCGCTCCGGGAACGGAGCAGCGTGCCGTCGAGGTCCGCCGCGACCGTGGACCCCGGCCCGAGGCGGACGCGTCGCACTTGTCCACCGCCGGGAACAGCGGCTCCCCGCCGCCCGACGCCATCGATCGCGCTAGCTCAGCTAGATACCTCGCCGCTGCGGCGTGTCGTGTCGTGTCTTGGCCGTGGCTGCGAACGAGTTCGTTGTGCAGTGGTTTTTTTTTATTTTTTATAGCGGTTCGCGACGTGATGCGGCCGGGCGGGGAGACGGCATGCATAACGGTTGTTTGGTGAGCGGTAAAAGTGCGGAAGGATTTGGAGGATCCAAGGCACTGTCAAGCACTGAAAGCTAGCTGCAAACCTCCATTGCCAGCCATGCTGACACAGTAGCAATGCTGCATTTCTGCTCACGTTTTCTGAAACATCTTTTTTTGGTATTGGGCTCGTACGATTCGTTCCGGGCGATTCCACTATATTTCTGGAAACACGATAAGGAATGTGTGCTCAAGAATGCCAGGATCGCTTTCATGCACCGCCCGCGGACGATTGCGAATGCGAGAGTGAAATTACACGTCGTGGTGGTCCTGTAAGTAGAAATGGCGAGACCAAGGAAACAACCTGACGCGCGCGTTGGTCGATCGTCAGGCAGGACGATCGATCTTCGAATAGGTCCGGGTGGTTGGCCCGTGCGTTCCGAGTCGTGTTCGGACTAGCATATCAACTGCAGCAGACGCTTCATCGTCAGTAGCTAGCTCTAGCTACTCTTCGCATGCAGTGGTATGTGCTGCTGGATGGACTGCTGCTCGACCGAAGTTTGTAGGATTTGATTTGGTGTAGGCAGGAGCCCATGGTTTTGGCCACTCGTCTCTTTACGGTCTTGTTCGCTGCTAAGTCCAAACAGCTCTAGAAATTAAAGGTTAGTTGCTTCCACGAGTGCATTTGTTGGTTCAGCTTTTCACCACCCATAAGCAACAACCATACATGCCGGCCGCCGCTCCTTTGGCTTGTTCAAATTAAACTTCTTCAAACTGCAACACTAGTAGCACTAGCAGCCCCAATCTGTATTCCACAACAGATGAATCCAACCACAATGCGTCAATGTCCCTCTCTACGACACTGTGCCTCGAGCACGTGTTCCGTGGAGAGGAGAGTGCCAAGCATTCATCGTCAGGGACAGACAGACCTCGAGGCCATGCATGAAACAACCATCTACAAGTGCATCGGAATTGCAGAAGCGAACTCGCCGGTGTAGCCGTAGCCTGGGTCTGCAGGCCCAAATTGAAACAACAAGAGCAATCGAAATGATAGTAATCGCGGGCGGTCAGTGTTGGGGCAAGTAGGATAGGCTATCAGAAAAGGGCGCGCGCCTGATCGATAGTCTCTCGTCAGTCATCACCCTGAATTCCTGAAAGCAAAATATACCTCAGTGTGAGCGACGCATGTAGTACGTGCCCCAGCCGGGCAGAGACGACGGGTCCAAACTCTGATGAGCGCTTTGATTAGGGGAGGTTGCGCGTCGATCTCCGGGAGTTGATGCCATGTGCTGTCGCGATTGCACCAATCCAAATATCCGATCGAATCCGATGGATCTAGCATTCAAGCTGCAGCAGGGAGGGATCAGAGGAACCATCAGCCATGGTGGGCGACAGCTCGAGACCTCTCGAGTCTCGAGTCGCCGGCGCCGCGGCGTGGGTGACGTGGGGCGGCACGGACGGGCGGACGCTGTGTCGTCGGGAGCGCCGCGCCGCCCCGACGGTCGTCGCCGGCGGGCGCGATCACCGGCGACCGCGATCGGCTTTCTCGTTGGTGGCACTGGCACGGCGCTCAAAGGGCGGGCTGGGCTCAGCTGGAAAGGTTGGCGGCCCATTGGGCTATCTCTTTATCACTTATCATCAGCTGCGACCACACGACGCTGCCTGCGGAATTTTTTTAATATTTTTTTCCAATTTGCAAAATTATACCACGGTTTTGAAATTTTACAAAAATATACCTCCAACGCCGTGGGTCACGGCGGTTGCGAAACTAACCGCCGTGGCGACGGCGTCGGCGGTTGGGCGTCGATGGCGGTTGGGGGACTCCACGGCGGTTAGACCTAAGCCTCGCAGCCACAACGGTTTGTCTCAGTGGCCCACGGGTTAGGACCGCCGTGGCCCATGATTAAGGTCATTTAGTTTTTTACTTTATGAAAGTAAAAAAAGGAAACTGAGAAATATTGGTTCAATTATTAAGAACACAATCACAATAAGATCCAGTTCAAATATTACGGTAAGGCGCCTCGGCGATCCTCCGGCGTGGGGAGCAAGTACCTCGACACCGCGTCTCGCGAACAACACGAACCCAAAGCGACACAACAGTGCGCCTAGAAGAACTGTCGATCGCCTCGCCTCATCTAGCAGGTAATCAGCCTACACAAACAAAATCAAACGTTAGTAACATTGTCTCCATATATTCAAAAATGAAGAAAAATATAAGGTAAATGTACGTACGCTGAACTGGTGCAACCAGGACAAGGTGGGTCCGTGAGCGTTCGTGAACTCCTGGTACGGGGTGGGGGCGCGTTCGTTCCGAGGAACGTTCGCGAACCGAGCAAGGAACTCAGTACGTCAGTCGGCCGAGATGTCCACAGGCCCCATCGGCTCGCCCTCCCTCAATAGGGACGTGTCCTGAAGAGTCACCGTCAGCTCGCCGACGGTGAAGTGGAACGTGTGGGTCTCCGGCCTCCAGTGGTCCAGAAGCGCGCAGAGGAGGGAGAAGTCGAACTGGAACCGTGTGATGCGATCCTTACGAGGAATCGCCTTACGAGGAATCGCGTCCCGCAGCCTGTCCCCCTCGACTAAACGCGCTACGAGTCTGCGGCGCGTAACACAAAACAAATAATGTAAATTTATTAGTTAATAACAAAAGTATAAATAAATGTACATATAACAAAGATAAAAATTCACGCATTGGGAACCCAACGGTGTGGATCGGCAACAACGTAACGTCCAGAGCGAGCGTCGTGTCCAAGATCCTCTCCGAGGACGACGAGCAGTGCGGTGCTGCGGTCGACACTGAGCCTCAACAACTCGGGCGTCACGTCGTGCGCAACCGACTGAGCCTCGGCCGAGCACGATCACGAGCACGATCCATAGGCTGCGGTGCATTAAAAATTAAATGAACAATTAAAAAAATCGATAAAGTAATATCTACATTTTTTTATATTTTCTAGACAAGGTAAAGTAATTTTCTATAATTTCTAAAATATGGAAACTATTTTTCTACATTTTCTAAAACATATAAAGTAATTTTCTAGATTTTCTAAACAAGGTAAAGTAATTTTCTATAATTTCTAAAATATGGAAACTAATATTCTACATTTTCTAGAACAGATAAAGTAATTTTTTAGATTTTCTAAACAAGATAAAGTAATTTTCTATAATTTCTAAAACATAGAAACTATTTTTCTACATTTTCTATATTTTCTAGAACAGATAAAGTAATGTTCTAGATTTTCTAAATAAGATAAAGTAATTTTCTAAAATTTCTAAAACATGGAAACTATTTTTCTACATTTTATACATTTTCTAGAACAGATAAAGTAAATTTTTAGATTTTCTAAACAAGGCAAAGTATTTTTTTATAATTTCTAAAACATAGAAACTATTTTTCTACATTTTCTAGAATAGATAAAGTAATTTTCTAGATTTTCTAAACAAGATAAAGTAATTTTCTAAATTTTCTACTAAAATCTAAAATTTCTAAACTAATTTCTAAATTTTTTAGATTTTCTAGAACAGATAAAGTAATTTTCTACTAAATCTAAATTTTCGAAACTAATTTCTAAATTTTCTAAACTAAAATCTAAAATTTCTAAACTAATTTCTAAATTTTCTAAACTAAAATCTAATTTCTACACTAATTACACTAATTAAACTAAGTAAATAAAGAAAGAAAATTTACCTGAGAGATAAGAGGGAGAGAGGCTGCGGCGGTAGGGGTGGGGGATGGCGCCCGCCGTCGCCCCTTTATATCGTCGTGCCACCGGTAGTCCACGACGATTATTCCTACATCTACGGTAACAACTTTCCGTAGTATTACGGTGGTAAGTTGCCGGCCCACAAAGCATCGGCCGTGGCGGTAGCCCAACCGTCGTGACCTACGGCGTTTGGATTGCCTGCCGTCGTGACCCACGACGTTGGAGGTATATTTTTAAATTTCGAAACGGTGGTATAATTTTGCAAATTATAAATTATATATATATATATATATAATTCCTGCCTGCGTGTGCATCATTCGGCCTGCAAATAAGAAAGCGTTCAAATACGTGACTACGTTACGTGAGCCATTTCGTCGTGGTCATTATTCTATCCCTCCAACCATTTTTACTCCCTATTAGTTGTACAAAAAGATTAACGCTCGGAGCTTTCATCCCAAGTTATAGGTTATTTTGACTTTTTTTTAGATTCGTAGGTGTTCACATACACCTAAATATACTCTAGATGCATGCAAAAATTTATGCAAAATATCGCATCTATTGTTGTGGTTGGCTTTATTAATAATTTTGTAGATTGATTTAAATTCGACTATCTTTGTACAAATTTTTTTTAAATCAAGTGATCAAATTTGAGGTAAAAACTCAAACGAATTATAATTTGGAATGAAGAATTAGTTAGCTAACAATTCCGCAGGTCTGTCGATAGTTTAAGTCAAGGTATTGAATTGTCAATGAATATATGGAGGAAAGAGGATATATGCAATACGAACATCTATTTATCTGTATAACCTTTTTGAGTATTTATGAAAGTGTTAAGATATTTTACTATTTATGATTGTGTCCTTTGAGTATCTATAATATTATGGTTGAATCTTTTTCTTGTTGGTCGTGTGTCCTTTGAGTATCTATTGCATTATGTAAAACTCGATATGTGTTGGGTGTCCACAAAAGTAGTGAGCGCTTCTGGTGACACTGTTGCAGATAGATTTATTGTGATTTATTAGCATTTTTTCTTGTGAATAATGATTTATCACAATTATCCTTGTGAACTGGAGTATGATTTGTGTGAATTTAACGTGTTGCAGCTATCAGACTTGGTCCTTGGTCCCACCTACACCCCCTCAGAGTTCCAAATGGATGCAGCAGGGCTTTAACCCCTCAAAGCCTCGCCGCCGAGCACAGCCGCGCCGCCGCTGGCCCCCTTCCCCCTCCGCGGGCTCCTCCGTCCGCTGCTCCACTACCGGTCTAGAGGAGCCGGAGATCCACCGCCATCTAGACGACGACTTTTTCCTTCTCGTGTTGGTTAGTAGCCCTTGCTTGCTCGGATGGGTTCCCCCGATGTGACGGAGGATTTGGTTGTGTTCTCAATCAAACCCAAATCCCTGTTTCTCTCCATTCAGATTCGGTTACTCGTCGATTTTGTGTGCCGTGTGGTGTTACCCTGCTAACGCAATCTAATCCATCCATTTTCGGTTTCGATAGGGTTCGTCTTCATCGGCGCGGAAGATCGATTCTTGTTGGCATCGTAGCAGTCCCCGTACCTAATCGAGGTGCGGGCGGAGTTGATTTTTCGAGAATTCGGGGGGTTCAGCTGAACCCCCATGACCCAGGTGAAGCCCGCCCCTGGGGGAAGGATGCTGGCCGTGCTGCGGGTGCACCTCCCGTCGGAGATCCCGATCGTCGGATGTGAGATCACGCCGTACGTGCTCGTGCGGCGCCCCGACGGCGGCATCTTCACCGACGACGTGCCTGAGGCCTCTCCCGTCGATGGGTACTTCATGCGCTACAAGTGGTAAGCAGCCCGCCTTGAACCTCCATCTCTTTATTAGTTGCAGGCTTGCAGCTACGGTAATTTATAGTAAACCTAGCACATTTTATTCATTGGAGCGGCTAATTGAATGCAAGCTGATTGATTTAATGGTTTCACCACTCCAATACTTGACTGTGTCCAGAATGAATGAATTATTAGCAATTTTTAGCAAATCTTACATTCTGGTTAGGTATATGAATGAAATATTAAAATTCAAGATTCACATTGTTCAAAATGATCTTTTTTTTTTTGTTGTTCTGTGTGATATTACTCTGCTCATAGATACATAACTAGTCAGAAAACTCATCATGGCTCTTTTTTTTTTTTTTGAGAACTATCATGGCTCTTGTTAGATAAAATATCATGTCTGCAAAATCATTAGTAATTTGATGAGTTCAAAATTTTGCATGTTTTGTTTGTCAGTATAGCCTATTTGCTGATTCCAACTTCATCTATGAGAATTGTATAGTCATTTGCAGCATATTGACTGGTGGATGCTTCATTTTGCTGTTGCTATGTTCTTATTATGTTGCTTTCAACAGTGTGGCATTTATAGGATTCTTGAACATTGTTTAGAAATCGATGTACTGGCTGAACATTTTTTTTTATGAATCAACTCCTGTTATAGTGTGGAGTCTCCATACAGTGCACAACTTACAATAATCTTTCCTGCACAGTACCCATAGTTTATTATTTCTTTCTTTTTGGCGAAAGCCATAGTTTCTTGTTTAGTCTCTGCTAACACAGTTTTGAACTTTTGAGACAATACCCATTAATGGCTGAATATTGATTTTCCTACCTTGAAGGTACCGCATACAAAGTGATCGAAGAGCTGCTGTCTGCAGTGTACACCCAACAGAACAAGCAACACTTCAGTGTATAGGGTGTCTGAAATCAAAAATTCCTGTTGCTAAGAGCTACCATTGTTCTGCTAAGTGTTTCTCTGATGCCTGGCAACACCACAGGGTTCTGCAGAGCGTGCTATTAGTGCTTTAAATGAAAATGGAACAGAAGAGGAGGAGTTATTTGGCAGATTTGGCAGTGGCAGTTCGAGTTCAGGGATTATTAGTGCCGCGTTGTCTGGTTCAACACCCAATCTTTCGCAGACAGGTGTTAATAATGGACCTACACCTGTGTATCCAACAGGCACTGAAAAGAGTTCCGGTGAAACTTGGTTCGAAGTCGGACGGTCACGAACATATACAGCAACTGCTGATGATATTGGGCATGTATTAAGATTTGAATGTGTAGTTGTGGATTTGGAAACAAGGGGGACCGTGGGAGCTCCTACTTCGGTCTTGACATCCCGTGTGATCCCAGCACCAACCCCCACTCCACGTCGCTTGATCCCTGTGAATGCTACTGATACAATGGGGCACTTTGATTTAGATAGCCGAACCACTTCGTTTGGGACATTTACTGTGCTGTCCTACAATATTCTAGCTGATACATACGCAACAAGTGATACATACAGCTATTGTCCAACTTGGGCACTTTCATGGGCTTACAGAAGACAAAATTTACTGCGTGAAATTATTGGTTACCATGCTGATATTATCTGTCTTCAGGAGGTATATGTGCTATTTGTTTTTCATATTTGAAGTTGAATGATCTGAACTACTCCTTAATTTTTAGTAATTGCGACTATTTTATTTAGTGTGATGATCTTAACAACTAATTGATGTTTTGTTCCTGCCAATTTGTGATAAATAACTTCAGAGTTTCTAGATCCTTAAACATTGCTCCATTGCTTCATGATACTGTCAGTTACTCTTATGTTATTTCTGGGCAACTAAAAATTGCAGAGGTTGGAACTTAGAAGTTAGAACAATAATTTGGTGTATGGTAGGATATTATATCAGCATCTTTCTTTTGAATGAGAAGTATTATCACAACATCTCTGTCGCCTTCTGAACTTGCTTTAAATTCTTTGGTCTTTGCTACTTGATGGTGCTACATCCTCTTTTTTTTTTTTTTTTTTCTCGAACACGCAGGAGAGCTGCGTATCAATATATTAAGAAGAAAAGATGGGTGAAAAAGCACCCAGAGTACACAGGTTTTGTTTTTATATGTAGGGCCAAAACAAAACCTGAAAAAGAAAGGGCCCAGCAAAAACACATTCTACATAACCCTTACACAAAAACAAGACCCGAGACCAAAAGCCCAAGACTGACTTATACTAAGCCATCGGTAGCTGGGCGAGGATGTGATTAACTCCTCGAGCCCCAGCAATACTCCACAAGTGCATCTCCTCCCTGATGGAAGACAGAACTCCATTCAGGTTAGGCAGGACGCCATCAAACACACACCGATTCCGGTGATTCCATAGCGACCAAGCCACCAGGATTATAATTGAGTTGAGTCCCTTTTTAATCAGCCCATCCACCCTGCTAGTCACCGTTTCCCACCAATCATCGAAGGAGCTTTCATCCAAGTTTGGGGCTAGGACCTGCAGATGAAGTTCTTGCAGCACACTGAACCATACTTGTCGTGCAAAAACGCAATGCAGCAGCAGATGATTTATTGTTTCCTTTTCCTGATCACACAAGAGGCATTGTTCAGGATGAGGCAATCCCTTCCTGGCGAGTCGATCGGCAGTCCAGCATCTGTCATGTGCGACTAGCCACATGAAAAATTTACATTTGCCCGGGGCCCAGCTTTTCCAAATCCGCTCCCATGGTCTGAACTGCACAGCTCCAATGAACATTGCATCATAAGCTGATTTTGCAGAATATCGTCCTGAGGCCGAGAATTGCCAAATGTGGGTGTCTTCTGTATCTGGCTGTAAAACAACCTCCGAGAGTAGATCCCAAAGACCCAGGTACTCAGCCAGGACCTCCACAGTTAGAGCACCCCTTATGTCTGATACCCACCTCCTGTCAGCCATGGCTTCAAACACAGATCTTTTTCTTGCTCTGCTGGAAATTGTGGCAAAAAGGTGAGGCACCATCTTCTCCAGGCTCTGCCCATGCAGCCAACGGTCGGTCCAAAATAAGGTATTCCTGCCATTGCCCACCTGAGTTATGACAGCCACCTTAAAGAAGGATCTGACCGACTGGTGAACCTGAATTGGGAGGAAGGTCCAAGGCTTGCTAGGTTCAGTCTTATGTAACCAAAGCCACCTCATTCTAAGGGCCCAGCCTAAGTGCTGTAAATTAGAGATGCCAAGTCCTCCCAGCTCCATGGCGAGTAACCTTTGGCCAGGCAAGCAAACAATGCCCTCCTTTTACATCTTTCCTTCCTTTCCAAAGAAAACCTCTCCTAATCTTGTCAATAGCTTTAAGAGCCCAAGGAGGAGGTCCAGTGCCATTGCCAAGTAAATGAGCATGGAGGTGAGCACGGCCTGAACCAAAATTTTCCTACCCGCCTTTGTTAGCAGGTCAGCTTTCCACCCAGGCAGCCGGTCAGCAACTTTGTCAATAATTGGCTGAATTTGGGCCTTGGACAATCTCTGCAGGGAGAGCGGCAAACCAAGATAGGTACAAGGGAATTCCAGAATTTGACAAGGGAGATGTGCCTGAATAACGGCTCTGTTTTCCTCATTGCACTGTATGGGCAGCACTACTCTTGTGGATGTTTGTCACCAGACCCGAAGCGTTCCCAAACAACTGCAAGATCTCCAAGGTGATATCCATATCAGTAGCATCAGGCCTTAGAAAAATCACCACATCATCAGCATACAGAGAAATCCGATGTTGCAAGGCCCTCCTAGCAAGGGGTTGCAGCAAGCCCTCATCAGCAGCCTTTTTAATCATAAAGCACAGAACATCCATTACTAGAATAAACAGCATTGGGGACAGTGGATCCCCCTGCCTCAACCCTCGCTGATAGGAGATTAATTCCCCGGGAGATCCATTAAGAAGCACCTGGGTGGAAGAAGAAGCGAGGAGACCACTGATAATATCACACCAGATCTGCCCGAAGCGAGATTTCTCATAACTTCCAACAGGAAAGGCCAAGAAACCGAGTCAAAAGCCTTGGTTATATCAAGCTTCAGCAATAAACGAGCTTCCTTCTGTTGGTGCAGGTATCGGGCTGTTTGCTGCACAAGCATGAAGTTATCCTGAATGAAGCGACCTTTTATAAATGCACTTTGGTTGGGGGAAACTAGCTGATCAAGTTTGCCAGCCAATCGATTAGCTAGTATCTTAGTAATAAGCTTAGCAAAAGAATGAACTAAACTGATCGGTCTGAAATCTTTGACATGGGAAGCATCTGCCTTCTTTGGGATAAGAGTGATGTATGCAGAATTCAGCAAATTGAAATTCCCAAATTTTCTGCTCCATATGGCTGAAACTGCTGCCATGACATCAACTTTAATTATAGACCAGCAGGCTTTGTAGAAGTTCCCAGTGAAACCATCAGGCCCAGGGGCTTTGTTGGATGGCAGCGAGCAAATAGTTTTCCATATTTCCTCCTCAGTGAAGGGAGCCTCCAAATCTGTCATATCAAGACGGGGAATGTCCAATTCTTCCAAGTTGACTGTAACATCACGGTTTAAGGATTCTCCAAGAAGGCGGCTATAAAAATGATGGATGTTGCTTTCCTTTTCCTCATGGCCAGTAAGTATATGTCCCTCATCTGAAACCAATTTGCAAATAAAATTTTTCCTCTTGCGATGCTTGGCATGGAAGTGGAACAAAGCTGTGTTAGCGTCTCCTTCCGAGAGCCAATTGATACGGGATCGGCTTCTTGCAATTGTGCGCTGCAAAGATGGTGCTACATCCTCCTTTGAACCCCCAACCCATATAAATGACACCACAAGTATGACTCGTCATGTGATCCATGTTTCAGAGAGGATAGAGAGATCATTTTCATAGCAATTAACATAAAATAAAAACTTTACATTCCTATGTTTCGGAAGGTGATCTATATGTTACTATTTCCAGGTACAAAATAATCACTTTGAAGAGTTTTTTGCACCAGAGCTTGATAAACATGGATATCAAGCACTTTATAAAAAAAGGACAACTGAGGTTTGTCTGGTTCTTTTTGTTTGCAGTAAAACTACAGTATGATATCATGCTTAATTTCATAACTATTGCTGTAACAGGTGTACACAGGAAGTCCTCAAGCAATTGATGGTTGTGCTACTTTTTTCCGAAGGGACAGATTTTCTCATGTAAAAAAATATGAGGTGTGTGCCTTTATTATTCTTGTAGTCCTTGGGATTATCAGCGTTCTAATACTTTCTGGACTTCGTTCTTTGCAGGTTGAGTTTAATAAGGCTGCACAGTCTTTAACTGAAGCTATTATTCCTACCTCCCAAAAGAAGTTGGCTCTAAATCGTTTGGTCAAGGTACAACCAATTTGAAAACTATGAATATACTTTACATACTACATGGTTAGTCATTTCCTTATCTCTAACTATTCTGCTAATATTTTTTCTGCCATGCAGGATAATATTGCGTTAATTGCTGTTTTAGAAGCTAAATTTGGTAACAATGGGACTGAAAATCCTAGTAAAAGACAGCTTCTTTGTGTGGTAAGTGCTTCCTTATTATCGGGGTTTGCATTGTTAGTAACATATATGATAGTTTTGAAGACGATCAAATTTCTTCCATTAGGCTGATTAGTTATCCCTGAAAACATTTGAGTCTCGATGAAGATTGTCATTTCATGCAAGCTTTTTATGTCCTTTTAATGAACATTAGATCACCATGAAATTCTCTCATAGTTGGAAAAAATGAATAGCACGCTGGAGCAATCAACAGTGTCTTTTTTTTATAAAAAAAAGTAGTTTTGGTGTACTCATTATTTGAGAGGGCTATATGCATGTTATATCTGCTTACAGTGACCCATGGGTAAGCTGAGTGTTATTAGATACAACTTGTTTTTATGAAAATTGTTAGTTCTAGATTCTTTATATTTTGTTGTAATTTGTCTGTTGTGTTGCGAGTAGTTGGCAGAATGTTTACTAGGTGCAAAAGCTTTTCTTTTCCAATCAAGGACAAACATGCTCTCTTCTGCCAGATATTTTTTTGGCACTTCTCTTTCTTATCACTAGTTCATTATGGCTTTAGGGTGCCACCTCTGTTAGTGTTCGGTCAATGTTGATTGGCCATTGCTAGTTTTTCATCCTTTAATTAAACTACCTGATCTGCTAGAATTGGGAGAACGATAATAGTTAGGAAAGATGATGATAGTTATGGGAGTGAGTAGTATTGGGAGACAGGCAGGTAAACCTGTCCTCTTTTCTATTACCATTACATCTGTAAAGTGGTCAACCATGTTTGGCTCGAGGAGAATGACAAGGAAACCAAGTTCCTTACCAGACAGTGGTAGATAGAGAAATGCAAAGTTTCAGTGACAATTGGAGAACAGTTTTCAGTTCAAGGGTTTTTTTTTTCTCGAACACGCAGGAGAGCTGTGTATGCGTGTGGGTGTGTGCGAGTCTCTGTATGACTCTGTCTCCAGTTCAAGGGTAGTAAACAGTACTGTTTTGACTAGATTATGCCAGTTAATTGGTTATCCATTTGACAAGTTTCTTTGTTCTTTTAAACATATGAATTGATCTTGTTTCCATGTGTGGGCCTCTTCTCTCTTGTACCATTTCTGTTCCTGTTTACTTGTCATTTAGGTACCAGTGCAGTTATTTGAACATTATTTATTCTGAATGTATGCTATCGAGATTTTATAACATTGTAGTAATGAGAAGTATGATGATCTGTTCATATCATTTTTTCACTTGTTTTAAAAGTTCGTCTATGTCCATCATACGTTGGCATTTATTTTAGACCAGGGATGATAATAACATGTTTTATGCCCTGTGGATCTCACTTCTTTCTTGAATTGTTTGCTTATGCTAAGCAGGCGAATACACATATAAATATCCATCATGACCTGAAAGATGTGAAGCTATGGCAGGTTCAAATCCCCCCACCCCCTGTATTTTGACATCATTTTAGGTTTTCTTAAAAAAATGAATCTCATGTCTTGAGAAATTCTTGTAGATACATACCCTACTGAAAGGATTGGAGAAAATAGCTGTCAGTGCGGATATTCCTATGTTGGTCTGTGGAGATTTTAATTCAATCCCTGGAAGGTTTGTTAGATGTTAGCAGCACTTTTTTTTTGTTTGTGTTATAATTGTTGTCTTTCAGTGTGAACACTTTGTGGTAAACAATCATGTTCTTCATGTAGTACATCACATGGGCTTCTTGCTATGGGCAAAGTTGATCAATTGCATCCAGATCTGGGGGTAGATCCTCTTGGAATTTTGCGTCCACCAAGCAAACTGACACACCAGCTTCCTCTGGTACATTTAAGCTATCACGCCTCTTCCCAGTTGGTTTCTTTTGTTTTTCCCTGGCCATGGCTCTGAACAGAAAAATTACTTGTTCATAGGTCAGTGCATACTCATCTTTTGAGGATGGCTAGTGTTGGTTATGATTTGGATCACAGCGAAGGATGGACCCCGACAAATGAGCCATTGTTCACAAATTGCACGAGGATTTCACTGGTACCATTGATTACATATTTTACACAGGTCAGTACCTAAATCCTTGAACTGGTTCAAGCGCTTGCTATGCTGTGTTCCTTTAAGTAGATGGTGTTAACTTTGTCTTTTACGATGTGCTCTACTATTTCAGCGGATTCATTGACAGTGGAGTCGTTACTGGAACTGTTGGACGAGGATAGCTTGAGAAAAGACACAGCTCTTCCTTCCCCTGAATGGTCATCGGATCATATCGCACTCTTAGCAGAATTCCGGTGCAAGCCGAGAATTAGACGATAATTTTAGGTACTGCCTGCTACTCATCCAGTATTGCCTTTGATCTTGTTTTGCCTTTTTTTTTCTTTGGGTTAAAAAAAATCCTATCTTGTAAATAATAGGATGGTACATCCCCTATACTCTTGCAAGTGGTATGCTGGTTTGTGGAATTCAGTTGAATGCATGAGCTGCTACAAATTGTTTTAATATATGTGGGCATGTATTGATCCTGCCTGGTAATTTTTTTTCCTGTATGCTATATATACTTTTCAGTCTACAATTTTACGGTTGATGTGCTCATGTTGCCCCTTTTTACTTTTAGGAGTAAAATCCTTGTTCCGCTATTAGCTTTGTTGCAAGTCCTACCAACCATCTTTAATGTCCCATTCATTCATGTTCGCCAGGAGGAGCTGTAGGGAGGATTCTCACTCAGCAATCAGAAGAATGCCCTGGTGGAAGTCAAGAATGAGAAAGCCTAAGGAAAGAGGCTTGTCATTTTCCTCACCCTTTACATTCTGCCCTGATGTTTTCTAGTGGCTCTAGTTGGGAAGCGACTTCCTATAGAAGATATATCTTTGCAAAGAGAAATAATTTATTAGATTTGGATGTCATTTTTAGTTTTCCAGCCTCACATTCTCACCTCTCACCTTCAGTGAGTCCGTTGTCCACATTTTGTTTCTTACCTTGGAATCTAGTTCTTACAAACTGGAAATGATCCCTCCATTGTGGATGCTTCTTTTTCCTGTGACATGTAAATTCTGTTGTATTGGGGGTTAACTCTTGTTTTGTAGACGTAGTTGTTATTGAAGATGCTTAGTTGAAAAAAAAAAGGTGCTGTTGGGTTATCATGGAGGACATGGAGCAGCACCTGGTGAGGCTGTCGCAAGAATTTTGAGCTTCACATTGGGGAGGCTATATTGAATGAAAACTCTGAAATTTGATGTCTTTTGGGATGTAACTTTTTCTTGAGCATCAGCTATCTCTATCTATCTTAAACTTGTAATGCAATCTGTTTTGACCCACAATGTAAGTGAGAACAATAATAACATGTTGCAAAGTGGTCCCCAGTTTGTTTTAAAAAAAATAAAAGACCCTATTGTTGACATTACTGGTGGGGTCGAAAGACCAGTAATTCAGGCTGGCATGTTGGGAAATGTTTGTGTAAACGGGTGGAGACGGCCCAAGCGAGTGGCAAGTCTTGATTTCACTTGTGTGCTGGCAGCAGCTTCAGGCAATCCCTACTCTACAGTAACCTGTTTAATATGCTGCCAATAGTTCACTGCTGCTGGTGTTGTCTCTCGTACATAGAAGTTAAAGGCCGCATTAGTTGGCTTGCCTGCATCGCTCACTTTTGAGTAAGTTTTGACACTGCCTGTTGGTAACCTGATTCCCTTTTACTGTTTGCTTCCTCTTGATCTATTGGTGTTTTTTGTTTTTTGAGAAAATTCCCTGTAGTATACCATAAAAATTTATGCCCCTCCATCCAATGCCAATGGCATAGAGGGATCGGTATCAACCAGAATTCTGGAGCGTATTTTTTTTTCGTTCTGCGTTTGTCATCCTGCTGCTTATGATTTGGAGGTTCTGGTGTGTCACTGATGAAGCAAGATAAATGTCAGCAGGCAAAAAAAAAAAGAAAAAAGGAGGGGATGGCAATAGCTCCTCTTTGCTGCTGTCGGTCCGGATGTCAGCTAGTCCAGACGCCACATGGAGTATTTCACCAGTCCCCTACTGGGGAGGATGAATGCAGAAGTTATTTCACCCATCCGCAAGTAGGGCTGTCAAAAAAGCTCGAGGCTCGTGAATCGATCGTGTTCAGCTCGGTTTAAACTTGATTCGAGATCGGTTCGATTTCTAAACGAGTCAAGCTCAAGCTTGACTCAAAGCTCGTGAGATTTTCGAGTTCGAGATCGAAAAGCTCGAGTAAGCTTGTGTACTATGATTAGTCATGACTCTATGAGATTCATACACACATATACTCTAATTTTTTACTTAATTGTATTGCACAAAACTCGATGCATACAAGTAACGCAATGACACTGTTTAAATTATTATGTAGACTTTCTAAACTATATTTATGGATGATATAAATCTTAAAGCTCGTGAATTACTCGTAGTTAACTCGTTGCAAGCTCGACTCGAGATCGACTCGAATCTTAACGAGCCAAGCTTGAGCCTAGCTTCAAACTCGGATGGTTTTGAGGCTCGACTCGAGCTCGGCTCGATGCTTTATCAAACTCAAGCTTGAGGCGATGAGCTCGCTCGAGCTCGGCTCGTTGACAGCCCTATCCGCCAGTGAAGTGATCAACTGATCATCATCAAGTGGCCGGCTGCCTTTGCCGTCGCACCGCCCCACCACCAACGGGCGATCGATCGCCGAGAGAGTTGGCAGCGGATCCAAGTGGGTTTTGCGGCATCTGATCGCATTTTTGGCAGCGCCATCCACATGCCCATTTGGCCACATTTCTGATCCAAGCTCGTCGTCGGAACAGACAGGCAGAGCTCCGGTCCTTTTCACCGGAGCAGTTACCGCGCTGCACGCCTGCTTGTTTTACCGGCGGCGGCAGAGCTGCTGGTGCTGGGCCTCCCCGGTCCCGGCCATGAAACTGTGTGCCACTGCGAACCCGGCTGTGCACGCCGGCACACGACACGACTAGGGCCGAGGGCTAGGCTCCCGGGCACGTCACGTCGCCTCTGCTCCTTCACTGTTGGGTGTTGGCCTCGCCTTCGTCTCGTCCGCTATAACTCTCCCCTCACCCCAAGCAGCTGATACAGCCAACTAGCCAAGGGAGGGAGAGGAGAGTGGGGAGAAAGAGGCAGGCAAGACGGCGACGACAACGACGACGATGGTGGCTGTCCAGTGGTGGTGGTGGGCGGCGGCGGTGGTCGTGGCGGTGGCGGCGGCGTCGGCGACGGTGGCGGGCGGCGACATGAACGCGGACAGGACGGAGTGCGCGGACCAGCTGGTGGGTCTGGCGCCGTGCCTGCAGTACGTGCAGGGGCAGGCGCGGGCGCCGCCGCCCGACTGCTGCGGCGGGCTCCGGCAGGTGCTGGCCAAGAGCCCCAAGTGCCTGTGCGTGCTCGTCAAGGACAAGGACGACCCCAACCTCGGCATCAAGATCAACGCCACCCTCGCACTCGCCCTCCCCTCCGCGTGCGGCGCCACGCGCGCCAACGCGTCCCACTGCGCCCGTAAGCTCCTCACTCACTCGTTCATGGCACCTGGCCTCGGAAATGCAGCTGGATCTTGCACCAGGTCCTGAATCTGCGTGTGTTTTCCTCTGCAGAGCTCCTGCATATTCCTCCGGGATCCAAAGACGCCGCCATCTTCAGCCCCGGCGGCGACAAGGGCTCCTCTGCCGCCGCCCCAGGTGAGCTGAGCTTTGACTGTTCTTCATTATTGCCGACATTGTTGCTTGTCCATCATTCTCATCCCATGATGTTTTTCGAGGATAGAAAATTAGAGATCCTGTTAAAAGAGCCTGATTATATTCTACGCTGAGATTTCACCGGCCACCAGCTCGATCGAATTTCTACGAGTATTCCCTGAACCGAGAGCTGACACCTGACAGTCGCTGGTTTCACTTGGCAGCCAAGGACAACTCGACGGCGACGACCAACTCGCACGCGCTGCAGTCGACCAACGGGGGCTTCGGCGTCTCCTCGGCGGCGACCGCCGGCGTTGCACTCATCACGGCGCTGCTCGCCGGCTACCTTCTCCTGCTCGTGCCGGAGCTGTCGCCTAGCTCATTCTAGACTTCTGTCAATGCCCCGAGAAAATTACCGGCATGTATTATGTTGTAGCAGTAGTTCGTGACAGATGATGATCTGTTTGATGTTGGTGTTGTACTGCTTTACTGTTTATGCTGCTGCTGGTATTCAGCAATGTTTTCGGATCCTGTTGTTTGGATGGATGCATGTTTGCTGTGAGAATGTGACCGCGGTGTTTGGATGCCTGCTGTGATCATGTGAAAGCGTTTGATCAAAAGAACACTTATTAGCTGCTGTGAACAGCACGACGCATGTGTGACAAGAATATGCGTTGCACGCACACGTACGAATTCACGCGAGCGATTCATCGCATCGCCAGCTTCTAGTGCCGAACGCTGCAGCTTAAGGCCTTGTTGCCTTGTTCTTTACATCAAAAATGAACAGTGAAAAGCACTATTCACCTATCGTATTCATCCCATCTTCTCTCACAAGAAACACTATTTCAACACTATATATTTGCAACTTCACTATTCTTTTTCACCCAAAAGATCGGGCCCTAAATTTAAGCAACTTATCTTCAAAACCCATATAGTCGTATACAATTTTTTTTATTATCCATCAACGTTTATTGGCACTCATCACATTTTTTAGGAAAAACTAACATAATTGTTATCAACATTTCTTGACATTAATCAACCTTTTTTATATACCAATATTTTTCTTTAACTTTTTAACATTCATCAATGTTATTGCTAAATAAATTTTTACACGAACCAACTTTTTTTTGTGCACTTACCAACAATTTTACACTCAGAATTGTTTACGGAAAAAAAATATCGCGATGGTTTGTTCGGCCGTTGTGGGCCTCTATTAGGCTACTTTACTGCTAGCTTGGAGCATATAGATGATTAGTTATCTACCACCTTCCTAGGTCGTAGCGGGCCGGATTCGTCAGCGGCCTGCAGTGTTCCATCATTTACTACTACTGCGGCAGCTGGGTTTTCGACGAGGCCCACAACGCAGCCCGCTCCTCCGCACCTCCTCATCCGCGGTCCACGGGGCCTCATGTCCTCAACTGCCCCCGTCCTTACTATATAACAGGCCAGCGCAGGCCTAGGGTTTCCTTCCTCCTCCAGTGCTCTCCACGCGCCGCCGCCGCCCTTCGCTTCGCGTGCTCGTGAGCTCGTCGGCCTCCGCGTCCTCGCGAGAACGAGAGGTGCGCCTCTTCTCTTCTCCATCCGTAGCGATACGCAGTGTTCGTAGATCGTATGCTGCATCCTGCAAGTTTACTTGTTACTAATTTACTGCTTGCGAGCCTTATTCATGCGTGAGCGTTCTGAATCCGTGGGTATTTCGTGCTCGCTCTTGTTCCACGGTTGTTAGTAGGTGCTAGATTAGCATGCTAGCATAGGCCTTGACGCCTTGTCAGCTGCATGCTAATTGATGTGATCTGTGAAAATATTGTATAAATTGTATAATTGTTTCCCATAATTTGATCTGGTCTAAGAATGTCTCTGATTGCAGAGTAGGTATAGTTGGTGAAGAAATATTTCTGCTACCTTTGTTTGCCCATATGTAGATGCTGCGATAATAATGGATGTTAAGAGTTCCTTGTTGTATTAACAGTGTAAAAATGATTACATTGATTCTTGGCTGTGCATGGTATATATATGGTTGGGAACTAGGAATTTATTTGCTGCTCTGCCTGTAGTTCATACCATGATAACAATGCTCTACCAAGATAACAATGCTCTGCCTTTTACTGAACTGTACATTTTGTAACAAAACTTCCATGCTGTGGTTGTGATTATCTTGGAAACAAATAGGGCGTGCTGTATCCGTATTTTGTATCTGAATCTCTTTCTAAATTGTGGACAGTTTCTACTTACTACTATACTGCATCCTGATAATTGACATTTGCCTCCATCAATGCAGCATGGACACCCAGGTGAAGCTTGCTGTTGTGGTGAAGGTGATGGGCAGGACCGGCTCGAGGGGTCAGGTGACCCAGGTCAGGGTGAAGTTCCTGGATGACCAGAACCGTCTCATCATGAGGAACGTCAAGGGCCCAGTTCGTGAGGGTGACATCCTCACCCTGCTCGAGTCCGAGAGGGAGGCCAGGAGGCTCCGCTGAGGAAGTTGGGTGCCATGGGTGGTTCTTGTATGGAGTTGGGTGTCTTTGAATGTGTGCGTGTTTGTGTGCTTTGTGTGACCCTTAGAACACCTGCCTTATGAATTAGTAATCCTGGTGATGAGATTGCACTTTTGTTTTTTCGATCCAGGTTCAAAGTGCACTTTTGTGCTGAGACATCTGTCGTGGTTATCATATTAGCTCAATTGATGCATGAATTGAATACTAGCTGAATCTGTGAGGTGTCTGATCCTGTGCCTGTCGATGCATGAATAATGAAGCTCTTCAGTGCTTCACCAATGTCACTATTCTGGTGATCTTCTGGTGTGATGTTAGTTGGATGGTCTCTTAGGTAGAGTAGCAATGTACTTCTTCAGTGCATGTTGAAAAATAACGTTAATTTGTTTTTCGGATATCTGCTGTCTTATAATCGAACCCGTTGGCGAAGAACTAGTGTACCAGTAAAACTAGTTTTTCTCCCCGATGCTGAACCCTCATGATGTAATTTTTCCGGCTTGCAAAAAGCCTTTGAAATGAATTCAGGTGGGGACTCTTCGTCCCCCCGGTGCCTTCTAAAAAAAATCGGTGTGTAACCTCAGTTTATTTGAAGTTTTTTGATTAATCAGTGTGTTCTTCGCCAACGGGCCAGTAGGAAGCTGCAAAAATGAAAAAAAGGGTTAGCCCAATGAATGAACAATAATGAATCATCCAACCAACGTTCACAGTTCCACGGCGGCGTGGTTCCATTTCCTATCCTCTTGCAAAACTAGCACACCACACACCGGCGGCGGCGGCCTCGCCAGGTCAATCGTTCCTCCGAATCCTCGTCTCTGGATTTAATGCCGCCCTATTTTCTAGGATCTCTAAACGTATCCGTATTCTCCGTCATCGCGATTCCGATCGGACTCGGGTTTCCGATCGGATCGCGGCGTCCCCGCCGGAGAGTCGGAGACGGAGAGAGGGGGCGGCGCAACCATCCTATATAGCTCGGGACGCTCACTCCCGGTAATTCCATGCCCGACCTCTTAATCAGTGCGGGATGGCGAGAAAGGCGGCACCTCTTGCTCCGGCGACCGTCGGACTGAAGCGCAAAGCTCCCTCTTTTTGCCCGGTCGCCGCCGGCAAGCGCACGCGGGCGCTTGCAAGCGGCTGGGCGTCCCTCCCCACGGATCTGATCCGGCTCGTGGCCTGGCGGGTGCTGGCCGCCGACGTGGTGGATTACATCGCCCTCCGCGGCGTCTGCTCCGACTGGCGCGCCTGCACGCCCTCCCAGCGGGACCCCACCTTGCGGCAGCGCTCCCTCCGCCCGCGCGGCTGGGTCGCGCTCTGCGGCGGCGACGCCGTGCGCCCGGACGATGCCGGCGAGATCACCTTCCTCCACACGCGCACCGCCAGGTGCCTTAGGATCAGCCTCCCGGAGCTCCGGCGCTACAGGATCGTCGGCTTCACCGACGGCCTCCTCATCCTCCTGCACAAGCGCGACACCACCGTCCGCGTGCTCCACCCATTCACGCGCGTGGCGGTCGACCTCCCGCCCCTCGCCCCCGTGTACCACGAGGTGGTGCGCAACCGGAACTCTCTGCTTGACATGAGAGCCGCTGTCTGCACCGCGTCGGCGACCTCCATCGCTGTGGTGGTCTGGTTCCCTTGGACCCCTGGGGTGCTCTGCGCTGTGCCTTTGGGTCCAGACTGGGAGGTCATCCACAAAGACATGGAGCTCGGGAATACTTTGCTCTTCCAAGGTCAGCTCTACGGCTTCCTAAAATTGTCGAGGAAGATTGTGCAGGTCTATCCTCCAAACCCAACAGGTCCTGTTGTCGCTCATGTCCCAGCCAAGTTCGGCGATCCATGCTTGTGGCAGTGCTAGTACTACCTTGTGGAGTCTGGATGGCACATGCTGCTTGTTGTCCAACATGAGAATGTAGAACGCGAGGGCACGGAGCCATGGCAACGTTCGGCCTTCGCAATGTTCAGAGTGGATATCAGCGATCGCTGGAGATTGTTTCCAGTGAGCAGCCTTGTCAATCAGGCCCTGTTCCTTCGCAAGGACAGGTGCCTCTCCGTCTCAGTCAAGGTCCTCCCTTCAATCAGAAGCAACTCGGTTTACTTTTCTATGCCGCTCCCGAATCACGTCGTTTTGCACTGTCTGAGCGACAGATCATTTGAACGGCCATCAACACTCTGCCAGGTACACGACA
Source organism: Cenchrus purpureus (assembly GCA_022644695.1). Classification (NCBI taxonomy): domain Eukaryota; kingdom Viridiplantae; phylum Streptophyta; class Magnoliopsida; order Poales; family Poaceae; genus Cenchrus; species Cenchrus purpureus. Next base: position 131,324,634 of record CP053465.1, on the reverse strand, counting down.
CAGAGGAGAGGATTCGCCCATCTGTGCGGCCCTTCACTATTGCTGATCATCTTCTCACATATTGCAGCCATCGTGAATGGTATGTTCCTCGACCACCTTATTGGCAGTGTGTGCATTGAGTTGATATACTTAGATAGCTCTGATGATCTTTTACTTATGTCTTGCTTCCTACTTCAGGGCAAACGGACTCATGTTTCATGAGTTCAGAGGCATACCTAAGAGTTTTGAGGATCTGCACAGGAAAATTAGAAAACAAGATTCACAGCTGAGGATTCCGTGCATGAGAGCTGTAAAGGCAAAGGGTCAGCGCCTCGTGTTGTAAAGAAATTACAATTCTGACCAGAGGCACATACTCCCAATTGACGCTCCAACTAGGAGTGTTCGGGTCTTCCCAGCTTGCAGTCATCTTTAACTAGTACTGAGTTTATGCTCTGTTGTCATTGAGAATTGGCTGAATTCATCATCATCTGGAATCAACATCTCCACAACATCTGAGTCTTCACCATAGCAGAAATCAAGATAACAAGTAATGCTTCTCAGTAGGCATTTTGGCTAACATCATTTTTATTGCATGCAATCAACATCAACTTGTGAATAAAGAGTTCCTTCACTAGAAAAGGTAATGCAGCTACCGACATAGGTTGCACTGGACGTAAACTACAGACTCCCACGCACGCAAATAAAAGGGGAAGCTAGATCAAACAAAGTGCGCAACCATTCAATACAAGGTCACACAACACATAACCTCTTAATGACCTAATCCAATCTAATATACATTACGGGCATGATTGGTTTGCGGATGAGTGTTGCCTGGCCCGTATGTTAGAGCCTGTCCCCCACGAGCCTGGTTGAGCGCAAGCAAGGCATTAATGTTTGGTTGCATGAACTCAACCGGCATGGCTCAATGGAGCGGGTGATTGGTTACAAGCATATGCATGAGCCGACAACCTTTCGTATTGTTTTTGCCCATCCAGTGCATGCACTTTGCATCAACGGAGCCTGGCTCCAGGGGAATGGACGATTTTCTCGTATCACCGGATGCAGGCTGAGTAGGTGCTTTTGCATGCCATGAGCCTGGCTCAATGCCCGGTGCAGGAGACCAATCAAGACAATCTTGCATCTGAGGAGCCTGATCCGGCCATATTCGGGTAACCAAAGAGGCCCGTACAAAACCATACATTGAAGAACAATTGTCCACACAACCTAAGCTAATTCAATATACCAAAAGGCAACATAGAAGAGTTAAAATTTGTACTCAAGGTACACAAAAAGCATTCAGTGAGGGCTCATTCAGATACGAGAGAAACCTTGAACAAGAGGAACAGTTGTCTGTGCCACCTAGTCGAGCATTCTGAGAGGAAAATAATGAGATACAAAAATAAATTATTGAAGAGGAACAATTGTCCGTGCCACCTAATCGAGCATTCTGATGGGAAAATAATAAGATACAAAAATAAATCATGAAACAATATGCAGGATGAGTTTGGTTTGTTTCTTTTAGAAATACATGTTTGTTCTACTAAACATTCAGTTCCCAAGCTCTAGAAAAAAGAACTCATAAGGGTTTACGGTAGAAAAGTAGGTTTTTAAGATCTGAAAGGTAGAAAAGACATCCCAATATGAAATTATTGTCTGGTTAGTATGCATTGAGATAGTAACAAAATGTCAGGGCTTACTACACATGGTGTTTAGTTTCTCTATCATTGTTTTATGGCTAGCAGAAAGTTCTTTGAACGATTATGTAATAGTCATATTGGACGCATCACCTTCTTTTATAGCTAGCAGAAAGTGTTTTTATTACTTTCAGAATATCAGCCAAAGTAATTACAACTGTTGGGGTTGATTTAACTTATTATTCTTAGTCATGTTGTGCTCTAACATTATAAATAAGGAAAATTAAATTTTAAAATGCGTATAAAAAGATTTAAAGTATCAAAATCTAGAAGAATTCACAATTATTTGTCTCCCTCCACTGCAAAAGGTGAAAATAATCATTATTTTTTCAAACAGATTCTTCTTGGTCACATGTTTTCTCTAATCTCAAAGTGATCAATCAACTAAATCCAATGTTCCACAACCTATCTCGGTGCCACCCACATATAATCCAATTTTGTAAACAATAGTTGAATTAATAAACTTGTGTGTGCTACTCAAAGGCCTAAGTCTCTTAGTCACCATGTACATATAGCGGCAACACACGTGTATTTATGTCTAATTTTTTTTCCTCCACGAACTTTGTCATTGACCCCACAGACTCACATAGACACTACTGTTACCCATAAGTACAAATTTAGAAATAAATAACATGTTTTTTGATTCATACATTAAGCTTTCTTTCAGTTCTCTTGAAGTTCTAGTATAATCAGGGTAGTTCAGTTCAAATTAACACATTTGCTGGCCACTTATCACTGCAATACAATCATCATCACACACTACTGCATTTGAAATCTGGGAACACATAAAAAGTTGCATTCAAAAGAAATGCATATATCATGTGTCTCGATAGCCACTTTACATGGTCCTGAGTTTACCAACAAATCTAGAGCAGCCACATAATTAATTCATAATATCACATTGATATCGTCAATGCTTAATCAATATTAAAAGTTTATACTATAGTGCTAAATTATAGTGAAAAAATAGTTACCCGTCATGAAAGTTTATATTACGATGTTAATATTGCAAGACAAGCTCACATTGAAAATGGCTTGAGAGCTTTATAAAGAACATGGTATGATCAGGTTGGTTAACCGCAACGACATCATAAGGTGTAATAAGAACTCTTCCTGCTTGTTCCATCTAAGTGGAATGTTGAAATATACAATGCATACGTAGAACATTCTAGGAGATTGTGAAAATAACAAGACTAACTTTGCCATGCATAAGTATAAAGATCATGGCATGGTAAGAAGTTTCTAAAAGATTCGAGAGCATGCATGAGTCATAGTTACATGCTTCATGGTGAAGTGTGAAATATTGTAGAACTACATATTTTAGCATGTTAGAAATATCACAAAACTGATAAGGATGATGAGATTTATAGAGTTAGATATTTTGTATGTAAGAGTGTGGAAGTTGCCATATGGTAACACCACATTACCACAATGATCACGATCACATATAAATAGAGGTGCTCCCCTCCACCCCCTGGCACACCATGGCATAGAGTTGAATGTGAGCCATAGGTGAAGAGACGATAATGTTGCCATGTAGTTTAGTAGTGTCATGGTAAGGTTGCCAAAAAAGAGTATAAGAATGAGTCTTGTATCGAGTTGAGTTGTGAATAAAGGTTGGGTGTGATGTTTTCTCTGAGGCAGCTGGACACAATGATGTGCCTGTCAAGGTGAGTATGGTCGAGGACACACATGATAGCAGTGGTGGTGTATACACCGCGAGAGGCGTCAGTGGGGTTGAATACGCTAGCCACGAGCAAGGTCCTGAGTTGATCACGGTCCAAGTCCATTCCGATGAGGGGGTATTGGAGACATGGAAGAGGACGACGGTGGCGGCATCTGCGGTGATGGTGAGGACGTAACAACGGTCCTGGTCAGTGACGTCCTAGTCTGTGGGCTTAGGAAGTGTGCTCGTGGGCACGATGAGGGATCGACACTTTCATGTTGTCACTGATGTCGTATGTGTGTTCCCCTGCTTTGTCTTGGGCCTAGCTACCTAGCGGGACAATTTGGGCACTCGGCTTGTGCATTGCAGAAGCGGCTGCCGACTTTTTTTTCAACCGTTCCATACTACTACATTGGTTTCAAAGTGCATATCTTTCTTTATACATGGTTTTTATTATGTATCTAAATGTACTATATATATTAAGAACTATGTATCTATAAAAGTTAAACAATCTACAATTTGACATGCTTTCCCGTGACCATTAAGAATTGCAGTGTTTTGTGTTGGAATGTGAGAACAAAACGTTGGCGCTAAGGCCATGTTTAGTTGATGGAAATTTTGGTGAAAAATAGTGAAATTTTTGTATTACGTTGCGTGCACAGAGAGAAGAAATGAACTGACACTGTTCTCTAGGTGAAAGCAGTGTAAGCTAAAAACATGATTCAGTCCTTCAGGACCAGAAATTGAGTCCTAGACGTCAGACGGAAGACTGTTGCATGAAACACTACGGGTCATGTTTTGCACACAATGTCACATTTCTACCAGCCAAGAGACCGAGCGTAGCTCGGGTGGTTGGAAGCGCAGATGAGCGCTCCGCCGGCCTGCATTCGAAACCCGTTGGGCGCAGGTTACTCTTTGGGGTTTATCTCCAAAAAAAATCCTCTCGCCGGTGAAGCCGAGGTTCGGAGGTTTCTAAGCCGAGAGGAAGTTTTCTTTTCTTAATGAAAGTTGAAACCGTGGGGACAGTCTTTCCCTCACCAACTTAGTTTTACATTTCTACCAGCCAACAGCTCCGAACGAAGGTGGTGTGATTGTGGGCTCGTGGCTGCTGACGAAAATTACTTTTTCTGATTCTGCCAATTTCGAAATCCTAAGGCACTACTAGATGGTAGCTTGGTAGTTGTTCATCGAAGACGTCTATGGCCCTCAATCGGATGTGCTCCCCTTTTCAAATTTTAGATTGTTTTCGCTTTCCTATATGAATTACTTTTACTATACACAAAATCTATCTTAAAAAAAGAGTGCAAATGGAAGGGGAAATATAAAGAGTGCAAATGGAATGGAAGGAGCAAATAAAAAGAGTGCAAACAGTGTTCAGGCGTCGGCAAGAGGAAAAAAGCACGGCGAGTCGCAACTCAATGCTGATGAGATTGCCTTTTTAACCAGTACTCCCTCCGTCCCAAAATAGATACAATTCTAGGAGCGGACACGCAAACCAATGTAGATGTAAAATGATCAAACTACCCTTTGTTTTTTATGAGAAAGATCTACTCTCTCTATCCATAAAGAGTGCAATTTTAGTTTTTGAAAAAAATCTCACAAAGAGTGCAATCCTAAAAAATATATCTAATTACCTACCTAATTAAGTGGTTAGATCTGATTTGCATGTCAAAACTAATTTGAATTTGGATAACAAATGAGGGTATTAGAGTCTTTTCATGCCACCACTAATCTACCCTTAAAAAAATCTAGAATTGCATTCTTTATGGGACAGAGGGAGTAGATATGAACTTGTCTTTTGTGTGAGAACCTTCTAGAGTATCTTGTCTTTTGTGGTTGGTTGGTCAAAATTGCATTCTTTGTAGAACAAATTTCAAACTCTAGAATTGTATTTATTTTGGGACGGAGAGAGAAAAAAAAGAGTAATAGGGTTAACTAGCTCTAATCCAAAGCGACAGAACAATCTAGTAGGGGCGTCAGCTCTCTATTACATTTTCACACAAATTTCAGGAGAAAGAGCACTTTATTCGTAGAATTCGGACAAGGCATGGGATGCTCGTATCAAATTAAATCCTACGTGAATTTAAAGGGTTAGGTGTGTACATTTATATGAGCATCCGCGTGAGTCTTCTATAAAACTTGTTAGAATGGTGCTTTGTTTGTTCCTTCATTTTTCTCCCTCCACGTTTCTTTCCGATAAAAAATAAAATAAAATCACAGTCCAGCCACTGCGCGCCTCTTCTGAGAAGGACGTCATGGTCACAGCTCACGGGCTGTCACGACGTCGTGGACCGGCGAGCCACCAGGTACGTGTTCAGAGCTCTAGGCTGCACCTTGCTGCAGCCGCGACGGAGGTGTCCCCGCCGCGCCGTACAGCGGCGAGACGAGGCCACCCGGGGTGGGCGACACGAGCGGCGCGCACGGGCTCTGCCGGGGCGAAATCCCGAACCTGGCCGGACCGGGTCCGGCGCGTGGCGACAGGCTGACCTGCTCCAGCGACCGGAACCGCAGCTCCGGCGGGTAGTCCCGGACGCACCCGATCCTCGGCCCGGCGCCGGTGGTCCACCGGAACGAGAGCTGGTTCCCGAGCTGGTACGAGTGCAGGGCCATCTTGGAGTTGATGCGGTGCATGATCTTCTCCTGCGGCACCACCACCACCTCCTCGCCGCCCTCACCGCCGCCGAACAGGTTCTCCTTGCAGAAGTCCAGGCAGTCCCCGAACGCGCCCGCGCCCTGCTCTGCGGCGGTGCCCTTGCCTAGCCGGTTCTTGTTCACCGTCAGCCGCGGCGGCCGGTTGCGATGCAGCCGGTTGCCCGACGACGACCTCTTCATCACCGGCGTGCCTGCTCCTCCTGCTGCTGCGGTGGCTGCATCGCGTCTCGCAGAGGGTGGTGTCGCTGGCGTGGCCGTGGCGTTGGCTGTGGCCTTGACTTTGTCGGCGCCAGGGTCTGGGGCTTCAGTCTTCTTGCATCGTGGGATTGCTCTCGGTAAGGTTGAACTGGGTGAGGCCGCCCTGTTCCGGAGCCACTCGTCCTCCTCACCTTCTGACGGGCTCAACTGTAGCAAAACCGACAAGAGAGAAAGATGAGCTTGTGTCAAAGAAGAGCCAATGCAATAGGCTTTTCTTCCTGGGCTAAGAAGAAATATATAGCAGAACAGCACTCTGATTTGATCCTTCACCTTAACATTTGTAAGATCAACGTTCCTTTTCTTCAGATAGTTCATGAACTCCCTGAAATTTGCCTCCGTGGGGCGGTAGTGCCCACTATGTGGCCAGACAGCCTGGAAAGATGCTTAGCTGAATCAGACAGGTGAGTTCGGTGCTGTACCAGGAAAACACTACATACAATCCACGCACCCTTAGAATTCCGTTCTCTACAATCAGTCTGCCAGCAGCAGATGTGGCTCCACCAGCGAGGAAGCTCGAGTGCTGAAATGTGCCCTTGCTCTTCTGCAACAATGCGGTTCTTTAATATGTTAGAGGTCAGCTTCCTGGTTCAAGTCCTATACTCCTATCCACTACCTGATTTCACGGTAGAGTGGCGGGACATACCGTGCCGATGTATAGAATTTTAGTTGTGCTCAGCACAAAGATCCACTTTGCATCCCTGGGGCCCTCAAACGTGTCGACGATTTTGTGGCTCAGTTTGTACATCATCTTTCCGTCCTCAACCGAAACCTCATATGATTCCCTTTCTTTCTGCACAAAGTAGAAATTCCTAGTATTCAGCTATGCATGTTGATCCCCTTTTAGATTTCAAATTCATTGGTGTGAGGGCTGAAGCACTTACTGGACCAAGATACCTGATGCACTGCTGCAGCAGCTTCCATCTTGGGCAGTGGTCCTCCATATTAACCTCCTTTCCTTCACCTATATCCAACCTATTAAAACATGATTTCAGAGATCTTTGGACTTCTTTTCTTCATCTGGTTTGAGGGTAGCTTTAAAAGTTTTGCATGAACTATACCAATAAAAGAAAGGCTGTTTGCTTTCGCAGTGTAGCCAGTGTTGGTAATAGTAGTGGAGATTGTGACCATACCGATGTCGAGGGTCAATCTGTGCATGAAACATTATGAATTGTCATCACTTTCATCAGTTAGTGTTTGAACGGAATCGTTATTGTGCGTACTGCTTCGAGCCAGTGTTGCAGTGCAAGCTTCTGAGCCTTTTCATCCTTGGATAGACCCTTCCCTACCTGAAGCAAACAAAGAAAAGAAACACCGATGATATGAACTCAGTATTCAATAGTGTAGAACAGCAATACACTGGTAATCCTACAGGGAACAGACTACATCGTTTCTGCAGTTCGGCATATCAGCTTCATAGCAACATTTGCCACGTTAATGACACCATTCAGCAATTAAAAAATACCAGATAAAATTTACCAGTAACAGCAGAATAAAATTAGTTTAACCTGTTCAGTTACCAAGTTCACAATATTATCAAGATCATTAATACCAATGGAAGGACCACAACAACGTCACGACTCATGAGCCACTATTGTAAGACCATAATACTACCACACAACTGCGCTAGTAATTCGAAAGTTCCAAGCTCAAACTTATGGTTTTGTACCATAATTTGTGCACACGTGCATTTACCTTAGCAGCTCTCATTCTGGCACGAGACCACCTTGAAAGGGCCGACTCCGGCTTCTCTACCTCAAGAACGACACTGAATTGCGCTTGAGCAGTGCGAAATCAAGTAGTTTCCACCTGGATTTAGCATCACAGTTCGTAAGTTACTATTGCCCCAATGTCGAAAAACACACTGTATCAAGTATGGTACTGAAACATTAAACACATGGCATAGCACAAACCATCGTTGTTCAACAAGAACAGCACAATCAGCAAGCTGCCGCCTTGTCCTGAAACTCTTGTACACCTTCTGCACCCTCAATGCTGCAGCCTGGTGCTCCGGGCTGACCATCCCAATCACTGGAGAATTTAGTGGCAGGTTTGCCCAGGACCCATATCTTGGCAGGATGATAGGCTTGTAGTTGCAACTCTTCTTTGCAGGCTTAGGACTCACCATCGATACTGTAGTTTCAACTTGAAAGGAATCCCCCTCCCTTTTTTCAAAGCTTAAGAACCTCTTACAATGAGCCTCTTGGAAGTCAGTGCATCAAGCAATGCCGTTGGTGAGTCAAGGGTATCAAGTGTGCTCAGATTATCAAAGCTTAGAGACCGCACAAAGAGCCTGTCCATATCATCATCCTCAGGCAGGTAGTCATCTGGTGGGTATGAGATTGATAGCCCCATTTTCCCGAGTAAAATGTAACAATGTGACACTCCTCTTTTGTTCTCTCTTTTCCTTATCGTTTCTCTAATGTTCCTTCCTGCTGCTGTTCCTCATTCGGATCTCTCCAGCAGTCGTGTTCTTTACTTCTTTATGAATGCTCTGACACCCTCTGTCACGAAGCAAATCAAGGAATTTAAAATGTAAATTCTTCCAATGGACATAGTTAGCGACTCATAACTTCTCTCCGTTATTGATGATTTTACCAAGAAACTTTCTTTGAAAAGTCTTATGATATCTCATACAATCAAAAAGTTATTATCTGTATATATGTGTTCTAAGGTGGACGGCAAGATGAGGGCATCAGAAATCAAGAAATCTAGGCATAAGCATTCAGGGAAAAAAGAAGCTCGATAAAAAAAAATCAGCTACCTTCAATTTTCTTGCACCATCCATCCATCCATCCATCCAATAGAACCTCTTGAGAAGAGATCTGCGAGGCCAGAAGGCTGAAAACAAAGAACAAAATTTTCAGGGAAAATGAGAGTAGCTTTAGAAGCAACCACACATAACTGGTGAATGGCTAATGACCATGCAACAAAAACACGGCGGTGGCTTGTCTCCGATCTCCACCCTATAAATAACAAAGCAAGGTTGAGGTGCCTGAATGTTCTCAGGGGAAAAAAAGAGGAAAAAATGTGATACTATTTGGTGTTGTTAAAAATAGACAGCACTTAGCGGACACGATATGTGTATAACTAGAAGCGTAGAACTCATATAATCAAGATTTCGAGATGCAAGTGACAGTCACCACAGGGCTAACACTACTAGCAGCAACGGTTGCTAAGAATTCTCTTGGCGCTCAATGGCCAGCACAAGAACTGATCCAACACTGTAATTCCGACGCCAACCAGGCCAAAATTAGCAAGATGTTACCTCATGAGCATTCTACCGAACACCTCGCATGCAGTTGGTTACGACGACCCACCGGCGACTGCGCTGCGTACTGAGATCGGGTCGCACTCCGAACTCCGGACGCGGCATCCGGGCCTTCTTCTTCAGCCATCGTCTCCGCTTCCTGCACTATGCAAAGCAGCAACATGATCCATGCTCCCTCCATCTTCCCTCTCCGAGGCCCCGTGTGGAAGGAAGGAACTGCTGATCCAGTCCGCTGCTGCGCCCGTGCATTGCACAAGCACATGCGTCAGCAGCTAGCTGTCTCCGCCGCCACGCATGGCGCTGCCACTGAGGCTCTGACAGTTTGCTTGCAGTTTCCGGCTGGTCCTCTGTCCCCGGCGGGAACAAAGAGCCGTGTTTGGTTCAGTTCTTAAAAAAAAGAAAAATAGAAGTATTTGTGTTCTTACCTCTATTTTGTGATTCTCGTTTTTTCAACTTTGTAATTTTAACTCGGACGACTATTCACAAGTCAATATAATTTTATTCCTACTCAACGGTCAAAACAAAGACAAATATGCAAAGACCAGAGGCAAAATCACAAAATTAGAAAAATAAGAATAAAAACACAATTGCACTTCAATATATGCGCAAAATCACGAAAAATCCAAAAAAATATTCTTCAAAACATGTTTGGTTTAGTGAGCCCAGGAAGTTTGGAGGCCCACGCTTGTTCTCATTCTGGGCTTCGATGGCCTATCTATGGCCCATGATTGTTTCCGTCCTTCTCTTTTTTTTGCGCTACATTGAGGCCCGTGGAATTATAAGGTCGGCAGGCAAATGTGACCGCAGCTTTTGAATTTCTTTATTTTTTAAATGTGATTTTTTCGAAAATAAATAGTCGAATTCAAATTTTGCAGAAATAGCCGCAAACCGCTGTTGTAAATGGTGCGGTAGGGGTGCTACAGTACCCCTACCGCCATTTCAAATGCCGCTTGCTACAGTAATCCGCAAAGCTGGTGTTGTCTGAGTTAAGCCCTTACTGGCGTGGCGAGGACAATTCTCTTAATCGTAATTTTTCGGTATGAACTCGGATGGGAATAAAATGTATATAAAAATTATAGTTTTCGACGAGATCTACAACTTTATAGTTCGAACTTTTTTCATTTAAAGTCATCTTCGGACTCAAAAAGTCGATATACTATCCCACCAATAAACTAGTTTACAATACAAGACTACCAAGTGTTAATGTCAGTGTTGCTCATCCGAGGACGACACGGTCACACACTTTACGCTCTTATGATCAAATTGAAGCACATGCAACCAGGTCCTCTGCTTCATCTCCAGATCCTGCCAAACCAAACGCCACTGACTCACTCAAGTTGCCTCGCACGACAGGGACACGCCTGCTTCATCGACGGACGCTTCCTCTTGCAATTTCGTTATGTCACTTCAGTGGTTGATCCGGCTAGGCAGCAGGCAGGGGCAGCAGCTACCGTGCCATCATTCTGACAGTAACCCGGAAACTGATATTCTGCTGCGTCCACTACGTTGGTTGAACTTGCTTGGTGCTCAATGCAAGTCGTAGCTGAATACATCGTTGTCGTCCATACCTTGCAGTATAAGCTTGCAGCTCAATTGACTAAACATTCAACAGATCCCACATTAGCGTCTAATCAGATGCTTTCTTTTTGGGATAGCTCAACCTGTCTGGACTGGTTGCAGGGACAGTTTATTTGTGAAGAAAAAGCAGAGGGTGTGTTTAGAGCCCAAACGTTTGGGTAAAGTTTGATTCTGGTCAAAATTGGTGAAAAAATCTATGGCGTCGGATGAATAGTGAGAGGATGTGATGGGATGTGATAGATGATAGGATGTTTTTTGGAAAAATTTGGGCTTCTAAACACACCCAGAAATGGGAAGATTTTGCTATGAACATTTGCTCACCTGCTGTGAGCAACACTGGCGTACTGTATCATTGAAGTGTTCAGGGCCAAAGAACACCGAGGCTGATAAGGAATGACCCTGCTTACTGGTGCGTGGCGGGGCAGCACCTGAGCCCAGCAATAAAGCGCGCAACCATTATCTCAGGCCTTGAGCAAATGAGCAATGGCGCTCCCCCTGTACGTCCCCGCTGAATTCGTACGCTTGTCATTGCACTGCTTGCCGGAATTCAGAGAAAAATCATTGGGAATTCAGAACGGGCAGAGCTGGATTTAAGGCGAGATATGACTCGTCAGCGAGGTAGGGAGAGCACCGCCCTCTCTCCCTCCCACACCGCGAGCGCAGGATCATTCAATACTGTGACAGAGAAGTTGTCATGGATTTTTGTTTGTCTCTGATTCAGACAGCGATGGATGGCTGATTGCTTGATAACAACAACAATAATTAGCATATGTAAACACAGATTAATTAAAGGGACGCTTCTTCAGAGATAAGCAGACCAGTCAAGAGACGCATTGCAACTTTTACACGTCTGGGTACAGCAAGCAAAACTTCAGATTCAAGAAGCCTCTGATGCCGCGTGTGTTTTCACCTAAAAGGCACAAGCAATCGGGCAAGCTAGATCAGAAACAGAAATCTCCTTGGATTCTAGTCCAGGATCGATTGATGATGAAGAAGCCAAGGCGGCAAGCAGCTAGACACGCATATATGTTGCGCAAGCCAAAGGTTCGCCTGCTGGTTTGTTGCCGAGTCGCCGTCGCTCCGTCGTTGCAGCTAGCGCCCCGGTCTCTTCCCCGGGCGTGCGCTTGCTTGCTTTGCACGGGTTGCCGAGTCGCCGTCGCGTCCCGCCACCGTGCAGCCGAAAGCACCTCGCCGTCGATGCTTGCCGCCGCCGCCGCCGGCGGCGGCTAACGGGAGCCATACCGATCGACCCGAGCCATGGCACGCGCATCCGCCACCCGCCCGGGAAGAAGCTAAGAGGCCGGCCGGGCGGGCACACATCAACGAAATCCCCCTGTCCCCAGAACAGAAAGGCCCCGTCCACGTCGGCACCAGACGTGGTCGCTACTCCACCCCGATCGATAACAAACAAGGCCCGAAGCCACTGTTCCTCTACAGCTAGCACGACCTGCAAATCATCATGCCATTTGTTTGCTTGTGCATTCACACGCATCTAATGGCCTGCTTAATCGGAACGCAAGGGTTTATTTTTCACAGTGAAAAACAGTTGGGTTCTGGTAAGAACTTGGAGCTCCGTCCTCACGCGTTATTACATATCAGCAGTCTGATGATGGAGTGGTAGTGGACTAGTGGTTCGTGGATTGAACGATACTGTATGTGTCAGCAGGATTAACTGGCCGACATGGCGTTGGAAGGGACGAGATCGACTTGGCTTGACTTGGGTTGGAAGCAGGCAGGCCGGCGGCGAGCGAGCGGCTCACGCAGGCAGCCGCCCAGGTCACCGAGCTGCCACGGCTACGCCATCACACCAACAACGCCACCACCAGCGCCAGCGAGATTTCGACCGCTCCCCAACCCAAAACAAACCCCCCCGGTTCCCTCTTCTTGCCTCCCTTGAACGCTCCCCTTCCCTTTCCCCGCACTCCGCACGGCGCGCCGGGGCCAGCCACTCCACTGACGCCGGGGACCCGTCGGCGTAGCGGGCCCACGGGTCAGTCGAGCCTACCGTTAGGCAACTCGTGCACGCGCCCGCGTGCGGCCTGGATGGACGGACATCTCCCCCTCCTCTTATAACGAGAAGCAACAGCGGCAGCGAGCGAGCACGCGCGGCGGCCTGACACAGAAGCTACTACGCGGGAGAGAGAGACAGAGAGCGAGAGATGAGGTCGAGGGTGGCGCTGGAGCCGCTGGCGGAGGAGCCCGGCGGCGGGGAGGAGGACGCGGCGCGCCGGCGCACGGGGCTCCACGCGGCGCTGCACCGCTGGGCGCGCCTCCTCTCCGGGGGCGCCGCCGGGGACGACGCGCGCCCGGCGGCCGACCTCCGCGTGCTCCTCTCCGTGCTCGCCTGCCCACTCTCCCCCGTCCCCCTCCTCCCGCGCCTTCCACGCCACGTACGTATACCTTCCTGGTTCCTGCTGCCTGCGCGTACGCTTCGCGAGCTTGCTTGCTTTGCTTAGAATGGCAGATGAGCGATGTGTGTGTGTTCGTGCAGGTGGCGTCGTCGGCGCAGTACATCATCGAGCAGTTCAGGGCCACGACGGGGTGCGGGAAGCTCGAGGACGGCGCCGTCAAGAGCATGTACGCGTCGGGGCGGGTGCGCCTGTCGATGCTGCAGGACCCCAGCAGCGGGGGCGTCATCGGCGGCGGCGGTGGGCGCGCCCACGAGGGGAGCTTCGTGCTGTGGCAGCTCGCGCCCAGCATGTGGCTCGTCGAGATGTCCGTGGCCGGCCAGAGCGTCGCCGCGGGCAGCGACGGCCGCGTCGCCTGGCGCCGCACGCCGTGGCTCGGCGCCCACGCCGCGCGCGGGGGCTCCCGCCCGCTCCGACGCGCACTCCAGGTTGGCACCTCTTGTTTTTCGCATCGTGATGCCATGTTTCCTTTTTTTTTTGTGCCCCCGTTCGCCTTTTTCCGTCGTCGCCTTTGCCGATCGCCATGGCATGCCTCGCATGCACGGCGTTACTGCTGCAGAGCTAGCCTGGAACTGTCCATGACAGGCGGGCCCCACCTGGCGCCATTGCTGGCTTTCTCCTCTGCTTTCGCATGCTATTGATCGAATAGCCTCCTGCTTTTGCGCACGCCCTTTCGCTTTGCAGTACAGGACATGGGATAGAGAAAAAAAGAGAGAGAGGAGATCCCTTAAAAAACTCGATGCGAATGCAATGAAGAAGAATCTTTGTTACAAAGAGCACTTGGATGCATATATGGGGTCTGCACTTGAGCATTTGCCACAGTTGTTATCTTAGGGATCTGCAGGATGCCACACTGTTGATGTCATGATCGCCTCATGCTCTGCTCTGCTCCTCTCCTTTGAGCTCTGCAGGAGAGCCCTGAACTCAAGTCCAAACTGTCCGTGTTTGACCTGGGGAGAGGGCATTAGCTAGCAGTAGCCAGTTGGTAGTGTGAGATTAGCATACCTTTAATATGCATCCATCACATGGGGCCTAGAATAAGAATATCTCTGTCTGCAGTATGCTCTTTTTATAAAAAGCTTCATCAGCCTAGTGTGAGATGTCTGAATGTTTGTTTGATCACTGGGCTTGATTTAGTCATTAACTTAGATTGGCTGCTTTTGTTTAGGCTTACCCCGATCAACTTGGCAAGTGGAACCTCTTTAGTATATAGGTTCTTCCTGAACTTGCATTAGGGGTGTCTATGTCAGTGTGAGGATGGGATAGGAGTTGACGAAAATAATTCTTCTATGTTTTTTTTTAGAAACAACTCCTTGTTGGGAAGGAGAATATACAACAGGTCTTCTGTCTACGCAAATGCGTTGGCATTTCTTATTTATTTCGGGAAAGCTTAGGTCATGGAACGGTGTTCCTAACCCTCTGAAAGGAAATAAATTACGGATTTTCTTGCTTTATTTGGTTAGACCCCATTATCGATACTCTCATATTACTTAAGGCTGTCAGTTGGTATTTGTAGCAAAGCTATAGCATGACCCACTTTAGTTTGCAGTAGGGAAATTGGGTGCTGAAGTCATGTTCTGATTCTCAATATCTTGATGCTTACCAAACGTTCTAATAAAATTCTGCAGAGTAGGTTATATCTGATCAAGCCCAACTGTTTGAAACGTTGGATTGATGAGGCCTACGCACTAGTTTATTGTTCCAGTCGTTGTTTTAGGGTCTACCATTAGGCCAATTGGATAATAAGAACAGCTCAAGTGACCATACGAGTCTGTGGGTTCCTTTGGTGACGAAGCAAAGCATATACAATTCGTTCAGTCTTCATGAGTATGGTTAGATTTCAACAAACCCCTAATGTAACTAGTGTCCTAGGAGTACATCAACCTGTTTTCGTGTTGGAGGCTTGTACGGATGCAGCACATATGTTGAGGCTCTTAGCTGTTTGTACCATCATAGAGAATTTTAAGCAACGGTGCTTTTGTTTAGCAGTACTGCATCATTATATCAGCACTGTCCTATTGTCCCATGCCAATAAATTATGGTGTACTGACATGTTCTTACCTAAACCCTGACGCTGGGAATGCACTGCCAGTACCCACTTAGCTGTTTCATGTTTCATTGTCCTAATAAACTCCTAATGCCCTCGATGCGATAGCAGAAAGTTCTGAGAAAAATTCCTGTTTAGAATTATCTGATACAGAATTTCAGACCACAAGCATATATAGTATGCACTTGGGATCAGGCACACTTAGATTACCATTTTCTTGGAGAATCCGATCTGCTCTTCTGAAATTTGCTAGCACTTGTGGTGGTGGTCCTAAAGCACCAAACACATGTGTGCCAACAAGTCAAGGAGATTCATCTGCCGGCTCTACTTTGCTGACAGACAGATGCATTTTTCATTGCGGTTTTGCTGCATCCATGTGCGCGCGCACACATGAAACTGTTTTACAAGTTGTCAGCATTCGCCAAGACAGTCTTAGCAGATTTACATGCCAAGATTCTGATCATTGACATGTTGACTGACAGTAGAGTGATCGATGATTTGCTGATGCAGGGCCTGGACCCAGTGACGATCGCATCCATCTTCTCGACGGCGGAGCACGCCGGCGAGAAGGAGGTGACGGCGAGGACTGCTTCGTGCTTCGCCTGGACGTGGGGCCCTCGGTGCTGTCGAGCTGGAGCGACGGCACGGCGGAGGTGATCCGGCACGGGCTGACGGGGTTCTTCAGCCAGCGCAGCGGCCTCCTGGCGCGGCTGGAGGACTCGCAGCTGACCCGGATCCAGTCCCCCGGCGCGCCCGCCATGTACTGGGAGACCACCATCGCGTCCGCCGTGTCGGACTACCGCGCCGTCGACGGCGGCGTCGTCGCGCACGCCGGCACGTCGACGGCGCACCTCGCCCGGTTCGGCGTCGGCGTCCGCGCCACGCGGGTGGTGACGCGGATGGAGGAGTCGTGGACCATCGACGACGTGGCGTTCAACGTCCCGGGGCTCGGGCCGGACGCCTTCATCCCGCCGGAGGAGGTCAGGAGGAGCCGGTCCTACGGCGCCGCCATCGCCGCCGGCAAGTGAGCTCCCCACCGTGCGCGTTCGTGTAACATAGTCTGCGTAGAGAGAGAGAGAGAGAGCTTTGTAGCTTCGTTTTTTTATCTCCGTCTTCCCTTTGTAACTTCGTGATTGAGTGAGTGAGCGTGGCATCGATGATCGTGCTTGTACATATATGTATCTGATTTACCCAAAAATAATAAGTAACGACGAAAATTTAAGCCACGTTTGTTGGATCTGCGATTCGTTCCCGTTCTATGGGTACACAATGAATGTACTGAAAGTGAAGCAGTTGCGGAAAGATTCAGGTCGGCACGCACTTGTTCATGGTTTTAAGGCACGTTTTCATTAAGAAGAGAGAGTTATAAACGCCACAGCGAGGAGAAAGCAGAAAAGAAGGTCACCTGAAGCAAACGAGCAGAAAAGAACCCACACCACCATCACACTTGTTCATGGTAAGATTCATCCATGTTGAGATGCATAGGATCTGAGGATCTTCATAAGACGTGCAAAAGTGGCATATTACGTAGTGCTAGGGAATGCCCTACGACAGTAGGATCATAATTTTCAGGATAAACCAGTACGTGCTCACATTGGCAAGGTGGTTCGGTGGTTCTTTGATGGTTGGTTGGTTGGCACTTTGACACTGTCCGCAAACGAGCGGCATCAGCATCTGCCGTCCGTTTCTGAAGAACCCTTTGCTGCTAACACGCAGCCTAACAAGTCACTAACCACACAGCCTCCCTCCACTGCAGCTGCCTGTTGGCTTCCCCTTGTCCCGTGGCGCCTGTCCCTTGCCCCTGGCCATCAGCACTTGCGTATGTTTCCAGCGCGATCACGTCACCAAAAAGCCGTGTCCGCCACGCCCCCGGCGGTCGTCGCCGGCCCGGGGCCTTCTTCCTCTGTTCCGGGATGCCGCCTGTCTTCCTCACGGCAAGCCGTCGGTTTCCTTGGCGGTAAATTTGTGTTTGAGACAGTGTCCACCCTGATGACGATCCCTTCTGAGTTTTTTTGCAGGCATGGCGGCTACTGCAACTCTGCATGGGGTTTCACAACTTCGGGCGTGTTTGGAAACGTGGCTGTGGCCAGTCCGGCTCAACATCCAGACCGTGGCCAGCCACAGGCCGGTTAAAACGAGCCATCCCTTCTTGTTTGGGTGCTTGGCCCAGCCAACGAGATGGTGTTTGGGCAGACAGGAGCCGGGCAGGCAGCCACCAACCGGCGGGATGGTGTTTGGCGCCCGGCCAGGCTGCCCAACCACCACATGTAACAGACAATATGACATACACAAGATCAAAACCAACAATTTGGACATACATAATTTCATATATGCATTTACATCACAATTACAATTTCATATATGAATTCATCATGACAATTACAATTTGAATGACTAGAGAAAAAATAATTAGAATGAAATGATAGTTGATAGTTTGCCTCAGATAATTTTTTGTTTCAGATGACCTTTTACCAGAAGCAAAACCACAAGCATAATGAATGTCATCCGACAAGTTCTGATTGTATCATCACGAGGGCAAATGGAGAGAAACAACAAGGAACAGAGAATAGATATAGGTAGCCTCAGATTCATGGCAAAAAGTAAGAGTTCATGGCAACCATAGAACCGTGGGACACGTCCATCCCATGTTTGAAAGCATGGGAATGGACGTGTCTCACGGTTTGATAGGAGACATAACAAGCATAATCAGTCAACATATACAACACAGCTCTAATATCCTCACAAGTGAATCATGATATTATTTAGAGCTCAAATTGAATCATCATAGGCTACTAAGATATGAAATGAGACCTCAGCTTTATGTTATTGGGTGGACTCACTGCATGGTTCCTATCATTGGTGGCTGCTGCTAGCAAAAGAATAAAGAAGACAGAACAAATCATCCAAGAACAAGCAATTCAGAAAAATGGATGTCATGGAACTCATGAAGACAACATCATTCAGTGCCATCATCTGAAACAACAGCTTAGTGTTGCAACTGAGTGATGGCTCACAAAAGTTTGATTACAGTCATATGAAAACAGAAGCAGTAAAAATATGAAAACAGCAGCCACCTCAATTATTTGTTGCATCATAAGCCAGTTGTAATCCCTCATGATCCACCAATTAAGTAACAGAAATGCAACAGAGTAAGGAAGCACTAAATAGACAGCATTGCAATAAGTTGTTCATGCAGCCAACAAAAGCTACAAATAGTCTTACAACACAACAATTGTATATCAAATAGTTAGCCACCCTCTCAGCAAAATAAAACCCCAAAAGGACAGCAGAAAGTTAGCCAAACTATCTGCACATGCTCTACAGCTCATTGTGTCAACTGTAGTCAAAAGAAGAGAGTGGAGAAGGGAGTAGAGGAACTATACATCTCTACTTTCCTAGGATGGCAGCTCTAGTGCTCATCTAGCCATAATAGTTCTTGGAGAGGAAGGTCCTCAGCCAAAGGGCTCTATGGTTGTCACTCATACCAACAAAGCCTCTGCCCTGGGCCTTGTTGTCCAGCAGGTAAGTGTAGGCAACAATCAGTGCCTCCTCACTAAATCCGTGGGTCTCCATCACACCTAAGTCTGATTTGCATCAACATGGGCGGGGCAGTCTCTAAGGGCATTGGCAACATTGTTCACTGACATCGACATGTTAGTCGACACATGACTTCTCATCCTCACTAAAGGCTCCCTCTTCCTTTTCCACCAACCTGCAGAGTTGGTTATGAGCTCGATTGGCTTTGTCCCCCTCATAGATTTGTCTTGGGTATCTCAATGGTCTCACCAGCCCCTTCAGTCTTAGCAGGTGCACCAAGTGGTTCACCAGAACCTATAGCAAACTTCCCAGTGGCCATAGAATGGCCAAAGATAGCTTCCATCTCAGTGTAGAACCTAATGGGACAGTTAAGTAACTCAGCATCCTTAGGGTGGTCCTGCACAAGGGGAGCAGGATATGAATCCTAAGTAGCAGGATATGAATCCTAAGTAAAGACAGCAGGATATGAAGTCTACCTTGATGTGGTTAGAGTAGTGCTCCACATCCAACATGATGGCATTAAGGTTAGCATCCCAAAGAGCCCCACTCAAATCTTTGAGCTTAGCAACCTTTGCCCACTTCTGCCTCCACTTCCTCAGGTGGTTGTACACCTGAGTGGGGCTGACCACCTCACCATTGAACTCAAACAGTTGCTTGGCAACCAAGTTCACATCTTTGTCCTTGAATACTTTATCAGGCCTACTACCATCACTCACAAGTTGTGCCATTCTCCTAAGCACAAAGCCAGATGTTGCATTGTTCCACCTCATTGGGCTGTTGCCGCTGCTTTGGAGCTGCTGGAGGCCCTCAAGACCAACAACAGCAACAGAGCAACAGAGGCCTCAACACCACCCAAAACCTCCTCAACACTAGCGGTGCCATCCTAGTATAGTTGCAGCAAGAAAGAATGCATTGAGGAAATAATATAAACAGCACAGAAATAATACATAGAGGATAAAATAGGTCTCAGCTTTGTCCACCACTTATTACAACAGCATAACAAATCCAAGAGTTCTAAATCAGTGCTACCAAACTAGACATTACAATGAATCACTACTCATGCATCAAGTCTTATGAACACCCCTCCCATCCCACATTGCATTGCGATGTTGTCCCTCTTGGTCGTCATGGCACGAGAACCTTGGGAGAACAACTCATCATGAGGTGAAGTGTCTTGGTCTACAGGTGGTACCCAATTTTCATCAGGCACAACTTCATCTAACCCAAAACCTATGATTCAGTTGTGCAAGATGCAACAAGCAAGGACAAGCTTCACTTGTGTTTTGAAAGTGTGGAATGACTTGTTGTCTAGGATCCTGAACCTGTTCTTCAGTGCACCAAAGGCCCTCTCAATTGTGACCCTAAGTGAAGAGTGTCTCAGGTTGAACAACTCCCTTGCATTGGTTGGTCTGTTCCTTGGGCCATACTCTGACAAATGGTACCTTACCCCCTGTAGGGAGGAAGGAAACCATTGCGGCACCCATAGCCAACATCTACAAGGTAGTATTTACCTACAGATACAGAAAATGAATCCTAAGGCCTCTAAATTAGACATAAGTGAACCATCAGGTACAAATGTTAGTATTTACCTTCAGGTACAACAAAATCATCATTCCTCTCAATTGCATCTGCAAGTATGAGAGCATCATGTGCAGAGCCCTCCCAACCAGCTAGGACATAAGTGAACTTCATGTCAAAGTCCACAGCAACTATGACATTTTGTGTGGGGTCTTTGTGCCTACCTCTGAAAGGTTCTTTGCGCTTTTAGGAACCCTGGCCAACACATGAGTGCCATCTATGGCACCAACACGATCCTAAAAATTGTGCATGTGTAGTTAGATCAAGTCAGGACAACTAAATTATCTACTACTTTGGTTAATGTTTAGTTACCTGCAATTATGGGTTCCATCTGTGGCTCCCAAGGATTTTTGGATGGGTAGTGGTGGAAGGAGGCTTGATCAGCTCATTCCTAAGCTCACCAACAGCAAAAAGAACTTGGTGGAAGTGTCTGTGCACTGTCTCAATGGACCTCCTAAAAGGATGATGGACTACCCTATATCTCTGATTGTGCCCAACTACATGAAGGAACATTGCAACCTGTTCCTCAATACTAACACCAGCATTGTCATGAAGAAGCCCCTTGGACCTAAATTTCTCACACAAACAGAAAAAAGGTTGCCTCCTCATTCTTAACATGGAGACACATTCTACATCTGTGGAATGGTAGATGGCCTGCAAGGTTCTCTGCCTATGCTCCTCAGCATCACTTCTAAGGTCATACAGGAGAGGGTTTGGCTCAATCGAGAGCTCAGCTCGGGGTTCATCCCTCAATCTCTTCAAAGTAGAGACAACAACAGACACCATGGACACTATCATGCCAGTAGCTTGTCTCACCATCATATCACGGGTGTCAGCAACATCCATCTACATGCATAGCAATTCAAACAATATCTAAGTAAGGTAGCCTGCCTAGCATCAACATGGAAATGCATGCTTCAACATGTTTGTGCACGGCTGCTTGATTAAACAAGCCTCCCAGTGCATAGGACAACATCATCGACCACAAGTTCAACGAGTACAAGCAACACATCGAAACAAGAATAATCAAAGACATCGAACCAAGGATAACCGCACGGATCGATCCAAAAGTATGACCGCGATCGAAACAAAATCATCGAAGGCTGTGAAATCCAAAAGAAGGATGGGGATTTGGGGATCGATTTCACCTTGGGAGCTCGGAAGGCGAAGAGAAGAAGGCGAGGCGGAAGAGGAAGCAGATCGGGTCGACAAAGAAACCCTAGGTCAACGCCGGCACCAAGGAAGAAGAACGCACCGCCGAGTCAGCGAGGACGTGGTAGCGGCGAGGCGAGCAGATCCGCGGCGGGAGAGCGGAGAGGGAAGCTGCCGGTCATGAGTCTGACTCGCCGCACACCACCACGAAACCCTAGCTAGTGTCTCACGGGAGCGAGGGGGAAGAAGAGAGAGGAGGCGGTCGGCTTTATAAGCATGGATTTCGGCGGAGAAGCGCGGGATGAAGTTTCCCTTCTCCCGCGCGAGCCCGCCAAACCACCAGGCCGCGAATCGCCTCAAAATCGCCCGTCCAGCGCCGCGCGGAGCCGAGCCCTCCTGCTACGGTGGAAAATGGCGTACGAGAAGAGCCAGGTGGAGGGGGTCGATTTGGCTCCCGCAGGCCAGGCCGAGGGAGGGGAAAAGGGGACCAAACACGAAAATAGGCTCCCGAGAGCGCAGCCGAGCCCACGGGCCACCTTTCGAACACGCCCTTCATCACCCAAACAGACTCGAGGATCACATGGGTGGTGATGGGTTGCCTCTCAGCGATCTGCTCCGGAGTACTCGTAGAGTAGATCACTAGATCCCAGCCAGTCAAGGACCACACGCGCGCTCCTCGAAATTCTCGAGAGAGACACCGGACCTCTGCATGCATGCTCGCTGCTCGGCTGCTGTACTGATCACTACACGTTCGCCGTGTTCATCAGCAAGCAGGCGATCTGATGAGCCGCATTGCCTCCTCCTGCAGGGGACAAATTCGCACATGGCGGCCCTGCTTCAAGTGTTCCTGCATCAGCTCGTTCACCTGCTCGAGAGCTTGACTTGACCGACGACGCAGCGCAGCGCACCAGGCCATGCCATTCGTCAGCCGCTGGTCCCGCTCATCTCCTGTGGATCGATCAAACCACATGTCAAAAATTGCCTATCGGGTTGCAATGCAAGTTGTTACAACAGTCATCGGCCGTCGGCGAAAGACGCCGGAGGTGAAACTGTGTAACAGTGTAAGCTTGGTACAGTATGGTCCCGAAAGGGCGAAAGATCTCGGCCGAAATGCATGCACCGTCTGATCATAGGAACAGTCCCGAGGAAGAAGGTATCGAGATTCGAGCAAGGGCATGCCATGTGGGGATCGTCGCTTTGTTTCTGATAACGATATGATGATGCATGCGATGGGAGGAGTTGGTAGTACTGGGTGTATATTCAGTAGCACCAAGTGGTTCCATCAGATCAGAAACTGATGCCATAGCAATGATTTGGCTAACTAAACTGATGGTATAGCATAGCGACTGTATCTTTGTTCCCAACGGAATCAGCAGTGTTAAGTTCTGCCCTGTCCTCGCACCAAGGATCTATAATGCAGTTCACTGAAGCTTTCGACGAGAGTTGAGATGCAGTTTTCATTTCAGCACTGCTGATGTCTGCATCTTTTCTCTCTAGCTCTGTCGTCATATAATACCGACGTCATCGTACTAAACACAAGTTGGTTTTGGTTAGACGACACTGCATGATCACAGATTTCTTCGATCTTTTTTCCAAAAGTAAACCACCTTTAAGACCAGAACCGGACCTAATCCGTCGTCATTTGGACGCGGAGCACGAATCGAAGCTCGGAAAGTACGCGGGGGATTATATTCAGTACCAGCCCGAACTGCCACGATGGTTATATTCAGAATTCAGTGAAACCGGTGGCTTGTCTCGGTGACTCGAGTGAGTGCCCGTTTGAAAAGAACAAATGATAAACTAGGACGATATTGCAATCCACGTGATGAACGCGTGTACACGGTTGCAAGAGTTTCTAAAGCGTGACGGATTGGAACGTCTGAACCTACGACGAGTTTTTTTACTGCGTCTCGCGTTACAACTCGGTCCGAGAGGATGGTGTGCTCGCACACTGCTGAGAAAAAAGATTGGGACCTGCCCCCTGCTGAGGGGAGCTGAACCGGTTCATAATTTTGAACTATCGGAGTGAAGTATCTTTTTGGATGTAAAAAAAGAAAATACTTAGAGATGGTTTCACCAGTTGGCTTCTTAAAAAATGGTTAAATAAATGTTTCGAATACAGTATGTTCAGAGAGATTTTTTTAAGAAATAGTACATTTTTCTAGCAATCCGTTGTATCATCTTTTAAAACTTTGTGAGAAATCCGTCGCATCTCCCGTTTGGCAGCCCACAAGCCCATAATTTGTTGTCTTTCTGGCCTCTTTTTGGTAGATTCTGGCGAGTGTGTCAGGTGATGGGCCTCTCCTCCCAAGATGGGGCGGCCCAAACAAAGTGCAGGCACGGCCCGCCCCATCGATCGATCACTGGCGTGCGTGACAGCTTTTTCCCTCTGGGCCGGGCGTTGATGAAAAGCCTGCTGCCGGAAACTTGGCAGTGATGGCCACAGTTAGCTTTTGGTTTAATGCATCTGCACCGCCGTGCTTGATGGATGAGCGTAGTTGAGGACTGATGAGTGCAAAGGGAGAGAAACAAGGGGACGGAACAAGAGCTAAAGGTTGGGGATAAAGGGTGTGCCAGTGAGTCAAAAGTCTAAAGTTTACAGTGAGATACTAATGGACTCCCTACGTATTGAAATATTCGACGACATTAACTTTTTTTACAACTTTGACTCTTTTCAAAAATTATACAAGTATCATCTACTTTGTTGTTGACTTATCGTTTTATATATTTGTAATAATTTTTGAACAAGACGAATGATCAGATTCGTAAGAAAGATTTAACAGCGACAACATATTTTGATTGTACGACGACACCCAGGCCCTACTGTACGTACGATACACTACAGTGCCATCGACCTTTATACACGTATACGTACACACAGCCTACGACAGGGCCTGTACTGCACTCATCATTTGTATAGTCTTGTTATATATAGGAGTATGTGTTGTGTGTACACAAGCGCTAGCTACCAGTACGTCGTACCCGTACCAGCCATGGCGTCACCGCATTTCCCAAGAAGTGCACGAGCTTTGCATGCCTCGCCTACGGCGCCACACGAGTTGGGTTGGCACCCCCTCGGCTCGGAGCTCTCTTTCCGTTTCATCTGTGAGAATCGATCCCCCTCTCGTCGCCCTCCCCACGCACATCCATCATGCGCGCGTTATAAATTGCTCCTCCGCCCGGCGGCACAAAGATGGCCTGGGGCTTCCTCGCCGCATCACCCAACTTTTTAAAAGCTGGCAACCCCTTGCTTCTTCATTCCTCGCAGTTGCAGCCCTGCTCGCGGGGTTTTTGTAGGTCACTGGCTCGATCGATCTGCCACCAGCTTCGTCTCGATTCGTTTCGTTCCAGGCAGGAAGTAGATCGAGGAGAGCTCGCGTTGCATTGGCACCACACACCCACCTACCCTGCTGCTGCAACCGCGCGGGGCCGGGGGCGGCGCGTTGTCTACGTACGGGTCTCGCACCTAGCCCGCACCTGCACCCCTTTGTTCGTTGGCGCGCGCGCGGCCGGCCATGGGGAGTTCATGCGTGAACCTCTCCCGTGCCGTCGCCCTCCACGGCCTCGCCGCCCGCCGTGGCCAACGGTACGGCGGAGCCGGCGCGCCACTGCTTCTGTCGAGGCGGCACGGCGGCGGCACTGCCGCCGTCGCGTGCTGCTCGTCGTCATCGCCGCCGTCGTCCTTCCCAGCGGTGCGCGGGCTCGGCGGCGATTCGTCAGGAGCCGGTTCCACTTCCACCACGTCGCCGGCGGATGATCACGCCGGCGGGATCGGGATCGCCGAGTTCCTCGGCGCCAAGAACTTCCTCGTCACCGGCGGGACGGGTTTCCTGGCTAAAGGTGATGATAGCTTCTGCTAGTGTACAACTCTACTCTGTAAATATATATAGCATCTCCGAATCCTCGTTCTGTGCTGCTTCATATCATATCCCCACTGCTGTGATTCTGCGCCACAGTTCTTATCGAGAAGATTCTGAGGACGAATCCTGACGTCGGCAAGATATACGTGCTGATCAAAGCCAAGGACAGCGAAGCAGCACTGGTGAGATTGAAGAATGAGGTATGCCGCGGTGGTTTCTTCTACACACACTAACATCGATCCCTTTGTTCATCCAGATGACCTTGTTTTCCTTTCTGCATGGATGTGCAGGTGGTGGACACAGAGCTGTTCAAATGCCTGCAGGAGATCCACGGGGACGACTACAGCAGCTTCATCGCGAAGAAGCTGGTCCCCGTCGTCGGCGACGTCAGGGAGGCCAACATAGGCATCGCTCCCGAGGTCGCCGACGAGATCGCCGACCAGGTGGACATCATCGTCAACTCGGCGGCGAACACCACGTTCGACGAGAGGTTCGTACGTGATGACGCGCGCGCTATCTAGCTCCAAAGGCACACGCGCTTCTTCTGTCATCTCATAATAACAGTGTCGTTGCTGCCCTTTTGGTCGCAGGTACGATGTCGCCATGGACATCAACACAGTGGGCCCGTTCCGGATCATGAGCTTCGCACAGCGGTTCCGACGGCTGAAACTCTTCTTGCAAGTGTCGACAGGTCAGACAGAGTGCAAATTAACCCATGAGTTGTTGTTGTGCTCAGAAGCTCCGTACGTCCTGCTTTTGTCAAGCAGCGTTTTACACAGTTATCTCTCATCACTGTGTTAATCTGTCAAACAAACAGCGTATGTGAATGGGCAGAGGCAAGGCCTGGTGCTGGAGAAGCCGTTTCGCATGGGAGACACCATCGCCAATGAGTTGGGATCTTCAGAACACAGCAGCAGCAGCTCCGTGCTGGACATCGAGGCGGAGATCAAGCTCGCCTTCGACTACTCCAGAAGACGCTCCGTCGATTCCGCTTCGTTTGCTCAAGAAATGAAAGATCTAGGCCTGGAGAGGTACAGTGCACGAAATGCAAAGTGCAGAGATGAATTAGCATTGGTTTTGTTTGAACTGTGTTTGCTTGAGTTTGGCAGGGCAAAGCTCCATGGGTGGCAGGACACCTATGTGTTCACCAAGGCCATGGGAGAGATGGTCATCAACAGCATGAGAGGGGAGGTGCCGGTGGTCACCATCAGGCCCAGCGTCATCGAGAGCACCTGGAGAGACCCCTTCCCGGGCTGGATGGAAGGGAACAGGTATGCACAAATTAAATTCAGTGATCAAATATTCAGGCACATATCTTTAAGGATCTCCTTCCAACCGGCGAACTGATCGAGAATTGATGAACACGCACACAGGATGATGGACCCTGTCGTCCTCTACTACGGCAAAGGCCAGCTGAGTGGGTTCCTCGCCGACCCAGAGGGCGTTCTCGATGTGGTAAGCAGCTGTCTGTCGTTTCAGTACAGTCTCTCGTACGTGTGCACAAGCATTTGTCAGTAACAATGTCTATCGATCGATCTGCGTCGCCGACGAATCAAGGTCCCGGCGGACATGGTGGTGAACGCGACGCTGGCGTCGATGGCGAGGCACGGCAGCGCGTCGTCGCCAGCGGCGGCGCCCGGCGGCGGGATGCACGTGTACCACGTGTCGTCGTCGACGGTGAACCCGCTGGTGTTCGGCGAGCTGAGCCGGTTCCTGTTCCAGCACTTCACGCGGTGCCCCTACAGCGACGCGGCGGGGCGGCCCATCCCGGTGCCCCCCATGCGGCTCTTCGACAGCATGGACCAGTTCGCCGCCTACGTGGAGACGGACGCGCTGCTGCGCTCCGAGCAGCAGCAGCGGCGGCTCTCGCAGCGGGCGCGCGAGCTCTGCGCCAAGTCCGTCGAGCAGGCCGTCTACCTGGGCAGCATCTACCAGCCCTACACCTTCTACGGCGGCCGCTTCGACAACGGCAACACGGAGGCGCTCCTCGCCGCCATGTCGGCGGCGGAGAAGGCGAGCTTCCACTTCGACGTCCGGAGCGTCGACTGGGCGGACTACATCACCAACGTCCACATCCCGGGGCTCCGGAAGCACGTTATGAAGGGAAGGGGCGTCGCCGCCGCCAACCAGCTGCTCGCCAGCACCTCCGTCTGACGAACCTCACCGCGGCCGGCCGGCGAAGGCATGCGCGGCGGCGTGTACAGACCTCTTCTTAGGCCACCACGGCCGATGGATGACCCACGACCGATCTTGCCGTTGGATCCATGGCCGGATATCTTCTTCGTCTTCTCCTGACAGGTTCATTGGTTCATAGTAGCCGATGCTTGCAGTATTCACGGATCACGGTAGATATACAACTGTCATCTCTTCCACATTGATCGACTTGTTGATTCTTGTATTATCGTGTAGTTCGGAAAAAAAAACCCTACGGTGTGCAAATCGTTGGTATATTGAAATTCAAATCCATCAAGGGTGAAAAGCACTTAAGCAATTTACAACATAGTGTAGGCTGCTAATGTCAGTCTTAACAGTTAACAAGCATGGCATGTTTCTCTTTCTCCAACTGGGAAAAGAGTCACCTGCATGTACTATATACATGCACGTTTTTTACCAAAATTTAGATTACTGCAAAGGAGTTTAACTGTTCCTTGCCATTGATGAATGATGATACAAATCAGTACAGGCCTATCGGTACATGCTTATACGCTACAAACGTACAAATTGATGTTCAGTCTTTTGCCAATTCCATGCCCCTGTAAAAATATGCCTAAAAGGGAGGGCAAGAGTTGAAATGGACGGCCCTTCGTTCACCTGAAAGGCTTCAGAACTCGGGCATGGCTTCACATGGCACACTTGCTTTCTTTGAGGATCAGGATAGCAGCATCCTTGGCCAATGGGGACCTCAGATTTTGTATAGTGCTTTGGCATTCCCTTGTTATTTCTGGCTGGCCCTTGTTCCAGCAGATGCTGACGTTGATTGCCGCAGCACAGGCTGAGAAATGGTAACTTCCATAATTCAAAGGAAATAATCTGGCGTTCTTCGGGTCACATCTGGTTCACCTCTCCTTGGGGCTGGTTCAAACTGTGATGATAGGAAAACCAAACTGGAGAATCATACACGGCAATTTCACAGTACACACATCAAAGATGTTCTATTAGGGAGAGACGACAAAGATAAGGTAAATGAGGATGTCTTTTTCTAGAAACACACTATGTGTCAACTTAATCTTCCACTTCAAGTTTCACTCATTTAATATTTCAAAAAACATAATAGACAATAGTATATTTATATCAGGGTGATAGCACACAGATGAGCCCAAGAAAATGGAAAGTAGCAAGGAACAATTATATGGTAAATATACCTGGATAAATGTGTGACTGTTGCAGTCGTCAACTTCTAAAATGGATGCCATATTGCCACATCGGTAGCAATAGTTTGGAGCACTGAATATGGTGACAACCTTTTGTTCCTGTAAATACAAAAATCATGTGTGGTCATGAAAGATTACTCACTCAAAATTCAGTTGGTTCAGTTTCTGAAGGTTTAATCAGCATACATGAGCCCAGTTATATCCCTCCATAACTAATTGATGAGCCCGAGCTACAAGTTTGAGATTGTTCGTGTGATTGAATTGCTCTGATATATCCTGGAGAAACAAAGGGATCGATGAATAAATTTGAATTGTAAAGGTACAAAAAAGGTAAAAAAACAGATTGTGTAGTACCTGTCCAAAAGTGTAGCCAGCACCACGAGGAGATATGCCCCAACCACATCGGTCGTCTGGATCTGACCATAAAGATCACACATAGGTCCCTCATGAGGAACCTCTTGGACACGATCTAAGCTACGCACGCTATCAAGATTTTCAATTGAGGGAGATAAACCACCATGAAGGCAGAAAATCTCTGATTCCACCTTTAAGCAGAACATAAGCATAGTATCAGTAGAGTCCGTGGACAGACAATGCTATAATGTTGAGAAAATGCTATGGATACAGCTATATTACCGTGCAATACTACAGGAAACAACAATTACAGTTGTAGATACAGAACACACAGATTTTTAGCACATTATCAGAATGTATAAATGTTTGAGCAATCAATTCATACAATTTGATATCTACAGATTTACAGTGAGGACAGCATAGTTTCAACAGAGAAGATAAACCACAACGTTACCAGCTTCTGTTCCATATAACAGTCAGCCATAACACAACCAGATTACTGGCTCTTCAACAAGAGTAAACAATGTAGCAAGTATAAAAATCAAAGCAAGACAGCCACAAAGCACAACATATTGGATAACCCTAATGGCCAAACATTCTTGAGGTCTCACAAGCATTTGATTGTACAGTGCTGGAATCAACTAGCAAGTGAAGGTTGATGTTCAAGGGCATTCCATACACCTGGAACACCCAAATACAATATACAGAATTTATGAATTCTCAGTTTCAAGCATGCTCTCATGGGATAAAGAAAAAGTCACAACCCATAGGCCATATCCCATAAATATGTTGTTATAGCTACTATGCCACTCAAAGTGTTCTAAAGTTCCAAGATGCCTGTGGAGAGGATGACGCATAGAAGCAGCACTCAAGAAAAAAAAGGATATTCCAGTCTTAAGAGTACACACCAGAGCTGTCAGAGGAAAATAATCAAAAAGATCCGTAAATGTCTTCCATACATTTGCATTGCCATACCTGGTTTGAAACAAAATAAGTTAGTAAAACAAATTGCACACATGAACCAAGGAGTTTATATAAGATAACAAACAATATGATGACTCGACTTTCTACAATGACAGTGCACCATAAGATGGGAGAAAATCAGGTGTACACACTAAACAAGACGTCTGTATAAACCAGTCTAAAGAAGCCTATTAATGCAGCAAAAGAAAAGGCACATGATGCCAGAGAGATTTTGCGTATGTGAGAAAAATTGGGATGACTTTATATTAGACTATGAAAATAAATCTGAAGCTATCAGAGAACTATGATAAAGAAAAAAAGAATATGTGCAAATGTTCTACAGGTAATATGACAATTCATAGGAACATGCTAGACCTAAAAATATAGTCATTGAACTTTAAGATCTAAATAAACTCACTTTCGTAGGCATTCATCATAGAATCCATACACCTGTGTGATCTGCAACCATAGTAAAATAAGAGTTTCAGTTTGAAAAAAAAATACAACAATTCGATCATTAAGATGGATGGCATCTAAATTGCAACATCACTGTGCTGAACAGGGAAATAATTTATTTTTAACAAGTAGAATCAATAATCTCTGATCTCAGATTAATTTCAAGTAATGGTAGCCAAGATGACACATGTCATAAGCATCAAGAAAGTAATAACTGATGGTACCTGCCGACTCTCATGGTTTCCACGAAGGATCGTAATTCGATGTGGGTGGCGCACTTTCAGTGCTACTAGAAGCTGGATAAGGAATACAAGGTCAATATGTAACACTAACACATATATGAGCTGAAACATAAGCTCATAAGAAATATCTTCAGAATTCAAAATTTCCCTTTTTGCTGTCTCAACTATATGCGAAATTTCTGCAACATTCAGAAAAAAAGAACTCCATAAAGGAAATAAATAGTAATTTATTTTCTTACAGTGACAGTCTCAACAGAATAGTAGCCACGATCCACATAATCCCCCATAAATAAGTAATTGGTGTCTGGACACTGGAAACAGGAGAGAATAAAGCTGATAGGTATTAGAGGATGGAATAGCATGGAAGTTCTTTCATGAAAAAAGGAATGAAAGCTCATTCAACATAGCTGATACCTTTCCGCCAATTCGGAAAAGCTCTACAAGATCATGGAATTGTCCATGTATATCACCACAAATCGTCACTGGACTCTTGACAGGCTGCATGCAGAAGTTACAAAAGCTCAAACTCAGATGCTTATATCCTCACCAAAGTACATTACACATTAAATTGCAAATGCTTCTAGGAAACTTTCGCACCATTGTATGCAGTCATACTCTGGTTCATTTAGGTGCATTCAATAGCAGCTAATGATGGAGCAGATGGATTGGAATGAAACAGGAGGAGGAAATCTTAAATTTACTATGTTTTATTTCAATCGTCAGTGTTTTGTTCTGCAAGGAACATGAACCAAAACGAAATCACTGAAGATGTGAAAGATTCAAAGTCCAACTTCTTAAACATCATTCAAACAGCCTTTGGAACCACAAAAAAATGCCAATAAAAATGGAGCAACACAATAAAAAAACGATGTTGCTTGAATGCAAGGGAAAGATGCTGAGCCCAATGGTGAGGGGCGAACTGCCAGCATGACATACCTGAACGTTGCTTTCCTCCATCAATATCTCCTTGGCCTTCTCGCAGAGTGATTTAACCTGAAACATGTGGGACCCATCATTGGGGTTCCAAGAATGTTAGAACATGAACATGCACATTTAAGTACCAAAAATTCCTGCTTTTAGTCAAGCTGACTCATACTTGCATCGACCCAAATGCCATCACACCCTAACGGTAACTATTGCTTGGACTGATTAATTCGGCATATCACAGCAAATACAACTTTTCATATATGTGCTACCTTTCTGCGAAAACTAAAAGAGATCTACTAACACAAACAAAATCTGAATAACAGCACCGGAATGGTTCGAAGCCGCACTCGCCAGCTACAAACCACACACCATAACATCCCTCCATGCCACCCAATCACCAGGCAGCAAAAGAGGTTCGAATAGCCCCAAAATCGCCGGATCACACTTCTCACCCCAAAAAAGAAAGGGCCAGCGAGAAACCCTAGGCGTGCCCTCGCAAACAGATCGTGCCGCGAAATCAGCACCGAGCGAACCGGAAACCCGAATGGAAGGGGGACATAGCTGGGCTGGATCTCACCTCCTGCTCGGCGAGCGGGCGGCACTGCATAAGCTGCTCGATCTGCGCGTCGAGGCCGCCGCAGCCGCTGCTGTCAACGTTCATAGGCTCCATAGCGCCGCCGCCGTCGGCGAGACGGGTAATAAGCTCTAGCTCGAGCTCGTCGCCGGCGGCGAGGCGAGAGAGGGGGAGAGAGAGCGGGGAGTGAGACTGACAGAGTGGGGGAGAAATTCAGCGGCGGGGGGGAAGAGGCTGAGGGTACTGACGGGACGGCCACCTGCCATGTGGGCCCTCCTGCTCCACACATGGGCCCGCTCGCTCGATGCCGCGTTTGCAGTGGCAAGTGGTTGGGAAAACTACGCGGCCGCGGCTGACAGGCAGTGAGTTTTATAAATCTTTTTTTTGAAATGTGAGTTTTATAAATCTGTTGTAGCGGCCTCCCAAATAATTTCACCGTCACATCAATCTTCAGACACTAATTAGGAGTATTAAATGTGGATTAATGACAAAACTGTAAGTGCAATCAAGCCCTAAGTGGGTTTTGGTGATGTTGACCACACAATTGAAGGACTAATAAGCTTTTGAGTATGAGCTGCAGGTTGAAAATAGTCAAAGAATGCAAAAGTGTTAAAGGTGACCCCTCGTTTAAAAGGAAGGCTTCCATAGGCTCAAATGAAGGTTTAAATTCATTTTATATTTTGAAATTGAGTTTAGGACAAGCCGTACTATCAAGGGGGATTCAAATAGTGGTTTGGGTCTAACCAAGTGCATAAAAACCATATCCAACAATCCTAAACCCATCTACAAATGATGCATCGATCGATGTTACTTCAAAGCTGCAGAGGTTACAGATATTTTCGCAGAGCCTCTGCTATTCTCTTTGTCGGTCATCGGTTATAGTGTTCGCAGATGTTGCATATTTTCAGAAGGTCTGCGACTTGGAACAGAGCATAGCTGATTCGGATCCGAGGGGGTATTTAATCCCCTTCTTCCCCAACGGTCTCCTCCTGGTTCCTCCTGCGCTCCAACAGTGCCCATAGCTTCTCTCTCACTCAAGCTTTGACTCCCACCAACTTGAAGCCAAATTCCATCCTTGCATTCAAGTTGAGAGTGATTTCCTAGTGAGAAAAACAAAAGAATTCCTTCCATCTTGTTATTGTGCACTTGGTGAAAGCCTTGCTCCTAGACGGCTAGAGGTTACTTGGGAGCTTCCAAGTATTGTATGACAGCCCCAAGTTGTTTGTATTACCCTTTGTGACTAGTGGAACCCTACATCTATTACTTTGGTGATAGGTGTGAGAGAGGAGTGGATCTAGAGAGATCCCAAAACCTTTGTGGCTTACCTCAACAACGTGGATGTAGACTAACATTTGTGGTGAGCTGAACCACGGGGTAAATCTTGTCTCTCGTGTGCTTTAACTTGTTCATGCTTAATTATCTTGTTTTGCCTTGTTATAGCATGCTTATCTAGGGTTTGCCTTCGATCTACTTGTTAGTTAGCTTGGTAAAAGGTGCTTGTGCTTATATCTCTGTTTTACTTTCCTACTAACACCTAACGCAGAGGTTCTGCGAATATTCGCAGAACTTTGCACCGCGTAAAATGCAGAAAAGCCTGATTTTATTTTGTAGGCTTATTCACCCCCCCTCTAGGCCACTTGCATTGATCCTTACAATTGGTATCAGAGCCAAGTATCTCGGCTTGCTTAACATCATGCGAGGAAATGACAAGTGGAGATGAAAGGCACAGAGGGGACAAGGATATCGATGAACCCACCAATGCGGTGAAGCAGGAGTGGATGGGGATTCCTCCTCTGCTCATGAGAAGCTTGAAAAGCTAAAGAAAGCAATGAAGGAAGACAGCAAGAAAGAAAAAGAAAAGAAGAAAGAAAAAGAAGAAAATAAGAAAGAAAGAGAAAAGAAGAAGGAAGTAAAGAAGAAGAAAAAAGATCCTTCACCTCCACCTTCATCTTTATCCTCATCGGTGCCCTCATCTTCATCAAGTGAGAATGGAGATGATGATGATGAGTACTATGGTGCAAGAATGCCCAAGAGAACGCTCAAGCCCAAGTCCAAGCCCAAGAAGAGCTATGGAAGCGTATCATTTAACTATGATTGCTTGATTACTTCCAAAGATAACATGTCTATTCCCGTTGGCAAATTGCTTCAATTTGATGGCACTAACTTTGCCAAGTGGAACCATCAAATGAAAGCCTATCTTACGGGCTTGCACTTGGATTTGTGAAATATTGTGTGTGTAGGTTTTGAAGACCCCGAAGATAAAGAGAATCTTACATCACAAGATTGCCGCAACATAAGAAGAAATGCCCAAGCCACTATCATTCTTCTTAGTGTTTTGAATGGACAAGAGTACAATAGAGTGAATGGCTTAGAGATTGCCAAAGAAATTTGGGACACTCTCCATATTGCCCATGAAGGGGTTGACAAAGTGAAGAAATCCAAGATAAGCATTATGATGTCCGAACTCAATAGATTCTCTATATTGGAGGGTGAAGGACCTCAAGATATGTTTGATAGATTGATGGTTATTGTTGGGAAGATTAGAGGCTTGGGTGGTGATGAATTAGATGACCACTATGTTGTGAAGGTGATGTTGGAGGTATTTGCTCCTAGAAACCCCACTCTATTCACCTTGATTAGAGAGAAGAAAAGATTTGAGAAATTCTCTCCAAATGACGTCCTTGGAAGAATTCTTACACATGAGCTCATGGACATAGAGATACAACATAGAAAGAAGATTGGAGAGCTAGAGTCCAAGATGAACAATATGAAGGTCAAAGATGTGGCTCTTTAAGCTAGCAAGTCAAGCAAGCCATCTACTTCATCTGAGCCATCCAAGTCAAAATCAAAGAAAGTTGAAGTAAAAAGCTCATCAAGTGATTCAAGTGAAGACGAGGATGAATGTCCTCAAGTTGAGATTGGTGATATAGCTATATTCATGAGAAGATACAAGAAGGGTTTTGTCGGGGACAGCCATAGGGGTCCCCTAATAACGGAGGAAATCACCCCCTTTTTCGAAATATAACGAAGGCAAACAAGCAAACTCACGAACCACAAATCACACCTCGCATGCCGTGGCCCACGGCCCAAAAAGCCCCAGCTGCCCATCGAAATAGCCAACCCCCGGCACCCCTCGAGCGAACCTCCGCCCGCCGAGGCCGGTATCGCTGAATCTTCCGCCTCGCTCGAGGGCTTGACGCCCCCGGGTGAGTGTCCGCCGCCGAGGGCTTGAGCCTCGAGCGAGTTTCCACTCCGAGGCCTCATCCGATCATGACGCCATCCTGCTCCTACAACCGGAGCATTAAATGCTCCGGCGCGGCGCGCCGGGTCAAAGGCGAATCCCACCACGGCTGCCTCGACACCGCCTCGAGAATCGAGATCCGTGTTTGCTCGCCAACCTGTTGTCCAACCATCCCGGCACAGTGTGCTGCGGCATGGCGGTGTCATTCGTGACTGCCGCCCTTACCCCGTACCTCCTCCACGTCGCGCCTCGAAGAGGACGGCGGCACCTCGAAAGGGATACGGCCACCAATTCCCGCGCTCACTGGAATGACGCCGGTGACTCAAGGCTGGCCGTACCCATCACTTCCGCCCGAGCGGCCATCCCGCCTGCCCGTGCTCGTCAACGCTGGGCCATCCGCCACAGGAATCCGTTGTGAGGACGATCGCCACGCCCGCCATGCTGCCTCCGCCCTCCGTCGGCCCAGGGCCCTCGAGCCGGTGTACGGACGGAACAAACGAAGAGCTCCAGGCGCTACTACCTGTCGCTCACGGACGGACACAGGAGTCACCACGACGCCCGCCAGGAGCAAGATTCGCCAGGACGGCCATCAAATCGCCGGCACTGTGCGCCATGCCGCCACACCATGCCTAAAGCCATGCGGTATGATCAGTAAACCACCTCCCTTGGTCTATAAAGGGAGGCGGTCCCCCGGCCGCAGAGGGAGGAGATGATCACTTCACACCCACATTCACTCGCATACTCGTTCCCTTTGGTATTGGCACTTTGCCTCAATCACTTAGCAGGGACTTGGGGGCCTCTCCTCCTCTCCCGCCTTGCTTGTAGCCCCCCTCTACAGGCACCACTAGTGCGAATCAACAAGACGCCGCCCGCTAATCTGGACGACGACCACGGCCGGAACCCGAGGATAAACCCGCGTCCGTGTTGTCATTTGCAGGCCATCGAGAAGGCGATCACCGTAACTTACTAGTTAGTGTCGGGACTAATCCTAACACCGCAGCGGTAGGCGCGCGGTGAGGGAACTCGCACTGTGATCGACCCCTCACCAGCAGTCTCGATGGTGATTCGCACCGAGATGACGTCCTAGAGGTACGCCATGGGCGGCTCGGACCCTCTCCGCCGGGATTCGAACCGGTTTGGGAGCTGAACTTTCGAGCCACAGGAACAGCTAACTCATCGCCTCACCAACCGCGACGAACTCCACCGTGGCGGTCGGCCGGCGGGCCCGATGCCGCCACGCTGCTATTGACGCTCCGGCACCCACCGGGCGTGCTGCGAGCACCTCGGCGTCTCGGCACAAAGCGCCAGTCGGCGCTCGCGTCGAGCCGCAGCGGAGCGGCAGCCGGGCAGCACGTGGCGGCTCGGGCAGCGTGCCCCGCCAGCGACGGCGGGCGCACCTGCGAGGGAGCACGCGCGGCCGCGGGCGCGATTCCCCACGGATGCGCAACCACGCTGCGGCGTCGCCTCATCCGTCGGCAAGACCGACATGGCTGCGAGATGAGATCTCCCGCCATCACTGCTCGGCCGAACCTCATCGCCACCACCAACGACGAGTCGTACCATGGCTCGCCAATGATGCCGCCATCGACCTCGCATGGCTACGCGTGGGACTTTTCGGCGTCGGACCGTGGTATTCCGGCGGTTCCTTGACGCAGACTCTGGTTGATTACTCGACGACTCCGGCGAAGGGAGCCACGATCCTCGCGAGTGCCGTTGTCGCCGCCAACGAGCATGTTGGCGGCGAATGGAGCGGGCGGCGGAACGCTGCCCAAGATCCGAGGCCGAACCCGACCGCCCCACCGGTGAGCAATGCGGATATTAATGCGCGGTGCCCAGCGCGCGAGCTCGAGGCAAAGCTCGCGGAAGAATGCCGGCGTGCGGCTCCTACGTGCCACCATCGCGGGGAAGCCTCGACGCGTGGCGCGCGTCAGAAGCCGAGAAGCGAGCTGCGGCGCATCAACGCCGACTTCAATGTGGACGATCCACACACGCCGCCCGGGCCACCAAAACTCATCGCAGCGGCGACACTGCCGGGCCATGCCCGAGCGCCCGCATGCCCAACACAGGCGACGACGGCGCCAGGACCGAGGGCATCCGCCCACGCGACGGCGCGGCGGGCAGCCGCAAACCGGGACAGACGCCTGCCGTGGAGCGGATCCTGACACGCGCGGGTCCACGACGGCGATGCCCGCAACGCCCGAACGCCAAGAGAAGGGGGCGACGCGGAGGCGCGAGCGGCGGCGCTACCACCCTCGACGAGGTGGTCGCCACGACTACCGGAGGACCGCTGCCAACACCGGAACCCCGGGACCCGAGTGTTCACCGAGATTCGTGCGGCGAAGTTTCCCCCGCTGGCCACCACCACCGTCGACAAGTACACGGGAGACGGACCCTCGTGTGGCTCAACGACTACCGCTGGCTTGCCAACCGGGCGGCGCCACCACCGACGTCGGTGATCATCCGCACCGCCGCTGCACCTTGCGGACTCGGCGAATGTGGCTCGAGCACCGCCACCCACCCGACTCACACTGGGTGACTTGGTCCGACGTTCGTGGGGGAACTTCTGTGGCACATACGTGCGCGCCTGGGAACTCACTCGACCTGCGGCACCCGAAGCCCGGCGCGAGTCGCTCGGGACTTCATACGGTGCTTTTCAAAGCGCCAGATCTTGAGCTCCCAGCGTTGCTCCCGAGATCGTGCACGCCTTCAAGGCACGACTGCCGGGACCTCGTGCGCGAGCTCGAGAGGAGCCCACGGCCGACTCCAACTTCACTTCCGGAGAGGAGGCAGTGGGGGCCATTTTCGACGGCAAGAAAGGAAAGCGTGGACGACGCGCCCGCTGAGGGCAGCAAGTCCAAGGAGCCCGCAAGCGTAAGGGCAAGAAGGGCAAGAAGCCCCACCATGACGACGCGCCAGGGGGGCGGCGAGGACGACGAGGCCTCGCCGCTTGACCCCGCCTGCAGGGTCCTCGAGGGCCCTCGAGGCCCGGCGATTCGACGATATGTTGAAGAAGCCCCGCCTGCATACCACAAGACCCCGGTCAACCACACCCTCGAGCAATGCGACATGCTCAAGAAGTACTACCGCCGCGTCGCCGCGAAGGAGGACGAGGCCAAGAAGGACGGGGTGACGGAGACACTGATGGCTTCCCCGCGGTGGAGAACGTCTTCTTCATCTTCGGGGGACCGACGGTGGACATGTCCACCAGCCAGAAGCGAGAGCGGCACGAGGTCCTCGCCGCGGAGAGGCTCCTCCTTCCTTCCTCGATTGGTCGGAGGACGCCATCACCTTCAGCGAGGATCACCCGAACCGCATTCCCAACCCGGGCCAATGCGTTGGTCGCCGATCCCATCGGCAACGCGCGGTTCTCCAAGGTGCTGATGGACGGCGGCAGCAGCCTCAACATCCTCTACGCCCACACCCTACGGCTGATGGGGATTGGGTTGGACCAGCTGCGGCCCAGCACGGCGCCGTTCCATGGCGTCACCGGGCAGCGCTCCGGGCGATCGATCGCCGGCTGCCGTTTCAGCCGGACAACTTCGCAAGGAGGTCCTCACCTTTGAGGTGGTGGGGTTCCGGGGCGTGTACCACGCCATCCTTAGGCGTCCGTGCTATGCCAAGTTCATGGCGGTCCCGAACTACACTTACCTCAAGATGACCAAAGGCGTCATCACCGTGGGCTCGTCGATCGAGCACGCATTCTCGTCGAGCACGTTGAAGAGGCGCTCGATGAAACGCTTGTCGCGGACATGGAGAAGCGGCCAACGAGGGCCCCGACTCCTCCAAGCACGCGGGCAGTTCGAGTGCCGAACAAGCGAAGGAGGTGCCCTCAACCTGCCGCCCCCGAGGGCAAGGTGTTGAGGATCGGTTCCCACCTCGACCCGAAATAGGAAGTGGTGCTCGCCGACTTTCTCCGCGCCAACGCCGACACCTTGGCGTGGAGCCCTCGGACATGCCGGGCATCCCGAGGAGGTCGCCGAGCACTCCTTGACATCCTACCTCACTCCGAGCCATGCAGCGGGCTGCGACGCTTTGATGAAGAAAGGCGCGCGCGATCGGAGTGGAGCTGCGGAAGCTCCTCGAGGCCGGATTCATCAAGGAAGTTTTCCACCTGCGTGGCTAGCTAATCTGTACTAGTTAAGAAAAAGAATGGGAAGTGGAGGATGTGTGTAGATTACACGGTTTAAATAAAGCATGTCCCAAAGTTCCTTTTCCTTTGCCACGAATCGATCAAATTGTTGATTCCATGCGGGTGTGAACTCTTATGTTTCCTTGATGCCTATTCGGTTACCACCAAATAAAGATGAAGGAGTCCGATCAACTCGCGACCTCTTTCATCACACCGATTCGGCATGTTTTGCTACGTAACAATGCCATTTGGCCTCAAACGCGGGCGCTACGTCAGATGTATGCGGCACGTTTTGGGGACCACATCGAGCGAACCGTAGAGGCATACGTAGATGACATTGTCGTCAAAACCGGGAAGGCGGACGACACGGTTAACGATTCTGGCGTCGCGTTCGATTGCCTACGGGCAAGCGGGTGAAACTCAACCAGAAGTGCGTCTTGGTGCCGCGGCAGCATCTTTCTGGGATACATTGTTTCTCGGCGGGGCATCGAGCCAACCCCGAGAAGGTCTGCCCTCAAGAATGGGCCCGATTCGAGATCTAAAAGGCGAAGGTGTTAGGCTGCCGGCCGCCTTTGAGCCGTTTCATCTCACGGCTCGGCGAGAAGGGCCTCGCCCTCTACTCTGAAGAAGCACGAACGCTTCCCGGACCGTTGAGGCCACAGGGCACTCGACAAGCTCAAGGCGACGCCGCTGCGCGCCAATCCTCAAGCGCCTCGCGGCGAGCCTCTATACCTCTACGTCGCGGCAACCACCCGTGTGGTCAACGGTCATCGTCGTGGAGCGGCGAGGAAAGGCATGCCCTACCGGTTCAAAGGCGGTGTACTATATCGGTAGTCTTGTCCGAGACCAAAGGCGCGGTATCCCAGATCCGAGCTGCTCTACGGTGGTGCTCGCAAGCTGCACTACTCGAGGCCCATCCGGTCCACGGTGGTCTCATCATTCTGTTGGGAGAGATTATCCGCAACCCGGCCGCGGCGAGAATCGCAAAATGGTCCGTAGAGCTCATGGGCGAGACGCTCACCTACGCGTCGCGCAAGGTAATTAAGTCTCGAGATCCTCGCGGTTTCGCCGAGAGTGCGGACACACAATGCCCTCGTTGCGCATCCAGCGAGTGTTGGACCCTCTGCCCGGGGTCGGTGATGAAAACCGGAGCGGGCGCTGCTCTTCATCTCGCCTCGGGAATACATGAGGTACGCTGCAGTGCGCTTGCACTTCCCGCATCGAACAACATGGCGAGTACGAGGCCTCCTCTGCGCCTCCGAATCGCCATCGAACAGCATCAAGCGCCTCGACATCGGGGGGACTCGTGGAGTAATCGATCAGGTCATGAAGAATGCGAGCTGCCACGATGAGAAGATGGAGGCTTATTGCAACGCCGTGCGCGCCCTCGAGGACAAGTTCTACGGCATCGAGCTCAATCACATCCCCGCAAGTGCAACGAGGAGGCGGACGAGCTCGCCAAGATCGCGTCGGGGCGAATCACCGTTCCCCCAAACGTTTTCGCGCGAGACGTCACCAAACCGTCCGTCGACCTCGGTCCGGCCCCTCGAATCGGGAGGAACCCTGGGGCTCCTCGAGTCCAGTCTGGAACCCATGGGCGAGGACCCCTCGAACGCAGGCGTTCAGGTTTCTCCCTACTCGAGTGCAGGCGCGGACGAAGCCAAGGCCATGGAAATCGAGCCGACCCCCCACGCGGAGGATTGGCGGGCCAAGTACCTCGCCTGGATCGATCGAGGGAACTCCCTCGATCGGACCGAGGCTAAGCGCATCGCCAGAAAGCCAAGTCATTCGCCGTGATTGACGGCGAGCCTGCAAGCGTCGCGTCCCGGCGTCTGCGGCCGGTGCATTCCCATTCCCCACGGTAGGGAACTCATCCGTGACATCCACGCAGGTGTGCGGCCATCACGCAGCGCACCGTGCACCCTCGTTAACGCGCGTTCGCGGGCTTCTCGGCCCGCGGCGGTTGCCGACGCCAACGTCGTGTGCACCGCGAGTGCCGGTTCTACGCACGTAGACTCTTCTCGGCTCACACCCCAGACCATACCGTCACATGGCCCTTCGCCGTGTGATTAGACATTGTCGGGCCCTTGCGAAAGGCGCGGGGGCTACCCACTGCTGGTTGCCGTGGACAAGTTCTCCAAATGGATCGAGGCACGCCCAATCACAACCTCGAGCGGAGCAGCCGTAATATTCTTCACCGACATCA
The DNA here is from genome assembly GCA_022644695.1 of Cenchrus purpureus. Taxonomy (NCBI): domain Eukaryota; kingdom Viridiplantae; phylum Streptophyta; class Magnoliopsida; order Poales; family Poaceae; genus Cenchrus; species Cenchrus purpureus. The sequence goes on along the minus strand of CP053465.1, from coordinate 131,282,494 downwards.
TCCACAGGTTCGGTGCGAACTCCATCATCACCGACAACGGCTCCCAATTCCACCGGCGAAATTCACGGAGTTTTGCGACAACCACCACATCCGCGTGGATCGGGCGGCCGTCGCGCACACCCAGACTAACGGCCAAGTGAAGCGTGCCAATGGCATGATTTTACAAGGCCTCATGCCCGAGATCTTCGACGGTGAACAAGTCCGTGGGAAAATGGCTTCGGGAGCCGGTCATTTGGAGCCTCGGACCACTCGCGAGAGCCACGAGATTCACGCCGTTTTTCCTAGTCTATGGTGCAGGCCGTTCCCACGGACTTGGAATACGGATCGCCCAAGATTAAGAGCTACGATGAAGGTTCGAACCAGTGAGCTCGCGAAGACCGGATCAAATAGACGAAGCCCGTGGCGTGGCCATGATGCAATCGGCAAGATACCCAGCGCTAAGGCGGTATCAAGCTCGGAAAATCCGGCTGAGACCTCAACGAGGCGACCTAGTGTTATGGCTGCGCCCGGGACAACCGAGGCCGCCGCTGTCACCACCATGGGAGGGCCCTACGCCGTCAAAGGTGCTCAAGCCCGACGCATAAGTCGGCGAACGAGCAAGGTGAAGTCTTCACCAACGCTTGCACGCGCTTCTACCCTTAGAAAGGATTTCCAAGTCTTTTGCACATAGGTGACAAACGTAAAGTTTTCTTTTCGATAAAGTCAAGAGTGACTCGGCTTTCTCCCCGAAAACCAAGTCCCCCACGGGGGCTCTGGGCACCCCTAAACATCCCATTTTTCAAAAAAAAATCTTTACTTCAGCGCCAAGCGTCTCGACCGGGAGTTTGAGCGAAATGACGCAGGCGAATGGCCAAAGGCGAAGACGGGTGAGTCGGGGATAGCCTACGCCTCGCGGTAGGGATACGCCCTTCCCTCACCACTTTGCCTAAGCGCTACTCGTGAAAACGAAACGATTCCGGTGAAATTCGCCTAAGCAGCGGAGAGGCAACGACGCAATCACAAAAAAACGAAATGGCACTTAAACTTACAAGTACTTTAAGCAAACTATGTTTATTACATAAAACCACGAGGCTCGCTTTTAACTACAATCTAAGGGCAGTGCCCGGCTACTTCGGGGCTCGAGGGCCGGCGGAGCGTCAGGAAGAGGATCTCTGAAGTCGTCGGCGAGGATGTCGGCGGTCGAGGTCGTCGGCGACAATGTAGCCAACGCCGCAAGGTTAACCCGTGTGCGATTGCACCACGCCAAGGGTCTTACGGATCCCAGTGCGCGACCTCGCTCTGGCCGGGCGGCACGTGGCCGCCAAGGCTAGGCGACTCGCCATGTGCTCCCGGCCGCCCGTCGCCCTCATCGCTGCACGCCTCGAGGCTGCCTCTGCAGAACCCCGCTCTGGGGAGGAATTGTAGGCCGCACTGGAGCACCTCCGCTGCGTCGCGGCGTCAGAGAGCAACCCGCAAGCCTAAAAAGCGGAAGATGAATAAGTTGAGGCGGATCTCGGCGAACCCAAGCAACAAACGAAGAATCTAAGAGAGGCGACTTACCCTCGAGCTTCTTCTCGTCTCGAGGGCGCGTGCTCGGCCTGCCGCTCGAGGATAATGGCGTCCTTCTCGCTAACTGCCGCAACTCCTCGAACGACACGGCTTCTGGACCAACTCCTCTCGAGCGCGTGACCTCGAATCCGGGGCTGGCTTGAACCTCCAGTGGTGCGCTCCGGGCGGCCTTGTGCTTCCTCGGCCGGCGCGCGGGCGAAGTCTCCTCGAGGCGGGCGGCTCTTCCGGGCCAGCTCTGCACTGGCAGCTCCGCTCTTGGCGGGCGATCCTCCACCACGGCGGCGGCGTGACCTTCTCCTGCAGATCGGTGCTCGGCTTCTCGGCCTCTGGGCCTGCTCGGCTGCCAGGACCTCGCCCCTCGAGGGTGGTGTGGTCTTGTTGGAGCGGTGCGCCTCGGCCGAGTGCGCATACCGCATTCGCCGTTCGTATCGTCGCATCCCTCCTTCTCTAGGCACGGCCTTCCTCACAGCCGACGCGGTGGCGCCCTCATGATCCAGCCTGGGTCGGGAGGCGCGTCTGCCGCACGGCCATTAGTACTCCGGCCGTGGTTGTCCGTCTGCGGGGCCTCCACCAGGCGTCTAAGGCTTTGCCCGTGCCGGTCGAGCCTCGAGCTCAACTGGGAGGAGGCGGTTGTACTTCTCGCGCTAGCCTGCGGTTCCTGCGAGCAACAACCAAAGGCGGAGAGAGGCGGAACTTGAAACACTTGAACGAGAAACAAGCGAAAAGCGAGCTCCAATCAAGCAAAGACGCTTACCTCGAAGAGCTGGAACAGCCGGCCTTCGGAGTGGGGCGCCGGCGCGGCGTTGAGGGAGGGGTGCTCGCGGAACTCCCCGCCACGGCCGCCGGCACAGGCCTCGTCGGCGGTACCACGGCACCAGGCGGCGCGATCCACTGCTCCAAGCTGGCGGCGTCACGTCGGCGCGGCACGCGGGGCGTCGGCGCCCGGCGTCGGCGTCGGCGCTGCGACATCAGCGGCGCGCATCACCGGTACCTCGGCGCGGCTCGGGCTGGCGGATGACCTCCTCGGCCGGCCTCACGGGGCGAGAATCACCACCGCGGGGGCCTCGGCCGTCTCGTGGCCACGGCGGACCGGCTCTCGAATGAACCGACCCGCGCCTTGATGAGGTCGCGGAGCACCAGCGCTGCTGCGGCATCACGGCCGCCACCGCCACCTCCTGCGCGACCCGCGGCCGCGGTCGGGGCGCATGATGGCTCGCCGCGCCATGCTCACCGCCCGTGGCACCCTCCCGGCGGCCGCATCGTCAAAGACGTCCTCAACAGCGCCTTGGCGCAGCAAGATCGGGGCGGCACCGGCGACAACGAAATGAAAGGGGATGAGTTTCGAAATCGAGGCGTGCGAGGAAGCGATGCTACCTCAATCAAGAAGCCCCGCTTCCTCTTCCTCGAGTGGGGGCACCTCCATGCGCCCACGTGCCCAGGTGCCCGGCTGGCACCTCCACCGACGATCGGTGACGGCGGCACCGTGCCGCCTCAGGCCAGTTCGCTAGCCCCCTTGACCCGCGGGGGGGCCGCGGGTTCCCACCTACCGAGATGGTCCGCTCCCGTCGCTCTCCTCCTCGTCAGGATGAGTTCTCCGACCGGTGGGGAGAGAGACCTTTGCTCACGCCGGTACTCCTCGTTGTCTTGATCGAGGCTGCCGCTGATCCTTCTCTCGCCTAGCCGCCCGGTCCGCTCCAGATTCTTCTTGTGGACCGTGACCGAGATCGAGGCGTTGGCGGGTCCGATCAAGAGCATCGGTCACCGTGTGGCGGGGATTGTCGGGGCGAATAAAAACGCGAAACAAGAATCAAAGAAAAAGGTGCTCGCCGGCTCGTCGGGAGCATCACGCGACCAAAGGTCGTCGTCGGCACCACCTTGAGGTTGATCGCCTCGCGCGGCCGCATACAGGGGAGGCTCCTGCGGCCCGTGAGTGCGCGCCCGTGACGTGGGGTTGGCGCATCACACATCTCGAAGATGCGAGCTCCCTCTCCATGAGGGGAATGACCGCCGGTGGTGGAAGTTGGCGATGATCGAAGCCACCCGGCCCGGCGTCCGCCCGGTGGCGCAGGCGGTGGTGAGGACTCAACGCCGTTGCGCTGACGGGGCGACACGTCGTGGCGGCGTCGGGCTTCCCCATCGCACCTTCCGGTGCGGCGGAAGGCCAACGCCGTCGTTGCGGTAGAACCACCCCTTCTCCCGGTCCGCGTTGTTGGAGGTCATGGTGCGGCGTGCGAGCTCCTGAGCGCGCCGATCGGCGTAAGGCCGCCGGCGCGAACCGCCCGGCGCGTCCCCTTCTCGGCCGTGGCGAGGGTGTGGAGCTCGCCGCGAAAGAGATGGACCCAGAGGTCCCAGTTCGCCGGGATCCCCAGAAATCCCTCGCAGACGGCGAAGGAAGCCGCTGCGAGATGGCGTGAGGCGGTTGTGCAGCTCCACCCGTGGTGGTGGCACCCGCATAAACCGGCTCGTGGCGGCGCTCGTGGAGGCGGGCGGCGACGTAAGTGCGGGGTTGGGCTCCTTGTCCGTCGCCGGCGGGACCATCCACGCCGGGTATAGGCCGTCGCCGGCCGGCGCCAACTGCCCGCCGTTCACCAGCTCGTTCAGCGCCCGGTGTCACCGCTGACCGGGGCCATGGGAAAGGCTCCGGCACGAATCGGGCGCCATGGAAGGCGAGGAAGCGAGGCTGGCGGGCGCAAGGAACACAAGCGGAACGGCGGCGGGCGCAGGAAGGAAGATGAGCTGCGTGGGATGGATGCGAATGGCAAGGTAAGGGGCCTCGCCTCGCCTCCCGTGATTTATAAGATCCAGGGGAGCAACGGCCCCGAAAACTCCGCACACGGCGCCAGTGTCGGCCGGCGCCTGCGTCTGGCGGATGGGCGGCCGCGGCGGTCGTCGCGCATGCTATCATTACGACACAATAACCGACGGGGCGCGGCGTCCCATCCGTCGCCCCCCGTGCACGACGCGCTGCGGTCGCGCCGCTGGCGCGCGCTTCGCATGATCTGCGTCCACGATCCGCACCCATTAAATGGCTGGGTTCCTTCCTGAGTAAGGATGACCCCCTCACGAAACTAGAGCCAAGAGCTCAAGGTCCGACCCCTCGCGGGTGCGATCGATCTAAAACGGGTGGAGCCGTGGCTCAAAACGAACTCGAGGCGGGCCTCGAATCTGTGTTTATTGATTAGCGGTTCCAAGACCTGCCGTGCGAGGGTGGGCGCCAGATGCCCCTCGAGCGGGGATTTCTTGATCAGCGGTTCCAAGACTGTCCGTCGAGGGTGGGCGCCGCAGATGCCCCTCGAGTGGGGATTTACTGATCAGCGGTTCCAAGACCTGCCCGTCGAGGGTGGGCGCCGCAGATGCCCTCGGCGAGGATTCTTGATCGGCGGTTCCAAGACCGCCCGTCGAGGGTGGGCGCCGCAGATGCCTCGGCGGGATTTACTAATCGGTGGCTCAAGGTCGGCTCGACGACCAGCCCGGGCTCCGCAGATCAAGCCAAGGCAGGGGCACTTTGGTGCCACCCGCAAAACCCTACTAATCGAGGTTGGCGACCCTCGAAGGGTTCGAGCAGCGCCTCAGATTGAGTCGGGGCGGCGAGCACGTGCATTCGAGCGACCGAGCTCAAGCTCGGGCGCTATAGTTCGTGTTCAAGGCCAGCGAGGGCAGCGTCGAGGGATCCCACAGGGAGAGCTTCCGCGCCTCGGTCCCAATCGAGCAGGGACCGAGCCCTGCCTAGCACACCACGTAAGCACTCTTATGGGCGTGTCTCGGGACCACGAGCCGACCCTTATCGCACGGGCACGGGACGTCCACTTGAACCACCCGCTCTTGACTCGACGAGGACCCATGATTCGCGACGTTCGATGGGAGTCATGAGCACCTCACCTCCGCCCAGGGCGGCGGCGCGCAGACAAGTCGGAGCTTCGCCCGATCGCCTTGAGTGGGCCGGGCTCGAGGCTCGGCCTTGCGGCTACACCTCTGGGCGTGCCCGAACGCAAGCAAATCTGGAGCAGCGCGCATGGCGCCCGCCGAGGCTGAAATAACGCCGATGCCGTGAAACAAACACCTCGGCCGGCCGCGCGAAAAACCTTGGGGAATGCACACACTCCTCCAAGGCTTGGGGCTACACCGCGGTGCTGCGCCTAGAACGCCCTGCGCCAGGGGAAGAAAGTCCCATCGAAGCAACGGCCTTTGCAAGTTCCTTGGGATACCGTTGCAAAGGCTCAGCTCTTGTCGGGACAGCCATAGGGTCCCCTAATAACGGGAAATCACCCCTTTTGAAAAATATAACGAAGGCAAACAAGCAAACTCACGAACCAAAATCACACCTGCATGCATGCCCGGCCCAAAAAAGCCCCGGCCCATCGAAATAGCCAACCACCTCGGCGAACCTCGCCCGCTCGAGGGGTATGCCGCGAATCTTAGCCTCGCTCGAGGCTTGACGCCCCTCGGGCGAGTGTCCGCCTCGCTCGAGGCTTGGCCCCTCGAGCGAGTTTCCGCTCGAGGCCTCCTCCGATCCATGACGCCATCCTGCTCCCTCGGCCGGAGCATTAAATGCTCCGGCGCTGGCGCGCCAGGTCAGCGAATCCCCGCCGGCCCTCGACGACCGCACGGAATCGATCCGTATTGTTCCAACCTGCTGTCCAGCCCATCCCGTGTTGTCGCGAGTCTTTGTCGACATGGCGGTGTCATTTGATGCCGCCTACTCCGTACCTCCTCACGTCGCGCCTCTCGAAGAGGACGGCGGCACCCTCGAAAGGCCACCACCAATTCCCGCCGCACAGGCAGCGTCGTGACTCAAGGCGGCGAGCGCGTCACCTCCATCACCTCACCGGCCACTCGGCCATCCCGCCCCCAATGCCGCCATTCCGAACCTTCGGGCCATCCCGCCTTGAGGAATCCAGGTTGACAGGACGCCACGCCCGCGCTATGCGACCTCGGCCCTCCGTCGGCCGGGCCCTCGAGCCGGACGGCGAACAAGCGAAGAGTTCAGCTACTACCCTCGAAGTCGCTCACAGGCGGACATAAGTCACCACGACGCGCCAGAGCAAGATTTGAGACGGCCATCGAATCGCCGAAGATGGCGCCATGCCGCCACACCATGCCTAAAGCCATGCGGTATGTAAACCGCCTCCCTTGGTCTATAAAGGAGGAGGCGGTCCCCCGCCGAGATGGAGGAGATGATCACTTCACACCCACATTCACTCGCATACTCGTTCCCTTTGATATTGGCACTTTGCCTCAATCACTTAGCAGGGACTTGGGGGCCTCTCCTCCTCTCCCGCCTTGCTTGTAGCCCCCCTCTACAGGCACCAGTGCGAATCAATACAGACGCCTTGCATCTGGACGTCACGACCTGGTGGAACCGGGATAAACCAGCGTCCCTGTGTTGTCATTTACACCGACCATCGAGAAGCTGATCACAGCGTAACTTACTAGTTAGTGTCGGGACAAATCCTAACACCGACAGGTTTGAAGAAACAAGACTACAAGTTCTCCAAAAGAAAATATCTCAATCACAAGAAGAGAACTTGCTACAATTGTGGAATCACGGAGCATTTCATTGCGGATTGTCCCAATGAAAAGAAGGATGGCAAGTATGACAAGAGCAAGGACAAGTACAAGAAAGATCACAAGCCATATCATAAGAAGAAGGGCTATGGTGGAGAAGCACACATTGGACATGAATGGAACTCCGGTGATGAGAGCTCAAGTGATGAAGAGGAGAAAAAGAAAGTTGCAACCGTGGCTATCAAGAACCCCTCCTCTACATCAAGGCTCTTCAACAACTTAAGTGATGATGAAGAAAGCACCACCATTCATTGTCTTATGGCTAAGGGTGAAAAGGTATAATCCTCCTCCAAACCCTTCTCTCCACCTAGTGATAGCTCGGACATAGACTCTAGTGATGAAGAAATAGAACAACTAGTTGGTAAAATTGATAAATAATCAAAAGACTTCATGGCTAAGCTAGTGGTTGAACTAGAGAAACACCAAGGTCTTCTTGCTTCGGAGAGGAGTGAGGTTGAGGCTCTAAGATTGGAAGTTGATCATAACTGGGCCATCATCACTACTCTTAGGGAAGAACTTGCTGCCTCTCAAGCTCAAAATAATTCTCTCAAAACTAGAAATGAAGAGCTTAAGGAGTAATATAGTCTCCTTTGGAGTAGTACCTCACACCCCTCCAAAGCAAAGGGAGAATCTAGTTCTTCTACTAGTAAGGGTTGTGATAAATACCATAATATTGATGTTGAATCTTATGCTACTAACCTTGCTAATATGGATGCTATGAAGAAAAAAATTGCTAGGCTCAATACTATCATAGTTAATGGATGCATGAAAGATGAAGACAAGAAAAAGTTGGATCATAAATATGAGAGGATGCTCTACAAGAATACAAGACATGATTTTGAGTACAATGAGGACAGCAAGACTGCTGAAAGGAAAATCATCAATGGTAAAGAATCAATGGGTTAGAGGTTAGAAAAAATGAGAGGTTCCTCGATCTGACGAGGCGAAGAAATCAGAACGAGAGGTTCTGACATCACGAGAGTTCCGATCTGGAGTCGAAGGACAACAAGAAGAAGAAACTCAAAGTGGGACCTCAATATGCTTCCAAGACCCCCAGTAACCATGCACAAGCAAACAACCATCATATGTTGCCCAAGAGAAACAAGTTTGCTCACATAAATAAGGCTCATGCATCCACCAACATACAACCTAGCTATGTGTTGAGACGCAACAACCTTGGTAAAGTTGTTACCACGTATGTTGGAAATCAGTCCAACATATATGTGAAAAGGTCACTATGGGTTCCTAAGATTTTGGTTGCTAACGTGGAGGGCCCCAAGTCAAATTGGGGACCTAAAAGAAGTAACTAAATTGTTTTGTAGGTATACCTCCTGGATCAAGTTGGGTGCTTGATAGTGGATGTACACATCATATGACCGAGAAAGGAGTATGTTCTCCACCTATCTCCACCTAGAAGGACCAAGAGAAAGAATTGCTTATGGTGGTGATGCTAGTGGAGAAGTCATTGGAGTTGGTGATATCCATATCTCTTCTAAATATTCAATTACTAATGTGCTTCATGTTGATCCGTTGGGTTACAATCTTCTATCCGTTTCACAACTTAGTGAGATTGGATTTGATTGTCACTTTTCGAATAAGGGTGTGTCCATCATTAAGAGGGAGGATTCCTCTATTGTCCTTACGGTCGCTTGAAGGAAGACTTTACCTAGTTGATCTCAACAAAAGTAAAGTCACCCCTAAGACTTGTTTGGTGGCAAAATCTAGCATGGGTTGGTTATGGCATCGCCGACTAGCTCATGTTGGCATGAGGAACTTGGCCAAACTCTTGAAAGATGAACACATCCTTGGACTAACTAATGTTCATTTTGAGAAAGATAGGATATGTCAAGCATGCCAAGCCGGGAAACAAGTAGGTGCACCTCACCCACCAAATAGCATCCTCACTACTACAAGTCCTTTGGAGCTCATTCATATGGATCTATTTGGACCGGTGGCCTACATAAGCATTGGTGGTAATAAATATAGCTTGGTTATTATTGATGATTTTTCTCGCTTCACGTGGGTGTTCTTTGTGTTTGAAAAGAGTGAAGTACAAGGGTAGGTGAAGACCTTCATAAGAAGAGCACAAAGGGAATTCGGTTTGCCCGTCAAGAAAGTGAGAAGTGATAATGGCTCTGAATTTCGCAACACCAACGTTGAAGAATTTCTTGATGAAGAGGGCATCAAGCATGAATTTTCAGCTCCCTATACCCCTCAACAAAATGGGGTGGTTGAGAGGAAAATCGCACACTCATAGATATGGTAAGAACCATGTTGGATGAATACAAGACACAAGACATCTTTTGGGTCGAAGCTATCAACACGGCTTGCCATGCCATCAACCGCCTCTATCTTCACAAGTTTCACAAGAAGACTTCTTATGAGCTTATCACCGGTAAAAAGCCCAAGGTGTCCTACTTTAGAGTGTTTGGGTGCAAATGTTTCATTCTAAACAAAAAGCCCCGAAGCTCAAGTTTGCACCAAAGGTTGAAGAAGGTTTTCTTCTTGGTTATGGTCCTAATGAACACGCCTACCGTGTTTTCAATCTATCCTCCGGAAGGATTGATGTCACGGTGGACGTTACCTTTGATGAATCTAATGGATCTCAAGTGGATCAAGTTGATATGAATGTTGTAGGAAAGGAGACGGCACCTTGTGAAGCAATCAAGCAATTGGCCATAGGTGATGTTAGACTAGTTGAAGAACAAGAAGATGATGAAGAATAACTCTTATCTTCAACACCACTCGAAGGGCCTGAAGTCACTGGTTCTGCAGGTGTATAGACTACAGAGGTTCTGCATAAAAATGCAGAGGACGAGGTTACGCAAAGAAATGCGAAGTTCGCGATGGGAATTCAGCACCTCCAGTCACTGAGAACCAGGGAATTAATCAGCAAGAGGATGATCAACCAAGTGCATCTGAGCCTCAAGTTGATGATGATGATGAAGACCAACCCCTACACCAACCTCCTGGACCATCACACCCTCGTGTACATCAAGTTATACAACGGGACTACCCCGTTGACAATATTCTTGGGAGCATAAAGAGAGGAGTAACAACACGATCTCGTCTTAAAAATTTTTGTGCATTTTACTCGTTTGTTTCCTCTCTTGAACCTATCAAGGTAGATCAAGCTCTTGAGGATCCGGATTGGGTGATGGCTATGCAAGAGGAGTTGAACAACTTTGAAAGAAATCAGTGGGAGTTGGTGGAAAGACCCAAGACAAATGTCATAAGCACCAAATGGGTCTTCAGGAACAAGTAAGATGAGTTTGGAATTGTGATTAGGAACAAAGCAAGATTGGTTGCTCAAGGGTACACTCAAGTAGAGGGACTTGACTTTGGAGAAACATATGCACCGGTGGCAAGACTTGAAGCAATTCGGTTTCTTCTTGCCTTTGCCACTCATCATGACTTCAAGTTATATCAAATGGATGTCAAAAGTGCTTTTCTCAATGGACCACTCTCCGAAGAAGTCTATGTGGAGCAACCACCCAGTTTTGAAGATCCCAAGCGTCCTAATCATGTCTACAAACTCCATAAGGCGCTCTATGGGCTCAAGCAAGCACCAAGAGCATGGTATGAATGCCTTAAGTTTCTTGCTCAAGCAAGGCTTTGAGATAGGCAAATCCGATGCTACTCTCTTCACTAGAAAAGTTGATGGTCATATTTTTGTTTGCTAAATATATGTCGATGACATAATATTTGGTAGTACTAATGAAACTTGTTGTGAAGAATTTAGTAGGGTTATGACAAAGAGATTTGAAATGTCCATGATGGGTGAGCTCAAGTACTTCCTTGGATTTCAAATCAAACAAGCAAAGGAAGGGACTTTCATTTGTCAAACCAAATATACAAGAGACATGCTAAAGAAGTTTGACATGGACAAGGCTAAGCCCATCAAGACCCCAATTGTAACATCTCTGATGTTACTTAAGTTAAGTACTTCAATTAGTCATGATAATCAAGAATAATTAGTTCCTAAGCATATTTAGCATGATGGTGATCAATTTTGCAAATAAGACCTTGGTCAAAATCTCAAAATTTGGTCAAACCCCTAAGTACTCCTTAAGGCTAAAAGGGTTTTCTTACGCGTTCTCCAAATTTCACTATAGAAGTTCAAAATCGACCAATATAAAAGTTTTTCCTTATTTCCGGGAACACATTTTTCATAATTGGCGGACATTCAAATTTTGAGTGTAAAGGTGCCAAAAACAGGGTTGAACTCGATATGAACAGTGTTTTGGGGCTGAGAAAACTGACAGGTTCGTCACGATTTTCCCATCAATCCTTTCGTCAAAACATAGGTCGCCCTTTGGGAAAGTTGTAGTCCTATAGTTCCTCTACAACTTTCGTTTTTGGAGATTTTTGAGTTATACTCAAGATTTTTGAGTTTTGCATTTTTGAAAACGTAAAAACAGAATTACATCGGTAGTCGGCGCGGCGTCAGCGTGACATGCCGCGTTCCACCCGCCACGCATCGGCCTTCGCGTGCTCCGGTGTATGGACGCCTCGGCATCCCCGTGGTGGGCCGCGCGCGACCGTGGGGTCTCCACATGACCCACGGGCCTCTGCGCGTCCGGGTGTGGCCGGCCGGTGGTCGCGGCCACCACGCGCCGCGGCCTTGACATGCGGTCGGGCGGTGGCCATCCCACGGGCGTCGTTCGCCCGCGAACACCTCCTCCTCGTCAAGCACACAACGTCGGTCGCATAAAACAGAGTCCCGAGTCTCAGTGCCGTTTTCCCGACTCCGTCGGTGCTCCATAGCCATGCCGCCATCGAGCTCCCTCCCCTCACCTCCTCGAGCCCACCTTTGCCTCCCCGTGACTCCCCTACATCTTCCCCCGCCACCAGACCGACTCCACAGACGGTCACCTCGCCGGAACCGAGGCAGAGGCGGCCATGGAGGCAGGGCGCCGCCAACCGCCACCTCCTCACCCTTCCAACCACCGGAATGGAACCCTAGGTGAGCAAGGACCCTTCCCCCACCCTTTCTCGGCCAAGCCCGGCCTTCCCCTCACCGGAATCCGGCCACCTTCACCACTGGCCGCACCGGGGACCTGATTGTAATCTGTGTTTTCGTTCTAAGGACCTACATGCAAGAACCAGGGACCCTGCTGTAAAAGGGATTAGTAGGGTTTCGGCTGCAACTTAGAAAATTCATTAAAATCGTAGAAAAATCAGAAAAATGCAAGTCAAATTTTGTTGGTTTCTTGGTGAATAAGTCTACCTTTTCTATAAAGGTTGTATAGGGTTTTTCTGTGTAGATTTTGAATTAAAAATTCAAACTCAGTTTGAAGTGTTTTTGTTATAATTTAAAATATACTCATGCTATGGAGTTGAATTTTGGATATGTTGCTCTTTACGGCATGTTTAGATTTGTGACCAAAATTTACAGGAGTTTGATGTGAAGATATTTAATTATGGTTTATGTAAGCTTTATGCTAGTTTAATCTTGATGCTTTTTATAGCCCTTTTAAAACAAATTTTCTTTAAATCACCAATGCACCTCAAGACTTTGCCATGATAAGTAGTACCTCTGGTAGAGTGGATGTGATTTTAGGATTTTATTTGATAAAGGTTTTGTATTTAATCTTGTGTAGGATGTTAAATTAATAACTTGACAAATAATTTGAATCTGCAAGCATGCTTTGGCCAGGGGAGTAGTTTTGGTCTAAATGGCTTGTAGGAGAAAGTTGAGACTAAAAATCTTAGAAAATCTTTTTGTATGATTTAATTGTGATGTACTAGGCTGAAATTTATCTTTTACATATAAATTAATATATAAATGATCTTAACCTAGATTTTGGTTTGTGAGCTTAAAATAGGCATATGTTGTTGTGTGCAAAAGCTTAGGCTCATTTGAAGTGTTTTTTATTTAATATGGATTTATGGTTGTAAGGCTTGTTTTAATTAATTAAATAAAGAAGGGGCAATTAAGGTGTTAATTGTGAAAACATGTCATGTTTCTGTTTTTGAATTTTCAACACACCCCCTTGCTGTTTTGTGAAGTTAAATAATTTAATTTGCTTAATTATGTACACAGTCACCATCAAAGTTAATCTTTAATTAACCTCTCACACCCTCACCTAATGCATATGCATGTATACGTGTAGATTCTGGGACGATACTTACGCGACCCGGGGAGAGCGGACGGTAGATGGTGAAGTGAACGAGTTGGGTGTTCACCAAGACCTGGACTAAAGTCCGGAAGAGCCCAAGGCTGTTGCTAGCATAGAAGAAGGCAAGCACCGGAGTGCATATAACCTTTTTGGATAAACTCACATCTTTACTTTTCGTATTTATGTTTTGTTTTGTGCATTTAAGTTTCAGGAGTTGAATTGAAACCTAGATGCATGATCCTTAGGATTCCTATGCTCTTATACTATTATGTTAGGTCGCTAGTGCCATGCTTTAAGGACACGGTACAAGTCGAGTAATGACTCATTACTCGCGAGATATAGGATACTTATGTTGGAATCATAAGTTGGTTAAATTGACTCGCTCATGTGGTAAGAGCAATGGGTTCGGTCTCGACCGAGTAGCATGGTGCTGGTCTAAGCTATTGAACGTACCAAGCACTTGTCGGGAATAGGACCGGTAAGCCTAGTACCTAATGAACCAGTGCGGAAATTTTATCGCTACTACTCTTGAGATGCGTCTCCCGGTTCGCTACCGGTAGTGCAAGTGTGAGTCTGGACGTGCCATGAGTGGGCGTACCAGTAAACCTTGTACTTAGGACTGGCATCTTTTCCTAATCTGGGGAATGACGGGAACCGTCTGGTCGGGGTAGACCCCGCATTCGCTTTTATTTGATTTCTCGGGGTCTACCTTCTTCCGTGTGTCTTGGGTTGACCTTGCAAGGATATAAATCGATCGATCATCGGTCACTCGCCGTTATCTGAGTCGGCTTGACCACTGGCTACCCCATACTTATTTATGAAACATTTGGATTAATATTGTTGCCTGTTTAATATTGTTTGCACAACATGCTTGTTTAGTATAGGTGCTTACCTAGAATGGTTAACATACTAGAACTTGAGCTAAAATTGGAAATTAAGAATCAACTCTTAGTCGCTTTTGGCAAAACAAACCCACCAGCCAAAAAGCTTTGAATGTCTAGTTGTACTTTTCTTTTTGTCGGGTAAGTCTTGCTGAGTATTAGCATACTCAACCTTGCTTAATTTGTGGTTTTCAGGTAACCCCATCTGGCCTGGTTCTATTCCAGATGGTTGGGAGCTTGAGTGGGAGCAGGATGAGGAAGAGTGATACTCTATGGATGGCCTCCCATGTGTATCTTCCGCTAGTTTTTATTTCCGCTGTTAAACTCTGAAACACTTTACTTTTTTGTATCAAAACCTGGTCCCACCTTCGTGTGGGCTTAGAGCATATCAGCGATCCTGTTGTAAGTGATTTACCGGGCTTGACCCGGCAGAGGCGACACAATAACTCCTTGTTATCGCTTATTAGCCAAGTGGACCGGCTTAGGTGATAATACGGATTTATTTTGGGCGGTTCTGTCACACCAATGCCTACTAATGGACAATTAGATCTTGATGAAGAAGGGAAATCCGTGGATCAAAAGGTATATCGCTCTATGATCGGTTCTCTTCTTTACTTATGTGCATCTAGGCCGGATATTATGCTTAGTGTGTGCATGTGTGCTAGATATCAAGCTAACCCGAAAGAGTGTCATCTTATGGCCGTAAAGAGAATCTTGAGATATGTAGTGCATACCCCTAACCTTGGTTTGTGGTACCCTAAGGGCTCCACTTTCGATCTACTTGGCTATTCGGATTCCGATTATGCCGGTTGCAAGGTAGATAGAAAGAGTACATCGGGGACATGCCAATTCCTTGGTAGGTCCCTAGTGTCTTGGAGTTCTAAAAGCAAAACTCAAGATAGCCCTTTCCGAGGCGTTGCAGCCGGTGGTTGTTGTGCTCAACTACTTTGGATGAAGCAAATCTTAAAAGATTACGGATGTCATTTCTCTCATATCCCACTTTTGTGCGATAATGAAAGTGCCATAAAGCTTGCAAATAACCCCGTAAGCCACTCTCGTACAAAACATATAGACATCCGTCATCACTTCTTGAGAGACCACGAGACCAAAGGAGATATCGCTCTAAGTCATGTGAGCACCGAAAAACAACTAGCCGATATCTTCACAAAGCCTCTCGATGAGTCAAGGTTTTGTAGTTTAAGGAATGAGCTAAATATCCTTGATTCTCGCTGCGTGGTTTGAACTCTAGCACACCTTGTTGATGTGTGTTATCTTCATGAAAATGCTTTTGCAAAAGTTAAATATTGTGTTTCAAAATCTATTTTATATCCCAACTTGTCTCAAATGGCTATAGCTGTGTGATGTTTGATTGTTTTCTAGCCTATTGAGACAAGGTGTCCATGACCTAGGTGAAGAACTTTATGAAAAGACCAATATTAAGCTCAATCTGGAAGTTCTCTGTCTCTATTCTCCAGTATGCAGAGGCTCTGCATTTATATGGAGAGGTAAAGGCGCTGTGTTTATCTGCGGAGGTTCCGTCTTTGTCAGCAGACCAAATCGTTCGATTCGCATGTCTCGATGACACAACCCCCCAGACATGTCTTTGGTAACCAGAGGTTTTCAGGCGCTCCCTCGCGGTATCCTCTCTCACCGCTTCAAAGAAAAGGAAAAGGGAATATTCTTTTTTAACCCTATCTCTTACCCCTCAAGCAGAACTTCTTTCACTACTACCTCGCCGCTTTCACCGCATCTCGCTATCGCAACCGCCTCCACCGCTCTGCGCCCGCCCGCCCTCGTCGGAACCTCCTCGGCCCGTGCCTCAAGAAGGAGATCCTTGCCACCTGCTCCTCATGGCGGGTTCGGGTTGAGGAAGGAAGGGGCGAGCGTGACCGCAGATCGAGATCTTCACCGACGTCCACAAGCTTCTCCGGTAACCACAAGACAAGAACCGTTCGAGGAGAAGGTCAAGCTCATCTTCGTCAACCTCTCGACCTCATCTCCCTCTCCTCCAGCGCTGTTCAGATCTTGTGAGGCAGGGGAAACCATTGCACACACCGGTTCATCCCGATTGGTTTCTCCGGCGCCACTAGATCACCTTGTGATCTAGGAGGGCCTCGGCCCACGTCCTCGGCGTAAAAAGCCTCCTGATCTCCTCTCTCTCTAGAATCAGGTATAACCTAACCCTAATCCCTGCCAGATCTACCTTTTCTCTCGGTTCTAAGGACAAATTCTTGAGTAGATCCTCTTATCCTTGCCTACTAGTGTTGTTGATATGGTACATTTTGGATTAAGGCTCGGTTGAAAGGTGAATCGAGTTTCACAGTCATGTCACTGCAGAATGCAGAAGTTCCGTGTTTTTCGCGAAGTTCGTTCGCAGACAAATCACCGTGCCCTCGATTCACAGTTCAACCGAAGTTTTCTCTCAAAATGTTGCTTCCACAATACTCTACCTTATCCAAGCTATCTTTATCTTTAGATGGAACCTGGAGGCCCTCAGAGGAAGGACAAGAGAGGAAGCTTACAATGTCACCAGGGAGACTTTGTCAAGGCAACAGTCAAGCTCAAGAAAGGCAGCTCCAAAGAGAGGAAGAGGGTCAGCAGGACTTGTCACTGGCAGAGGCAGCCGTGCAGCAGCAACCCCTGTGAAGAATGATGGAGGAACAAGGAAGACTATTCGAGAGTCAGTCTCCAACTAGGCTTGGGGACATTGACAGCTCCTACATCAGAAACTTCAGAGGTAATCCCCAAAAGCAGCCTCCCACTAAGTATGATCACACATATCACATAGAGCATGAAACCTATGATGGAAAGGGAATTCAAGTCAAAACTGCTAGATAGGTCAACCCTTATGAGTATCCTAGGTGTGCTGCCATTGATTATAGGTTTTGGTCACCATTTCACTATGATTTCTACAACACTGTGATCAGAAACAAAAGTAGGATTATGACAATGAAATGGGTTGATTGGGGCCACATAGAGAGGAAGAGGACCTGAATCAATTGAGTGAAAATCATTGATGAACATGACTTGAGGGATATCATGGGGTTCAATTATGATTGGAATACTGAAATTATCAATCAGTTTCATGCTACCTATCACTGGGAAGCCAAGCATGACACTATACATTGGGTGACAGAGGGGGTGCATTATAAGGTGGACTTCACCACCTTTTCAAGACTGTTAGGGTTTGGTCAAGAGGACAGAAATGCAGACAACATCTATTTTGAGACCAAGCTTAGAGAAAGGGATGTTCCTGAGTAATTTGAGTGTGAGGAGATGGCTAACAACAAGACCACAAGATTGAAACCTGTGTATTATGCCCTCAACAATCTGTTCAGGGAGACCATCAATCCAAAAGGGGACAGTGATGCCACTTCTCTTCGCAAATATGCAGTGAATCTGTTGAAGAGAATGCTCCCTACAGGCAAACGCTTCTCTGTAAGCAACTACATTTGGTATGAGTTGAGTGACTCTCTGAATGATGCTAGGAACAACTTCCCTTATGCTCCCTACATTATGTATGTGATTGAGATGGTTAGTGGGCTGAGGTTTCCTAAAGATTGTGCTCATAAGTCCTACCAGATAACATCTTGGGGCCACAAGCAAAAGGAGACAGTGCTCAAGTCTTTTCATGAGAAATCAGCAAGAGGCACTGACCCTACTGAGGCTGGTCCTAACTTGACAAAGAAGGAAGGCAAGAAATTAAGGAAGATGATCAGGGATACTTTTGCCATGTGCAGACACACAGCTACTCAAGTTTTTGAGCTGAGGAAAGATGTTAATCAGCTCATGTTCAAGGCAAATATCTCTACTCCTACTCCTGTTCCTCCCCCTACCTTCTTTGTGGACACTTCTAGTGAGGAGGAAGCACAAGACATACCTGGTGATGATGAACCTCTTAGTGCTAGGGTGCCTCCCAAGGGACCTAAGTTTGCTGCTAGAAGGAAGAAGCTCAGCTCCAAAGTACCACTCAAGAAACCTATTGAAGTGGAATCAGAATCTGAGGCTGAAGAGGAAGAAGAACCAGATGTTGCCTCCACTACTCCAGAGGAAGAAGAGGAAGAGACTGATTGGAGCCAAGATGAGTGAAGATGATGGCCTGATCCAAGCTAAATCCTCTCTTTCTTTTTCTTTCCTTTTTGCTATCTGTTGACAAAGGGGGAGAATGAGGAAAGATTGAGATGCATCTGTCATTTTGGTGTTGAAAAACTTGATCTTTTGTGAGATGTGAGAGTGCAGTATCCTCTCTGAACTTAATCTCTGAAACATGGTCTGTAATATATTTGGGCTTTGCCTCTGTTGGCAAGCCATGGTTGGTTGTGGACAAGATTTGTGGGATTTAAAACTTTAAAACTGTGTGATGTGATGTAATAGGACTAGATGATCTTGCCTTGCTTATTTCTTAATCTAAGTTCCTATTACTTGCTGTTATCTGTTGAATATGTATCTGCCTGTGATGTTTGTTGGAGTTGCTGTGTTCCAGGATGCAGAGGTTCTGCAAATTTTCGCAGAGGCTCTGCTTTGCAGAGGTTCTGCATATTTTTGCAGAGGGTCTGCGGTCTGGACACAGCTGACTCTCTGATTGTTTCTATCTGTCATATGCATCACGGCTTGTATGTTACAAAGTTCTTTTGCACTCCACGATGAAATACATACAATGTATCTAGTTTCACTTACCCATTTTTATATGCAAACATGTCTCATACACATATTTTCTCTATTCAAAAGAGAGATGCATATACTAAGGGGGAGCATTGTATACATTCCATCAAAAGCTCAATCTTTGCAATTAAATGTAAGCTTTAATTGGGTTGTCAACATCTACCAAAAAGGGGGAGATTGTAAGTGCAATCAAGCCCTAAGTGGGTTTTGGTGATGTTGACCACACAATTAAAGGACTAATAAGCTTTTGAGTATGAGCTGCAGGTTGAAAATAGTCAAAGGATGCAAAAGTGTTAAAGGTGACCCCTCATTTAAAAGGAAGGCTTCCATAGGCTCAAATGAAGGTTTAAATTCATTTTATATTTTAAAATTGAGTTTAGGACAAGCCATACTATCAAGGGGGATTCTAATAGTGGTTTGGGTCTAACCAAGTGCATAAAAACCATATCCAACAATCCTAAATCCATCCACAAATGATCTGTCAGTCTGATGTTACTTCTCTGCAAACTGCAGAGGTTCTGCATATTTTCGCAGAAGCCTCTGCTGTTCTCTCTGTCAGACTGTCAGTTATAGTGTTCGCAGATGTTCTGCATATTTTCGCAGAAGGTCTGTGACTTGGAAACAGGCCACATAGATTCGGATCGAGGGGTATTTAATCCCCTTCTTCCCCAACGGTCTCCTCCTGGTTCCTCCTGCGCTCCAACAGTGCCCATAGCTTCTCTCTCACTCAAGCTTTGACTCCCACCAACTTGAAGCAAAATTCCATCCTTGCTTTCAAGTTGAGAGTGATTTCCTAGTGAGAAAAACAAAAGAATTCCTTCCATCTTGTTCTTGTGCACTTGGTGAAACCCTAGCTCTCTTGGTGGATCTATTACTCTTGGAGCCTTGCTCCTAGACGGCTAGAGGTTACTTGGGAGCTTCCAAGCATTGTGTGGCAGCCCCAAGTTGTTTGTATTACCCTTTGTGACTAGTGGAACCCTCCATCTATTACTTTGGTGATAAGTGTGAGAGAGGAGTGGATCTAGAGAGATCTCAAAGCCTTTGTGGCTTACCTCAACAACGTGAATGTAGGCTAACCTTTGTGGTGAGCTGAACCACGGGGTAAATCTTATCTCTCGTGTGCTTTAACTTGTTCATGCTTAATTATCTTGTTTTGCCTTGTTATAGCATGCTTATCTAGGGTTTGCCTTCGATCTACTTGTTAGTTAGCTTGGTAAAGGGTGCTTGTGCTTATATATCTGTTTTACCTTCCTACTAACATCTCTAAGACTTCAGATCTGTTTCTCTTTGTTTTATCCATGGTGTTTGTTGTTGCATCTGCGAGCGAGGTTCTGAATATTCAGCGAAGCTCAGCGATCTGTGAAAACAAAAGCTGATTTTATTTTGTAGGCCTATTCACCCCTTCTAGGCCACTTGCATTGATCCTTACAAAAACTCATTTCACAACCTCTACATTAATTTTCGAGACGAAATTAGACAACGTAGCGCTACAGTAATCAATCTCTAATGACGGGTTAATTAGGCTTAATGGATTCGTCTCACAATTTATGGTTCATTCGTGTAATTATTTTTGTAAATAGTCTACACTCAATACTCCTAATAGACCTTGTGATAGGACCAAAAAATTTTACTTCTCCAACTAAACAGGTGATGAACTTAAGTAGTTGTGATCTATTTATGTTTGATTCATATTTCCTAGTTATGATATGTTTGTTCAATTCATATTGATTTAACTTATTTATTTATGCATAGTTAGTTACATTTGATTACATCTATCTTTTTTTGTTTATGTCTGAATCATAATGATTCATCTTATGCTTGATTCACAACTACTCTCTCCGTCTCATGAAAAGGGTAATTTTAGTTTTTCTAAGATAGATTAGTGGTGGTGCGAAAAGATTATAATACCCTCATTTGTTGGCCACATGTAGTAATACGAGCTCAGGTTCCCCAGGCAGAGCGGTTGACGCGGTTCAGCTACGACACCCCTCTGATCGCCGCGTTTATAGACCGGTGGCGACCAGAGACGCACACCTTCCACTTTCCCGTCGGCGAGATGGCACTCAGTCTGGAGGATGCCACGTTTTTGGGAGGACTCTCGTGTGCTGGCGAGGCGATGGGGCCTATCGACATCCCCGCGACGTGGCAAACCGACTTCCTTACTCGGTTCGCGAACGTTCCTCGGAACGATCGCGCGCCTTAGCCGTACGTGCCTTTCGCCAACTCCCACGGTCCCATCTAGACTTGGATCCAATAGTTCAGCGTACGTGCTTCTAACTCTTATTTTCAATGTTTGTATGCATTTTAAACGATTGTGACGATCGACCTTTGTGTGCAGGCTGACTACATGGCGGACGAGGCCGAGGACCGGACGCCGACGGGTTTACGGAGGTGTACCGCCTGCTGTTCGGGTGGGTGATGTTCTCAGTCGGCGGGAGACTCGATGTCGAGGTACACCTCCCAGGCTCGAGGATCGCCGACTCCCCCCTCGACGAGATGCCCCGGATCGGTCAGGCGTATTGCTCGCCGCTACCTATAGGGGGTTGTGTTCGGGCGTGGCGAAGACGGCGAGTAGGGAGGGGATCCTCCTGGGTTGTCCTCTCCTGCTGTAGATGTGGATCCATGAGCGGTTCGACATTGGTCGGCCTAAGGCCGACCTCTCGGAGTACGAGCCGCTGCCAGCTGACACCGACCCAGCGGACCTTCCCACCATGGCTTCTCTGTGGTGCCTCCAGAAGGTAATGACCTCTCTTATCGTTTTCTTCGCTTAATGAGTTCTTTAGTTCGATTAAATTAACTTTTCATGTTCTGTGCAGCACGTTTGGGCTGAGGAGCAGGTGAAGAAGGCGTAGAAGGACTTCGTGGGTCAGATCGACCGGATGGTTGATGCCCAGGTCCGGTGGACACCGTACACTCCTGCCATGGTCGCTGCCCGCGCACCACAGGGCCTCTCGTCACTGCGCTTGCGAGACCAGGTGTACTGGATGACGCGGCAACGATTGGTGTTCGACGTCTACATCGAGGAGTACGCGGTCCATCGGGTGATGAGGCAGTTCGGCCTCTACCAGGAGTCGTCTGTACCTGTTGCGCCACGTCTACCGCCCACAGCGCATGGGTGAGCTATCATGAGCCAGCTATAATTTTTTTCCGTTACAAGTAGTCAGTTGCAAATAATTTTTTGTTTCATCTATGCTAGGTAGACGTGTAAGGGCTGCGGCGGCGTCGTTTCGGCAGTTGCGGCCGTGCGATGGGCGAGTGGGCATCCGCGGCGCATGAGGATAACGTCATCACCGAGCACCGCATTCACGACGGCGCGACCTGGGTAGCGTACCTTAAGTGGTACCTACCGAGGACGCAGACGCGGGTGACGTATGTCCCTGCTGCCCCGCCACCGCCACCGGTCTGGACCACGACAGACCTCGCGCGACGCATGATGCGGCAGATCGGACCGCCGACACAGCGGTAAGCTATGATACTGCAATCATATTTAATTTATGTTACTATTCATTATAACATGTGCTACTAATTTTGTGAGCGACGACGCGCTTTCGAGATCGTGCGGTCGCGGCAGACGCGAGAGGCGTGTTTTACCTGGGGACCTCAGCAGCACCGCCACACGTACGACAGGATCCTCGATGTTGCCACGAGGTACACCACCGTATTTAACTACGCCGGGGCTGCAGACATTCCTCTTCTTCCGCAGCACCCAGCGTCGTCCTCGAGCTCCGCCTCGACAGCTTGTTCGTACCAAGCGCCTTCCATCTTGCGTCTGCTTTCTCTCGGCTCCGCGGGCACAGCCACACCCACCGTAGCGGCCGTTTGTTTTCCCCGGCTCAGGTACTTTCACTGGACCTTCTTTTCAACTAATACACGGAGTTGTTGTGTGTTTTTGTTATACTATCTTTTAATCGTACAGGGCGATCGCCGGTCTTTCCGACCGGACTAGGAGGTTTCACCGGGGCTCGACAGCCAGAGACGACGGCACCTAGACCGTCGGTGTTTCCGACGGGACTAGGAGGTTTCACCGGGGCTCCACAGCCAGAGACGACGGCTCCTAGACCGCCGGTCTTTCCGACGGCAGATATTCCTTTCTCGTCCACTGCACCTATTTTCCAGCATGGTAACGACCTTAACTATTATAGTAAAATTCGATAAGTACGATACATGGAAAACTAATACTATTCGTTGCGTGTTTCGACCGACGCGACCTCGATGGAGTCCCCGACGATCATTTGGGGATGAGTTTAGGGTCCAGGACTTGCTCGCGGGCGAGGATGTTGAGGAGCTTGGCGCGTCACAGTTCACACAGGCGCCGCCTCTTGGGACGCAGGAGACCACTTCGGATGGTCCCAAGCGGCGAGGAGGCGAGGCAGGCGAGGCGAGTGGAGCGATACCGACGGTGCAAGCTCGTCGCGAGTGAGCGACAGCTCGTCGCATGGCGGCGCCGTCTCCGACGAGCTCGGACCCCGGGTCATCGTGGCACCGATCCCTTGACGTGACCACACGGTGCTAGAGTTTAGTGTTTTGTGTAGCACTACTTTGATCATGATCTTGTATAAACTATTTTGCATCCACTCGTTGATTATAATCTTTTCTTTTATATATGCCAATTTGTGTTGTGATTATGTTTAAATTTATCATTTTCTTGTTTTTAAAAAATGAAAAAAGTGTTTTACAAAATGAAAATTCTCAAAAATTAAAAGGGTGTACCTGGCCGGTGTACGGCAAGCCCCGCCGCCGTGTGGCACGGCGCTAGGACGCCGCCGTGCCACACGGACACATACCGCCAGAGCCTCTCGCCACCGCCACCACGGCGGCGGGGTTGTTATTGCGTCGTGCGGGACGGCGTCAGACCTCCGCCGTGGTGGCAGCGGGTATATATTTTCATAATTTTTTTTGCGTCATTTATTTTTCAGAAATCAAGAAAAAAATATCTATACTATAAGGAGCGAAAACAATTGAAAATTTTTCTCACCCAAATCGAACCCGTCTTACCCCTCACGTCGGACCCACCCGTCATATGTTTTTGGAAGTGAATAGGGTGGAAAGACTATGAAGTACCAAAAAATCGCAATTTGGAGAGCGTTTCTGCCAAAAACGTAATTCTTTTGTCACCCACGTCGTGTGTACCCGCCCACCTATACCTGCCGGGCCCACACGACCACCCACCCGGACCCAGTCCCCGTCCATAGAGTGGCAAATTTGCAAAGACCCCGCCGGCCGCCGCTCCCCACCGACGGCCTCTGTGTTGCGACTCGCGACACCAGGCGACGGGGGTGTCCCGCTCTCTTCCCCGACGCTGAAGCGACGCGCGATGGCAGGCTGCTGCGCACCCACGGCTCCGGATCCCGGCACCCCTGTGTCGAGCTCCGCCGCGCCATGGAGCATAGAGGAGATGGGTAGGGAGAGGTGGTCGGGGTCGGGGATGGTGCCGGAGTGGCCAGGCGGCGGTGGAGCTCCACCCCGGCCACTGTGCCTCCTCACCCGCCCTCCACCCCGTCCGCCGCGCCTCCTCGTCCGGTACGAGCGCCTGCAGGGAAGAGGAAGGTGAGATGCGAGGGAAAACAGAGGACACTTGCGGCCGGCGACGAAGACCATGGCTCCACCTGCTAGCTCGTGCCTGCTGCTCTAGCCGATGGCCACAAAGGAGAGGGAGAGTAGCTGGTGCGTGCTGCTCCAGCCGGCAGCCGATGGCCACGAAGAAAAGGGAGAGAAAGATGAGAGAGACGTGTGAAAGGGGAGAGAGGCACGAGCTCATGGCCATCGGCAGGGAAGGGATAAGATTTTTTTGAGGGCAGTTTGGTCTTTTCATGGTTCCCCCTCTACCTTATCCCGTACGGGTACAGTGGAGTTCAATTAGTTCTTTCAAATTTATCTCCATTTGTTGTTGGGAGAGAATAGATATGGCATATATTTTTATAATATGCTTGATACATTATCTATCACACACAATGCTAAACAAAAACACTGTGGAAACAAAAAAAAAGACAAGGGACATTGCAACTATATATATTATAATAATTTTCACAGAGGCAAGAAAGTGTGAGAAAAGATGTTGAGAAGGTTTTTGGTGTTCTGCAGACACGCTTTGATATTGTTCGTCGACCATCATGATTATGGAAGCAAAGAAAAATAGACAAAAAGTGTTGTAACTATATATAATATAATTATTATTTTATGATTCCTAAAAATTACTGTAATCATGTTTCTATTATTTATGCTTAATATTATTCAATCAAATAATCACACGACGGTATACACAAATGTATTTGTAGTTGATCTTAAGCTCCATGCAAAGTATTAAACAGCTTACCGACAGCCTCTGTGTCTATGGGTTGTATGAGCTATATGTACATCTGTCTATATGTGCAGTTCAAGGTTCTGCATACGACCTGCTGTCTAAGTGGAAAAAAGATTTGATCTCTTCTTTTCTTTTCTTTTCTTTCTCTGGCGCACTCCCCGTCCGCGACACGCCCCCCACGTGGCTACTCCCGTGGGCCGCCGCCATGCTCTCCGCCTCCCACCCCTGCCTCACGCCGCCGTGGCTGCACGTAGCCGACTGCCAGATCCTCCGGTCTCCCTATTCAATTTTTCCACTTCTCTCTCTATCCCTCCATGGATCCATGGCCGCCGCCTCCCCACAGCCCACGCGGAGGATGCATGACCGCCGCGGGACAAGCTCTCGCGGTCGGCTATGCGGGCTCCGCGCCATTCTCCTCCACGAGCGTGTACCCGTCGGAGGGGAACATGCCCAGGAGCAGAGAGGCCTGCACGGTGGCGCTGCCGACAAGCGTCGCCGAGTAGAACCCCGACTCCGCGAGCTTCTCGCGCTAGCTTCTGAATTTGACATTGCAGGTGTGCGTCGGGGCCGACGGCCGAAACACGTGTGGATCTCCACGAGAGCGGGCTACTCGGACGATGTGGTGCTCCTGGCTTGAACGTTTGCAGATGCTACTGTCTTGCTCTTGCTTAATGAGCTCGGGTGGCCCGGCTTGCAGGCTCCGCGCGTGGTCGGCGGAGCCGGAACGAGCTCGAGGCGCGCGGCGCGGCCGGACGAGCTCCTCCACCGGCGAGCTAGGCCGGCACGTCAAGCCCAGGCATAGGCGAGGTTAGGTCTGGCGCTCTTTCTTCTCCACCGAGCTCCACGTCTCCGTCCAGGGTCGTGTCCACGATGCGGCGCTCGACGAGCTTACGACTCCGTCCATGCGCTCACCTCGGCTCCTCCGCAAACGGGCCTCGCGCGCGTCCCTCTCCTCTGCTGCCCCCAGGCAGCCAACTCCCGTGGCTGGCCCCTTCCACCGGCTGTCCGGCTGCCATCTCCCGGCCACATCCTACGTACGCCGCCAAAGCTTGTGCACGTCCCTGTATATCCATTCCGGCCACCCTTCGCCACCACAGAGCTCCCTGCCGATGGGATTTCAGCAGCGAAGCTGCAGGTTCAGCGTCGTCGCTCCTTTTGTACAACAGCAAGGCTATACTGCTAATTGCACAATTGGTCTGATCTCTCTTTTTATGTCGCATTTAACTTTGCTTATTTATACCTTGCTTCTTTTGTTCAGAGGGCAACAATGTGTGCACATTTTGATGCACTCTCCGGTTAAGATTATTACATACATTTGGTTGTAGCTATAGTACTTGGTTTAATTACCCAGCTAATATCTGTGGGTGGTGTTATATAGAGTCTGGGAACAAAGGCTCCTTTCTTATATCAAAAAGTGCCTTCTACTTATTTTCCCTATTCATGCTGGCTCTTTTCCCATGTGTCAATTATCTTAATGTTCTTTTCCTATTTTTTTTTAATTTTCCTTCCAGATTGAAGGTTATACTAACGGTAGAGTAAGCCTCTGTGCAGATTTTCTGCGGCTGATAGTATCGGTCTACCAGGTAAGTCAATGCCTGCACATTTAACTTCCTTGTAATGATTCAATTGTTAGATATCTCCACAATTTGTTCTAACAAATATAAGATTAAAAATTCAACCTGGTTCTTTCCTAGCTATATACGTCTTTATAATTTCCCTCGAGGCGAAGTACTGCATACAATTGCTATTGCTAACACAACTGCATGGCTAATTTCTCAGTTTCATCTTTTGCAATTTTTCAACTTTCCGTACATTGGTAAATGTTTTAAATACTAATGCGCCAAACAAACCATCTATACATATTCACATCACCTATTTCTTTAAAAGCTTATAATATAAACTCTATACATTGCTGAGTCATCCCTCATCCTGGCTGCAGTTGTGGCCTGTGGGATGGCGTGGGCATTGACAATGGAGCATGTTGTCTCCAAAAGGGAATCGGTCATGCTGGCGCACTCCGTCAATTAGGTGGCTCACGAT
The DNA here is from genome assembly GCA_022644695.1 of Cenchrus purpureus. Lineage (NCBI taxonomy): Eukaryota > Viridiplantae > Streptophyta > Magnoliopsida > Poales > Poaceae > Cenchrus > Cenchrus purpureus. The sequence goes on along the minus strand of CP053465.1, from coordinate 131,255,375 downwards.
GATGCAGCGGTTCTTCTCTGAGATCCATGTTGACACCATTGTTGTCCTCGAGCACGTCGTCCTCGAAAGGGGACCGAGCATCTAGAACCCTATGGGGCATTGATGTCTTCACCCTCCCCCCTCTCTCTGATACTGCAGAGGTAACGAGGTGAAAACGGGATAATATAGAAATATGCAATTGTTTTTTTTTTGAAATAAATTATGCTATGTTTCGAGCATGGAAATTGTTGCTGGTCTTTGCTGAACCTCGATACCATTTTCAGTCTACTCCTTATGCAGATTGAAGTGCACTATTGTTTCCAACACACTAGCGACCATTGTTATGTTCTTTTCTTCACACAACAACGAGGCTTTGCCTAATAATGCAAATTCTCACTCCTCAGTCAGGTAGTCATCAACAGGGAGCTTCTGGCTTTAACTTTGTTGAGTTCAGTTGCATCGGTGCTGAATTGAACAACAATATCAGTTAGGTCCATGCAGTAGAAAGATTCAAGTTTATCTCATTCGATAATTCAGATTGGTATCTCTACAAGAATAGCTTATTTATATCATGAGTTGTCTGAACTCTTAACTACAGTGGGATTTCTCTGTACGGATGAGTGCTTGTGCACCCATTGTACTACTAGAACCATCGCAAATACAAATGTTTGTGTTTGCCTCATTGTCATACCTTTTTCAGCATTTTAAAGTTTATTTTACATTCTTTGGTTGTACTACACACAAATGGTGTTGCCAGAGATATTTGTTTTGAAGAATCACTTGTGGTCTGTTGGTCATAATTCAGAGAGCATAGCGAATGGGCTTTGATCCAATGGTAGGATCGCCCAAAGGACGCCACCCACTAGGGTTCAAATCACGGTGCTCGCACCTTTCCTAGATTTTCCCGGTTCCATCGTTAAGTTAAGTGGTAGCGGCGTTCCGTCGACGACGAGGTGCAAATGGTGACTTCGGGAATCTCCAAATCTGCCAGTGCTCAGTGCTTCGGATGTGCTCATAGGGGTAGGGTTTGCGTACGTGTATTCATAGGGGTGAGTGTACGTGCGTGTTGTGAGCGTCTGCGTTGTACTGTGTAATTCTAAAAAAAAAGCATCACGAGCACAACAGAACTATTTATATTTAAATCATTGTAGACAATTCGTTCTGTTGAAATGCATCAATTCACAATTCATAATTTATTTATAGAATCTTAGCCTATAATAATTCATAATTCATAAAAAATTGAGTGATGTCACTCGACTAATACTTGATAGGTTATTTACACGTGCGTGTCGCGCGTGCACCTTACTAGTATAAAAAAATTCATAATAACATTGCAAGCACACAATTAGCATTGGTAGGAATACATTATTAGTAGCGTCGGTACATATTATATCACCTCGTTCGACAGGATTTATTTCCAGTTGAAAGCGATTGTTTCAATAGTGTTCTGTAAGAGGCATCCGAAGAGATATGCACTATTAAGGGTGATACTCAACACTCAACATAGTATCATTTCACTCATGTAACTAGCATGTATCATGTATTTTGCAGTTATCATAGCTCAAACAAAATGATAATACTAAATGTAATTTGCTCGAGACCCAACAACTAATTATGATGTAAAAAATCCAAATTCTCTATCATAGTAGAAACAATCATTTTGGATATTACATGTTTACCACATTTTAGTTCCTGCACCTTTATATCATTGCTGCATGTTTAAGTTGCATATCGAATGACAAATTTTATTGCTAAAAGGAGGAGTCTTCATGGAAGAGCAACAAATTTGGTTGTTATTTGGCGAAATAAATATGGACACTCAAAAATGCTATACAATAAACTTCATCACAAATTATAAGTTGTCTTGAGTTTTCTAGGTATATGTATCTTTTTTTTTTGAACGAAAGGGCACAAGATAGTGCCTATTTCATTGATAAAGAGGGGATTTGTACACGCCGGCTAGCCGGCTCAAAAACACACCGGCGACTACTCGCGCACAAAAAAACTCGCTAAACATTTACGCCGGCGATCCAAATTGAACACTCGCCTTTTGATCTTATTTACAACGGAGGAACCGGCGATCGCTTACGATCAAAATGCGATTGTTCCTCTTTCCAAACCCCCAACTCACTAGCGCGTCAACGAGCCAAGCTTTTTGGGGTATCTTGTGTGGAGGTGATGTTTTGCCACCATTCGCTTATTGTGGCATTGGCGGGCCATTCTGTGGGGAGCGATTGAGGGTGTCTCGATCCATGTTGCGACTTGGGTCCAGATTCGACGTGTAAAACGCATTCGCCAGGTGTGTAGTGCTGTCTCTCGAGTTGTTACGCAAAGCGGACACACCGGGCGATGGTCCCAATTTCTTCTAGCCGATCGATGTCCACACGTGATCCTGTATGATGAGCCATGCGAAGAACTTGCACTTTGGTGGAGCCCAAGTCTTCCATATTGAGCAGTGCGAGTGCGATCGTATATGTAGGCGGATGAAGTCGTGTAGTCCCCTTTCGGTGTGAGTGTCCAGGTTATGTTGTCCTCGTGTTGCGATTGTAGGTTCGTTTGCTGAATTAGGGTCCAGGCGTCACAAATTCTAGTAGATGCGTCGGTGTGAAGCCCGTGTGGTGGTTTAGTCGCGGATCCGATTATTGTTTTGAAGTGCCAACGCCAGATCATTTCTTCTTTATGGATTTGGCGAAGAGTAATGGTGCAATGTCCTTTGGTCTTTCTCCTCGTAGCGCCTCGAATGCCAAAAGCTTGCTTTGTTGCCATCTCCCGAGTTATGCGTGTGCACTGCAAAGAGCCGCGTCTGGTCGTCGTCGCAGGGCACCTCCGTCCCCGCCCACGCTTTGTCCGGACAGGCCCACTCCTACCACAACCATCGGAGACGAGCTCGGCAATTTCTCTAGGTGAAGTACTCCCACCCACCAAGTTCCTTGGGAAGGGTCGTTTGGTCCGGTTACTTTGCATTTGCCACGATATTGCCTTGTCGCGCCCAAAGGAAACGCTATGCGGATTTTGTCGAGCTCATGCAACACCTCTTTGGGTGGTTTAATGACGGTCATCAAGTAGACAAAGTTGGCGGAGAGCACCGATTTGGTCGCAAGCTCGGCCACCTGATTTAAGTTCCCCGCTGCGTTGTCGAAAGACGTCCTACCGCTTTGTCGATTAAAGGCTGGAAATCTAGTTTCCGAAGTCGTCTCGGGGTGAGGGGGAGGCCCAGATATTTGAGGGGAAAAGATGCACGAGATACTGGCAAGTTGGTGAGGATTCACGAGGTCTATGCCATTGCGGTGATTGATGTAACACTAGTTTTGTGTAGATTTGTTTGTAGCCCGATTACGTGCGAAGTTTAGGAGAATGGACTTAAGGTTGTTGACGTCCGTGGTCGTGGGTTTCAGGAAGATGACCGCATCATCCGCATACATCAATGCTCTGAATCTGGCAGTTCTCCCGTTCAGCTTGCTAAGGAGTCCCCGCTCTGTGGCTATTTGTAGAAGTCGCTGAAGTGGGTCAATAGCCAGGATGAAAAGCAAGGGGGGCAGGGGGTCTCCTTGTCGTAGTCCTCTTCCATGTAGGATCGGGTCTGGGGATGCCTGCTCAACATGACCCGTGAAGTGGAGGTCGCAAGCAGGGCGGAGATCCAGTTTCGCCACTTGAGAGGGAAGCCTCGATGTTGCATGAGAGGAGGTAGTCCCAGGACGGAGTCAAAAGCTTTTGAAATGTCGAGTTTAAGAAGTAGGGCTGGTGTCTTTGTCCGGTGAAATCTTCGCGTGAGGTTGCGCACGTATAAGAAATTATCGTGTATCTTGCGTTTTTAATGAAGGCGCTACGCGCGGGGAGATGAGCTCGTTGATGAGGCGCGAGGCGTACGCTAGAGCCTTGGTGATGATTTTCGTAATGCCGTGGATGAGGCTTATGGGTCTGAAGTCACCAATGGTTTCCGCCCCCTCTTTCTTGGGGATGAGGATGATGTTTGCCTTGTTGAGCAGGTTTAGATCTTGGCTTGAGTTGTCAGGAGTCTATAGCCGCCATGATGTCCTGGTCGAATTATTGGCCAACACTTTTGAAGAAAAGTCCCGTGAAGCCGTCCGGTCCCGGAGCCTTATCTTGGGGCATTAGGCAGATTGCCTACCAAACCTCCTCATGAGTGAAGGGACGGTCGAGGGCGGATAGGTCGATTGTCGGAAGCGCCAGGTCATCCCAAGAGAGGTCGCGGGTGCACGGCGGTGGCTCACTCATCACTCTTCGGCGCTCTTGAACAAGCTGCTGCTTGTCGGCGTGGTTGACTAACCATCCTCGTCCCTCTCGAAGTCGTTGGATGAAGTTCTTTCTCCTCCTACCATTTGCTCGGAGATGGAAGAAGCGGGTGTTGGCATCCCCTTCTCGGATGTGGGAGATATGAGCGCTCTGCTTTTTCCTCGCCTTTTCGATCACCAGCCAGCCCAAGATGCGCTTTTTGAGTTTTGACACGAGGGTGAATTACGCATCGAGAGGCGGTGCAGTCCTGCGCCTCATCCAGCGCGGATAACTCTGGGCCATTAGCGGTTTCAAGCGTGCCTCGGAGAGTAGGGAGCTGCTCCAATTCTTCAAAGCTTGTGAGGTAGAGTGAAGTTTATGCCCTAATCGGTGAAACGGTTCAGTGTGTGTCGTTGGTGCTTGCCAGGCCTGAGCAACCACTTCCTTGAAGCGGGGTAGGCGCGTCCAAAAATTTTCAAATTTGAAGGGAGTCGGTCGACGCGGGCTATCCTGGTTTGTTAGCAGCAGTGGGCAGTGGTCCGAATGTGAGGAGGAAAGAGCGTGTAGTGCGCATCTGTCAAAAGTAAGGTCCCAACTCTGATTGTAGAAGACGCGATCGAGACGAACTAGCGTTGGACGTCGTCATTGCTCATTCTCCAAGTAAACTTCCTGCTCAGGGTGCAACTCTTTGAGCTCACGAAATCCGGCGCCCTTCGAGCGCGACATCAGGTGGAGGTTTAGGCTCCGATTGTTCTTGTCCCTGGCTTTGTAGATCAAGTTGAAGTCGCCGAGGACAAGCCAGCGTGAGCCGTCGTTCGGTTTTAAGTGACGGAGGTGCCTGAGGAAGGAATCTTTTTCCGGACGTCGCGACGGGCCATAAACAGCAGTGATTTTGAAGGTAGTCATCTTTGTCGTAGTGTGGCCTCAGAGGGAGTAGCGCCCTATGCGACGTTGGTGAGGTCAACCGCTGCATCATTCCAGAGCAGCAAGATGCCCCCTTTGGTTCCTGCGGCCGGTTTGTATGCGAAGTTGTTGAGTCTGTAAGCACCGAGGAAAGAAGCAAGGGCCGCATCAATGGACTGTAGCTTGGTTTCTTGTAGGCAGGCGATGTGAGTAGGGGTGGCCGCGAGTGTTTCATGTACGGCTAGGCACCTGGCCGTAGCGTTAAGGCCCCTGACATTCCAGGAAATGATCTCAATGTTTAGGTTGCTATTCATGAGGAACGTGAAGACTCAGCAGATGAACGGATCATTAGGCAGCCTCCTCGAAGGGGGCTAACTCTGCCACCGCCGGCCTGGCATGCCGTAGGAGTGCGTTGTTGAGCAGATCGGAGTCGTTGTCGGTCGAGCGCGACATGGCGCTACGATGTGCTCGAGCCGCCTTGGAACATGCTGATGAAGTCGCGCAGGACGTCGTCGATGGGGTCCAGCTCGTCAGTCTGGATGCCCAGCTTGCGGCATAAGTTCCGATGGGCACGTTCCATCGCCGGGAGCGCCGGCCGCTTGGCGAGGCGAGCGCTGCGGCGGACGGCCGTCATGTCAGCAGCGTCGGGCGGGCGTGACGTGGAGTTCTGTCAGAGGGCGGCTCTAGGGTGGGAAAAGCAGCGTCGGCGTCGTGTCTTTGCCGGCCGCAGCCGTTGTCGTTATTATGTCCGGTGCGCGTCGTCGTTCAGCAACACGCCACGCACGGCCGCCGAGGCGGCGTGTCGCCCGCCTCAAGTAACGGGTCGCCCGGCTGGCGGGTGTGGCGTTGGCCACCGCGCATCGGACGGAGCACCATGTCGTCAGCGGCCGCTCAACCTCGTGATCGGTGCCTCCTCCACCTCCGTGGGTTGCCGGCGGGCAATCGAGCGTAGCCGAGGCAGCAACGCACGGGCACCGGTCGGGCAGTTGGTTCCCCGCATGGGGCTGTCGGACCCACGGCTTGGCCATTGCCGCCACCGCCATGCCGATGTAGTGTAGCCCACGCGGAGAGGTTCAAAGTTAACGATAGGACTCGGGTGTCGTTCACGGTTCACGGAAGTAGCGTTGAAGAGCAGCAGTTTGAGCAACGAAGAGGTTTTGTATCCGGCCGGCGTTCATGGCGACGCCGGCTCCGCCTCGAGCGAGAGCCGTGGATGCGTCGTGGTGGGAGCGAGTCCGCTCCCTCGGGCGGCTCGTCGACACTCCGAAGGTCCACGCCACGCCGCTTCCCGCCTTGTGTGGTCGTGGTCGGTCGTTATGTGTCGCCACGCCGCATGCGGTGAGTTGAAGAACTGTCGTTACGGAACTTGGCCGGTTGCGGCCGCCGCGCGCGCCGACACGATGCGCGGCCGGTGTTAATCTGGCAAATCGCAGCCGTCGCGGCGTATCGTGAATGCCCCCCCTTCTCCTTGTTGTCAACAAAATGCCCACCGCGTCTTTGGGTGGCTTAGTCCGGCTGGCGCGGCGGCGGCGGGGTGGCGGAGGAGGTGCCGCGCGGTGGTGGTGGAGGTGACGCACGGTGGCGGCGGTGGAGGAGCCGGCGTGGCGCGGCCGGGCGCACCTCCTCGCAGAACCTCGCCCGGTGTCCGGCGGCGGCGAAACGGCCTGGTCCCTGCAGTGCCGCCCAATGATCACTGCAGGCGTTGAAGCGGCGCCTACGGTGGCCTTGACGAAGCTTGAGGCGGCGGATCTGCGGGCGACTGATTCGTGCAGCTCCTTGGCCAAGACGTCCGTCGCGGGCGCACTGGCGGTAGCGCGGCGAGATGAGCGCCGCGACGCTTGGCGGCGTCCCGGGCTCCAGCCGATGGCGCGGGCGGGCGTTGGGGCGGCCGCCAGATCCTCTTGGCGCCGCATCAGCCCGTAGCAGACAGCGCGTTGCGCTCCGGTCATCGATTTCCGCCGCAGCGTGAGGGAGGATGGCGTGCGGCGTAGTAGGAGCTTCCCTGGGGATGGTGACGGCGGATCGGTGGCGCCGAGGGGATGACGGGCGGAGAGGCGGAGGTGTACGCAGAGAGGCGATGCCGGCGGAGGGCGGTGGGCGATGTCGGCGTAGGATGGTTGGAACCAAGCGGTCCGGCGTGGCGAGGGGCACGAAGTCGTCATGGTCCACCGGTCGGGATCCGCGGCGGCGGCGGCGGGGTCTCGGCCGGCCCCTCTGGATCCAGATCCACGGCGCATGGCGGAGGGGGACGGGCGTGGCTGGGCGAGGAGCTTGGGGCGTGGGGCGCGCCGAGGAGGTGGTGGATGGGACACAGGCGTGAGGAGCTTGGCGGCGCCGCCACGGCTGCGACGCCGGGCGGTGAGGCGGCTGCAGTCGGGGCATCGCGGCTTTAGCGTGCAAATATTGAAGACGCTTAGGTATATGTATCTAGATACACACCTAGGTATATCTATCTAGATACATAGTAAAACCCATGTATGATGTATCTAGAAATATAAAACATATTATTTGAAACAGCTAGAGTATATCTAGAAATATAAAACATATTATTTGAAACAGCTAGAGTACATGTAAACACTGGAAAATAGGACACATATTCCCCTTGATATTGCTCAGAATACAATGTCCTACGAGCTACAGTGATCATGGAGCAACCCATGCACCTTGGAATAGTTGGCTTATTGTTTTTCCCAAGATCCATTCCAAATCTGACGGGGAAGCAGGTATCTTGCCTGCGACATGAGAAATCGCCTCCCTTATTCCTTTGTAGCCACATTCAGCAACAACATAGGGAAAATCACTGCAGACATGTTCAGAGGATAATTAATCCGTGGCAGTAGTGTTCGCACCAGACTACCATAGGCTGAAGGGATCATATCATTTCTATATTCAATATTAGATATGTTTTACTTTCAGTGAGGAGCATCAAGTATTTAACTACTGTTGGGGTTTCTGCAGTGATTCAACATGTGTTTTCCCCAAACAGGCACCGTTAAAGTGTATGATCAATTTAAACTGTCAGTGGATCTGTGAATTCACCTTCCCCACATGATTCGACTGGCTCCATAGTGAGATATCGCACGAGAAAGAAGCTGAGCAGTGTCTTCATATGGATATGCCTCTCTTGTGAGGCGGAAAAGTGCACTGAATTTGACATAAACCTGTAGAAGGAATGCATCATGGCTTTAGATCAAGTGTAGTGATATCAAAGCACAAAGTAGAAGTGCACTACGCTCCGTTTCACAATATTTATCATTATAGGATTTTTTTTTGTCTCAGATTACTTTACACTCTCACATTCCAGAGCATAATTAACTCCCTCCCCTCCCCCACAGATCAAGTTTTATTAATTCCCTACCCTTAATCAATGTAGCCACAACACCTAATCACATCCCCATAGCCAAATGCACCAGCTAATGGTATGGACGCCATTAAGGACAGTGATGTATTGGTGAGGGAATAGTTTTCCCTCATTAATGCTCCTTATTTTGTGTGGGATTGGCTAGAATGACAAATACTGTGACGGAGAGAGTACTAGCTAGGCAACTTCTGCTACAATCTGGCCCTAGGGCTCAGCTCTATTCTTGTGCAAGTACTTGACAATAAAATCAGGTCAGGTACTGCTCTCACAAAATAATGTTACTGTCCCATGATCTCTGAAGCAAAACTCTGAGGGTTCTATGTCAGCTGGTACTGAAAATGGCTTGCTTGTACAAGGAACAATATTTTTCATGATCAATTCATCTGCTAACAGACAAACAAGAAAACTTCATACATTACCTGTGGGAATCTGGATAAGTTTAGTAATGAAGAGAGTGCCTTCTCTTCTTCATCGTTCCTGTATGTCAGTGCAACACATAAGCTACTATATACCATAGCTTCATATGAATACATTCCTCAAAACTAGGATCAAGCAAAAACAAAAGCTTACATTGGTGGCTTGCAGAAAGCCATATGATCAAGAATAACAGTAGTTGCAGGATAATCCCTACACAGCTCCTCTATTTCTTGAATATAAGGACCAATTCCCTGCATAAACAAGAATAATGAACAATAATATAACTTAAACTCAGTAACAAAGAGCATAGTTAAATTCCTGTTACTTTACATTAAAGGAGTCCATTCATGCAAATTTGTTTTGGAAAAAAGGATGCAGATGGGGTTCTCGTAAACTCATCTAACCAGCAACTTGTATAATTAACAGGGCTAAGAATTTGGATTTTTCTGGTTTTGATTTCCTCATTTCTTTTAGCTCTAGTGGACATCCTGACAATATATAATAACTCTCTGTCCAAATGTGAACCCTTCTCCTCTTAAGGATGTGAACATATTGCCCAATTTTTTTTTTGTCAGAATCTCAAACTCCTATAGTAACTGTGGATACATCTTGGAGAGGAATGCATCTTTTACCTCCGCTGTCTGTATTGCAACTGGCGCTCCAAGTTCTCCTGCCTTCGAAAATAATGACCTTCCGACCTCATTGGTCATCTGTTTAGTTTAAACATTTTTCCCTTCAGGCCACATTGATCATCAATCCCAATTAATAAGTAGAGGAACAATGTTGCTCATTTTCATCTCTGCATACCTTTTGACCAGATGGCCATAAGGTTGGGTTGAACCTCACAGCACGGAATTTTTCCTGGTGATAAGCGAAGGGACAGCATATTAGAAAATAGCAGAATGGATCATTCCTGTTATGTAGAAGAAAATTCCAAGAGGTTACTTGTACAATCAGGTGTTCAAGTTGTTTAATCCCACTCCCATCGTCTGCAGGATTCGCAAGACAGCAACCAATGAACTTGGATGGGTATTTCTTCAACACACTAGAAAAAAATGAAAATGAAATAAATTGATGATATAGTCATATGACTGGTGGTCTTGGATTGGATTAAATCAATGCAAGAAAAACAATCTTACCTAGTTACCAAAGAATGATCAAACATGTGATTTCTTGGTTGAACAAGGAGAGCCCCGTCCACTCCAGCTTCACTCATACACTAAAGAAAAGAGGAAATTCTCAAAACAGTGCAGTAATCAGCAGCTCCCCATGCATAAAGTCTTCTTTTGAAAAAAAAAAGTGGTCTTCTAAATTTCAAAGAAGCTAACATAAAGGACTGATAATAGTGGTTTAGTGAGACCAAATAATATTAAATACAGTCTCAAACCAAATTTTCAATAGCAAGTTGGGATAGAGGAGGAAGCACCGCTAAGATGGCCATTAGGTTGGGTAGGTCCACTGTGTGTTGAGACTTGAGAGACGAACGAACAATCCACCAGATGAGAATTTTTTTTCTTAATGTATGGTACATAATGCCATATGCATTTTCCTCCATTCTGCCATGGTGCCAATTGTGTATGTTTTTTTTTTTTTTTGAAGAACGGTCCTGAGCACGTATTTTTCAAAAAGGCTAACAATACCAAGAATTGAAAAGGCCAAACTCGCGGATGAGATGACAACCGAAACTGTGAGCAACTTGGCCCATGGGCCGCGCAGGGAGAAAGGACTCGGAAGCCCAGCTCGCGTGTGAGAGAGTGGGAGTAGTGGGCTGGCGGCTGCTGTTTGGGCTGACCGGAGGAGAGTGGGAATGAGATTTATGAAAAAGTAATATGGTTCTCTTCCTAAAGCAAATAGGAGGAGGTTGGGATATATCGCAGATTATAAATGGCATCTAACACCGGAGCTCGTAAATCTAACACATTGGTAAACTGAAACCCGTAGGGTTAGCACGGGCAATATAATAGCTTCTGAAATTGTCTTACTGATTGACTGACCTGGAGCAATAAGTCGTCGTCGCCAGGGAGAGTGGGTTCCAGGCCTGGGAAGTAGGGGTACTCCTCCTTGGCCTGCGCGCGCGGACAGAATTCAGATCCAGTCACGGCTGAAAAACCACGACTCCTCTGCGTACCTGCTGTGGCGTGGCCCAGACGTGGAGGTGGGAGTCGATGACCTTGCAGGTGGAAGCAGAAACGGCGGCCATGGCGGAGGCAGTGGAGATGGTGATGGTGGTAGTGGAGAGGAGCAGCCCCGCCCCCTTGTTGCTGTGGTCGCCAAGGAGCAAGGACAGGAGTGGCTTTTTATATATAAAAAAAAGGACAGGAGTGGCTGCCGAGTGCTCCGTATCCACAACCACAATGTAATGAAAAGGTGATCTTAAGGTAACGACAGAATGAACCATAACCATTGTGGATAGGCCTGTGCATGGATCATGTAATCCACCCAATCCACCCATCATAAATCCCCAACTCGACCCATCAAAACTTTTAATATATGGATCGGGTGGATCTGGGTAAAACCCATGGGTCAGCTTCTTCAACAATCCCCACGAGCCAGCAGCCTCCCGTGTTCTCATCCTCCACGATGCCAAGACCTCGCATGGCTGCGTGCATGCATCAGATAGCAACGCCGGCGGCCATGCGCGTGTATGCACGACGGCAGCTGTGGCGGTTGAGCGCGACGACGGCAGCAGCAACCAAGGTTTTAAATAACCGGTTAAGGCTCTTAGCGGTTAACTTTTGAAAGGCTAAGAAAAAGCTATAACCTTAGCTAAGCCATTTAGCGGTTTGTAATACAAGTTCAGAGAATGTTTAGTACATCAATTCATCATGGAGTGAAACAAAAATATAGAATTTCACCTTCATGCTTTTATAAATCTTATACAGACGCCATAATTTAGAAAATGTAACCACCATAAGTCTAATACGAATGAAGGGTTGACAAACAAACGAGTTCTTTCTTGATTTAGCGGGCTAAATCGGGCTATTAGCGGTTTTTTATGCTTAAAGCTAAATGGACCATGTCCTAACGTTTTGCCCTGCCAAAGGCTAAATCCGGCTATAGCGGCAGCTATAGCCGGTTATTTAAAACCTTGGCAGCAACACAACGGCGGCCGCGAGCGGCAAGGTCACCGGGGCGGCAGCTGCGCGCGGCAAGCGCGACGACGGCGGCAGCCAGCAGCACAACGGCCGTCGCGAGCGGCGAGCACACCGCGACAGCAGCCGCGCGCGGCAAGCGCGATGACCAGACCGACGCCGGCAACAACAGGGGCCAACGTTTCTCTGGAACCAGCTAACCCACCCAATCCAATACTATCCAATCCATTTAAATCATCATGACAATGAGAGTTAAGAGGAACATGACAATGCCACATCTCTTATGTACAAAGCAGAGCAAAAGGATAGGGTTGTGACTTGTGAGCAACAGATTTACAGAGTAGCTGGTAAACAGCCCAGTTGCACACTGAAATTTATAGGTTGTTGAGATACCAAACCAGCTCTAGACACAAACAATTTGACCATAAATATTTGAAACTGAATAACAAAGGGAACCACAAAAGAAAAAAAAAGATGATCTGATATCTTTCTATAGTCAACTGTAAAATTGTACTTCTTGGCAGCTTTTAGCAACTAAAGCGAAAAACATGGTTGGCAAACAATTAGGCACATTGCACAAACATTACAATGAAAGCCAGACAGAGTTAGTGCGGGTACCAGTCTACCACATTACAACATAGTCAAGCTAACTTACACCATTCACTGCCTTCACAAGCATACTTGTGAAGAACAATGGCTCAGAGTACTCTTATGTATGGTGGCATCACGCGGCACAGTTGAACACATGGTGGCATCACGCCACCATAACCATTTCAAACACAAACAAAGCAGTGATTCAGTACAACTGGCTGGTGACGTGCCGGAGAAGTGATGAATAGCATATACTACAATTAGACATTCTACAGCTATACACAAACATGAATCAATACACGATGCATAGCGAATTGAGTACAAAACCAGGGTACAAAGTACAGACAACCAGCGGATACATCCTGCACCTGCAGCTTGTACACCCACATCGCATGCAAAACCAGCAATCACCAGAACATGATACAACAAAGGGTACCTACAACAAAACCTATAACATGACCAGTTAACAGAGTTCGACACAAACAAGTTACACCTCTACGAGATAAATACAAGAATAAAAATCAGTTCACAATCTCAGCCTGCAATATGCCTCTACAGTTACCTACACTCAGATACGATAAACAGATAGATTCAGTGATCGACGAGGATGCAGTAGCCACAGTGAATCTAAGGCCCTTCAGCCTTGACCGGTGCAGAACTTGGTGCCTCTGTGGTAGCTGGTGAGTACTGGAGCCAGTCTTTCGCACAGACAAGTGCTTCCACAATCTCGGGACGAAGAGAGCTTCTGTAATCATCGAGCATGTGGCTTCCTGTTCCAGCAGTGAATATGGAGCTGCCACTGCTTACCATGGACATTGGAATGGCCAAGATATCACGGGCCATTTTAGCAAGGGTTGGAAACTTAACTGTGTTAAGCTTCCACCAGTTCAGAATATCGAACTCCTGGATACGTGGGGTGAGGGATTCATCCAGGTACTGTTCCAGTTCGGATTTCGAGGGCTGGCTACTCTGGATCTCAGAAAGGTACATATCAAAGTCTAGAAGCCCATCACCAGTGGAAGGAGCTCCTTGACTGTTATTCGCATTGGCTAGCCCATTATTCGCTTCACCTTGCTCAACATAGGCTGGGGTCAGTGGGAGTGGCTGAGCCACATACTCCTTGTACAGTTCATGCACAGCATCATTGACCACCTTAACATACTTTGCAGCCTCAGCCCCATAAATTTTTGAGTAACTGAACTCGATCAGCTTCATCTTGAAACGTGGATCCATGACAACAGCAATGGCTAGCACGAGGCTGCAATCTTTCCAGTACTTGTCAAACCTCTCATGCATATCCTTCGCGATGCTACTAAAACTGGGATCTTCATGTCCTGTGCCATTTGTTAGTTCTAGCTGAAGTTTCCAAGCTTCATGGAAGAAAAGGTTTGAAGTTGGGTTTGCTGCTGCCATGATGCTGTGCGCAGAGTCATATAGCAGTTTCAGGTACGTACAGGCAGCCTCAACTTTCTTCCAGTCCTCTGCTGAAGGAGCTTCATTATAATTATCATCACGTGTCTCTAGTGTGGTGAAAGCCTGCTTATAATCTAAGGCAGCCAGCAACATCAGATATGTGGTGTTCCACTGCGTTGTAACATCCAGACAGAGGGTCTTGGTACTGGGAATCTCCAGCTGCAGAGCAATCTCAGCAAACCTCTCTTCACGGGCAGAAGAAGCTTTTATGAACTTTATGCTTTCACGGATGCTGTAGACGACACCGTGAATCGAAGCAATCACATCTTGTGCAACAGCATTAAGGATATGGGCATAGCACCTCACAACAAACAACTGTCCCTTAAGCATGAGGTTGTCCTTGTTGGAGAGATGATCTCTCAGATTTGCACTGTAGATATCATGTGAGGAGCATTCATTATCCAATGTGATGGTGAACAGTCTGTCCTTCATGTTCCAGTCAGAAAGGCTCATGCTAATTGCTTCACTAAGTGCATTCTCTGAATGAGGAGAAGACACCATCATGAAGCTAAGCATTCTTCGGTGTACTTTCCACTCAGAGTCGATAAACTGCCCAGCAAGTGAAACATAGCCAAGAGTCTGACTCGTCGTCCACAACCCTATGGTGAGGCTGATCCTTCCAGGCATAGTGTTGAATGCTTGCAGTAGGTTCTCCTTTTCTTTCTGATAAACAGCATATACCTCTCCCTCCATTGTATCAACATCCACAATCTTGAAACGTGGCTGCAGACTCTCAATAAAGGTGGCAAATATCGGCTGTTGAACAATGTGAAGCGGGTAGTCATGCTGAATGACCATCTTTGCTAGGTATGAGCAACTGCGGTCTTGATCAAAAGCAGCATTAGCATAGCCAGTATATCTGTAGCGTCTCTTGGTTCGCCGCTCCACACTTCCCTCACCATCATTGTCAGTACCACCTGCAGAGGGCAGTGCCAGCCTCTGCTCTTGACTCTTTATCTTAGGACAAGAACCAAGTGTGATGTGCCTCTTGAGATGGCTAGTCCCAGCAATCTTTGAGCCAGAACTGTAAGCAAAGGTTTGCTTGCAGAGATTGCAGCATGCCCGTGTGGCCCCTCCAGCGACTTCTTCAATAGTGAAGTGCTCCCATACCAAGGACTTCTTTCTCCTCCGTCTGATTCCGGTCCGAGGGGTCGTTTCCTCAGCAACAACCAACTCATTTCCTTGCACCAAATCATCACCTTGGGCCAACTCATCACCTTGAGTGAATTCTTCACCTTGGGCCAACTCATCACCTTGGGTCAACTCACCACCTTGCACCATTTCATCACCTTGAACTGCCTCATCATTGGGGGCAATCTCATTATCTTGGGTCATCTGGGTGTCATTGGCAGTTTCCTCAACCATGCTTACAGGCTAGCAGCTGAACTTGTGAAATCTGCAGTTATCACATTGTAAAATCAGGATGTCTTCCAAATGCTAAAATGGTGCTGAATAAAATTCAACACATTAACATTAATGAAACCGATTGATGTATTCACAGCATGACAAAACGATCATAATTTCACGATACAAACATCTAGTCAGATACAAGCTAAATTTTACGCATGTATCATGTGCGCCCCCTAGAGATCCAACAGAATCTGGGCCCAGACGCACGCAGATCTATTGAACTCAAAAGAGACAAAATGGAGCGAGAGAGAAAGGGAATGTGGATGCTGAGTTTGGGAGCAGAGGGGAGAGCTTACAGGAGTGCAGGAGGTGGGCCCTGTTCGTCTGGCTGACGGCAGGTGGCTGGTGCTGATTTGTTCTGAGAGAAAAGTACTGCTGGCTGGTAGCTGGTGGCTGATTTGTTCTGAGAGAAAAATATTGTTGGCTGGTGGCTGATAAGCCAGGCGAACAGGGCGGTGGTGGCCAGGATTCAAAATCTGTACGAGCTAGGTCGAGCAGTGTGCTAGATCTTGTTTGTTGTATAAGGAACCCAAGAAGGCCTGTGACTTCAATTGAACAGAATAAATAAAATGATGTGAGTATATTTTAATCACATCAGATCACTTGATAGTTTCATAGATATAATAAAACAGAACTAATCTGTCGGGTGAATCATCATAGTTGTCATACAAACTAGAAAAGACAGCAGCTACTTTGCACAATTTTATAAATGATAGGTTCTGGTCATTTGCAGGAGCGGTAAGCCGGTAGCCAACAATAAATTTACAAGACAGGATCCACAGACCAGCTCCAACTGGATGCAAACTTTTACAGATGCTATATGATGGTATTGTATATTATTAAAATGGGCAATGGGCAACATAAAAATTGACTTTTCCAATCATCAAAATATAGGATGGTATGTATAAGAATTAGAATAGATTGCACATGTGGTATGCATCAACGTAGCATTAGGATACAATGGAAAAGTGGATACAATGTCACACAAGCCAGGCAAAGCAAAAGGATGAAAGCACATGGTTGAATAGCCTCAAGAGTCACATATTGCGACAGAAAATAAACAAGTTCTGAGGATAGCACCTAGGTAAACCACAGGAACTGGACATAAACAGCTGAAGAATAGAATGCATCCACCCAATGTACTGTAGCCTTTTTGCATAAACATAATCATGTTCATCCTTTGCGCAAGCCAAGCTCCCAGTCGAAACCCGTGGTGGTGGTACTAAGTTCCTAGTAATCATGAATCCTAGCTGGGGCTATCCGACTCATCTCAACCGTTTGAGCATCCCCAACCTCTAGGCTCAACGTTTCAAACACCCCCAACCCTCAACTAGAAAATTGCAATATTGCGACTGCAAACATTGCCACTCCCGGTGAATGACAAAATGGATCCATCTGTGTCTATGAAATGTGGGCCGAATGGCAAAACTGCAAGGGGACAATGTTTGCAATTTTCTTTTCTCCACTCAGCTAGGCACGAGATTCACAAAGATAGCAGTGGATGTCTATGTCTCCACAGAATTTCAGATTCGAGCACCGTCTCTCCCTAGATATGCGGATAATAACCTTGCAGGTAAAGGTTACAATTACCTTGACAAAAAAGTGGAAGTGTTACTGTAAATTCCTCAGAGACGGCAGCCCAAGCCCCCACAGCGTCAATCTAAGTCACGCCAAACCGTGCGTAATCCCGTTGTGAAATCAAAAGGCAATTTGGGGATGTATGGAACAAAAGGTAATTGCCCAACCAGCAAGAACGATATGCGAAAAACGAGCTCTCAAAAACATGCCATATTTTGCTCGTACAAAAACACACTCGCGCATACTAATTCTCAGCGCCCAACGGAGCACTCAAAAAGCCCACTAAGCGAAAATTTGCGCCAGATCTAGACCAATTCCGCACGGAACCCGCCCGGCGAAACCCTGAACACCTGCAGATTCGAGGAACCGAGCTCACAAACTCCACAAGATCTAAGCCCCGAAGGCAAAAATTCTTGGGCCGGATTTAAAAGAGGAGGATATGATTGATGATGAGCGAGCGCGGGGGAATTTAGGAGGGAGAGAGAGGGGGCTTGCTTACGTACGTACGCGGAGGAAGAGGAAGGAGAGCAGGCGCGGCGAGGCGACCCACCAACGGCTTGGTGGCGGTGCAGCAGGATTATGGCTCGGCCCAAGAAGGACGAAGACCTCAGCTAGATCTCTCGCCTCGGTTGGAGGAGAGACGGGCGGGGAAGAGAGACAGCGAGGAGGCTGCGACGGGTGAAAAGAGAGGTGGATGCGGCGGGTGCGGGGGATTGAATGGGCTCGCAGCCCACGGCGATGGGCTCAGCTGGCTGGCGCGCGGCGCGCGCGTGACGCTGGCGGCGGGCCACCAGATGGGGGGCCTCCCCCGCGCGCGTGGAACGCCGGCCGCCGGCTGGCCGGCCGGCTGTGTGCGTGTGGTGCTTTTTTTTTTTTTGCGTTCTTGTCTCGTGATTCCTTTGTTTGTTTACGGCACGCAGCTAGTTTGGTTGTTATTTCTTTCTTTTTTGGAAAAAGTTCTTATGGCGTCCCTCAACAATCGTTGAAGTCTGACTTTCGTCCTCCACCTGCAAAACCGGGTATCTTGCATCCCTCATCTATCCAATCTGTTTACATTTGGTCCTTCAGCGGTTTTGACCTGGGCATCATGTATAAACATTTACTTATAGCACCCTAAACTTCTTTTCTCCTTGCAGAAAGAGAAAGGTCACTCGCTGTATTTTACCTTCGGCACTCGGCGAACGATGGCGGCGAGCGAAGCATACTAGCATGCCTGCTGCTGGTGCAAGCGACACAGCCCGGCGCGAGCGGCAACGCGAAGAGGCGCGACAATGAGGATAGGTAGGTGTGCATCTTGTCGTCGTTCGCGATCTTCGTGCAATTGAGCACGCCACAGAGCACGTACAGGCAGTCGAAGCAGGCATTGGACGGCTGAGGCTCGGGAGCATGAGCAGCGTGGCGAGGAGGCCGAGCGACATGAGGAAGAGGTCGGGGTGCAGAGCGGCGCGCCGCCTCTCTGCCTAGCCCGCCTACGCGCGCCGCCGCATGCCTTGCCCGGCACCACAGCATGCCTCGGCCCCACACTGCCGCAGGCCTTGCCCTCCTCTGTCAACGTTCGGCGTCTACGCCGTAGTCGCCTGGCCATTGTGGCCGGGTTTTTAATTAACCCTAATTACTGGTCAAACCTGTTGACTGTGGTCAAATCATGATCAACCTGGGTCATCACCTCGAAAACCTAGTCAACAACCACCCATTAGCACCTTAAGCAAGTCAACACCATCTATCATGGTCAAAACCCTAGATTAAGTGGTCAAACTCTTAATGTCTATCTCTTTGTCCTAGAACTTTGGCCACGTTCTCCAAATTTTGTCTAAACACTCAAAAATCTGTCAATATAAAAGTTGTGCAGAATTTAGTGGGACACATTTCATCTTCAGGTTGGCATTTCAAATTTTGAGTGGAAAGGGTTCAAAATTACCAGTCAAACCCAGATTTACTATTCACCCGAGCCATGAAATTCTTCAAGTTGGCATTCAAATTTCTTCCTCGATTCAAATCCAAATCCAATGCGGTTTGTGCCATTGTTTAGAGGGTTAGCTCTCCTGCAAGTGTCCTATCTACAGTTTTTGGAGTTTGCATTTTAAATTTTGAGCAATGCACAGTCAAACAGGGTAACATGGATCTGATCGCCGAGCGCGCCGCGACGTCATGCCACGGGCGCGCGCCCACGCTGCGCCGCCAACGCCGCCGCCAGACTACGGCCGCCCATGAAAGTCCGTGCGTGATCTAGGCTTTGCGGCCGCTACGCCAAGACGCCGGCCTCGGAGGAGCGCCAGCCACGCGGCACGGCCGTGCTTCCCCCGCACGCACACGCCGCCGATGACCGGCCGCATCACATTAAAGCGCCGGGAGGCCTTAGCCGCTAAGCATCCCCCTCTCCATGCGCGCCCGACTATAAATAGCCGTCCCCGCTTCCTCCTGCGAACGCCGTCCGCCCGCCCGCCATTGCCACGCCGCGAGCTCGAGCTCCCGCTAGCTCCCGTCGCCGACCAACCTTTCCAACCGCTTCCCTAGGTCCCCTTGTAGCTCCCACGGCCGCACGTTGCACCGCATTGCCTCGAGCCCCGCCGGATTTCGGGTGACCGCGGGCGCGCCGCGCCTCACTGCGCGCACCGCCGGAGTCGTCCCCGACCGCGCCACCACCACCAATCGGCTCGGGGTGAGGCCAATCGCACGCCCCCTCCATTTGTTGCTCACCTCCGGCCCCACATCGCCGGCGGCGACCTCACCCCCGCCGCCGAGGGCACGAATGTGAACATCCAGGGGTATATGTGTGAACCAGGGATGTGTTTGTAAGGATAGTTAACTTAGTTTCTTTACAGCTTAGTCCAGCACCTTAGAAAAATCATAGGAATTCACAGAAAAATCAGAAAAATGCAAACCCAATTTTGTTGGTCTAAGTGAGAGTATATCTACAACTTCTACAAGGTATGACCATACATTTGACTTATAGATTTTAATGAAAATTCAAACTCTGTTTGGCACAAATTTGTTGTAGTTCAAAATCTAGAGAAGCTATGAAGCTGAATTTTGGATATGTTGCTAGACTTGTCATGTTTAGACTCTGGACCAAAATTTGCACAAAGTTCTTAAATATATCTTTTTATATGATTTACTTTGCATTTATGCTAATTCTGCCTTATTGATTTATTTATCAAAATTTAAATATATTTTTGTGCTCATATTGTGGCTATGCTCATGTTATGACTAGATTCAACTTTCCTGAATTTACCATGATTTTATCTCTGCCAGAAGTATTTATTCTTGTTATATGCTTAGATTTAAGTTTAAATGCATAGTTCAAATTTTATGTTGGATCTTGTTGTGCTTGTTGGTTTCCTAGGCTTGTTTTAGGTCAGAGATGTTGTAGGGATGAGGTTGGCTGCAGCAATGCTTTATTTATTTATTTATGCATTTCGCATATTTCTATTAGCTAGGAAATATCTTTTTGATGTATATGTTTTATGGCTAAATTAAATGTGTACCTTGGACCAGTGGTCTTGTTTAGATGTTTAGGACCAGCTATGCACCCTTTTCCTATTTTTATATTTTGTTTTGTAATTAAAAGCTTGGAATCCATATAAGCTCCCTAATAGGTTTATTTAGGAAAAATCATTTCTGCTTCCTTAATGACCTTGTTAAATTGTTGTTTACCTTAATTAAGGGCTGTGGATCCACTTTTGCTGTTTTGAATGATTAAATAATTTTATTAACTTAAATGTGTGCACAAAGTCACTATTAAAAGATTAAAATAATAAACCTTCACAGGAAATGACCTTAATGGAAAGAAACACTAATTAATTGATTGTCAAGATGAATTTGGCCAACAAGAGTTGGATGTGATGGTTAAACTCTCACTCCACTCATTAACCCTGCATTGCATTCCGTGTAGAGCTTCGACGGTAACTTCACGCCGTCTTTGGAAGCCGAGGAAGGAGGAGTTGACGCGGAGCTGCAGTACGTGGAAGTGAACGAGGACACCGAGGACCCCTAGGCTAACTTTGCTGACGAAGGCAAGCCCCGGTGCATCAACCTATTTGTTTTTGGAAATTATACAACTACCTAAGGATGTTTGTGCATTTACGTTCAGGAGTTGAAATGAAACCCTAGATGCATGATCCCTAGGTACCTATGTATTTTACTAGTATGCTAGGTCGATAGCTGCTATACTATAGGACCGTTACAAGTCGAGTGATACTTGTCACTCGCGATAATAGGTTCTTATGTTGGAATCATAAGATCTTTATAAATGGATTGCTCATGTGGTAAGAGCATGGGATGTGAGCTCCGGTCCAATGGCTTTCGTGGGTTAAGTGTTTGAAGGTACTAAGCACTTGTCGGGAATGGAACCGGTAAGCCTAGTACCTTAATGACGCGGTGAGGGATCTTACTATTACTCATTTTGGGATGCGTCTCACGGCTAGCTACCGGTGGTGCATGGTGATTCTGGGTGCCTTGCGGGGTATGCCGGATAGCCTGCACTAATGATGTAAGATTCGATCCCGTCAAGAGTTTTGGGAACCGCCTGTTGGTGGGCTCTTGGCGAGTACACCCTACCGTGTGTTTAGGTCTACCTTGCAAGGTTTAAATCAACAGGTTGTCGGCCTCTCACCGTTATCTGAGACTACTTATCCAACTAGCCATGATATCCCTAATGATGGAACTTTGTGAATATGCATGCTTGATTAATTATTTACACAACTTATGCTTGCAATAGCTTGCTCATTTAGAAAAGAGTAATCAACTAGAATCGGTGTTAAAATCTTAAAAGTAAGGACATACTCTTTGTTGCTTTTCAGCAAAAGAATCTCACTGGCCAAAAAGCCTTTCATGTCTAGAGTTGGTGATGTAGCTATCACCGACGGGTAAGTCTTGCTGGGTATTAGTATACTCGATTTGTAACTTGTTGTTTTCAGGTAATGCCTTTAGTGATGTGTGGCCTGGAGAAATCCCGCCTGGCTGGGAGCTGGAGTGGGTGGAAGACGATGAATGAAGGCATCATGGCAGGCCTCCTGTGATGCTCCTCGCGCCGTTTAGTTTAATTCATTGCTTTTCAAAACTCTGAACTTCGTTATCGTGTCAAGTACTTTGGTTTGTAATAATTAAACCCTACGGGGCAGATTTGGACTTAATCATGTGTCGTACTCTGGACTCGCCTTCGCGTGAGTTTTTAATGCATATTTGTCGATCCTTTGTTGCTATGTAAGTGATTTTACCGGACGTTAACCCGGCAACTAACGACAGGATGATACTTTATTATCGCTTAATGGCTAAAGTGGATTGGTTTAGGTGATAGTACGATATTTTCCTGGGCGGGTTGTCACAGCCGCATGCCCAGCTATGGGGTAGTAGGCGGCGATCGCACCGTGGTCGCGCGCCCGCACACCAAGCCATGCCAGGCGGCGGCCGCGCCGGTCACGCGTCACGCCATGGGGGATGCTGTCAGGGCCACGACCTTCGTCGCTGCCGCCGCCATAGGGCAAGGCAGGTAGCCGTCGGGTACACTCTTGTGGAGATGGTTGGGGCGTTGGGCGGAGAAGAAAAGATAAAGAGGAGAGAGGAACATCTCTCTGACAAGTGGGACCAAAGTGTCATGTAAGCGTAAACCACCATCAAAACAGTCAAGGGCGAAAACCAAACGGTCTAGACATACGAGGGATGCAAGATTTCTGGTTTTGCAAATGGAGGACTAAAGTCATACTTTAATGACTTTTTTTGACGCCTCTCATCTGGGTACAGCTGTAGCATCTGTTTTGTTGTTGGTTGGGAAAGCAAGCAAAGAAATCCTCTCTTGCGGGGAATGGGCTCGCGGCCCATGTCGATGGGCCTAGTAGCTGCGCAAGCAAGCTGTGACGCTACCGGTGGTGGGCCAGAGTGGCACTCTACCTACCAGCTGGAATTTATATATATATATATATATATATATATATATATATATATTCTTCGATTTTGCAAAAATAAATACCGGCCAAAAAAAATTATCAAATCTATACTCTAGGCCATTTCACCCTACCGCCGTGGTATTATGCTTCTTCGACGGTACGGTGGCGAGGCAGCAACCGCCGTACCACCGCGGCAGAGGGCTAATTGCCGTGTGGGACGGCGGTTGGAGCCTGCCGCCAGGCAGCAGCAGAGGCTGCAGCAACCACCGTATGACACGGCGGTAGGTAGGAACCTACCGCCGTGCCCTATGGCGGTAGTTTTTTTTTGCCTAGTACCTTACATTTTTGAACACATGATACTTAACGAGCACTCACATGAATAAACAATGGCACGCATGACAAATACTCTAACCTTGTCATAGTCCTAACGTGCCTTAGGGAATTTAGATAAACGGTTACAACATTTCTAATCTAGTTGTACGAGTAGTGCCCGGAGAACCCGGACATCATAGACCCGCCGGAGTGTTGGGAGGGCATGTAGTACCCGTACCCTGACGGGGGTGGAGGTGGAGGTGACGGTGGCGGGGATGGAGTTGCTGGTAGAGTGTTATCCTTCTTCTCGTAGCATGGATAGCAGCAGAACTCGTCCTCACAACCGGTGTTCGTCTTCACCACCATTGGTCCGGTCACCGGTCCGTCGTCGTCGTTGGTAGATGTCGGATCTGGAGAAGCCAATGCCGACGCGAGCTCTTGCTTCAGGTTGAAGATGACAACATCCTCGAGGTAGTCGATGTACTATTGATACGGGTGAATAGCTGGGGGATCCACCCATTGCACGAAACCGCAGTTATCTGGTTGGTCGGAGTACTACAGAAATCGAGATTACATTAGTAAACCATAAAATAAAGAAGGACAAAGGTCACGTAGCTTTGCTTACTCATGCTCGTGGCGCTGCGAGCGTCGACGAGTTGTTCCATCCCTCGTAAACTTGCATCACACAAAACTCACCGTGTGCACACCTTGATCAGTTCACTGTTCGATTTGGTGCGTACTTTCTAACATTACGCATGGATTTGAAATCTCTCTTATCTAAGACTGGAAAATTGGTGTTGATATAACTCCTCCAATATTCAGTGCATTAAAGTGGCATAAGCTCCCAATATACTGCCTCACTCCTGTTGATTAGAGTCATAATCGACAAGTCATGTTGCTCTACATCTACATGGAATGCCTTGTAAAAAAAGTTGGTTATGGCCCTCTAAGTTCTTTCTGCTGCTCTTCTAATCACATGGTAACCGAATCAAATTCTGACAAGTCAACTCCATTTTCACCATATCTAATCTGGCCATTACCGAAATACAACTTGACAGTAACTGCACCTGACATGTCTGACAGCATGAAAAATAATAATCGCTATTAACAAGTAGATCTAGTAACTAAAAAATATAGATCTACACTAGAACTATAATTTTACTAAGCTGATCTACACTAGAACTATAATTTTACTAAGCAGATCTACACTAAAAACAATACTTACAAAATATGAATTACCACAGTTCAAAATATTGTATTTACCTCTAACGAGACGAAAAACCGGCAAAGTTTTGCACCTTCGCCACCTCCTCCTCACTTCCTTCTCTTCTCCCCACTCTCTCTCTTTTTTTCGAATTATTATGACATTTTCGGCTGAATTTAGATCCAACCGCCGTGTGGCATGGCGGTTCGCCAGCTGTGCTACACACGGCGGTTGGACCTGCCACCACCATACCGGCAGAAGCCCTACCGCCATGTGGTACGGCGGTATCTAGATCCGATCGTTGGGGTCCGCGTCCGGGTGGCCTCGCCACCGTGCCACGTCAGCAGCCACCGTACCACACAACGGTAGGAACCCGGTTCCTGCCGCCGTGGGTTCCTACCACCGTGGTACGGCGGCAGTAGTATAGATTTGATAATTTTTTTTGTCGGCATTTATTTTTGCAAAATCGAGAAAAAAATATATATAAAAAAACTAGGTTCGTGATTGTGCGTTGCTACAGGCATACTAATTCGAACAAGATAGTCATTATTCAAAAAATTCACGCAACACATGATACTCATAAAAAAGGGAATGCAAAATTATAATGACAACCATTATGGTTATGTAATGCATCATGTCTTTATTTCATTTAGAATTTGCAACACTTGAATTTCAATTACAACAAATATGAACCCACCACCACGAGAAATTGCAGAAATTGCGTTCGTAAGCATTACACGACTGCAGCTTGCAAGTCAAATGAGCTCTAATTAACAGAACAAGTTAAGAGACACCTCATTTTGTTAGCGGGGAGGGCGGGAACTCGATTATTCATTTAAAAGAGTCCAGGGCAGGAGCTTTGTACCATTAAAAAAGAGTCCATATCCATTAGCAGTGAGCAAACAAAATTCACAGTTGGTCACATTCACGTCAACCTAGCAATCAAATTTAGTATCCTGAGACTATATATACAAACATGACAGATGCTTCAAAGGTCATGTAGTGTGATGAAAAGAAAACAAAAATTTGGGGATATAGGTCCAAGTAGACTTATCACCATATCATATTTTGTAATTAATCGAACTGAATTCACATTAGCCTGCAGGCACACAAAATTTTTATACAATCCAAAATGCAGCCCTTCCGAACTGATGTTGCTGCTGCCCAACAATTTGTGCAACTACCTGAACAATACCTGTAAATTCCAATTGTATAGACATGTACTGATAATAAGATAAAAATTATATTTTATTTCAGTATTCTATCAAGAAATAGTGTTGAGCTACAAGAGAAATATACATTGGAAGATAGTGAATCCCAGATGATCCCAATTAAATGGAGACACCGGTAGACTACTCAATATCTTCCAATGGAACAAGAGTAGATCCGGGCTCCTTGTGCATTATTTCCTATAGCTATGATGAGAAAGAGCAATATCCTAAAGGAGTAGTGAACTTATGCATATCCTAAAGTTTGAATGAACATGTAAGCATACATATATTTCAGAGCAAACAAGATTATGCATCTAAGGTAAGGCATGCTCCAGAAAATAATATAAATGAATAAAGTGTTTAATGAAGAAACAAGGAACATGTCAGTCACACCATGTGGAAATATCTTCAGCCCATTACATCGCAATCATGCTACCATATCATCATTTTAAGAAAACTACCACACACTAAACTGACAAAACAATAGTATCAAAACTCAAAAGACCATTATTCACCTTGGTTCTGAAGTTGGCAGTGCTACCAGTATCTTTTGTTGTCTATCCCTGTTATCACCAATGCTTTGGAGGATAGCGCCATACAGATCATGCATCTGCTCTTGTCCAACCAAAATTCCTACAATTTGCAAACACATAGTACACTTCAACAAACATGTTCATTTTCTGTCCCAAAATATAGAGCTACCTACATCGAACTACACATGAAAGCAAATCATTTCAAAGCTAAAGATGCGTACTTCTCATTTCTGGTAATTTACAGTACTGATGAGCTCACCCAAATTGAAACAGCCACATGTACGGCATAAGGTACAAAAGAAAGGATTGTAATTTTTGGTACCTCCTCTTTTTCAATCTCAGTGGTAACAATCAGGAATATAGCACTGAAACACAAATTATCAAAATTGAGAGCAAGCATATACTGATTTTTTCTATTACCATAGCATACATACTCAGAACCAGGGAGATCATTGCTACGATGCGAAAACGATGGTAGATAAACAAGACCAATGCATGAAAATCTCGTGGGTTCAGATTGCTAGTACCTTTTTCTGATGGACACAAGCCAAAGATCAATCATAGACTCATGGACACCAGCTTGCCTTCAGTGATGTTCATCCCGGATTTAGCCGCAGCATTTCTCTCATAATCCTAGTACCAGCGACCTTGCTCCTGCTGCCACCACTCCTATTCTTTCCATGGATTCAGTTTGAATGGCCCAACTTCATCTGAAATTGCCTTTAACTGTCAGGGATCATAAGTAATGTTCAGCAATATTTACTCCTAAAACTAAATTTTCCTTAACAATGCTACACTTGTTCAGCCACAAAGATCACTAAATCTTGAAAGTTGCAAATGCTAGCGTAATGGAATTGGCTCGTAGTTTAAGATATTGTATATGATCTGACATGACATCATAGTATGCAATGTTCTCAACACATGCTATCAGAATGGATTGTCCCTTATGTATGCTAATAGTTCTGTCTTTGAAAAAACAAAGCTAGCAATGAGAATTGAACCTCGTCAAGGGAAAGACCACAATGTCAAGAATCTAGATAGAGTGGCAAAGCGTATGCGCTTGAGCAGTTCAATCAAGACTTGTAACTCCAGGTCCCAAATAATATCATGGGTTGCCATGTGATGCAATAGCTCTTTGGTAGAGGGTCATTGCTCCGCTTCCCCGCTTGCTAGCAGAAAAGGCAACACCGATCGACAGCATTCAAGACCAAAACATAAGATGGAGATTAATAGGTACATCTCACATGATTTTTTTAACTTAATTATCAGAATGTATTAAATAGTTAGCTGAAGATGCAGGTATAATGAACTCAACTGAGTAATTGCTGGAACCACAATGTACTTTCAGGAAGAAAGGTCAGCTACTCCAAAAAAATATAAGCAAAATTCATAGCATTACTGTAAATGAAAACCTACGTTTCACTGCAATTTTCAACTGCAATCAAGGGACACCCTAAGGAACTTTGTGTATGAATCATGTTTCTCATCGCCAAATCAAACACTTGCTGCACTAAAGGGGCGTACCCAGTGCAAATTGCTCCCACGCGAGGTGGGGTCTGGGAAAGGGCCACGCGGGTGTATTTCTAGAACTCCCTTGCAGTGCAAGGAGGCTGGTTCGAACCCGGGGCTGCCAGACCACAAGTGGAAGTCTTACCACTGCGCCAGGCACGCCTGCACTAATCAAATCAAATCGCAGTTCACTAAAATGAGTTTCAAAACCAAAAATACCGGGTTAAAGGAGACCCCATATCCCAGTTGCATGTTTGACAAACATATATAGACCTGTGTTCTGGAAGCAGAATGTACAATTCTTAGGACATATATCCATGACTTAGATATAGACAGATGTAAGGAATCCCCAACATCCATGCAATCCACTAACCAAATTGACATTTTACTACCATGTCAAATCTTAAAAATTTGTACAAATGAATATCTAAAATAAAAATAGAAACCCCACCTTAAGAACTAAGCTAAAGAAAGTCATCACGAAATTTAGCTGTCAAGGCATAAAAAGGTTGTAGTTTTGAACCATAATGGAGACAACATAAGCATGCATCACAAAGCATGATTATATTGTTTACACATATAATTCGACCCAAAAAATACCAAAATTACCTGATAATATGTGCTTGATGGCGAAAGGTTAGTCCACTTTTCCGGATTCCTGTGAGTCATATCGGTAACCATTTCAGAAGGTTTCAGTGCCTAAAGAAAAATTGGAAGAACGACATTAGCTCTTATATCTTCTTAGAAGGGAAAAAATTAGCCAAAAGCTAGAAAGCAGATTGGTCTAAAACGACATAAAACTATTATATATACATGCTGGGATATGGGATGGGATGCAGCTACTTGTTACCTAGAACACCGTATCCGTGGAGAATGGGGATATGTTATGCAAGCTATGTATGCTCAAAGAACTCGATCATGGAACATGCCAAAACACTTTCCTAGATCCTTTTTCTTCCCAACATCATATATTTCTTTCGATATGAAGGAAAGATCAATCTCTATCGTTAATGATAGAACCACTGGCATGGTACCTTTCATACTTGAACTACCCAACTAAAGTATAAATAGAAAAAAATTCTAACACATAAACATTAGTAACCGGAGAAAATTGATAAAGTGATCATTGAATTATCAGAGTTAGCCCGTTTCCTTTATGTCCTGTTGCAATCAAAATATTTGGCAGATTAGGAATGAAGTCAATAACCGGCTTTCCATCAGGCACTGAAAGAATGGCAAGTAGTATTATTCAGTACTTCTTACCTCTTGATATCCTACAAGCACAAAACAAATCAGATTGCAATTTAAGAATACATTATAATTACATGTTCACCAATTAAGAAAGTCAAATTTGTTTAGTACTCAGCTTACCTATGCTCATCAATTAAGATAGCCAAATTTAATTTATCTCCTTGCAGCAGCTCACTATTGTAGTCTGTTTATTGCTGTGTCAATGTCCTGTGTAATTTATATCATTAGTGTATCTATCAGTTATAGTACAACAGCTTCATAGAGTTAGCATCAGCTATAGTACAATGGCTTCATAGAGTTTGCAAGCAGACCGTGAAAGAAGTGATATGAATGATCACTACTACACAACAGCTAATATTTTACCTTTCCAATAGCATTACTGAACTTCGTAAAAGCTTCGACTGTTTGTGTGTTTTTCTTGTTTTTCTCCCTTGGGCCTTAGGATTTGTACATAACACTAATAAAAATGCAATGTAAACACAATGAAAATGAGTGTGCACATATGTAAATGAGTTAAGGCGCAACACTTAATGTGCATCCAAAAAATATTTAGTGCCACTCTAATTTAGTTTCCAAGTTCCTGCAAGGAGCTAATCAACCATCTTTACAATCTTTGCTGGAAACAAAATGATAAAAGAGGAACAAACCTTGTTAAAGTACTCACACTGTCTATTTCCAAGGCCAAACAACCCAAATCGAACAACCACCAAATTGCTTTAAGAAATCAGAGAGGAAGAGAGGGAGAGAGATTCCTTACCATTGCTGGAGGAGGTCGCGAGGAGCAGCATCAATGGGAGGCGCGGCGTGGAATAGCAGCCGGTGGCGGCGTGGATGGGCAATGTATAGGTTCTGCAACAGCCTAAAAGTAAAATGTCAAAATAGTAATAGTAATATCATATAAATTATTTCCAATCGTGACAATACAAATAACAATGCCATCAGTCACGAAATCTAGATCGGCTAAAAATGAGAATGAGTGGTAATATGATGGGCCACTCAGTCTTAGATGGAATTAAACTACCTACAGGAACCTGTGAACAAGTATTTATTGTTTAAAACCATATAGACAGCCTCCGGGTTGCATAACTGTGTAACAAGAGCAACAAATAAGCAAAATAGGTGATCATAACCGAATCCTACCGAACCGAAGATTAAGATTTCATATATATATATATATATATATATATATATATAGATCATTGCAGTAGCAAAAATGTATGAAACAGGGCTCCAGCATTGAGAATTTGAGGCCCAGCTTTATGCTTCGTTTGTGGTTTAGTTGCTAGCATCAGTATGAATTCAAGGACGTCCTGATAACCCCTGACCGAGATCCAGTGAGGTCGAGCAGGCACACGCCGCACACCTTGATCTCCAATATGAGCGGCTGCAGCAAACACGAACAGGAAAAGTGGAAAACCCGTTGGTCAGATCTCTGTGCGTACGTCACGAGGTAGGCTTTGGAAAACCAGCTAATGGATTGGAGATTCGGCAGCGGACAGGGTCAGATTCGCGTACCATTGTGACGACGGGGAGGACGACACCAGGTGGACCCGAGCGACTGGGCTAAACCCTAGAGATCCCACGGGCAGCGGCGACCCACGGCGCGGGTGAGGTGGAACTGTGGAAGGCGTCGACGACGGCTCGGGTGAGTGGGACAACGACGACAGGTGGGGGTGTTGGCGGCAGTCCGTCGAGGCGGTGGGCTGGCGTCCGGCGGACGACGGTGGCGCGCAACATTGCGGCGGCTCCGGAGGTGGTCCGGGAGCGGCGGCCTGGGGAAGAGGCGATGGATCCGACGAAGGGCTTGGGTGGTGTGGCGTGGCGGTGGCGCCCGGGGCGAGTGCGGCGGACGGTGATGAGGAGGGCGCGTCGGTTTGCGGCGGGCGGACGGAGATTGGGAGGGCGCGTTGGTTTTTGGGGGCACGGGAGTGCGGGGGTAAAAATGGACAAGCGGAAAAATGACGGACGCGTGCGGCGGAGCCACGGGAGCGGAGGAAAGACGTACCATGTTTTTTTCTCCACTTCATATTTTTTTTTAGGAGTAGAGAAATTCCACCAGCTGCCGCCGCCCCTCACCGACGCTGGCCCACCGAGATTACTACCACCTCCATCCAGGTCGACCTCTCAGTCAAAGCTACTACCGCTCGTTTGGAGTGAGTGAGGCCTTGTGGACACTGGAGGGGACTTCTTATCTTCCAGAAGCCAAGACAAGATCGAGCGTCTTCCCCGTTCCGTCGCCTCGATCCGGCAATGCGTGCGGCGGCCGGAGGTGGCACGCCGCGACGTGCGGGTAGCATCCGTGTCCGCGCCCCACTGGTGAGCTCCGCTCCTCTCCCCACCTTTCTTCGCCTCGAGCAGCACGTACGAGAGATGTAGTAGGTTATTATTAGCTCACAAGATGGCGGTTCCTGTGGCAAAAATGCCAGCTTACCCTTGAAGCTGAGATCTTTATGAGTCTGGCGTTTTCGCGGATAAAAGCTCGCGGGTTTTGGGGATGGTTCCAATCCAGTTGTCCATGGGGGATTTGGTATTCTCCTTTTCTGGTATACTCTTTTAGGGTTAGTTTCTTAGCCTCGCAAAAAGAAAAAAAAATGTATCGCCACAACATGTGGTGCATTTTTATTAGCCCGACTTGCCACGAAGTCATCCTTAGTTTATTGACAATGAATCAAACTTGGACAAATTGTAGCTACTAGTTAACATAGTATCATGCCCTAGTCTCGTCGAGACATCTCATAAGCCACAGCCCACAGGTAGTATATCCCTAGCTAGGACAAAAGGCTTACTGACAAAGCCCATGCCAATCATAACGAAAACATTGATTATATATAATTGGGATTCTAGAATGACTAATCATTGCAGCATTATTTTGTATAAGCACTCTGTTTAGCAACATTACCTTATCTGGTAACACTAATATAGCAATGTTAGTACCCCATAATAGTTGATGGAAACATAAAAATGTTATTGCTCTTAAGGCTCTACTTTTGCACATTGCAGCTAATCGAATGCACTAGAATTTGATATCGTTGTGTGAGCATCACTTATTTAGCACAGCTCCATCTGTTTTCACATGAAAATGTTACATGTTTTGGAGCATTTGTTATGTCAAATGAGGAATTGTGGATGAAGCTACATAGCAAATGCTAATATGATTGTATCTACTGGGAGTGCAAGCAGAACAAACTCTTGTGTACTTTCAGATCTGAACCTGGACAGTACCTGTTGATCGCTCCTGCTGTACTTTTAACTTGCATGCTATTTGTATATGTGTACCACCATACATTTTAATTTTTCTTTATTAGGAATTCAGCAGAGTAAGGATATAAGTAGGTTTTAAACTTTTAAGCCAACGCACCAGCTATCAAATAGTTTGTCCCAACTTGACTGCTGAATGATATGTCCCCTAGTTTGTCCCAACTTGACTGATGTATGATATGTGGTCTCTATTTTGTATATTTTGTATGTTCAATGCCCAAGATTGATATTTTTTCGTCAAAGCAAAAGATCGATAGTTTCAAACATGGTTACTTGGTTAGTCTTCTAGCAGTGAGTGTCTGAATCTCATCTGCAATTCTGCATAACATTTTGCTAGATGGTGGACAAGAATATATATTTGTCATCGATAATTTATATCCGGATGTAAGGATGGTTGCTTTGCTGTGGTTTGTTTTGATTTTCTGTTGTTTTACGTTCAGGTTCATATAAGCATTCTAACTTGATCGATTGATGTGTCTGCAGGTCGAGTCTGTCTCCTGCTATTGCAGGGTAGATGGAGGTCTTAAAACCGTTGTAAGTGCTAGGAAGTTTGTCCCTGGCGCAAAGCTGTGCATGCAACCTGACATCATACCAAACAAGCGCAAGTCAAGGAGCTCGCGCAAGGAGAGGTCCCAAACTCAATCACCACTGCTACCTGGGCTTCCTGATGAACTGGCTATTTCATGTCTCATGCGGGTTGCTCGGGTCGGGCACCCAAATATGCGGTTAGTCTGTAAACGATGGAACCGACTTTTATCTGGGAATTACTATTACTCATTGCGCAAGAAATTTGGTATGGCAGAAGAATGGGTCTACGTGTTCAAAAGGGATCGTGATCAAAAGCTATCTTGGTATGCTTTTGATCCAGTAAACCAGCTCTGGAAGTCATTGCCGCCGGTTCCACCAGAGTATTCAGAAGCTGTTGGCTTTGGTTGTGCTGTTCTCAATGGATGCTACTTGTACTTATTTGGCGGCAAAGATCCAGTACATGGGTCTATGAGGCGGGTTGTATTTTACAATGCTCGGATAAACAAGTGGCTTCGAGCTCCAGATATGCTGCAAAAACGGCACTTCTTTGGTTCTTGTGTCATAAACAACTGTCTTTATGTTGCTGGTGGGGAGTGTGAAGGGATACAAAGAACTCTGAGGTCTGCTGAGGTATATGATCCGAACAGGAATAGATGGTCTTGCATTGCTGAAATGAGCACAGGAATGGTGCCCTCCATTGGAGTAGTACATGATGGTAAGTGGTTCCTAAAAGGTCTCAATTCTCATCGCCAGGTCGTGAGTGAGGTCTATCTACCAGCATCTAAAATGTGGTCAGCCACTGGTAATGAAATGGTCACTGGTTGGCGGAATCCAAGCATTTCCTTCAATGGACGGCTTTATTCTTCTGATTGCCGTGATGGCTGTAAGCTTAGAGTTTATAACAGAGAGGCAGGATCATGGACAAGATTCATTGACACCAGACACCATCTGGGAAGCTCACGAACTCTTGAAGCTGCAGCCTTTGTCTCCCTTAATGGAATGCTCTGCATTATCCGTAACAATATGAGTATCACTCTTATTGATATATCAGACCCAACAACAGTTACTGAGATTGACAGTGCGCGCATGTGGGAGGCATTTGCTCGAAAGGGACAGCACAGGTCTTTCATGGCAAACCTGTGGTCAACCATCACAGGTCGTAACCTGAAGACAGATATTATGCATTGTCAAGTGCTCCAGGTTTGAGGTTGACCGTATGTGAAGTGGAAACAAACTCATATTTAGATACAATCATCAGACCCAGAGGCCCTGTTAGAAGCTGAAATGGTTATGAATTGTAGCAAAGAGACCGGCCTTTTCCTCAGTAAACATCCACTGATTTCATACTTTGGAACTTGCTAATTTTGGCATGGTTGCATCCTAATCAGATAAGGTGCCAAGAGATTGGTTCTGGGGACCAGAGGAAGAATCTGCCACAGCTTATGATGCTTCCAGTGTTGAATGGCAGCTTGGACTCAAAAGAATCAGAAGTCACAGGACACACTAGCAAAGGACGGTCTGAGCTTAGAGCAGAATCAAAGCAGAGGTTGGTCACTATTACTAAAGTCCCCAACGGATTGGTACAGAAAGCAATTAGTTAAGTTTTGTAGAACCGAACGCAGATCTCCAAATGCTTCCATTGGGTAGGTGTTTGTTTCGGAAGTACCCCATGATATTGATGAGCTGGTGCTTCAAGAATTTGCACGGCTGATACTGTTAGTGTAGGCAGCAAAGGTTACTGCAATGCTGTCGAACATTTTCAGAAAAAAAGATGAATGATGACCCCCGTCACTGTACAGATCTTTCTTTTGCTTATCAGGCATGGGAACTGATAGATGCCTGATGTTGTTTGCTGAGAAGCTGTTGAAACTGTTCGGTGCTATTTCTGAAGAAATTTCTGCAAGCATTCTCTCCTTTTGAATTATGAATAATGCAATCTTGTAAGGACTCCCTGAAGGTTGCTCTTTGAACTATGAGCAAATCAGCTCAATGGCATTGAATAACATATACCAGTGGTTGATATACCTGCTTGAATTTTCCCCGCCATATGCATTGTAATGGACTTATGCTCCAGGTTCAGTCCAAAGCTGGTTAATGAACTAGTGCTCAAGCCTATCATGCATCACTCTACCTTGTCAAGTAGTTGAAAACATTGACCGGAAAATGATGTGTCAAATTTGCGAAACATGACAAGCACGGTGAGATGTTGATCAATTGTTTAGCGATCATTTTCAGAGGCATGAATAGAAGAAGAAGAAGAAGATGATGATGATGATGATGATTTACTATCGATATGTTCATGCTGATCCGAGTATCTGTTAGATGGTATGCAAGTCAAAGCCAGGGAAAGAACAGCTGCAGAAGTCCATGGGCTGCTAAACCCCTGCGGCCCTGCCCTCCTTGTCAAAGGCATACCATGGGCTGCTAATGTTTCTTTCCTTAAATAATGCTGCTAATGTGTCAAGCAAAGTATATATAACTAGTAAGAATCTCCGACCCTGTCTTGCTAGTCCGGCCTTTTCCTTTGGAAGTTTGGATGCGTCTGGCGTCTCCATTTGCTGATGAAGGAAAAAGATACAATGTGGACGGCTGTCCCCAGTCAACTTGGCCAATATTGTTGAAAACTCGATATTTTTTTTATTAACTTCCTATTTCTATTAACTTCCTATTCGATTTTTTTTCTCTGCAAGAAGATGATTTTGTGTTGGATCAACAATGGCGTTTGCATGATTGCTGCAAGCCTGCAAGATACGAATAATTACTGCACAATAATGGTGCATGGCACAAATCTATGACGCATGGACATTATTCTTCAGTATTTAGCTTGACAACCTTTTTTTAGGAAGAGATCTGACAAAAATGCGCTCGTAATGGTAAGTGACACCTAACGATCCAAGCCCCCCGGCGGCTACCGTCCCTGCTTTCGTGGAACGACCGAATCTGCGACGACTTCATGAGATATTTGCCCAAATCTACGACTCTCACGACGGATTTTCGTTCCTTGATTCACATCATTTTCTTGACCCAGAAACAGGAGAGCAGCAGAGGCTGCAGGACACAGTAACGCTAAACCATGCATCGTCGGACGGAGTCGCGCCGCCCATCATCTGAAGCGGTAATGGCAGCCTAGCGGCAGGCCCTAGCGCCGGATGCTTCGCCGTGCACTTGAACAGCAGGAGTCCAGAACGGGGAAGAAGAATGCCATGTCCGCTACGCTACGGAGTCCGAGGCTCCGACGCCAAAGACGAGGAGGAGCGCTGGAGCGGAACCGGAAACGCACGCAAAAAAAAAGGCAACCCCGCCCGGCGTCTGAACGTGCGGGATCGCTTTCTGCCTTCTCTTCCAGCGTCGTCGAACGGGGAAGGAAGAGATAGGATCCAGAAAACGACATGGGAAAATAGGAGGATTCGATTCAACTTTCAGTGCCCCGCGGCGTCTACCGCCCACTACGCTCCTCACTACTCCGTAGTTGGGAGCAGGTAGCCGCGCCGCCTATAAATCCCTTCCACCGCCGGATCCCCATCCCCGTGCTGCGCTCGCCAATCAGCCATCACCCACCGCTGCTCCCCTATCCTCAGGGTACGTGCGCACACGCGACCGCGCTCTCCTCCCTTCTTTTCGACCCCATTGCCTGCGCTCGCTTCTCTGGGAGTTACGGCGTGAGGCGTACAGTTCCGATGGTTTTGTTACTGACGCCTCTTCAGGCGGGATTGCGTTGTTGTGTTCTCTTTTGTTTCCTCTCCCGAGTGGATTTTGTCAGAGTTTCGTCTCTTGCTGTTCTTCTGAACCACCTTACCTTCCTCAGTATGTACGCGATGCCAATGCCAATGCCAAAAACATGGCATTTAAGCAACGCGTTTGCTCTCAAATAGAAGACTGCAACTGCAACATTGTTCCACTTAGCGTTTTACAAGACGCAGATACAGTTTACCTCTCTTTTTTCTCTTCTCGATTCTGATGGAGTTTCAGTTGTCTCGAAATTCAGAATTGTAGCTGAAGGCATTCAGAGGACACGAAGGCTACCAACCAGCACTCACCATGGCCGAGGCGAAGGATGATGCGGTCATGGCCGAGGCACAGGTTGCTGAGCCTCTCGGACGATGGCCGATACTGTCCTACGGCGTCGGGCACATGCTCAACGACATCACCTCGGCCTGCTGGTTCACATACCTGCTGCTCTTCTTGCAGCAGATAGGCCTTGCTCCAAGGTATAACAGAATCTCTGCAGATAGCATCAATATCACATTACATGACAGTTGACGCTTTCATTCTTTTCTGGAGCAAGTGCTTTTTACAGCAACTGACTTTAGAGCTTGCGTTTCTTCCTGCAGAGATGCCGCAGTTGTGATGCTCTCAGGCCAGGTTGCAGATGGCCTGATGACGATCCTCGCAGGCGAGATGGTATGAGCACAACTGAAACTCGACATTATTACATATTATGATACACTACCAGTTGCTCTCTGAATCTGAATAATGCATCACATGATCAGATCGACAGATTTGGCCGCTTTAAGTTGTGGCACATTGGAGGATCAGTCCTGGTCGGGGTTTCCTTCTCCTCAGGTATTCGGTGGCTGCCTGCTCTGCACCATTCTAGGGACAGATTCATATCTCGTGAGGACAGTCGGTTATAGCTTCTTCGCAGCGGTGTTTAACATCGGTTGGGCAGCCACACAAGTTTCCCACATGTAGGATTCTTCTTGCAATTGGACTGAGCTTTTTGCCTGAAACTTGGGCTCTGAACCTCTTAAGTAACTGATGATTTTTCTTTGGTCAGGTCAATGGTAAACTGCATGACATTGAATCCAACAAGCCGTGTAGCCTTAGCAAGTTGCAGAAATGCATCTACTATGGTGAGTTAGTAGGTTATCATGTTCATCTTGGAGACAAATAGCTGGCAGTTATCCTTACTAGAGTTCTGCAATCGAACTAGAACCTAGTATTATATACATGAAAAAGACAAACCTTCTTACTGTTGTCTCTTTCTTATTAAAACTGATGTGTAGAAGTGTGTGGACCCATTTATTAATCTCCATTGATCAATCAACTCTTTGTTCCCCTTTAAACAAACTTTCACATGGGTCCTATACAGGTGGCAAATCTTGGTTTGTATGCGATTGCCCTAACTGTCTTTGCTGTCATAAAGGCGAAAGAATGCTCAGACATTGTTCTTCAGGTGACAAGCAAAAACTTTTTGCAGTTATAAGACAGAGAAATATAAGCAGATGTTTCTTGTTAATAATTTGCCCTCCATTTCTTGACCCTACAGTACCGGTGGATAGCATACCTGTCCATTTTCATCGGATGCTGCTTCCTGGTGGTCTTTCATATTGGAACCAAGGAACCAACGTATGTTTTTGATAGATCATTCGGAATGGAATAGTGCATGGTCAATATACATATTGTGCTTGTGCTGAATGTGTGGTTTTGCAGCTTGAAGTCTGAATCTGACTGTAAGAAGAAGGCTCGGATTTCCTGGGGCTACTGGTTCAAGAAGACCTTGTACTACCAAGTTGCTCTCCTGTATATGCTTGCAAGACTGATCACAAACGTCTCTCAGGTTGGCATATGGCACCATGTGCAATCAGAAAGTTTATGTTCCTCATTATTGGCTCATTAGCATGAAAATGCACATGGTCATGCTCTATCACCAGCTTTAAATAAGGTTCCACCTGCCATGCGAACATTAGTCACTTAGTGTCCATCCATTCCTGATTTAGCAATTTTAAACTAGTACTTTTTCAAATGCACAAATCTTTAATGATGCCCTATTTTTGAAGGAGATAATAAAGCTGGCTTCTCAATTTGTCCTAACCTAGCGAAACAAACCATGTTTAAAAAATCAGTGTCTTGTGTCATGAGCATTTTTTTTGGAATGGAGGCCATGCTTAAGAGCATATTATCATCTGTGACATTTGATCTCTTACGTGTGTGCTCATCCCCCTCTCTCCAGTCGCTCATCGCGTTCTACGTCACCAGAGACTTGAGAATGAATGAATACTCGAAAGCAATAGTGAGTTTTTCTTATCCCTTTTCTGCTTCAATCTTCTGAGCAAGGGGGCACCGACAGGTATAAAGAAACACTTTTTCTCTCTTTCTTTTTGTCTCACCCATTTGATCTTTGTCTGCAGATACCAGCGATCATATTCTGCTGCAGCTTCGTCGTGTCCATCGTCCTTCAGGTCCGTCCAACACTGCACAAAAACCCGTTACAAACGTGCGATCTCTGCTAAGTTCAGTCTTTGCCTCACACATCTTGTAACTGCATTCGATACAGGAGATCAAGTGGAACAGCCGACGCCTCAAGTCCCTCCTGACCGTCGGCGCGACGCTCTGGGTGATCTCCGGCGTCGCGGTCTTCGTCCTCCCGAGCCAGATGCACAACCTCATGTACCCTCTCGCCATGGTCATCGGCGCCGCCAACGCCCTCGTCATGGTAACCACAGAGCCCAGCACGCTGCCTGACGCCGCGTTTGGCTGCCGAAATCTCTTCTGACTTGTGAGCACGCACTGGGGCAGGTCACGACGGTCGGGCTCGAGAGCGCGCTGGTAGGGGAGGACCTGAACGGGTGCGCGTTCGTCTACGGCTCGCTCAGTTTCCTGGACAAGATCTCCTGCGGGATCGCCCTGTTCGTCCTCGAATCGTACGAAGGTAACGTTCAGATCAGCAAGAACAGCGTCAAAGCAGATCAAATCGTTGTGTTTTGCCTTCAAAA
Source organism: Cenchrus purpureus (assembly GCA_022644695.1). Taxonomy (NCBI): domain Eukaryota; kingdom Viridiplantae; phylum Streptophyta; class Magnoliopsida; order Poales; family Poaceae; genus Cenchrus; species Cenchrus purpureus. The sequence continues at coordinate 131,215,934 of CP053465.1, read as the reverse complement.
AATTTCTGCTGGAAATGGCAGCAACAACTGTGACACCGTGTCTTTCTTGTTTTGGGTTGCAGACACGATGAACTGCGGCGAGACTAGGGGACTGAACACGGTGAGCAGGTACGGGACGGGGCTGATCCCCTCCTGCTTCGCCCTCCTCTCCCTAGTGGTGACCTCCACGCTGAGGCTGCAGGACGCCACTCCAAGAGCCGCTGCACTGGAAGCCCCGCTGCTTGTCTGAAGTCTGAACAACGTGTTCAGGAACTGGTGGTGATCTCGCACCCATCGTGTATGTAATTTGGACGGGAAAGAAGAAATTCAGGCCTCTTCAATTAGGTTTGAAGAGGAGCAGAGTGCGTTGTCGCTCTCTGACAAATAAATTCTTATGTTGTTGGGTCTTACCGACCAATATCATCAGAGTCCCAATTTTGAAAGAAATGAAAAGTGTAGATCATTTTCATTTGTGCAAAAGCTTGTCTACACGTCATCATATTATTGTACAAAGCAGGAACAGCAGCACCATGGCCGGAACAAAGAGGTACAGAACCGTGTGAAAAAACTAGAGCAACACACTGAAAACATCATGAACAGGAACTACGGCAAGGAAGAAGTGTAAAGATTGATCGATCAAGCGCCGGCTCCGAGCTGCTCACAGCTCGTCGACCGTCCGCTGCTTGCCCGTGGCGTCGACGTCCGCCCTCCGGTGCTTCCCCTTGCTGTCGCCGTCGGCGCCGGTCACCCTCTCCTTCACCTCCTCGAGCCTTTCTTTGGCTGCGTCGGCCGTCTCCCGCGCCTTCTCCTTCACCTTCTCGTACCCTTCATTGGCCTTCTCCTTGGCCGCCTCGGCGGTCTCCCAGGCCATGTCCTTGGCCGACGCCGCCTTCTCCGCGGCCGCCTCCTTCGACTCCTGCGCCTTCTTCGCGGCCGCCTCCTTCGACTCCTGCGCCTTCTTCGCGGCGGCCTCTGCCTTTTCCCTCGCCGCGTCCTTGGCCGCGCCGGCCTTGTCCGCCGCCGCGTCCTTTGCCGAGGCCGCCTTCTCCCAGGCAGTGTCCTTGGCCGCGGCGGCCTTGTCCTTGGCCGCTTCCGTGGTCTCCCACGCGGCGTCCTTCGCCGCGGCGGCCTTCTCCGCGGCGGCGTCGGTGGTCTGCCGCAGCGTCTCGTGCGCCTTGCCGGCCATATCCTTGGCGCCCTCGTACCCCTGCCCGGCCTTCTCCCTGGCCTTCTCCTCGACCTTGGCCTTGCCCTGCTTCGACCGCTCGTGCGCCTCGGCCGCCTCCTTGGTCTTCTCCTTTGCGTACCCCGCCTTGCTCGACGCCTCGCCGGCCGCGCCCTTCACCGTCTCCTTGGCCTGGTCCTTGGCTTGGCCCGCCTTGCTCGACGCGGCGTCCCTGGCGGCCCCCGCCTTATTCCCTACCTCTGCAGTACACACGGCGGCGCGCGTCGTCAGCAGTCAGCACCGGCACGGCGGCAAGCTAAGCTTCGAGACAAAAAAAATGGTGGCGGCGGCGGCTTGAGTTAATTAATTATATGATTTCTTACCGGAGGCGGCGTGCTGGGCGGACTCGCGCGCGGTCTTGGCGGCGTGGCCGGCCTTGCGCGCGGCCTCCTCCTCGTCGACGTCGGGGTGGTGCTTGAGCCCGAGCCCCTCGGTGATCTTCTCCTTGGCCCAACCCGTCCACGACTCCTCCTCCTTGCCGCCTTCCTCCGTCGCGTCCTGGACGGTCGTCTTCGCCGCCACCGCGGCCACTGCCAGGAAAAGCAGCAGCAGCGCCGCCGGGACGACGGCGAACCTCCTCGACCGCGCCATCGACGATCGCTCTAAGCTCAGCAGCTGCGCTAATGTCCTAGCGAATTTGATCAATCGCGCGCTACCTTGCGTGCTTTGTCAGGGATGCGAAGAGTGAATGAAGCAGGTGATCGTGTTGGGTTTAGGGGCACGCTGGTGGTTTTATGGGGAGGAGGGGTTTGGACGCGTGTAGGGGGTGGTTCGATCGAGGCGTGTGGTGGGTCGACGGGTGTCCGGCTGAGGTGGCACGCTGCCGCACACGTCGTCTTCTCGTCGGTCGCCGTGATCGCTTCGGCCTCGGGGCGGCAGGCTTCTCGTCGCTTCGGTGTATTCGAAATTGTTACACACGTAGCACACTGCACACGAGAGCGAGCCGTTTGGGCCGCGAAGGCGCGCGCCGCGGGACATCATCATCATCATCACTAGTTGTGTATTTCTGCCCAATTTAGATTTCGGCCCAATACAACGTAGGCACGCTAAATTCATAGGCAATGATTGGTCTAAAACAATATATAGGCAATGATAGATGATGACACATCACAATTCACACAAGGATTTTGGAGGGATACAACAAACTTAATAAAGTGTAAAAAAGATGTTTAACTAATATGTGTATTGCTCTGACTTCACGATAGACAAATGTAAAGTTTCTCCTGACCTGTGGCTCAACACATCCAAATTGCTCATTCATGGTTGTGAAAATGTTTGGCTCTTCGTTGTCTATAAAAACTTGAATTCATTTTTTCTGATCCTTTTGTTATGAGAATTGAAGCCTGGCTGTGACACCTGGAAACAAAAGCAACAGCTTACTTTGAGGACATAGGGAACATGATATAAAAAGGTCCAGCGTAGCAGGCACATCTTTGCTACTGATTGTGTTACCATGAACTTAAACATTAATCGAATTGTTTGAACGGTTTAGTTGCTTTTGAACTTTTTTAAATGTGGTGGCCATGATCAAATTAACTTTCAAAGGATATAATGCAAAGCGCTTGGCATATGTGACGCAATTACGGGCAAGAAGATATATCTTGCAGAAGTAAATTCCAATAAGCAGACTATTAGCAGGGTGTGTAGTGCTTGATGAAGCGTTGTTGTGGTGGCTGAAATGATAGCACATTTCTAATCAGTCTTGCTTTATGATAATAATGGGAAAATTGAACTAGGAACAGATTAAGGAACTTGCCTTGGGCGTTTGTTATCAGATTCACAGGAACTAGGATGGCCTACTTAGGATCTATGAACAGAAGGAAGACAAAGTTGGCACAAAATCTTTAAAATAAGAAGTGATGTGCAATACTTACTGATGTATTGTTTGGATCATGTGCAGAGCTGTGTTCCTGTTTGGCACAAGCTGAAGCCGGGACATTGCCTGCTGATACATAAACGGCTAAAATTCATAAGGCCATAGTAATAAAAACAGGGATAAACTAGAGAGCATATCAGTACTACCATGCACGAATCACTAAAGCTCGTAAGGCCATAAACTGGGATAAAGCAGAAACCATATTCATAATATGGGTAGATTTAATCACCTGTAGCTGCGTGGGGCATTGTACAGGGACCGTCAGTTTCGACCGAAGGAGAATGCTTTGCAAGATAACAAAAGTCTCCCGCCATTGCCTTTACTCTCTTGGTCCCAAGGTCAAGAGCAACCATCAGTGTATTCGGATCACTTAACTTGGTCCTGGAGTCAAGGTAGAGAATATCATCACCATCTGTGCTTAGGGTTGGGAAAGCAGAGTACAGATCCTTGAACCCTATCTTACCAACATCAGCTTCGCCATTCACCAGTCTACTCAGCAGTGACAAATCCACTGAATCGTCAAGCACGATGTCAGCTGCATCAAGAACAGGCCCTACCTCCCATCCGTCGGATGAAATGGTCCGACTCCACATCACGGCCTTCCAACCATCCCATGTTTCCAGGGTTTGGGCTCCTTTTGATTTTGCGCAGCTGGCGTGACATGATCAAGTCCAAATCATGAACCTTACCCCCTTTCGGGGGGAAACTAGGTTTCGGTTGTTACCGCCACACGGTGCTCCATCTCGATAAGCTTGAGCACACCATTGATGCACGCGAGATCCCGATATCGCCTTGTGTATGGTCCTGGTCGCCCTTGTAGTAGGTTGTCTTTGTTTCCGGGCAACGGATCAGGCAATGGGATGTAACGTGCAGTGGGATTCGTCTCGTGCAGGTTGCACACGAGCATGCCATGCCGGAAATCGACCCAGCATATTACGCCTTCACCAAGGGTGATCACTTTGCTGGTGATGACCCTGTTGAGCTGAGGAAGTGGATTTTGTAGTAGCATGCTTGTCCATGCTTCATCCTCAGAGGAGTAGGTGTAGAGGTCGTAGCAGTGCCACCGGTCCAAATCAACATGGAGAGCAGCCAGGAGATAGTGACAACCACCGTGGCCGCGGGGCACGACGGCGAACTCGCTGACTCTGGGTAGGCTGTAACCAACGGGAAGCGGAACAGGATCGAGCGACACCGGCTCGCCGCCTGGCTCGCAGAATCCGGCCTTGTACATGAAGTATTCGTCTTCGTCCCCGCCGGAGGCGAAGCAGGCGCGGAGGAGGACGAGACGGCCTTGTGCGGCGACCACGCGCGGCGGATCTTGGAAGCCGCCGGCTCTGCCGTCGTCCACGGGTTCAGAGCCGGGGGCCCTGTGGCAGCGGGCGCAGAAGTATGACAGCGCCGGGGGCTGGCGGATCCAGAAGGAGACCTCCAAGATGTGGCCGCCGCTCGACCTGGCCGTGGCGGTGGTGTCGCCGTTCATGCGGTCTTGGACGCGCGTGTAGGCGAACTGGTTGAGGAAAATCGAGGTTGTGCGGCGGGGTGCGTTGGTGGCGGTGGTTCCGCCGCCCGCGGGATCGAAGGAGCCTGTCAACCTCAATGCGAACGACGCCATTGGGTTCAAGGGATGGTGCCGTCGCCTAGGGTGGAGGAAGAGGAAACAAGCGACGAATCAATCTGGGGACTACGGGGAGGTTCCCTCTTTGGCGGCTTCTCCACCGACTTCTGAAGGAGTCCTACCCAAACTCGAATCGGTTTCACTGCCAAAGCCCACCAGGAGACGATCTTGAAAGCGCACCTGGACGCCCCGGAGCTGAGATGGCTGAGATGCGGAGGCGCGGCGGGGCCAGAGCAGGGCAGCAGCCGGAGAGGAAGCGTCGCGGCGAGGTCGTCGGAGCGGAACGCTCGCGGCATCGTGGGCCCCAACATGACTATCTCTCGGGAATTTTTTATATATTTTTAATTATTACGGCGGTTTACGTGCCGCCGGCGTGGCAAGGTGGCCTTGGTAGCGGCCGTGAAGTCACTAAGCACATGGCAGTGGCCACGGCGTGTGGCTACAACTGGGCCACGGTTAGTTTTTTTTAATTAACGAGAGAAAACACACACATTTGCAATGATATGTACGGTGCTAGTACCCTAACGAAGCACCCACGCATGATAACATGCCTTAGGGAATTTAAAATTTCATTGCAACATTCCTAATGAATCTAATTGTACGAGAACCGCCCAGAGAGCATAGAGGCCGGAGTGTTGCGGCGATGTAGTCCGGGGGTGGAGGTGGTGAAGGTAGAGGACCAATCTTTCTTGTGGCATTCACAAGTGCAGGCGAACATTTGCGATGGGTCTTCTCCTGCGCAGACGATAGATCCGGAGAAGCTAATGCCTCCGACAGCTCCGCTTGGGTTGTAGATGACGACGTCCTCGAGGTAGTCGATGTTGTTGATAGGGATCAATAGGTGGATCCACCCATTGAGAAACCGCAGCTTCCTTGGGTGGAAACGCAAAGGCAAGAAAACGTTACCAAACGAAAGAAAGATGATGAGGAAATTTGTGGACATTGCTTACCCATGCATATGGGCGGTTGCGAAGCGACGGCCGAGTTGTTCCATCCCCGGTACACTTGCATCACGCAGAACTCACCATGTGAACACCTAGGCCACAACACCGTTTGCTTCGGTGCGTAGCTTCTAACATCACGCATCCTCCCCTCTCTTTCTACTCCGCCCCCTCACTCTCCTCCCCTCTCCTTCCCAACCTCTCTTTCTTTTTTCCGAATTTTATGACATTTCCGGGCTAATTTTAGAAACATATAGAAGTCAAACAGACGCGTGCGGCCATGGCTGCAGACTTTACCGCCGTGGGCTACGGCGGTTGGCCTTCGCCGAAGACGACATTTTGTCGTCAACCGCCGTGGCCCGACCTCTACGCGTTGGGGCCCACGGCGGCTTCGCCAACCGTGGGTCACGGCAGTTAGATAAACACGCTGAGCCACGACGGCCGTCGTGGGCGGCGAATGGTTGTCAAAACTGTAAAATTTTGAAATCGTCGTATATTTTTACAAAATGATTAAAAAAATATTAAAAAAAATTCGTCTCTCGGCTCCGGGGCTTGGTGGGCTCTCTTAGGACCCGATTACGGCCCAAATATGGAAGGAGCAAGGATGGGCTGGGCCGTAGTCACTGCACGGCCCGTCGTCACACCAGCGGATCACGCGCGCGCGTCCGAAACAACGTGCCGAACCCAACAACCGCGGGGGGGGCAAGTGGAACGGGAAAGATCTCCAGAAGACACAGTAGCGTGGCTGCTGTGCTGCCGTGTCCACGTTTCACTCCCCCCGCATTTCCCCTTCGCACTTCTCCGCTTTCTCGCCTCGGTGTGCTTGCTTTTGGAACGTAAGAAATGGCAGCATCCTCGCCGTCCCTCCCGCCGCCGCCGGCCGCGGCCTCCACCACGCTGGCCGGGAACCTCACGGCCTCCTCCCTCCTGTCCATCCCTCCGCCGCGGCCGCGCCTCGCCGCGGCGCACCGCCGGGCGGTCGTGGCCGCGGCCGCGTCGCCACGGCCCCCGCCCCCGCCGCCGGCGGAGGGGGACGGCGGCGACGAGCAGGAGGTGGAGAGGGCGATGGGCATGGACGGCGGCATCCCCGGTACCTCGGGCGAGTTCCTGCGCCGCGTATCCTCCCGCGCCTACGGCATGCGGCGCCATCTCATGGAGTCGCTCGACTCACTCGCCTACGATGGTAACGGTTCTCTGATCTTAAGTTCTTAAGGTTGTTCATGATTCATCGCGTTCTCGGTGCCTTGGACTGCTTGGGTTCCACTTGGGGTTTGGCAAATTAGTATAGCTTGGGATTTGGTGGCGATTAGGCCGCTGAATGTTCAGGGTGTAGTTGTGCGTGCGTCGTGTTTGCTGAAATGCTTGCTACCAGCTGTCCAATAATGACGATCTTTGTGTGCACGGGAGGATTGCGTGCTGCAATGAAGTGGAGCACATACTCCGTGAGGCTTGTGGATTGGTTCACGCATCCCGTGTTTCTTCAGGAGTGTAGTTTCAGGTAGGCCAGGATATGGCTTTGTGTGTAGGCTGTGATTAGCTCTTTGTTCCCAAGCTATTTCATCATATTTATCCTAAATCACGTGTGGGGTGCGTGAGCAATTGGACAAGTCTGCTGCAGGGTGCGGGCAACTACTGATTGATAATTTGATAGGCGTGCTGTTTGTATGACAAGTAACTGCCGCCACTTGCCACTGACCAAACAGCCTTGGGCATTTGATTAGTTTGAGTCTTGATGCACATACTAGAGACTGTAGCCAGTTGGTATTGGCCCTTTTCTTTCTCTCATTGAGCTAAATATACATAATGTTTCAACTAGGCAGTTCGGAATTTAGTAACATTTTGGTGTTTCGTGGATGGTTCAGTATTGGAGACAAACCCATGGAGAGAAGATTCCAAGCCAGTCTATGTTCTGGCCAGAAGCGATAACAATCTATGGACAATGAAAACTCGCAGGAGTCGCAAGTGAGGATTAATTGATACTGTTACATTGTTTGTGTCAACTCTGCAGTGTACTGACCATTATGAAATGCTGATATTGTTCTTTATCTTCTGCAGTGAAGTTGAAAGGGAACTTGGAATGCTTTTCTCAAAGGGAGGGGGATCAGGAGTTGGGACTAAATCGAAGTACTCTGGCTCGAAGTTTAATATGGTTGTTGAAGATATCAGAGAGGGAGTTCTGGTGAGTAGTTGTCTAAAAGGAGTATATGTTTGAGATGTGTTCTTGGCGCGGCAACTTGCAATTCTTCCTTTTCCTCTGTCTAACTAGGACAGTCACTTGTTTAGTCCATAATCTTAACACTCCTTTTCTAGCTTATGCATCTTTGGGATGGTTCTTAGCTAAAATATCTCCACTCTTTTGGTCATGCGCTGCTAAACTCAAATATAAAATATGCTGCTGGTTTGGTAATCAACAAACAAAGTTAATCTTGAGAAGGGACTGCTTGACCATTACAGTGGGTTTAATAATGACTTGATGGCCACATGTGCCTAAAGGAGTATTATTTATGACTAGTGGGTGCCTACTGAACATTTCCCCCCTTTTCTGCAGGTATTTGAGGATAAGGATGATGCTGTAAAATATTGTGACCTTCTGCAGGGTGGCGGTCAAGGTTGTGAGGGAATTGCAGAGATAGAAGCATCATCGGTAAGATACTGGGCTTTCATAGGTGATACTTGCTAGTTAGCGACAGATCAGACACATAACAACTTGTCATGATTTCGCCTATCTGTAGGTTTTCAGCATGTGCCAGAAAATGAAAGCCCTTGCTGTTCTTTTCCGCCGTGGGAGGACTCCTCCGTTGCCTCAAAGCCTCGAGCGTGATTTAAGGGCGAGAAACCGTTCATTGGAAGACTAAGATCGTTGGTTACATCATATAGAACTTGTATTCATCTAGCTGTTGAAACCATAGAGGCCCTAGACCTTGTATACTACTACATCATACATAGTAAAGGCACCGTTTAGTTCGGTGAAACTTTGGGAAAAGTGGTGAAAATTTTGCATTGGGAAGTGGGACTTTTGGGGAACTAAACAGGGCCAGTAACATAGATCTCCCTAGCTGAAATGAAAGGAGGCAAGTCTGACAGTAAATACAGACGATAGCTCAACACCACAAATCTCTTTGAGATTGAATATTCTTGTAATTATGTACATTCCAAAGCTCCATTCTACAATAAATAAATGTGATCCATCAAGTCATTCTTAGTCTGGTGTCATCAAACTTGTGAATGGTACAAGGGGTTGGCAACCCTGTTGATGACACGGCCAATAAAAAGGTCCATAGTCGTGGGCTCATGGCTGCTGCTTTTGCCTAGAGTTACCGGAGCTGTGAAATGTGACTATTTGAGTTGAGTGCCTCGAAATTCAGGGTGAAGTGCGCCTCTCAGACAGCTTCTCCGTCCTGTACTTCTTGAAATCTGCCGCCAGCCCTGTATCGAAGTCCTGCTTCATCTGCTCCGCCATCTGCCTCAGCACCGTCTCGCCGACGCCTCTGATGATGCTCTCCGGGACCATGGCGAGCACCGGCGGGAGGTTGAAGCCGACGGTCATCTCGACGTGGCCCCTCAGGCTCTTCCTCCCCTCACGCTGCGGGTACATCAAGCCCCGGACGGTGAGCGCGAGGTGCGACGGCATGGCGTTGCTGTCCAGACCGTTCAGCTTGTAGTCTATCTGCTTGCACAGCAGCAGAAACAGAGCATATCAGGGTACATTCAGATTTCAAAGTTTCAGACGTCTGAATTCAGACATGGTTGGAGTGATTGCCAGTTACCACTTCCATGAGGAGGAGGCTGGTGGCGTGGACGGGGACGTTGGGCGGGTACTCCTTCCCGCCGGATTTCCTGGCGAAGCGCATCACGATCACCGGCGACGCCGACAGGAAGAGGAACTGGATGGGCAGAAGCTGGACGCTCCATTCTTCCTGAAAGATTGCAGTGGTGCTCTGTTAGCATGCGTGTACTCTTCACTTGAACAGTTCCGTGAAGCAGTGATCCTTCCAGAAGCTGAAACCATTTTGGTTGCCGGCAACTGGTGACTGTTTCAAAAAAGTCTGGTGTCGGAGTCAATGAACGAAAAAGAAATGCACTGGAAAGTTTCAGCAGTTTTGGTGCAAGTCCTGATCAAAACCAATTCAGAGACTTCAGGTAAGAAATCGATGACGGAACGATAAAAATCAACTAACATCATTGAGCTTTCTTCTCTTGCGCTGATCCGGAAACACAGCTCCTACGATCCTGGGACTGTTCTGCAGGTACTCATCGATGGACGCCTGCAGGTACTCATCGAGACATGAAATCAGATCATCTGAAAATTGCATGAAAAAAAAAAACTCCAACCAATTCACAGAGGCATACATGCGCGACCTACCCCTTGTGTTTCACTCATAGGGATGTCGGTGTTGAACCTGTAGGAGAAGGTGAACAGGTCTCTGGGATCGATCTTCTCCCTCGACCTGCCGCCATACGAAGGCGTCTTCAGAGCGCATGTCGCGAACGACCGCGGCGATGGACGATCCTGAAAAAGGCCCTTTCTTGATCTCGAGCTTGATCTCTGATCTCCCACTGATCTGAGTGTCGTGCTCGCTCCTGATCCAGCACCCATGTACACTGTCACATCACATCACCCTGTCAGTCATGTATGCATGCTCGAGTGCTCGACTAAACTAGCAAAATTCTCGAACAAAATCAAGAACAAAACTAATGTTCCATGAAAGAAACAAAGACAGGCACCTGGATGAGCTGCAAAACGGCATGAAGGGAGGTGTAGCATTGTCATCTCTAGCGTAGTGTCAATCTTTCTTGCTCTTCTTTCTCCTAATAGCTGCTCGAGTGTTACGGGGCTTTCCCTGATCTGGGCCAATAAGTAACTCCCATGGTGGCGTGCTGGGTTGAGCATTCTTGCAAGGAAAGGTTATCGAGCCTGTCTCTCTGTATTAGGTGTAGGTCCTACAGAAGTACAAGCTCCGTGTCTCTCTTCCGAAACGCGACAAGAGTTTCCCGAGTCTTTTTCGTGGCTGCTGGGCTCTCCAAAGTCTTCCTTCTCCAACCAGAGCTTTTTAGATGTTAATGGCAACTGCAGTCTGCAGACATGGGGGGAATTTTACGAAGAGAAAATAGGCGCAGCTATATGATGGATACACGTAACCGAAGAGAAGGGACCAGGATATTTTGTGGCGTGCGCTGATTCACGTGCTCCCTGCACATGTTCATCGGCATAAACACCTCTCTTGCCATGTGCGAAAATTGACCCGTTTCTTGGACTTGGAGGGAGATGATGCTGTTGCACGTACAAAGGTGGACAAAAGAGAGGTGAAATTGACACTATTCACTCATCACATCTTCTTTTTAAAAAAAACCACTATTCGAGAATTATTCATACATGCAAATTTACTCATCTAAACCAGGAGTTGTGCTTCATTCAAATTCCGTAGTTTTCAGATATTTTACTTCACAAGTTTTTTTAGAATTGCTTCAGTTCACAAAGTTGCGCGTGTACGGAAGCACAACCTGACAACAAACCCAACGCAGAGGGCCCAAGAACGCACCGCACGGCACGGCTGTGCAAAAGCATGCCAGGCGGTGGAACTGGGTCCGCGCGCGGCGGAGACCGACTTGACGGGGCCGTGCCTGCCATTGCCGGATTGCTCAGAGCCTCTCCGGCGATGACCTGACCTGTCGTCATCGCCGCGGCGGGTGATCTACGTGAAGTGTCTCGCACGGCGACGTATTGCACCACTGCAACTGCAACTCACCGCTCAGCTCCAGCTTGGTACACGGTACCCTATTACCATCGATGGAAATGGAGGTAACTTTTCTTATTACCTTTTCAAATGATTAGATCTTTTTCATTTCGCGGTAGAGATATAGTTTTGCAATTTTTCAGGAAAATTGTAAAATAAAAAAAAATCTCTATTGCCCGCCAGAGCGAATTTTTATATATATATATTTTTTCTCTATTTTGCAAAAATAAATGGTCCGCCAGAAATTTAGCAAAACTATACATCTAGCGTGACCCACGGTGAAGTCTCCGCCAGCGGCGGCAGGGGCCGTGGGCCCAGCCAGTGTGGGCGCGTGGCGTCGACGGACATCTGCGCGTACCCACGGGTAGGGACATACCGCCGTGTGGCTACGGCCAGTCCCAGCCTGGTCAGAGTGAGCCGGGCTGCGTCGTGCCGGCGCTAGGAACTCATCGCCTATATAAGTAGAAATTCATGAAAATGTCATAATAATTCGAAAAAAAGAAAGAGAGGGGAGTGAGGAGGAGGTGGTGAAGGTGCGAAGCTCTGCCGGTTTTTCGTCTCGTTAGAGGTAATACTCTGGTACTTAATATTTTCAAATGTGATAATTCATATTTTGAAGTACTGTTTTAGTATAGATCTGCTTAGTAAAAATATAGTTTTAGTGTAGACCTGCATAGTAAAATTATAGTTTTAGTGTAGATCGATTATTAAAATTATAGTCGTAGTGTAGCTCTGAGTAGATATATTTTGTAGTTACAGATTCACTTGTTAATAGCGTTTTTTTTCATGCTGTCAGACATGTCGGATGCAGTTACTATCAAGTTGTATTTCGGTAATGGGCAGATTAGATATGGTGAACATGGAGTTGACTTGTCAGAATTTAATTCGGTTGACCATGTGATTAGAAGAGCAGACGAAAGAACTTGAGGGTCCATTACCAACTTTTTTATAGGGCATTCCATGTAGATGCAGAGCAACATGACTTGTCCATTATGGCTCTAATCAACGTGTGTGTGATACACGATAGACACAAATGTATTTTGCAGGCCATTAATGATATCAAAGAAGGTAGTGAAAGACAATGGCGGATGTGCATAGCAGGTGGTGCATGAGGCATATGGAAGCAAACTTTCATAGCTAGTTCAAGAACAAAGAACTTACACAATTGTTCAAGCGGTTATGTTCGACGAATCAGGAGAAAAAGTTCTACGAGCTATGGCAAAAATTAGATGATCTGACGAAGAAAGCATCAAAAGAGATAGCTAAGAAACCAGTAAGTACTGAACCCGGGGAAGAGTCAGTTTCTCTGGAGGACGTGGGGCTAGATGCTCCAAATGTCAGAAGGAGAAGGGATGTCTTTGTGAAGACCTTGACCCGGTGGATTCAGAATGAGCCTAAGGAGAAATGGTGTCTCCTGTTTAATAAGGGAGGTGTGAGGCATGGGATAATGACAACAAATTTTGCTGAGGTCTACAACGCGGTTTTGCGTGGTGCTAGAGCTCTCCCTCTTGTTGGTATCTTAATAAGGAGGTGTGAGGCATGGGATAATGACAACAAATTTTCTTTGAGGTCTACAACGCGGTTTTATCGTGGTGCTAGAGCTCTCCTCTTGTTGGTATCATTGAGTTCTTCTTGTACCGCACAATGAAGTACTTTCTTGCGACATGCAGACTATGCGGGGATCAAAAGGTGTATTCAACATGGATGATGAGTACTTAACCACAAAAATGTATTTGCTCTTGCTCAAAGAGCTTATCCACAACCTCTACGTCGTGATCCCGGCGAGGAAGTTCAGTGGAAATATCAGATAAATTGCCAGTCTAAATCACAAAAAGCGAATGGTGAAATAACAATACAACAAACAGTTATTAGGAATCAGACATGCTCATGCTCTTGCCAGAAGCCACTGCTGCTACACTACTCCTGCTCACATGTGATCGCTGCATGCCTTGCAACAAAGAATAACCATTGGGGGTGATGCGTGCCTAAATACTTTTTCAAGCAAACCATTCTAGACACTTGGAACCACACTATTGAGGGCTACCTGCATCTTAGAACTTTCACTCAAGACCCCAAAGATAATGCGTTGTACATACCAAATCCAGATCCAATCATGTGCCAAAGTGTCGATCGACGCAAGAAGAAGAGGATTAGGAACAACATGGACAAGGCTGAAGCTGAACCTCCGGCGCAGATATGCTCTAAGTGCAACAATCCAGGACACTCCTACAAGAAATGCACCGAACCATCTTACTTTTCCCGCCACTTCTCGGCACCTTCGCTAGTGCACGTGGACGCTGCTCCGTCGCTACAAGAATCAAGGAATGCGTTGATCGTACTTGTTTGTGCTACCGTGTTGTAATATTTGAACCATTTCATTTGGCAAGATCTTGTAATATTTGAACTTATGCATGTTATCGTGTTGTAATAATTGAACTACCTTTTCATTTACAACTAGACTACAAATGTTGTACTCGTTTATCTAAATTCCCTAAGGCACGTTAGGACTAGCAGCGGCACAAAGTTAGGGCATTTGTGTCGTACGTGCCATTGCTTGTTTCTGTGATTCGTCGTTAAGTATCAATGGTTCGTCATTAAGTATCAATGCTTCAAAAATCCACTGCCCGGGCTTTGTGAGCTCCACCGCCGCGGCGCACGGCGGTAGGCCCCTACCGCCGTGTTGCACGGCGGTATGTGCCCTTGCCAGTGAGCCACGGCGGCAGATGTATAGTTTTGCTAAATTTCTGGCGGATCATTTATTTTTGAAAAATAGAGAAAAATATATATAAAAAAAAATTCCGCCAGAGCCGAGCCGTTTCGGACCAGCAGCCCAGTAGCGGACTAGCCCAGTTAAAGAACACCCTCAGTCTTACTGGCCCATCAGAAGACGGCCCAACCGCCTTGGAGCAGCGTCGTCGTCTTCCTCGCGCCGCCGTCATTTCTCAGTTCGGCAGTTCCAGCTCCTCTGACCTCATCCGGGTCCGGCGGGAGTAACCGGGAGCCGCTGATCAGATGCGGCGCGCGGCTCCTTGCTCAGCGGCAGGGCTGGGAGTTTCGATCGGATTAGATGCGGAGGCTATGGCGGTTCCCCCTCGCAATTCGTTTCCGGCATCTCAGGTGAGCGAGCGACAGCTTTCAGCTCATGAAATGCACCGACGTTACTTTCTCTCTAATTGATTCGGACATTTCCAGCACGTACATCAGGCGAGAAGCCAAGATTGGAGACCGAGGTTTTGCCACTGATGCCCCGGAGTTAATCTCTAAGAAAAGGAGCTTGTTGAGAGGTGGAAGTAGCCACGTTGGGGAGAAGCGCAGTTCAATCCTTGCAGGCGCTCCAGAGGAACCTGGGCCTGATTTGGAGCAGAAAACTGGAGAAAAGTTCAGAACCGACCTCCAGTCTGTAGTAAAAACGTGCTCTGGCATTGGGAGTCTGGTTATAGCCAAGTGCTCTCACATATTTGGGAGCAGAGGGGACAACTTTGATGGGAAGTGCAGCTTGCAAGATGTTCTTAAGCCTGGTTTGTGGCTCTCACCAGAGACACTCCGCCGATTCTGGCGCGTCCCTGAGCTGAAGCCTGAGGATTTTCTTGACATCTTGATTGGTTTTGGGTCCAGCGCGGCACAAGTGAGGAATGCGAGGTTCTTATGGAATTTGTACAGGTGGGCGTCACGGCAGAGCAAGGAGTTCCAACATCTGCCAAGGTCGAATGAGACCATGGTATCCATACTTGCAGATGCTCATATGCTCAGTCAAGCTGAATCACTACTGCTCTCATTGGATCATCATATGGCTCTGACTGTTTCAAGTGAACTATTCAGTCGGATTATCCAGGCGTATTCAGAAGCAAACGACCTCGAGAAATCAGTTGCACTCTATGATTATGCAAGGTGTAAGCACTTGATTCCTTCAGTTTCATGCTATCAGTTACTTCTTCATTTACTGATCAGAATGAGAAAGGATGACTTGATTTTAAGAGTATATTTGGACATGCTAGAAGTTGGACTCGGCTCTTACACCAAAGGAGAGGTTCTTGATTATGTTGTCATGGCTTTAACCAAGAAAAACAAATTTGTGCAAGCTATTGGTATACTAAGGCAACTAAAGAGTTTGGACATTAAATTAAGCAAGGGATCCTTATCAATTGTAGTAGAAGAATTTAACAAGAGAAAGGATATTGGGGATATGATGAACTTTTTGGAAGAGTGGAGGTGTTTACCTGAGTTGCGTCTTTGCAACAGAATCCTTGCATCTTCATGCACTAATCTTGGTACTGATCAGGCATGGTTGGTCTTCCAGAGATTGGAAGACTTAGGGTTTACTCCAGATGCTACTACGTTTGGAATTTTCATATTTCATAGCTGTAGAGAAGTGAAACTGAAATCTGCATTCATATATTTATCGGAGTGCTTTTCTAGACATATTAAACCTACAGTGTGTGCTTATAATGCTATTTTAGGTGGTGTTTTCAGAGAGGGACTGTACAGGCATGCAAAGTATGTCTTTGAAGATATGGTTGAAAGAAAAGTAACACCCAATCTTTCAACATATAAGATAATTCTGGCAGGATATTGCTGGTACAGACAGTTTGATGATATTGAGCAAGTCTTGAGGGATATGAAAACCATTGGTGTAAATGATTTCCCCTCTGGAAACTGTGCTTTCTCTAAGGCCTTATCATTCTTGGGGCTAGATCACCTAGGAGTGAAAATTAAGAGAGATAATGCCACTGGTTTTCCGAAAGCTGAGTTTTTTGATCCGGTTGGCAACGGACTGTATTTGGACATTGATTCCAAAAGGTTTGAGATTTCATTGGCACAGATTTTGGATACGGCAATCCACCCAGATGTTAACTCAGAGTTAGTCAGTGCATCTCAGCAAGGCAATGTTGCAAGTGCTCTTCTTGTGAAAGATGAAGCTTTTCAGTGGGGATATGACATTTCACCAGCTAGCTGCTCAGAACTATTCAAGGCCTTATGTGTGAGTCCTGGATATTTAATAGATGCCATTGACCTTATGGAGGAGATGCCAGATATATTTGACAAGTGTGATGCTCAAAATCTTAATTTAGTTATCCAAACAATGAGTAGGAAAGGGATGTCAGCTCATGCAATACTAGTTTTAGAAAAGATGTTCAGAGAAGGCTTGCCAATAAGTAAAGACACATATACTTATGTGATGCTAGGTTTCTGTAAAGAAAGGAACATAACAGGGTTTTGGGAATGTTGGAATCATGCAACAAAGTATAGGTGGTCACCTGATAGCAAGGATATGATGTCCCTCACAAATTGCTTGTGCAAATGGGGAGTAATTGAGGAAGCCCTGAAGTTTATGAACCCATTATTTGACTGTTATCCTGATCTGTTTTCCAGTACATATTTTGCACTTCTCAAAGAATTGTGCAGGACAGGTTATACCAGCGTTGGATGTGCTATGTTGGAGGCTCTCAAAGAAAAGGGTATGGCTGTAGATCTCTCACTTCTGATTTGTATGATGGAGGGCTTCGTAAAGGAGCAGAGGACTGCTGAATCAATTGGAATGTATGACATCTGGATTAACAGATCCAAAGAACTAGATGCATTTACTTACCGATCTGTGCTGCCTTCATTATCATGGCTTGATATGGATCGAGCCAAGAACTTATTAGAATCTACACTGATCATGCAATTTCCTGAATTCTCATATTGCAGTTGCATTTTGAAGGAATTAGTGCAAACAGGAAATATGAAGCTGGCCATGTCAGTTTTGCCAGAATCAGCTCATGGGAAGCTCAGTGGCACCTTGTTAAATTCCTTACTTCAAGCATATGGTTGTCTAAAAAATTGGAGAAAGTTAAATGCAGTTCTTTGCATGATGCTAAAGATGGATGATGACCTTTCTATACCTAGCTATCGCTTCCTTGTCCGTAGAATGTGTGAACAAAGTCGATTTTCTAGTGCATCAAGCCTTAGAGCACTATTCCAACATAGTGACAAGTCAAGAGAGCTAATTACATGCAACATTCTCATATTTTATCTTTCTCAAAGAAGAAATACCTCGCAGGTTCATGAATTATTGAAGGACATGGAGTGTAATGGTATTTTTCCTGACAGAACGACCTATGACTTCCTTGTCTATGGATTTCACAAGTGTGGAGATACCGATAGTTCAGTTAGTATGCTTGATACCTGTATTTCTCAGGGATTACAACCAAGCAACCGCAGTCTCAGAATAGTGTTGAGTCATTACTGCACGCTAGGAAACCTTGAGAAATCACTAGCATTATTTCAATTGGTTGAGAGCAGTGGATGGAAGCATGGTTTAATCATTAAAACCACCCTCATTTCATGTCTCCTTTCATTTGGGAGACATTTGGAAGCAAAGTCATTTCTGAACAACCTGAGCAAAAGTGGATTTATCAGATCATACATCAATTTTGATGGCCTCATCAAGAAAATCTGCATGCTAGGAGACTTGAGAATGTCTCTTAACCTGCTAAATACAATGTTAAAGAATGGCAAACTACCTAGTGAAGTCAGTTACAGCTCTGTCATATACAGGCTGTGTATGTTGAAAGAATTTGATCAGGCACTTGATTTGCTTGCTGAAATGCAATTCAGAAACCTAAGACCAAGTGTGTCCTCCTGTGATGCACTTGTGCGTGGCCTTTGTGCCATGGGAAGAACTTGTGATGCTAGGAAGATTTTGGAAATTCTAACCACCTTGGGATCCGCACCATCCCATGGCATGTATAGAGTTGTTCTTGATAGCTATCACAGAAACAACAATCTAAAGAAGGCTACGGAACTTTTGCATGACATGCAACAAGCAGGCCAAGTACCCAACTTTGAGATGCATTGGTCTATTATAAGCAATTTCAGCAGCACCAACAAGAAAAATGAAGGAAATGGAGAGCCCATTTTGCCAAACCTTTTTCGTTGTGTGAATCCTCCATAAAGATCATAATGGATATGTTGTTTTCAGAAAATGGTAACTGATGCCTATTGTCAAGTTAAACCCTAGTGGAACTGACTAATCTTAGTGAAACCAAGCTTATGGCAACTCGAATGTTCTTGGGGATGAGGGCCCATAGCATGTGAGAATACATAGGAGGGGAAACTATGTATCTTTGATTCTAAGTATCAAAAAAGAGGGAATCAAGTCATTACTTGAGCCATCACAACCTTCACTGCAACTTAGCTTACAGGGTGTGCCTCTGCTGAAGGGATTATTCGAAGGTAGTAGCATTATCTCTCTTAAGAATGATGGTGTGGACAGAAAGTAAATGTGAACTACCGTTTGCATTGACCAAGACACACTGATATTATCACTCCAGCAAAGGTAATTTGCTCCTAGTGCTTTTCGATCCCTCTAAATAGAAGACTGCAGTCAATTGCAGATGATTTTTCTTTCATTGTGGTATTGTGGGGAGCAGGATAGCAGCTGTGAGTCAGAGATGACCCTTCATTACAATTGTGATTTGTGAGGTACTATTTCCCTTATAACAAACTATGGTGGTATAAAAGGCAAGGATTAGAAAATTTTGAACAATTCTGCTACTGTCAGTACTCAGTAACAATACTACTTTTCCGGATTAACCTCGCCACTACAAGATTATGATCTGTCTTGTTGAAGCCTGCATTGTATTAATATGGCACGTGCTCCTTTTGTGGTTTACTATCTGTCTTTTAGTGTTACATTTGTTTTTTCTGCTTTTAATGTCGTGTAAGGCCATTCTGCTTCCTTTTTTAAGCATTTTTTTCTCCATCAAATTATTATTATTATTTTTTTAAATAAAAGCAGGAGCACTGCCATATCATTTAAGAAGAAAGTAATTGTATATCACGAGCCGAAGCTAACGACACCACCACAAAACAACGCACGCAGACAAACGTACTCACAAAACTCTACACCACCTCCATCCTGGGAGAGAAGCGAAAAAGCCGCCCGTGAACGGCTGCGTCACAATGCCGATTATCACGGCCAAAGCCGCGACCCGCTGCAAGCCAAAGCGGCAACTCGAACTCCTCCACCACGGGCCCTTCATCCTCAAGCCGCACACACAAGGCCGCTGATTCCCCTGCTCCAACCAAGCGTCCGATGAAAGCTCCGCCCCGCACCAATGCAACCACTGATCCCGGCCACACTGCGTGGGGGCCTCGCCTCACCCACCGCCTCACACTCCTCTGCCAAGGACTCAGATATCTGAAGCCGGTAAGAGAGCACCGCCTCCGCCCAATCGACCCCGAGGTCACAACCGCAGCAAGCATGCCAACACAAGACCTCTGGCACCCATGGTTCCTCCGCACCTCCCTACCAACACGGGCGAAGTGCACCTCAACAGCCGCCGCGCGCAAGCAACACCACCAGGCAAACCACCACCACCGCCTGCCTATTCAAGTCGGGACTCCAAATGCAACGCCTTCAAGAAGGGGACGACGCCAGAGACGCCGCCGTCGCACATCCACAAAGGATAGGGTTTACACCTTGGATAGACCCTATGCAGCAAGAAACAGTGCATCTCAATGGTACCCCCAACAGGGAGAGTGACGCCACAGGGGCGCCACTACCATTGCCACCGACGAATCATCAGTGGAGGCTTACGCCCGATCGTCACCATTCCTATCGCACAAACTTGAACAGGCCGGAAGAACACCCCATCTCACCTCCGCGACGACCACCGGAAGAGCCTTGACACAGCTTGGAACACCACCATGGCGCCACCAGAAGCGCCACCACCCCCTCACCTCACCACCACGGGCCGGCCGATCCACCTGGACGCCAAAAAGAACACAGGGGATCACCAACTCCTCCTCACCTCAAGACTGTCGTCATACAAGAAGACGCCCGACCCACTCAAAGATCCGCCCGCTGTGCCCAGATCCAGAGGGGTTTGAGGCGCAAGACATCGCCGCCGGCCACGCCCGCCGCCGCCACCACGGGTGCAGAGAGCCACGACCCCGCTGACCCGCCAGACGCCGCCGCCACCGGGCCACGCACGACACGGCCGCCGCCGCGCCGGCCGCCACCCCTCACACCACGCGCGCCGGCCCCTCAGATCCGCCGGGCGGCGCCGATCCGGGAGAAACCGCCGCCGCCAAGGTCACGGGCGATCTCCGAGCCTCGCCGGCCGAGCCCGCCCCTGAACGCCGGAGAGGAGGGAGAAAAGGAGCCCCGCCGCCGCCTTCACCGCGACGCCACGGGCGAGCGAGCCACGGTGGCGAGACGGGAGGTGGTCAAGGAGGGCGGTGGCTGGTTTTGAGCCGCCGCTCATGAGGCGACCCGAGCGGCCCTCGGGTTCTGGTGCATAGATTTTATTATCTCTCCCTCCATCAAATTACAAAATGAGATATTTAGTGATTAATATATGAGGATGTTTGCCTGTGTCTGGCCTGTTTGCAACAACCAACAATAGATGACATTTCCTTGCTTTGTACCCTGTACACAAAACTTGTAACTTGTAAGTGGCATTAATGTGTTATCAGGAGTTAGTTTTTGCAGTGGGCACTACATGACTTATGGTGTGTTTGGATTAGAAGGATTACTATGGAAATAGTATTTAGTTTAAATTTGAATTGAAAATAAGGATTTGAATCCAAGACCCTCCCTGTTTAATTTGGCCATTACAGTAGTATATATGTGGTATGCTAAACTGCTTATGGTAACTGATAGTGTCATTATGTTTTTATTTTTTATTTTAGTGCCGCTCCATGTTGTAAAATCGGATATGATTAATCATGACACTTAAACGTTTATGTAGCAAACAAACTGAAGGAAAAAAAAATTATTGCACACTACCATCATTTCCTATTTTCGAACCGAGGGGAGACCCCCCATTTCCATTATCAAGATAACGGAAATACCATGTTTTACAGAAAGAGAACAGGAGACCACAACATCTAACAGTTTTAACAGAACGCGCACATGCCTGCCTGTGACAGGATCAACCTTACGCGAACTACCCAGATTACATCCAGTTTTTCAACCTAACAAACTGCAAAAGACTTAAGAGCAATTTTTCAGACTCCAACTTGACGCTCTTTTTCTCCTGTCCAGCATGTTGTCGAAGTTCACTCAAACTTTTTCTCCATCGTCGCCCTCAGCATCTTGTGCTTCATCTTGCTGGAGTGGGGCAGGCATCAACAGCAGCGGCCCCCTCCTCTGTCCTGCCAACAATCTGCTTGCCGTCGCCAGAAGGACCCCGATGCCGGCTGTCATCTGCGCCTGTAGCTCTCTCTTGTACAATCCTGCCCAATGTTTCATCAAAGCACAAGCATGAATTACAATCTCCGCTGGATGTTTTATATATTTGCGTTCAAAGCAGGCATTGTTCCTTGCTTTCCAGATGGCCCAGCATACCGCGGCCAAGCCAAATGTATGTTCCAACACACTTCCTGGGGAGTGCCTTTTGGCCCACTCCCAGTACTGTTCACAGCTATTCGGAATCAGATCAGTGTTCAGGCACATAGCTACTATGCCCCACACACACCTAGTAACAGGACATTGGAACAAGAGGTGATCCCTGCCCTCCTCTACATCACAGAAGTAGCATGAGGGATCCCCTTGCCAATTCCTCCTGATCATGTTGTCTTTTGTTAATATTGCTTTCTTTTCTACCAACCACAAGAAGATCTTTATCTTGTATGGAATTTTTGCCTTCCATATCCTAGAGTAGGAGTCTCCTATATCATCTTTTGTCATCATATCATACACAGCTTTGACAGTGAATTTGCCCTTCAATCCACACCCCCACTTGGCTTTGTCATGGTTCTCAGTGAGGTGTAATGCAAGTATTCCACCCCTTAGATCTAGCCACTGATCATAAAGGAAATTAGGAAGCCACCTTCTAAAGTCCACGTCCCCCCCTCTAGAGTGGAACTCTCCTACTGTTATATCTTTTTCTGTACACAAATCAAACAGAACAGGAGCTTTAGTGCACAAAGGCACCCTTGGACTCCATTTGTCAGTCCAAAGAAGGGCACTTTTTCCATCATTTATTATCAATTCCCTTCCTTTAAGGTATATGTTTTTGACCTTAAGCAGGTCTGCCCACACTGGTGAATCCCCCAGTTTGTGGGTAACATTACTAATCACACATTTTTTGAGATATTTGGCCTTCACCAACTCTTGCCAGAGCCCAGACTCATTGTCCAATCTCCACCACCATTTGCAGAGTAGACTTATGTTCATCTTCTCGATACTCTTGATCCCAAGCCCTCCTTTTCTCTTACTCTTGCAAACCACTTCCCACCTTACAAGATGGTATTTCTTTTTATGACCACCACCCTGCCAAAAGAACTTCCTTCTTTGCTTATCCAGTTCTTTAACTGTTGTTTTAGGTAGCAGATACATGGACATATGGTAAATGAAAGTGCTTGTAAGGCTGGAGTTAATGAGAGTGGTCCTTCCTGCAATGGACATAGCCCCCCCTTTCCAAATGTCCAGCTTTTTTCTGTTTTTCTCCAACAAAGGGGCCCAATCTATGATATGCAATTTACTGGGACTCACTGGTACTCCCAAGTATCTTATAGGGAACCCCCCCAGTTGGCAATTGAAAAGTTCTGCATATTGCAACCCCAGCATGTCATCTCCATTTATCATGCTTATCTCACTTTTAGAGAAATTTATCTTCAGGCCAGCCATTTGTTCATACAAGTATAACAGGAACTTCATGTTCCTAGCTTTTTGCATATCATCTTTAAGGCATGCTATAGTATCATCTGCATACTGCAGAATGGCTACTCCATTAGGGATCAAGTTGTCAGCCAATCCCTTTCTCAGCCCATTACTCTGGGCTTTTTTAACCATCTTGGTTAGGCAATCTGCCACAAGGTTAAAAAGGAGGGGGGGACAGGGGATCCCCCTGCCTTACCCCTTTGTGGCTCACAAAATATGGGCCAAGTTGATCATTCATCTTGACACAAACTGTACCCCCAGCTAGTATCTGATGAATCCAACCACACCATTTATCATTGAAGCCCCTAAGTTTTAGGCATTCCATCAGAAACTTCCAACTGACTTTGTCATAAGCCTTTTCAAAGTCGAGTTTCAACACAACTCCAGTTTCCTTCCTTCTTTTGGTTTCATGCAACACCTCATGCAAGGCCAACACCCCTGTCATGATGTTTCTTCCTTTGATGAAGACTGTTTGTTCAGCACATATTAATTTTGCTGCTATTGGGATGAGCCTAATGGTCAGAACCTTTGTTATCTATTTATACAAGCAGTTAAGCAGACAAATCGGCCTAAACTGCTGGATTTTGCTAGCTTCTGCTATTTTTGGCAAAAGGGTAATCACACCATAGTTTATCCTACAGACTTCCAATTTGTTCTCATACAGATTCCCAAACATGTCCATGACATCCTCTTTTATGATGTCCCAACATGTCTGGAAGAACTCAACTGGGATCTTGTCAGGCCCCGCAGCCTTGTTGCACTTCATGTGGAACAATGCATATTTTACTTCCTCTTCTGAGAAAGGTTTCGTTAAGGATTCATTGTCTGCAGTAGTCACTTTTTCCTCATGAGTCCATAAGGATGGGTCCAGAGGAATGTTATGATTTTCCTCAGGCCCAAATAGCTCCTTGTAATATTTAGTTGCTAGCTTTATGAGATTTTGATCCCCTTCCACTAGCTTCTCCCCATCTTGTAGGGCAAATATGGTGTTCTTTCTTTTTCTTCCATTAGCCACCCTATGGAAGAAGTCAGTGTTGATGTCCCCCTTAAGGAGCCATGTTTCATGTGACCTCCTATACCAGTATAACTCTTCTTCTACAAGTATATCCAGGGTCTGGCTTATCAGCTCAGCTCTCCTGATATATTGTTCACTGGAAAGAGGACCATTTTCTTCAACTTGCTCTAACCCCCACAATTCTGCCTGAATATCCTGCTTCAACTTCCTCTGTTCTCCCTGCTGGTTGAACCCACATCCTTTAAAATATTGCTTGAACCTTTTTAGTTTCTGCTGTATTCTATCAAATGCAGTTTTAGCATAACATGGTTTTTCCCATATCTCAGCCACCTTGTTTTTGAATGCAGGATGATTTAACCATGCAAGTTCAAATCTGAAATCCAAGTGGTTTAAGTTGGCATTTGTATCAATGGACAGAATGAGTGGGTTGTGGTCAGATACCTCCCTCGGCATCTTTCTTACCACAACCCTGGGAAAGATGTCTTCCCACTCTCTACTCATTAAAAATCTGTCCAACTTCTCAAGAGTTGGAGGCATTTGGTTATTTGACCATGTATACTTTCCACCAGTCATCACTATTTCCCTCAATTCATAGGCATTTATGATTGCATTAAAAGTATCAGAATGCCTATGAATAGGATTAGAGTTGTTTTTCTCTGAAGGAAACCTGATAATATTGAAGTCCCCACATAGTAAGTAGGGTTCTTTATTTTTACTGCAAAAAAGAGCAAATTCAGACAAGAAGCCATCTTTCTTTTCATCTTGTGCAGCTCCATAAATGTTTATCAGGTTCCATTTTACTCTATTCTCCTTGTCCCATAGGTTCATTTGCAACATGTGCTCCCCTTCAGAAAAGGAGCCCACATCCAGAAACCTCACATTTATCCCCACAGCAATCCCACCCGATCTTCCCTTAGAGGGAATCCACTTCCATAAGTAGGTTTGATTAATATCAAACTTTCTGAGAATCTGATCATCCAAC
This sequence comes from Cenchrus purpureus, assembly GCA_022644695.1. Lineage (NCBI taxonomy): Eukaryota > Viridiplantae > Streptophyta > Magnoliopsida > Poales > Poaceae > Cenchrus > Cenchrus purpureus. The sequence continues at coordinate 131,190,913 of CP053465.1, read as the reverse complement.
TCTGCTTGCATGATTTCTTGCAGGCAGATAAAATGAAAATTATGGTCAAGAATAAGTTTTTTTAGGAAAGAGGCAACACCTTTTTTTTTATGCCTCTGCAGTTCCAAGTGACTCCTTTCATTTTGGTTTTTTTGGGTTTTCTGCCTTTTTTAACAGGTGGAGGGGAGTCAAGATTTCCTTGCTCTTCCCCCTTCCTCCCCTGTTAGTAATCTTAGCGCCCCTGTAGGTAGTTTGTTAGCATGTTTCCCTTTCTGTTTGCATGCGCGTGAGCTCCGGTGTGTGGCAGCCGCGCGCGTAGGAGAGCCGTGGCGTGAGACTCGCTCTGCCACGGACCAGGTTGTGCCGTGATGGACGGCGTCGCGGGAGCATGGGGATGGACGCGCTCATTCCGCTGCGACGTGCGGACCACGATGGCCGCCTTGCATCTGTACTCCAATAAATAGAAGAAGAGAAAACTGAAAAGGCTGCTAGTTGTTCGGAGCGCAAAACTCTTGTGTTCCAAGTGTTCCAAGCCATCGCGTTGTGTTCTTGATTGCAATCAAGTTTGTGAGCTCGCCGGCAGTCCAGAACGCCGGTGATCTCTGACAATTGGCATCAGAGCCAGGTCGGAGGTCCTCAGCCGCCGCCATGTCCTCGCCGGCAGGTGCGCCGGCGACAACTCCGCAAGTCCGGAGCCGCGCCGTCGAAGTCCGGGAACACGCCGCCGCCCAAGGATGGGGACAAGAAACTGAAGAACGTCCGCTCGCTAACTCTGCCGAAGCATCGTACCGCTCGCTCGCCATCGCGTCCGCGCGCTCGTGGACGCCAACCGCACGAGATCGTCGTCGAGCGGGTGTACTGCGAGTCCGGCGGCTCAACCAAGTGGCCGCAACTGACCAAGACCAACTACGTCACTTGGTCGTTGTTGATGAAGCTGAAGATGGAGGTTCGCGATCTCTGGGAGGCCGTCGACACGGGCGACGTCGACTACCACGACGACCGCACCGCCCTTGACGCAATCTGTAACGCCGTTCCGGAGGAGATGGTGCCCATGCTGGCGACCAAACCCTCGGCCAAGGAAGCCTGGGAGGCGATCAAGACGATGCGCATCGGTGACGATCGAATGCGCAAGTCCACCGCCCAGAGCGTCCGCACCGAGTACGAGCAGATCGCATTCCGTGATAGTGAGTCAGTGGAAGATTTCGCGCTTCGTCTGTCCAATCTTGTGCAGCGGCTCGCCGTACTTGGAGACCCAGAGCCCGACGCTAAGGTGGTGCGCAAATATCTGCGTGTCGCGAAGCCCCGGTACAAGCAGCTCGTCGTCTCCATCGAGACCCTCCTCGACATCGACACCTTGACCGTGGAGGAAGTCACCGGCCGCCTCGAGGCGGGCGCTGATGACGAACCAGAGGTGTCCAAGACCGTCAGCGGCAAGCTGCTCATGACGCAAGACGAGTGGCTTGAGAAGTACAGGGCGGACTCCGACCGTGGCGGATCGAGCTCCGGCGGGCGCGCCGGCAAGCACCGCGGCAGAGGACGCGGGCGTGGAGGATCTGGTGATTCTCGAGCCGGGAACAACACGGGCCGCAGCACGTACAATCCAGACGCCTGCAAGGCCTGTGGGAAAAGGGCCACTGGGCCAAAGACTGCAGAAGCAAGCCCAAGGAGCACCAGGCCCACGCGGCCCAAGACGATGAGGCCACTCTCCTACTCGCCGTTGCGTTGACTTCGCAGGAGGAGATTTCATTCCCCACCGAGCACCCGCCGCATTCACCTCAGTCGATCCCGCCGCCGGCGAACTTCTCCGGACAGCTCCACCTCACTGAGAAGAAGGTCCTTGCCGTGCTCGATGATTCTGGTGATCGAGATCCGAAGTAATGGATCCTCGACACTGGGGCGTCCAACCACATGTCTGGGACGCGGGCGGCGTTCGCCGACCTGGACGCAGGCGTCACCGGATCTGTGCGATTCGGGGACGGCTCCATCGCGAAGATCGAAGGCCTCGGCACCGTGATCTACGCCTGCAAGAACGGGGAACACAGGACGCTCCCCAACGTCTACTTCCTGCCGCGCCTCACCGCCAACATCATCTCCGTCGGACAACTCGACGAAGGCGGGTACCAAGTGCTCGTTGAACACGGGGTGATGCGCATCCGGGACGAGGATAGACGCCTGCTTGCGAAGATCCATCGAAGCCCAGGCCGACTGTACGTGCTCGACATCAACATTGCACGGCCAGTTTGCTTGGCGGCGCGCTCCGACGACTCTGCCTGGATTTGGCATGCATGCTTCGGGCACATCCATTTCGCCGCGCTACGGAAAATGGCAAGGGAGGAGCTCGTGCGTGGACTGCCTCATCTCACCCAGGTGGAGCAGCTCTGTGATGCCTGTTTGGCAGGCAAGCAGCGCCGCGCCCCGTTCCCTCAGAAAGCTCTGCGGCGCTCAACCGAAGTGCACGGGGACCTCTGCGGGCCCATCACACCGGCGACACCAAGCGGAAACAAGTACTTTCTGCTCCTCGTCGACGACTACTCGCGTTACATGTGGGTGGCACTCTTGCCATCCAAGGACACTGCTGCGGAGGCCATCGAGAACATTCAGGCTGCTGCTGAAAGGAAGACTGGGAAGAAACTGTTGGCACTTCGTATGGATCGAGGAGGAGAATTCACAGCGGTGGACTTCAACAGGTACTACGCCGAGCTGGGGGTGCATCGCGAGCTCTCTGCACCATACTCCCCCCAGCAGAACGGTGTGGTGGAACGCCGCAACCAGAGCATCGTTGGAACGGCCAGGAGCATGCTGAAGGCCAAGAACCTGCCTGGAGTGTTCTGGGGAGAAGCCATCACCACCGCCGTGTACCTCCTCAACAGGTCGTCCTCAAAGAGCATCGCCGGGAAGACGCCGTACGAGCTGTGGACGGGGAACACACCAGGTGTGCATCACCTTCACACGTTCGGGTGCATCGCCCATGTGAAGGTCACGACACCGCATCAGAGGAAGCTAGATGACCGGAGCCGGCGCATGATTTTGTTGGCTACGAACCGGGCTCCATGGCGTACCGTGTCTACGACCCGACATCTCGGCGTGTACACATCAGCCGGGATGTAATCTTCGATGAGGGAGCACAGTGGGCATGGCCTACTGGACATGAAGAAGCCGAGGACTTCGTCATCGAGGACCGGGCATGGGATGTGCCCGTCGTGGTTACCTCCACTACTCGAGCTGTCTCGACGGCGTCTCCGTCACCAACGCCGGCCGCATCCACACCGCCTCCTGGAGCATCGCCGCTCCCTGCTCAGGCCTTGGCGTCTCCAGGCGGGACGCCGAGCCCGATGCCGCTCCAGAACGTGTAGTTCGCCACGCCGCTCAACGACGACAATGCGGACGAGTACCTCGACGCCGATCACGACGACGACACACCCCTCCGGTACCGCCGCATCGACAACGTACTTGGCCCTATGTCGCCTCCTGTCCACGCGGATCGCACCACTGTGGATCAGGTGGATCACCTGATGCTTGTGTGCGACGTCAAGCCTGCGACGTATGAGGAAGCCCTGCAACATGAGTGTTGGCGCCTTGCTATGCTCGACGAGATGACGTCCATCGAGGCAAATGGCACTTGGAAGCTCACTGATCTCCCTGCCGGCACACGTGCAATTGGACTCAAATGGGTCTTCAAGGTGAAGAAGGACGCCGCCGGGGTCGTCACCAAGCACAAAGGACGTCTCGTCGCCAAAGGGTACGTTCAACGCCAAGGGATTGATTTTGATGAAGTCTTCGCTCCTGTGGCGCGTCTTGAGTCTGTAAGGTTGCTGCTTGCTCTTGCTGCTTCTGAGGGCTGGGCAGTACACCATATGGACGTCAAGACGGCGTTCCTAAATGGCAAGCTGTTGGAGGAGGTCTATGTGGAGCAGCCGCCCGGATTTGTCCTCCGGGGGCACGAACATCAGGTGCTGCATCTCGTCAAGGCGCTATATGGTCTACGACAAGCTCCTCGCGCCTGGTATGCAAAACTCGATGAGTCTTTGATTGAAATTGGATTCACCAGGAGCAGCTCTGAGTATGCCATCTATTACCGCGGCACAGGCACACGACGCCTGGTAGTAGGGGTCTACGTCGATGATCTTGTGATCACAGGTGCAAATCAGGATGACATCAACAAGTTCAAGGCAGAGATGCACTCCACATTCAAGATGAGTGATCTGGGGCTCTTGCACTACTACCTCGGGCTGGAAGTGAAGCAGTCGGAGGAGGGGATCACTGTATGCCAGAGCGCCTACGCCGCCAAGATTCTTGAGACGGCTGACCTGAGTACCTGCAAGCCAAGTTGTACTCCCATGGAACCATGACTCAAACTCAGTAAGTTGAGCTCAGCACCCACTGTTGATGCAACCTTCTACAGAAGTCTTGTTGGTTCCCTTAGATATCTGGTGAATACAAGACCGGATTTGGCTTTCTCTGTGGGCTATGTCAGCCGGTTCATGGAAAATCCAACAACAGAGCACCTCCTGGCAGTGAAGAGGGTGCTGAGATATGTAGCAGGCACACTGAATTTTGGGTGTCACTACAGGAGGAGGAAGGATGCACAGCTGGTTGGGTTTAGTGACAGTGACCTAGCTGGTGACATTGATACACGCAAGAGTACAACAGGAGTGTTTTTCTTCCTTGGTGGAAATACAATTACCTGGCAATCAGAGAAGCAGAAGATAGTGGCTTTATCTTCGTGTGAAGTCAATATGTTGGTACAGCTGCTGTGAATTTGGTCTTGGTTGCTTGCAGAACTCAGAGGCAAGAAGACCGAGGCATTCGAACTGAAGATCGACAATCAATCTGCCGTCTCACTCAGCAAAAACCCAGTGTTTCATGACCGCAGCAAACACATTGAGTTGAGGTATCACTTCATCCATGAGTGTGTTGAGGGGAACCAGGTGAAAATTCAGTACGTCAGTACTTCTGAGTAGCTGGCAGATATTCTGACCAAGGCCTTGGGGCGGAGCCGCTTCTGTGAGTTACGCACCAAGCTTGGAGTTGTAGAAATCCATGGTGGGTGCAAGGATTAGGAGGAGAATTGTTAGTAATCTTAGCGCCCCTGTAGGTAGTTTGTTAGCATGTTTCCTTTACATTTGCATGCGTGAGCTCGGTGTGCGGCAGTGTGGGAGAGCCGTGGCGTGAGACTCGCTCTGCCACGGACCAGGTTGTGCCGTGATGGACGGCGTCGCGGGAGCGTGGGGATGGATGCGCTCATTCCGCTGCGACGTGCGGACCACGATGGCCGCCTTGCATCTGTACTCCAATAAATAGAAGAAGAGAAAACTGAAAAGGCTGCTAGTTGTTCGCAACGCAAAACTCTTGTGTTCCAAGTGTTCCAAGCCATCGCGTTGTGTTCTTGATTGCAATCAAGTTTGTGAGCTCCGGATCCGTGGGTGATCTCGACATCCTTCTTATTGGCAAGGTATTCCTTGCCTTTTTTAGATTTAATAGGCTTCCCAGATAAGGATAGTCTATTGGGTTTCCTAGTTACCCTTTTATGACTCACAAGGATGAAATCCTGTTGTTCATTTCCATCCTCTAAATCAGAATTTTCATTTAGTAAGGAATCAAGGTCTCCTGGACCATCTTGCAACTGAGGCTCCTTGGCATCCTCAGTGCTTTGCTTTTTAATTTCTAAAGCATGTCTAGCAATTTCAAGATCTTTCATCACATTAAACACTTGGAAATCAGTTTGTCCCATATCAATCCCCATCCCCTCAGCAAGAGATACAAGGTCTTTATTGTTTAGAATAGAAAAGGCATTAGAATCATTCAGGTTAGTACCTTCAAGGTTCCTCTTCTTGTTCATCATCACACCTTTGTCATCTGTTGTCAGGTTGATCTCCTTCTGGAATCTAGCACATCTCCTTCTTTCTTCCGACAGGCATGCATCCCCATCAAGAACTCGCACACCATCACCTCCATCCATTGACTGATCTTGTATTGCCTTCCTTCTCACCATCTTCTACTGTGATTTTGTTTATCTCAACAACTTCTTCCTCTGCTATCTTAGTGTCGCATTTTTGTCCCCCCCAAGATTGCTCATTGTCTTCTCATTTCCCATCATGGGGTGCATGAGAATTGAGATGTCGTGTGTTCTTGATTTCGCACTTTTTCTCCCCATCAAGATGTCGATTGTGCATATCGTGGGGATGCTTATCATCACATCTTGCCAGCCATACTTGTCTGTTGCTAGTAGATCCATCACTCTGATAGAGACTTTGGATTTTGGCCACTTTAATCTGAAAATCTTCACTTTCATCTCAGATGTCATGCGAATCTAGCCCAGACACTCTGTCATGTCTTGCGAGATATTGGCACCTCTTCTTTATCTTTTGCCTTGGTCTTGAGCTCATTGACTTTGATAGAAGAAGGTGTTGCCCCAAAAGTAGTCCCAATCTGCCTCATCATGCTCCCCCCACCACCCTGGGGTGAGACCTTCCCATCTTTTGGTTTTTCCTTCTCAACATTTCTTGGAGTTTCCATTCTAGGCCTTTTTGGACTTGGAGGGTCCCCAGACTCTTGGATCTTAGTAGACATCTTCTCCATTCTGCTACCTTCTTCTGCCTCCACTTCTCTCTCAAAGAAGAAATCAAATATCATCAGGCCGAGAGTCCCTTCTGCCACAGTTGGAACTTTAGTGACATCTCTACAGGCTATCTGGACTCTCACATATTCACTGTTGGTTCTAGTTGCTTCATCAATGTTTGTAGCCTTGCCTACCAGCCCAGCCACCTTGGCAATAGTTCTGACTGACCTCTGGTCAATTGGTATCCCCTTGACTCTAAACCATCCCTGTTGTAGCTTCCCTTTTGCATTAGCAGCAGCACTCCATGGTGCCACAGCTATTTGTGCATCTGCAGCTTTCATGCCCAAGGATGTGAAATTACTATACACCTGCACTAGCCTAGCATCTGGGAATCTCATAGAGAATTTGTTTTCTGCAATGGCTCTTGCTGTCCATCTCCAATTACTCCCCTCAGACACATGCTTGAACTCTTCTTCGATCTGCCTAGCAGTGGCTTTCCCACACAAAACTGATATGATAGCAATGCTTGACTTTTCTTGTCTATCTTTTCTTCTATGAAGAAAAACTCGATTCTCCACACAAACACGCTGATTACGGACCATCATTCCAGCTGGGATATCTTCTGCACTCAAACACACTATGGTTATTGAGCCCACACGTTTCACATGCAGTCTTCCTGTTGCATTCTTCAGACAGGTGGTTCTTGAACCCACAGTGAATGCATCTCACTCTTTCATGTTTCTTCACCTCATTCTTTGCATCACTTGAATCATCCTGCTTGAACACCTTGTCAGCTTGGCCAGCCTTCGCTCCCTGGCTTGATTCAGGCAGCTCCCTATCCTTCTGCATCTCCGGGAACATTTCCTATAGTACAAGAGAATGGGTTACAGAACTTTTTAAACATAGGGCCAACTGCATATGGGCCCCAATTTTTAAATTACTTTTCTTCAACATACATTCATAAAATCTACCAAACTGGGCACTCTGCAGCAAATGGATTTAGTCATTGTTGGGTTCAATGATGCTGTCATCTCCATCCATGTTTGGTGAAGCATCACTTGCTTTTGGGATAGATCATTAAGTGGGCCAACGCTCTTGTGTTCAGATTCTTCCGAAATCTTTTCTGCTGGAAGACTTTCAGTCTGAACCCCATGCCTTTTTTGAATTTAGGAATCTGAAATAGCAAAAAGTTCTAGTTTAAAATAGGTTAATAGGATGTATTCATGAATGGGCGTTAAATCTGTTACCTGAAGACAATTGATCGGGAGTGAGTGAGAGTACTACAGCAGCAGCTCAGGTCTCTGGTTGTATATGAGCTGGTCAATATGGGCCAGTCTATATGGGCCTCTTGGGCCATACTTAACACCCCCCTCAAACTCAAGGCGGAGGTGGAGGATTAGAAGCATTGAGTTTGAGCAAATGAACTCGATGTTGCTCTCGAGTTTGTGCTTTGGTGAAGAAATCTACTACTTGCAACTCGATGGCACATCTTGAAGAGCAATTGTCTGATGACAATGATCGAGTAAAGAAGCATCAACACCAATATGTTTTGTGAGTTCATGCTTGACAGGATCATTAGCAATCTGTATGGCTCCAGTATTATCACAAAGGAGAGGTGTTATCAGAAATACCAAAATCAGCTAGCAACCATCGGGCCATACAATCTCGAAGTGGTAGTGGCATGTGCTCAAGTTACGCCTCAGACTTGAGCGAGATACACTTAGACTTCCAAACAAGAGGAGAAGAACCAAGAAGGATAGAACAATGAACGAACGGCTGCGTGGGATCACTCGCCCAAGTGGAGTCCGAGTAAGCATGAAGACAGAGTGGACTATCATGGGCGTAGAGCAAACACTGAGATGATGTCCCCCTTAAGTACCGTAGAACACGAAGCAAGTGTCCAAAGTGAACCGATGTAGGAGCACTAACAAATTGACTCAATATATGCACAGCATGAGCAATGTCAGGTCGAGTAACAGTGAGATAAACAAGACTCCCAACAATATGCCTATAACGAGAGGGATCCTCCAAGGGAGCACCATCAGTGGGACGAAGCTGCAAGTGAAGATCCATAGGTGTTGCAGCTGTCCGAGTATCAAGAAAGATCTTGTATATATTTGACCGAGAAAGATAATAGCCCTTAATGTAATGCAAAACCTCAATCCCCAAGAAATAACTGAGAGGACCTAAATCAGACATCTGAAATTGCTCCCCAAGTTGCTTCTTCACATGAGAAATGTGTTCTATATCATCTCCCGTGATCAATATATCATCAACATATAGAAGAAGCAAAGTACGTCCATGCGGAGAACGATGAATAAATAGGGATGGATCATGCTCACTTGGTGAAAACCCGCGTATCACGAAACAAAGCGCTCAAACCAAGCACGAGGAGCTGTTTGAGACCATATAATGCAGCGAAGCGACAAACATATCCCGAGGGTGCGTGAACACCTGGTGGGGGCTACATATACACTTCCTCATGTAAATCACCATGGAGAAAAGCATTCTTAACATCCATCTGAGAGATAGTCCAAGAACAAGAAGCGGCCCGGTGCAATTAGAGTGTGAGCGTGGTCATGTGAGCAATGGGAGCAAATGTCTCATCATAATCAAGACCTTGAGTTTGCTGAAATCCTCTAGCGACCAAATGAGCTTTATATCTCTCAATAGAACCATCTGATTTGGTTTTAATTTTAAATACCCATTTGCATGTGATAGGCACGACATGTGACGGTAGTGGAACAAGATCCCAAGTTCATGTACGATCAAGGGCAGCAAGCTCCTCTGACATAGCAAGCTGCCATTCAGAATACTAGCAGCTTCACGATAAGTTACGGGCTCGAAGCGACATTTACACGAGGAAAACCATACTTGTCTTCAGGATGAAGAGTACTACGATCTCGTAGATTGTATCGTGGACTAGCCTGTAACTCATCAGAAACAATATGCGACTCATCAATATTAGTATTAGAAGGATCAACAGTGGGCGCATCAACAGCGGGCGCGTTAGGATTAGCCGAGGTGGGAGAACTAGAAGGAAGCTCAGTGGGGACTTTGGAACGACGCTTGAAGAAACGGGTGATTGGTGGCTTTGAAAAAGGGTGAGGTGGAGGTGGAGGTGGAGGAGGCACCATAGGTGTAGATGTAGGTGTAGGTGTCTCAGAGAGAGGAGGCGTGATGGAAATAGGAGGAAGACACATAAAAGACGTGGACTCGTGGGAGAGTATGAAGACTGTGTAGAGGGGTTATAAAAGAAAGGACGATTCTCAACAAAGTTCACATCACGAGAGATACGTATGCGACGAGAAGAAGGATCATAGCAGCGATAACCTTTATGCTCAGGACTATACCCCAGAAAACACACTCAATCGACTGAGCAGTCAGTTTATTGCGCTCACGGGGTGCAAGCGCATAGCATAGACATCCAAAACTCAAGGTGATCATAGTTGGGAGGCTTACCAAAGAGGACTTCACCAGGGCACTTGCCAGACAATTTGGATGACGGTTGTCTATTGATGAGATATACAGATGTGGAGTGAAAGACTGGTAAATGGAGCACAATTGAGATCGATGTTTCATGAAGTAAACCCAAGTGTATCGAGAATGATCATCAACAAAGATAACATAATATTTATGACCACCCTTAGTAGCGAAGGGTGCAGGACCCCATACATCAGAATGAACAAGATCAAAAGGCCTAGCAGAATGTGACACACTAGAGAAATATGGGAGTTGGATCTGTTTTCCAAGTTTACATCCCTTACAATGAAAGCTAGAGTCAACTGATGTATGAGCTAAGCAACCACTATTGACTAAAGTAGACAAGCGAGAGCCGCATAGATGACCAAGTCGATGATGCCACTTCGCAAAGGATGATGTGGATGACAATGCAACGGATGACACACAAGCAGTGGAGGTAGTAGAAGGAAGACGCAAGGTGTCCAAAATATAGAGGCTCGAAGAACCTCTACGGCGATGGCCAGTCCCAATCACAGGTCCGCTTCGACGATCCTGAATAAAACATGATGTGTCATCAAATCCAACAAAACAATTATGGTGGTGACTTGACCAAGCGAAAGGAGGTTCATAGATAAGCGAGGTACAAAGGAGACATTTGAGTACGAAAAATTTGAACTAGAAAGAGAACCACGATGAGTGATATGACAAGATGTACCATCACTATCTCGAATAGAGGCGTCATCATTGATCGACTTGCAAGCAACCAACCGAGATCGATCGGATGTCACATGAAAGGAGGCCCACAATCAAGAACCCATGACGTGAGGAGCACCAATAGGAGAGGCGGCCTCGGATCTGAGCCTCTAGTAGTGGAAGTAGTGCCCCGACCACGAGCGGCACGAGAAGGATTACGTGCACGATACTCGACCAACTTCTGCGGATAGTGGGAAAAACAATTCTCAAGCATGGTTCTTCTTGCCACAATGCTTACAAGGCTCAAAGAGGTAGCCTTTGGCACATGGAACATTGAGAAGCCGCCAACACTGTGAGGCGGTGACCCAAGAAGACATTGATCGAGGCGGGTTTCTTGACAAGTAAAGTGACAATGCTTGTGCCATGGTCAAATTAGAGTCACCGTGAAGCATTTGTCTCTGAAGGGAATCATATTCTTCCGTACTCCCATGACAAAGCGATATGTAAGAAATCGTCAAGAAACTTGTGTGTCGATAGTCACCATAGAGCATTCAGCACCATAGAGGTCAAAGACCCAACGAGACGATCAAAAGCGCGTAATAATCATGAATGGACATGTCATTACATTCAATTACATGAACTTGCTGCATGAGATTGTGCAAAAGAGCACCTTCTTGAACACACAGCTTAAGAGAAGACCATATAGCCTTGGCTGTTTTGAATTTGGACAGACTCATAATCATGGATCGCAATACTATTGACCATAGCAGCCATCACTTTGCCATCATTAATCTGCCGTATGCTCGATATCGGTGGCATTACTACCATCGGACTTACGCTCGGTGGATCATCGGTTAAATGAGAATAGAGACCATGCCCCTAAGTGCGGTCTCTACACAAAGAGCCCATTCAGTAATTCGACCATCAAGAGTGATATTGATTGCTATTGCATTGGTACATGCCATGGTAAAATCTGCTAGCACTCTTGGACCGGCAATGAGGGCGTAGAAGCGATTACCACAGCAGAGCAACGGCGAAAGCAGGCGAGCGAGAACACGGCGAGTTGAAGAAGCGAGCAGCCGCACACCGCTGCCCGGATGAGCCGCCTCGGCAGCGGCGGGCGGAGATAGGTCGCCTACGGATGGGACGACGGCGAGGCGGGTGGGCCAGGCGATGCCGTGCAGGCGGGCGGCGGCGAGGTGAGGAAGATGCGACGGGCGGTGCGGTCGATTTTGCCGCTGACGGGCGGCTCCGCGATGCGGGCGGACCTTGACCCGCCGGCGGCGGACTTGAGCAGCGGTGCCGCAACGGGCGGCAGCCGCAATGAGACCGCGGGACTACCCTATCCCTAACACTACCTGCTCTGATTCCATGTTACCTGAAGACAATTGATCGGGAGTGAGTGAGAGTACTACAGCAGCAGCTCAGGTCTCTGGTTGTATATGAGCTGGTCAATATGGGCCAGTCTATATGGGCCTCTTGGGCCATACTTAACAAAATCATCATATACTTACGGTTGAAATTGTGCAGCTGAAGCTATAAATACGACCTTCAACACCTTTGGCTATACAAAAGCAGAACAATGGCAAGGCATGGATATTGAGACACTTTACAGTTATAGATCTCCATCTGTTCAATGAGTTCACCATAAGAAATTGAAGTCCTGGATGCATAGCGGCAAACTGGTTGACCTTTGTGCACATTTGAGTATTTGACAAAGGTATTATATCAATATAAATTTACGTATAACGTGTATTTGTTTCTCCTGTTGATAATTGCAAAATTGTTGAATTTACATACTTGTCTTCTTTTACCTTAGTGTGTAGTGCCTTACAAGCTCCACAGCTAGGTGAAAAGAAGTGCACCACTGTGAACTTATCTCCAGCCATCAGAAGCTGTTTACCAAAATCTTCTTGTGATCTGATATTCTTCAGGTTGTTCTTCATGTCCTTTTCCCACCACTTTGCGCAAATACCCTAATATTTGTGTTTGAATGAATGTTTTGAGTTGTGTCATTTTTTTCATTTCATTATTGCATACTATATCTCACCAAGCAGCTAAATCTCTTCAAAAGAGAACTAAGTGAATAATCTGTTCCTTAAACTACTAATATAGAAAATTCTTCCTCTGAAGCAATACCATTTTGAATGCACATATTTATTAAATAGGCAACATGATTTATTTCTGTACTAAACAAGGAAGCATATTTATTGAGCTGAATCGGATATTGCCTTTATTCTAGCTGGAAAGCTTTTCTAGCAACTTGTGTGTTTGTGGTTCAAATATGTCCAAGAATTTGTATTAAGTCACCATTTTTCTTTTTGTTTAAAAAGTAAGGACATAAGATCATATATTTTTGAGCAGCAAGGAAATTACATTCTTGGGATCTTTTGGTGCAGCTTTGGTGATCTGCCAACTACCGGAGGGCGGAGGCAAACTTTTCTGTGGGCAAGAATTGCTTCCCCTTGATCCCATTGTGGTTCCAAGTCAATACCCAGATCTGTTGCTCGTGTATCCACGACGAGATGAACTACCAACAAAACGATGGTTCATCAAGGCTGAAGCCATCAATATCACTGAACTGGAAAACAAAAATAATATATAACAATCATTATCTTCATGAAAAATGCTACAGAAAAGAGTGCATTTAAAAGTAAATATGCCTGAAACTAACTGGCAGGCTCTACAAGATCTGAAAATCTTGTGATGGTGGAATGGGGATGCCCATGCTGAGGTATTTAATTTTTGCTTCAGAAGCAAAGTATACCAATCCTTGCTACACATGTTCCCTTGAACCTTTTAGTTCGATGTTTATCACTCTAAAAAAATATTCTGTTGCTTATCCAATAGGTACAGTCAGAAATTTTGTTTCTTGTGGTCAGGTTTTGGATTTTTTAGGTGGTTTGGTTCTTCTGTTACCTATCTCCAAGCTTTACTTTGGTGTTTCTTACACTCCCTGCCAACTTTTATTTGTGGCGGCTCGTCTTATGCTCCGGAAGGGAGAAAGCTGATGTATTTGGATAAAAAGATGACTCGTCTCTTTGGTGTCGATCTCCATGGATTTTAGATATATGATATATGAATGATGTGTAAATGTTATATCTATGTATTAATCTACTTCAGTGGAATGTGAAGTTGTGTGATTTGCTTGTTGTACGTGAGTTAGTTGCACTTCTTCCTTGCTGCATCAGCAAGTAGTGCAGATTAGCCCTCTGGTTGTGTATACAGTATAACCAGCCCATTTCTTCAGATTTCCCATCTGATGCGCATGATCTGGGTTTGCACTGTCGTGCTCGGCAGTTGGCTCAAATGGAGTCTATTATGGATTTAGGCTTACTACTTTCAAGTTGCAACATCTGCAGTCAAAATTTTACGAGTTACCCTACAGGAAAAATGCATGTAATTTTGCAACTAAGGCGTGTTGACGTTGGGTTCCATCTGCAAGAATGCTGATTGAGTCCATGCTACACCATATATGCGATGGGTTATGGGTAGTCAGTCCAGTTGGCTCAAATGCCGAGTCTATTATGGATTTAGGCTTACTACTTTCAAGTTGCAACATCTGCAGGCAAAATTTTACGAGTTACCCTACAGGAAAATGCATGTAATTTTGCAACTAAGGCGTGTTGACGTTGGGTTCCATCTGCAAGAATGCTGATTGAGTCCATGCTACACCATATATGCGATGGGTAGTCAGTCCAGTGGATCATTGTAACAATGTAGGATCCATGTCATATAAGTATGTCGTCTATTGCCACCATAGCACCATGCATGCCACACTATATGTGTGTTGCCGGTAGTGAATCATGTGATCATTGGAATGATGTAGGATCCACGTCATATCGGTATGTCGTCCAGTACTCTAGTGTGGCATCATGCCACACCGTATGTGTGATGGCGGTAGTAAATTAGATATATCATGGGAATGTGTAGGATCCACATCATATTAGGTATCTTATTGCTTATATCTCCAGGGAAGTTGGGTTCTCTTTCTCAACTACAAGGATCATTCTTTTCCACTGAGATATTGGAACCAAAATAAATTGACTACTTTCCTTTTTTCCATTTGAAAATATATGTGGTTCGTGAAATCCGAAGTGAACCTCTTTGGAAAGGCAAAAACATATTATGATTACTAATAGATCTATATATATCATATCCATCACCAGTTCACCACCAAGTTACCTTTTGCTTACATGCAGAAATATTTTCTTGCTATTAATTAGAAGAGCCCCAAATCATCCATGCATGTAACACTATAAATATTTCCATGGAATAGCAGCTAGTTGTCGATTTTGTAGTCTAAGTACATGATTCATTCAAGGTGACCGTCGTGCTCCAATATCACTGTTAGAAATTTACAACCACTCTTAAAAAAAATTACAATCACTCTTAAGAAATTTATACAATTACTATTTACTTGAATCCTTACAGTGCAGTTACGCAAATGAGCAAATGGCAACCAATTGTACAAAGCAAAAGCATCAGAACAACTACATTCAACATTTCAGATATATATTCCAATGTCAAGAATAAGCTTACAGACTATATGGTTATTTTGCATACAACAAATTTGCTTCCTTTTTATTTTGCTCGAGATAATCACTTATATATTTGTCTTCCCTATTCATCTGCTTGTATGTTCTCTGCATTGTTCAAAAAGCAGTCACTCTCTTAAGATGGCTGGGACATCGAAAATCCAAATGCATCGATCATTTGAAAACTTTCATAATGTTTTCTTACTATATCACAAGGTTGACGACCGTGGCACATGACTAGTCTTAGTTCTATATTTCTTTTTTGAACGAACATCTCAGTTCTATATTTCAATTCGAGTAGGATTGCAGCGACCTAGATAACCAGAAAGTAGTCCAGCTCTGCAAATATCACCACTACGTTTGAAATGGTTCTTGTGCTCCCGTTTATCTGTTTGACTTCAATGTCAACACCAAACTGCATCATATGAATATACACTGGAATGTAACTAGTTTCCTTGGTAGGTCAGTAGGTGTACAATATTCCATAGACCATTGGTTTCACTTGGTGGCTGCATAGATCAAAGTGTATTTTGCTTGCATGACTGAGTCATAATAAACTATTGAATAACAGGGACAACTGGATGCATATGAATTGATCATACTTGCATGCCCATTTAGCCCCTTTTAGCTGCATTTCCGTGTAAAACTTAAGCAATGCCTCTAGTTTGTTGGAGCCAATAATAGCATGAGAAGTGGTAGTGGTACTGGGCCTTTTGCTCTTCTTGACAGAAGAACGGGCAGAAATATCTAATTTCTTGACCCTGAAGCTTGGCCAAAAAAATTCTTTTGAATCCAGAACGTGGTTAGAACTGTCTAGAAGATTGCATTAGATCCTTTGAACTGCCATCAATAACTGCACGACCTGCTTCCTTGTTTACACCAGTGTCGTCCATCAACTTTCTCATTTTCTCTGACCCCAGCCATTCTCCAACTGAAGCATAAATGTTTGATAGAAGCACATAATCCCCACTTGCATCACTCCTTGCCTTCAGAAGTTCTAGATTCGCATGCTCAGCCAGTTCAACTTCACCATGGATCCTACAAGCTCCAAGCAAGGTCCTCCATATGACAGAATTAGGCTTGACCTTCATTGTGTCAATGAACTCAAATGCTTCTTTGAGCAGTCCGGCACGACTCAGCATGTCAACCATGCAACCAAAGTGCTTGACATTGGGCTCAATCCTGTACTGTAGCTGCATTAAGTTAAAGTACTTGTGCCCCTTGTCAACCATCCCACCATGGCTGCAAGCAACGAGGACAGCAACAAAGGTGATTTCGTCTGGCTTGACATTCCCCTTTAGCATCTTCTCAAACAAATCTATGGACTCATTGACATGTCCGTGCAATGCCAATCCTCCTATGATGGAGTTCCAAGTTGAGACATCCTTATCTCGCATCGACCAGAACACCTCATGTGCGCACTTCATGCTCCCACACTTTGCATACATGTCAATCAGCGCATTTCCAAGAACGGTGGTAAGACCAGTTCTTGAAAACCTCTCTGACAGATAGGAATGGAGCCTCTGGCCAACATCGAGATCACCAGAGTCGGCACAGGCTGACAACAAGCTGAGCACCGTGATAGTATCTGGCTTTTCTCCGACGCACTGCATCTGCTCAAAGAGCTCCATCACATGCCTGTGTGAGCCACTTCTCACGTACCCAGAAATCATTGCGTTCCATGACACGACATCACGATCAGGAACGCGGTCGAACAATTCCCTCGCCAGCGCCATCTCTCCCCGCTTGGCATAAGCTGTGATCATCACGTTCCAGGAGACGAGGTCCTTCACAGGACTCTCGTCGAACAGCTCCCGGGCGGCACCAATGTTCCCTCTCCTCGCGCAGCCGGAGATCATCGCCGACCATGCTACGGCGTCCCCGCGCGCTCCGCTGTCGAACAACGCAGCCGCCACGCCTAGATCCCCGCAGCTCGCGTGCATACCGATGAGTGCGTTCCTGACGAAAGCGTCAGACTCGCACCCAGCCTTCACGACGTGCCCGTGGACCTGCGCCCCGGTGCCCCCCGCGCCCATTGCGGCGCAGGCGCGGAGCACGAAGGGGAAGGTGAGCTTGTCCGGCCTCACGCCGCCGCCGCAGTCGCCGCGGCGCCGGGCCATGCGCTCGTAGATGGAGACGGCGTCCCGGGGCGCGTCACTGTGCGCGGCGCCGCGGATGAGGGTGTTGTACATGAACCGGTCCGGGTTCGGGATTCTGTCGAACACGAGGCGGGCGTGCGCGACGCCGCCACGGACGGCGACCGCGGAGGCGAAGATGAGTTCACGAAGAGCGGAGGGGTCGGAGAGGAAGCCCCGGAGGACCATGAGCGCGTGGACCTGCTTGATCTGCCGGAGGCTGCGGCACCGCCGCCAAAACGCCGGCTGCCGGCGCTGGGTGCCCGACTTGCGCAGCATCGCGGACGCAAGCGCGGCAGAGGGCACGGGAGCAATTGGTTTAGCGTTTCCAAAGAAGCTGCGGCTGTCTCCAATGAAGAGCTCGCCAGCCGCTCTCGGCGTGTTCGACGAAACGCCGCGATAGGATGCTGTCTTCTAGCCGCTAGAAGATGTTGTGTTCAAATTTACATGCTTACGGTAAGCAGGTTGTGACATACTCAACTCTTACTACCATAGGTGACAACCTGAACCAATTTGATCGGAGAGCCGGAGGTTGCATCAATTGCATAGATGAGAGATTATCAACAGATTACATCCATAATTTGGATCAAATGACCACACTATCCTGAGGACGCGGACCTTGGTCCTGCGCCATGGAGAGAATTTTCGTCATGCGGTACTTGACGGGGTGCCCCTCTATTTTCCCAATGTCTGATATGAATCATTAGGGCGCATTTAAATGCTTATGTGTAGAAAAAAGAGTGAAGGAAAGGATTTTTACTGCACACTACCATCATTTACAAGGAAATGAAATGCAAAGAAGCTTAAAATGCTCTAGTGGTACAGAAGTATATACCAATTTAATATTTACTAGCCCTTAAAATTTCAAAACAAAGGGCTGTTACAAGAGCATAGTTCTTAGCTTCTATATGCATACATAAGAACTACCGAACTTGGCAGTCTGCATCAAATTGATTTAGTCATTGCTCGGTTCAGTGGGACCATCATCTTCATCCTTGTTCGGCGAAGGATCACTTGCATTTGGGGTATCAGTAGGTGGGGCAGAGCTTTTGGGTTCAGATTCATGCAAGCCCTTTTCTGTTGGATCACTTGCATTAGGGATATCAGTAGGTGGGGCAGAGCTTTTGGGTTCAGATTCTTCCAAGCCCTTTTCTGTTGCAAGACTATCAGTCTGAACCCCATACCTTTTTAGAGCATCTACGAATTTATGAATCTGAAATAGCACAAGATTTTAATTCAGAATAGCTGTGCAACGTGTATTCACAAATAACGTTCAATCATCTAATACTTACAGTTGAAATTGTGCAGCTGAAGCTGCAGATACGACCTTCTGCACCTCTGTAAAAGCGGAACAACGGCAAGACATAGACATTGAGTTTCCTACAGATCTCTCTCTGTTCATTATAGTTGACCATGAGAAACTGTAGTCCTGGATGCATCCTTGCAAGTTGATGTACCTTTGTGGACATGAGAAAATGGTATTATATCAACATGAATTTACGTAAAACATGCTATAGTTGTAAAATTGATGAATCTGCATCCTTGTCTTCTTTTACCTTCGAGTGTAGGGCCTTGCAAGCTCGACAGCTAGGTGAAAAGAAGTGCACCACTGTGAACTTATCTCCAGCCATCAGAAGCTGCTCGTCAAAGTCATCTTGGGATTTGATACTCTTCATGTTGCCCTTCATGTCCTCCTCCCACCACTTTGTGTGAATACCCTGGTACCAAGACTAAATATCATTGCCATCTTTGTCTTGCTTCAGCATGTGTTTGAATGAATGTTTGAGTTATGTTATTTTTTTAATGGAACTGTTAGATTGTTGTTTCTGAGGCAAATTTTACAGTAAGCTTAGATAGAGAAGGCATCTGAAACCAACAACATTTTAGAGTTTTTTACTTTCAATTATTGCATAATTTATCTGACCAAACAGCTAAATCTCTTCAAAATAAAACCACCCAGTTAATAATATGTTCCTAAATTAATAAACTAGTGTAACTTAATTTCTATTCACATAGAAATTTCTTCCTGAAGCAGTACCATTTTGAATGTATATTTGCATCCAAAATCCCATGTCTACACCATGAGTGCGCATATTTGTTTTCTGTAAAATTAAGAGACGACATGATTTTCTAAAAATTTTAGATCCTCCATCCTCTAGGAACCGTGTGATACTCGGTACTTGACATAGATTGATCTGAATCATATAATCTATATTGACATTATTCTAGCTGGATTACCTTTATGGGAGCGCGTGTATTTTTTGTGATCAAATATGTCCAAGCATACGCAAGTTTCTTAGTATGAAAATTACCTTCTTGGGATCTTTTGGTACAGCTCTAGTGATCCGCCAACCAGTTGAGGCAACCTTTTCCCTGGGCAAGAATTGCTTCCCCTTGATCCCATTGTAGTTCCAAGTCAACATCTTGAAGCAACCATCAGATCTGTTGCACTTATACCCACAATGAGATGGACGGGCAACAATCCAGTGGTTCATCAAAGCTGAAGCCATCAGCGTCCTTGAACTGAAAACAGAACAAAATATAACATATTAGTACCTCCATAACAAATGCCACAGAAAAGGGCGCATTTAAAAGCACAACATGCCTCAAACTAACTGGACAAGCTCTACAAGAGATGGAAATTATGTGATGGTGAAATGGGGATGGCATAGGCTGAGGTATTTATAGCTGAAGATTTTTTTTTCAGAAGCCAAGTGTACCTTATCCTGCCTACACAATCCCCCTTTTGAACTTTTCAGTTTAATGCTTATCACTCTTAAAAGTGGTTTTGTTGCTTGTACAAATTGATATAGGTGCAGTCAGAAATTGGTTTCTTGTGGTCATTTTTGGATTTATTAGGTGCTTTGTTTCCTCAGTTACCTATTTCCAAGCTTTAGCTTTGGTGTTTCTTACACTCTATTCCGACTTTTATCTTAGGCGGCACGGCTTGTGTTCTGGGATGGAGGAAGCTGATGTGTATTTGGATAAAAAGATGACCTTTTGTTATGTCTATATCTGATTCTACATTACTGGAATGCACGATTGGATTTCTTGCTGAAATTGTGGAAGGTCGGTGTGTCTTATACTGCAATGAGGTGTGATCAACTTTGTTTTACGTGAATTAGTTGCATTTCTTCTCCTCATCAGGAGATAATGCAAGTCAGCCCTCTGGTTGTGTATATCCCATTGCTTCAGACTTCCTATCTGATGCGCATGATCTGGTTTCCACTATCGTGCTAGGCTTACATGCTAAGTCTCATGCAGATTTATCCTGACTTGCAAGTTGCAATCTTCGACTCCAAATTTTACTAATGAGCGACACTACAAGAAAACATCTATGCAATTTATGAACAAAGGTAAGTTGACGTGGGGTTCTATCTACTCTGGGCAACTTGATTGCTTTTGTTTGGAGTTAAGAAGTTCTAAGGAAAGTAACTCTATAGGACCAGCTCTTGGAGCAAATAAATGCAAAAAATGAAAATTTAAGGACTCTACTACATACAGAACTTCCAAACAAGGTAACCTACGCCAAAAAAAAAACCACTGAATAAATACCTAAGACTCACTTGGAAAAAGAAAATAGAAAACAAAGGAAAGCTAGAATGCAAATTTATGCTATAGGATGAAGTTTAGTTGCACTCACCAACATAGTTGTTTTCTCCATCCATGGAATTGTAAGGTTGATGCATCGACCTTCTTTACTAGGCGGCATGCCCATGGATAGTAAATTGTCGTAACTTCGTCAATCTCAAGATCTGCCAGCTGAAACTCCCCTAGGGGTTCATAGGTGTGGTGGTGTGCGTGTGTCTACATTTGTTTTGTGATGTGTTTCTCATGAAAATACGATTTATGATTGCCCTCAAAGATATGCGACTACTAGAGGATGGTTGTTGCAAGCTACGAGAAGGCCTTTCTTCTCTTAGATTCAAAATGGTGCCTAATGTTCGAGTGTTGTGTCTTCTCAAAGGGACGAGAGAACCTATATATAGGTGCACGATCGTGGTTGGCGTCTCTATGTCTACCACCACCATGGCACACTATTTGTGCGGTGTCGGTAGTGAACCGAGTGGATCATTGAAACATGTAGGATCCACATCGTATAGACGCACGATCGTGGTTGGCATCTCTATCTCTACTACCACCACGACACATTATGTGCGCGGTGACGGTAGCGAATCAAGTGGATCATTGAAGTATGTAGGATCCACGTCATACTAGATCCCTTATCGAGAGCGAGGTACTATTTATTGGCTACACGTGTTGTCTTTTCCTTCTACGGTGTGTCGAACCCATATAAACTGTTTTTCCTCTCTTTTATCCTATTTAGATTAGAATATATGTGGTTCGTGAATCATGATGAACTCACATTGGGAAGGTAAAAACTAAATTTTTACTACTACCAAATTTAGATATCCACCACCACCACATTACCTATGGATACTTGCAAATAAGATCCTAAAATAGTGTAGCACTTCCCTATTGGTATAGAAACATACTTGGTGCAAACCAACCTTTTCGTACAAACATGCAAACTTCTAATATATGTCACATGATGTTGATCCAAGGGTGCACATTGATGGCAGCTGACACATTGCCCCATTAAAATTAGAAAGTTCTTTTTTTTGCTAGTTCATGGTTTAAAGTGAATGTTGCTATCTGATCTGATGTATATCAGATTTGAATTATTGATCGAGCAGATGTCTGGAGATCCCAAATATTACATGATCTAATAGGATAGTGTCAAATAATCAGACGGCTCTGGAGACCCGGAGCTTGAGGCCGTGCGCCATGGAGAGGATGGTCATCATCCGGTACTCGACGGGGTGGCCCTCCAGCAGGTGGAACCTGTAGAAGCGGCACAGGATTGCCAGCGCCATCTTCATCTGCAGGTACGCCGAGTCCTTGCCCAGGCAGATCCTCGGCCCCGCCTGGAACGCCGTGAACTTGAACGGCGACGCGTTCCGGAACGCGCCGTCCTCGTTGATCCACCGCTCCGGCCGGAACCTCGCCGCGTCGGCGCCCCAGTTGTACTCCATCCTCCCCATCGAGTAGGGCACGTACGTCACCATCCCGCCCGCCCTCACCTTCGTCCCGTCCGGCAGGACGTCGTCCTCCAAGACCCCCTTCGGGTCCTGAGGGACGGCGGGGTAGAGGCGGAGCGTCTCGGTGACGCAGGCGTGGAGGTACACCAGCTTGCCGAGGCTGTCGTAGGTGAGGAGGCCCGCGAACTGCGCGACGCGGGCGGCGAACGACTCGTCGTCGTCGGCGTCGGCGTCCGGGCCGCCGCAGGGGGCGAGTTCCAGGCCCTCCTCGCGCGCGCGCTCCGCCTCGAACGCGCACAGCTCGCGGCGCAGCTTCTCGGCCACGTCCGGGTGCGACATGGCCATGTAGGTGAACCACGACAGCGTCGTCGCCGTCGTGTCCCGCCCGGCGATCACGAAGTTGAGCACCACGTCACGGAGGCTCTTGTCGTCCCCGAGCCCGCCGCTGTCCTCGCCGGCCTCGCCCAGCTCGATGAACCGCGACAGGATGTCGTGCTTGATCTGCCACGAGCACCCACACACCGATCATGTCCACTCAGAACCACCTCAGGGATGCAGGGATCCTGAAAGAAACGAAAGCGAAAAGATTGCATACCTTCTCTTCCTTGCCGCTGGCTCGGGCTTCCATGATTTCAGCCTTCCTCCGGCGGATCACGCTGTAGGTGAACTCGTCGACGAGCTTGATGCTCTGCTCGAGGAGGGCCTCTGACCCGACGTGGAAGAACCTCTTGAGGCGCCACAGCGGGTCGATGAACCGCAGCGTGACGATGATGTTGGCGGCGTCGAACGCCTGCGCGAAGCTGTTCTCGGGGAGATCCGGCGACAGCGTGCCGATCTCAACCCCGAACCCAACCTTGCAGATCGAGTCCAGCGTCATCCTCATGTACAGTTCCTGAATTGCAAATGGTTCTCGTGTTAATTACAACATTGATCTCAGAAGAAATGCTCGTGTTGGCGAGGGAGCACCTGCATGTCCACAACTTTGCCTGCCTTGGATGCTTGGCTCAGTATGCCTGACAGCTTCAGCGAGTACTCTCTGAACACAATGGCACTAAAATCTCTCAGGTTCTTGGAGGCGAACTCGAAGCTCGCCGTCTTCCTCTGCTTCCTCCACAGCTCGCCGTCGGCGTTGAATATGCCGTCGCCGAGCAGCACATCCATGTAGGATCTGTACACGTCCCCCTATTCAGACAATTTGAATCAGTTTTCAGTACTGAACCTCCACACAGTGGAGTACTGCAGAAACTGAACATTTCTGGGTTCAGTTCATTTACCTTGGGGTAATTGGCGAAGTTGGTCTTGAGAACATGCTCAACATTCACCGGGTCCGCGATGTAGGTGTAAGAAGTGAAGGGCATGTCGACGGTCACCGACCTGTGCTTCGACAGGTACTCGACGAGCCAGTCGTGCATCCTGTGGTAGTTCTTCAGCTGTTCCACCGTCGCGCCAATGAGCGGCCATGATCTTGGGCCCTTCTGCTTCCTCAGGCTCCACTTGTGGATCAGGATCCACGAGAGGAGGACGAGGAAGATGGCGATGTACTTGTGGAGCCCTGACAGTGGGAAGAACGGCGCCACCGGCGTGTCATGAGCTTCCACCATGGTGTGCTCCTGATGAAAGGGTTCAATCCCACAGGAGATGCTATGTATGCAGCGTTTGGGTGGCTTTGTTAGGTGATATATTGGACACTGCAGTTACCCCCCAAGTTGAGACAATCTTGGCGTGACTAGAATTAAGATGGTTTCATTCATATGGTGTCCCTGACCTAACTCCCGGATAAGTTGGGGCTTAGCGTTTGTGTTCCTTTTTGTGATCTGCCAACCAAGAATCGGTCATTCTTGTGTGCAGTTTATTCATTTTATACAATCAGGACATGCCCGATTTCTGTTCAGACATCGTGATGAAAACAATGCCAACCGATCATCCCAAAGGTTTATCAGTCTAGCATAGTCACTTAGTCTACAAGAGATCCACCTGGTAACTGTAACTGCAGTACCTAATGAAAAAAATGGTTTTGTACCACAGAACCAACCCTTGCCTATGGAGTACAAAACATACACAGCAAGCATACCCTACTGAGCATAGATGAAGAGTCGTTAGGGACTAGATATACATCAAATGTAGCTTGTGCAATCCAGTAGATCAAGCTACAAATTTAAGGCAGCGAGTGTCATTGTGTATCACTTGACAGCGGCATGAACAGAACCGTGTTCCACACCTCACGCATGTGTAATTTGCAGAACTCCCACAAACCGAGCAGTAGTGGCGTCGAGATGAAGTACTCGGTGGACCCACAGCCGCCTTGAAATATGTTGGGACATTAGGAGGCAGGGACTCAAGATTTGCCTATTAAGAGTCAAATCTGTTAAGTGTCTGACCTACAAAATAAGCATGATAAGAAACAAAATTACTTACTTCTTGTAGCACATCCATGAATGATCTTGCTGCCCTCTTCTCCAAAGCTTTACCTTGCCTTGTCTTGCGTTTCATGATCTTGGACTGCTTCTTTTGCATGAGCACTGTAGAAAGGAAAACAGAAAACAAAAGAACACTGCTATTAGATCACTACAGCATCAAACTTTAGTTATCTGTGGCTAGGGCATCCGAATTGAACATACATCCCCACAACCCAAAAGGCCTATAATATATACTGTGCATATATTCACCATTAATGATGAACCCATGAACTTCTATAGTTAAGTTGGTGCATGTGGAGCTAAAATATATCTAATGACCGATCATAGGGCATTCCTGATGCCAATAACACAGTCAACTTATGAATAATTTTGTTGTTGTTTGTATCAGAGTTGTTAAGGTTAGTTTTTAAAATTATTTATCAACTCCTTTTGCAAGGAAAAGAAATAAAGAATGTTGTCTATTCTGAAACATTGATACTACAAGCAACAACGAAATCTATCATTGCAATTTGCAAAGATTAAGATGTCCAATTGTTAAACGTCATTGTGTTTCCACCTAATGTATGAACCTTATCCTTTTTGGACCATGGATTAGTACAAAGATAAATGAGAAAGGAAACTGACCAGGGTCTTCCTCATCCGTGGACCCATACTCATCATCATTAAGATCGACCACCTCAACCCCAGCATTATCACTCTCAAGAGCTTCAAGACGAGCTAATGCAGCCTGAAATGGATATGTTCACAACAGGGTAGCAACACATAAAGGAGATTATTTCAGGCACAATTATAGATCAGTAACTATAATCACAAAAATGATATTAACTTGAGTTGAAGCTGAGTCAACACCTAAATTCTTCATAATTTATCACTCAGGGATGAACTATAGAGTTACAGTCTGACAGAGGGAAGATATGAAAGCAATCATACAAACCATGCATCATGGGCGCATGGCAGCGGAAGATCATAGTGTTTTACACAGTTTAGTGGAGCTTGCGGTCACTAAGCTATTGGCACCTTTTTTATTACAAATCAAAGTGTTTGTTTAGACTTCACTTCACAAAACGTGATAAATTGAAAGGGGGAAGGTTTTTTTTTTCTGACTGTAGACTTTCTGAAAGAAAGGAGGAAGATAAATGATGCACATGTTAAGGGGAAAGCTCTTTCTGACTGTAGAAGGCACTAACATTCCCTCTTAATAGTTGTTTGACTTGTTTCTTTGTTCTTTGGCAAGGGACCATGAAAAAAAGCAGAAGCACCAAAATACATATGACACAAAACAAGCAGTGTGAAACTGTGAATTCAGAATAGAACAACTTTGCCTAAACTACTTGCCAATAAGGCCAACCCCTTCCTCTCAAAGATGGAAACTATAATGAGGTCAATCCCTTCAGATGGTTCTGCTGCATTTCCTAAATAAAAAGCATTTCAGCACTAACACATGAGCAGACAGAAGATCCATTCATGTATCCATAATCCATGTCGAGAATGTTAAGCCAACTTTACAATTATAACTGAAAAACAAAGTATACTACGAGAGGAAAGGGAGGGAAATAGCTTGGAATCGAAGGGGGGAGGCTGCAGGAGTGATCAGGTGGAGCGATCAACGTAATGGAGAATCCAACTCCTCTAGGAATACCTGGGCGCGGTTGTCAGAGCTGGCGAGCGCGGACGCCATGCGCGTGGCCATGCAGCGCGTGCGGCTGCTCGTCCGGCGGAACGGCCCGACGTTCTCTTCCTCCCCGTCCATCTCCGGTTGCCAACAGCAGCAGCCGCGGGCGGCGTCTCTGATGTGGCGACAGGTGTCGAGCTTCAGAGGCGTGCGCGCGTGGGGATTGAGCGGGGCGGCGGTGGGTGACTGAAGGAGGTGAGCGGCGGCGGCGGCGCGAGGGGTGGTTGCTGCTGGGCTGGCTGGCTACTCCCGGCGTCGTGGGCTCGTCTTCCATGTTTGTTACTGGGCTGAATGGGCTAGTTAATGTTCTAGACGGATGTTGGGCCAGGCCGTCTGTTTGGGCTTCTGTATATATTGTTCAGTCCGGGAATCCTATACATCTTCCGGAAGTTAGGAACCTGTTGAAACTTCCAATGCATTAAAAAAAATTAAGATTGGTGCACGCTCCGTGGACCGCACGATCTCCTTCTCTATCCTCTCGTCTTCTCTCCTTCCTTCGCCTCTTGCAGCGCCGCCGCCACGCCTTCCCTGCACGACCGGGTGGGAGGTGGGAGGAGCGGCCGCGGCAGGCCCACGTGGTGGTCGAGGTGGCTGAGGTTAGGGTTAGGGTTCGGGGTTGCCGGGGTGAGGGCTCCAATGGCTCACGGCCATAGAAGAGAAGGGCGCGCGAGACCGGCGGTGGTAATGCTCGGCCCGTGGCGGAGGCAGGCGCGCTGACAGTGGCCGCACGGGCGGGCGTGCGGTGGCCGGATCATGGAGGAGCGACGAGGCGAGCGCTGGTTAGGAAGGGGCGTCGCCACGGCTGGTCGGGGGGGCATGGCGGGGCCGCGTGGCCGGAGGAAGAAGAAGTTGATGGGCCATCCTTATCCACCTTCCTATTCAGTCCTACTCAGTTTCGCATTTTAGACCGAAATTGTTTATTTAGAGATCAAAACTATCGGCACCGCACAACTCTAAACAGACCTGAACTGCAAATATACAGTCAAGAGCCTATTTTCTCCCGAATCCCTCCGTTGGCTACAGTTCATCTGGAAACCAGGCGCGTGCGGAGACGAACTCGACGGCAGCCGCTCCTCTCGCGCCTGCGGAGAAGGTAATCTCTATCCCTACAGTCTGTGCAGCAGCCTCTAGATCTGGAGGCGCTCGCCCGCTTTTGCCTGCTGCGACCCGCCGCAGTCAGTGGCCCCGCGGACCCCGCCGCGATGGCCCTGCCGACCCCGCTGCGAGCCGCCACGCTCTCCTTGCCGACCTCTGCCGCGGTCGCGCAGCCGCGGCAGTCGTCCCCCGCCCGCCGTCGCGCTCGGCCCCCGGCACCGCTGCTGCGCTCGTCCCCGCCGCGTTCGCCCCCCGGCACCGCCGCCTCGATCGCCCCCTGGCACGCCTGTGATACTTTCTCCATGTAATCAGCCTTTAACTTCGTTAATTTAGTAGTCTTTGTCCATGTATTCTGTTATATCAGCATCTAACTTTGATTCATTTTGTTCCTCCTGCTTATAACATTTATTTGTATGAAATTATTCCATGGTAAGCTCATAGATTTAGAATCTTGCATTTATGGTGGACTGAGGGGAGGTAAATCATTTTTGGTGCTGCCCTGTCTTGCTTTGTATATGTTCACCTGAAATTCCGGAAACCTTTTTTCTGTTGACATCATGACAATTCTGTCTGATCTACAGTTTCCTTTTGTTATCAGTAGATGTCATTCATGTGCTGATGTTTGTTTTTTGATTGAATGGCTTGTCACATAGATGCCATTTTTCCAGGAAGGGTGGACTGCAGTTCTGAACCAAGGGTTGATGCCACTCCCAACTCCAGCATCATGTCCTGCACCCCATGCTCAAAATCAGCCTGTCGCTGCAACGGTCGACAGAGTTGCAGTAATGAAAGAGAGTCAGGGTGATGGGGAAGGAGCATCGGTGGCATCCGGTCGACGACGCAAGGTCGCATCTAATCGCAGCAAGTTATCCAACTTCTCCCCAAAAGAAGATGTGTTCCTTGTGAAGTCATGGTTGGAGATTAGTTGTGACACAACTATAAACACAGGGCAGAAGAAGGAGGGGTTCTGGGCTAGGATTACAAACCAGTACAATAACAAGAGGGGTTCCTTTCATGAGAGAAGTTTCAGATCGCTGCAGAGTCGTTGGGAAACTATCAAGGCTGAAGTGAGTAAATTTGCAGGGCACATGGCAAATGTTCTTCGAGACAATCCAAGCGGGATGAGTGATGCAGATAAGGTGAGCAATATAACCATCCTTTTGTAAACCGAAATCTGATCTGTTATTGGCATTTCGTTTCAACTACAGTTTGCTTCATAATTCTAACATTGTGTACCCTTTTTGCAGACCTCTTTAGCTCTAGCTAACTTTGCAGACATCAAACAATACCCGTTTATTTACATGCATTGCTGGGATTTGCTGAAGGACGAGCCTAAGTGGATGGAACTCAACATCAGAGGGGCACGACCTGGTGAGGATGATGCATTAGCTGATCACATTGCCCCAGCCAGCACCAACATCAATCATGACCTGGGGACACCGCCTTCTCAGTACTCAGGGTGCAAGAGGCCTATGCGGAGGGATGCAGCTAAAAAAGCATCTAAGAAATCAGCCTCTTCCTCTCCGTCAGATTCATCTCAGTATGTTTCAAAGTTGCAGGACCTGTTGATACAAAAGATTACAATATGGCAAGAAGAAAATGCGAAGAAATGCTCTCACTATGAGCAAATGGCAGCCATCGAGTCACAGAGGTACGATGAGGTGCGCCAACACAATCAGCACATGCGCCAACACAATCAGCACATGGCAGCAATTGAGGAAGAAAAACTGCAGATCATGCGTAAGAAAGCTGAAATACTACAAACACACGAGGAAGAACGTATCCTCGGGATTGATCTGGATAAGTGTGCTCCGTTCCTCCGCGAGTACTATGAAAAGAAACAACAAGATATACTGAAGAAGATTGGTGCCAACGTAGATGATGTTGTAGACCCTTAAACTAGTGTTGTAATAATCTGAACTCGTGTTGTACTGGTAGACCCTTACCACAATTTATGTACTGTGTTGCATTGAGGATTGTCGTTCTGTGCTCTTTATGACTTGGTGAAGTCCGAAATTGTAAAGTGCTATTTGTCAACAAGATCTGTTAACTTCTTATTGTGCTAATTAAAGTCTGAAACTTTTCAGACTAATCATCTGTCTTTTTCTGTTGGTAGCCATGTGACCACGTCCTACAATTTATGATGCAGCATATTGCAATATAATTATGTTCTGTGATGTATCAATTCCGTGCTGGTGATCTGCTGATCTGGCATGAATGATAACTGCAAGAGAAATCAAATGGAACATCTTATGCTCTGACAACCTGAGTAGCTGCAGGTGAATGCTGCTGTGTAAACGAAACTGGGTAGCTTCAGCAGACTAACATTTTCAGCAGACAAACTGGACATCATTTTTTTTTTAAAGTTGCCAAGAGCACTGACTTGTCATGTAAGAACTCAGTGGACACTCGCGCGAACCGCTCGCTCACACGCGAATGAGGCTGCCCGAGCTATCTCGGAACACGCCTACCGGGCACACACACGCACACACTACTCACACACACACACCCGGTTCCCTCAGGGACAATCCCCGGTGAGTCGCACAGGAAACGGCCCAGACGGGGCTCGAACCTGCGAGCGGCCGCTCCCACACCTGGGCAGCGGACCACCCGAGCTATGCTCGGTCCTCAAACTGGACATCATTAACAACCAAGTAAAAGATGCAACAAATTGCGCACGTTGAACTCGCTGTGAAGGACCTCAGCGCGTCAGGCTGCCAGGGCGGGCCCACGGGATTCCCGCACGTTTCCCTCCTGGTCGTCACGCGGAGGAGACCGGGACACGAGGCGCGTCCGCGTCGTGAGCGGTTGTGGTGGGTCCCGCCTGCAAGCCTCACATGCCGGAGCCTATAAAATAGGTGGAGGGCCGACGAGTGAGCTCGTCACTCCCGCAGCGACCAAGAACTCATTCCAAAAACAGAGCAGAGCAGAGCAGAGTAACGGAGGAGAGAGGCAGCCATGGAGATGGGAGACAGCTTCGAGTACTACTGGGAGATGCAGCGCTTAATAGAATCGGAGGAGCTCAGGTACGCCCTCTTCCGCCGTCAATTCACCGGCGCGCGACGCCGCCATTGCTGCAGGATTTGAGTTGGAAGGGTAGGGAGGGACTGATTTGGATGCCATTGCATTGCAGCAGCATGTACCTGGGCAGCGCGCAGGACGACGCCCTGTCCTGCTACGACTCCAGCTCGCCGGACGGCTCCATGTGCAACTCGTCCTGGGCGCCGGCTCCGGCGGCGACGGCGACCGCGGCGGACGACGACAAGGCGGCCGGTGCCGGCGCGGGCGCGGGAGCGAGCAAGAACATCATCATGGAGCGCGACCGCCGCCGGAAGCTCAACGATAAGCTCTACGCGCTGCGCAGCGTCGTGCCCAACATCACCAAGGTAAGCTGCTGCTGCTGATGATGATAATGATCGCCGGCGACAGTGCCGCCTGGAATGAGTGACATCCAAGAAGAGATTGTTCTGACGACGACCCATCACAATGGCATCTAGATGGACAAGGCTTCGATTATCAAGGACGCGATCGAGTACATCGAGCAGCTGCAGGCGGAGGAGCAGCGGATGCTGCAGGAGGTGCGCGCGCTCGAGGCCACCGGCGGCAGTGACGAGGAGCGGTACGAGTACGACGAGGGCCTCCTGCTGCAGGCGGAGCGGACGAAGAAGACGAGGCGGGCCCGGTCGGCAGTCCCGTCAGTCGCGGTCGGCAGCACCGCGCCGCCGCCTCCGCCGCAGCCCGTGGAGGTCCTTGAGCTGCGCGTGTCGGATGTGGGCGAGCGCGTGCTGGTGGTGAGCGTGACATGCTGCAAGGGGCGCGACGCCATGGCCCGCGTGTGCCGCGCCGTTGAGGAGCTCGGGCTCCGCGTCATCACCGCCAGCATCACCTCCGTCGCCGGCTGCCTCATGCACACCATCTTCGTCGAGGTAATAATTTAAGGCTCCATTTCTTTCCATCCATTCTGCACAGATTGATCGAGAGGTAAAGCTCTGTTTCGTTCCGCCTGGGAAGAGTAGTTGTCGACTTGTCGCGTGGTGTGGTTGGGGATGAGCACAGATTGCGGCTGCTAATCACGTGCCGATGCTACTACCAATCACAGATTCACAGCAACTCCACGTGCTTCAGATCCGCATCGGGTCACACACGCCGGGGGATTGGGGTCGAAAACGATAGCCGATAGGCACGTGAAGGAAAATCCTCTGCTCTTCCATCAGAATCGGAATCTCTCACGTGCCCTTGATCGACTTTACGCACATGATTACTAGTATTAGCATGTGATTGATTTCGAAATTTCGATGGGTCTTGATTGACTTCAGTGAAAAATATGTGATGATTTGGACAGCTTGACTTAAAATTGATCGATTTCCTTTTGCAGGTGGAACCAGAGGACCGTGTCGAGATGAAGCACACGATCGAGGCCGCTCTCACGCAGCTCGACACCACTCCCGGGAGCCCCCCATGTGTGATGAGATATTAGGAGGAGGATTATTCCTTGCGCTAACATGAAGGAGATAGCTTAAGCCTTAAGGTTCTTTGAGGACCGTGTGATTAGCCTAGTCATCAGCCGATGCTTCCAAGGGTGTGTCGTGTTCTCTGTGCTGCCAGTTTTCCCCCCTTTCAAACACCCCTGTGTACATATAGGAGGTGATGGTTTTTTTTATGAAACAGGAGGGGGAGCACCCCTACTGATTATATTATATTGAGAAGAGGAAAAACTCTTTACAACAGTTTAAAGATTACATCACGAAACAAAGAAAGACTCAAAGAAAATCAAGAAAATTACATGGCTGATCCTAACCATATAGGAGGTGATGGTTGGTGCTACCTCGGAGAAGGTCAAGGGCTATGTGCCATGCTGTGAATATAATAATGAATGGTTAGGTGCATAACTTATGCATAAACCGGAATAAAAAAAATTCTAAAAAAATATGCGGTGTTGTGAATTAGTAGTCTTTTTCAAATAACAAGTGGTTTCACTTTGCATAATCTCTCGAAAAGGTAGCACTTTACTTGCTAATTTCACCAAATAAACTTTGATTGCTTTTGAAATTCGAATTGAACCTAGCTAGCGATCTCAATTTCTGACAAGTAGATTGCGAGTGTATCAAAATAATAGGGGGGGCCGCCAGTAGCGGACGCATGAATCAAATGAAGCCTCAGCAGAACATTAAAAAAATTAGCTTGCTGTCTCTAGTGTAAGAAGGTTGCAACTATATGAAAGGCTGATTTGAACACTAGCTACTTTAGAGCAACTTCAAGAATTTGTTAAATTTTAGTTGACAAATCTTGTGTTTTGCCAACTTCTAAAAAGATACGTCAAGTAAAAAAAGAGTTTATCTTTAACAGTTTGTCATAATTCACTTGTTAAATTCAGATCTAACTTGTATCAGGCGCGTGGGGAAGAGAGTTTTGCCAAGTTTCTATTTTTGCCAAGTTGGTTTGCCAAACTGTTGGAGACCAATTTTTCTTGTTTTGTCAAAATTAGATGAATGACAAGTTGGTTTACCAAACTATTGGAGATGCTCTTAGCAATTGCCGGAGTTTAGTCAGGTGCCCAAGCTTGCCCACACCGGGGTCCACCGCTGGGAGTAGATGCTTTAGGTATCTGATCATACGAGCACATGGATCCGTGGCGCATTGGATAGTAGATCAACTCCATCATTAGTGTATACTTTTTGGTGGATATAGCGTAACCCAACCCAATCCCTAATCCTTATTTTAAAATTTGAATGTTCTCAATAGGCTCCTTTAATATTTTTAACTATAAATATCTAAATACTAACAAACATTCTCTTACCACATTTTCTTGGACTATTTAGTTTAAGTAGAATTATGCTCTGCACCGCTGTGCGTTTTTGAGAAGTTTCAAACCTATCTGTCCTAAAAAAATGCAATACAATTTCACACTAAAAAATAGATTTTGACACTATTGACTCCTAACAAAGTAAACGGAACACGCTCCTTCCTGAGAATTGAAGAGAAGAGACCAAATCCATGAAAACACAATATGTCCTCAAAGAGAAACCAGTGAAAACACCACTACAAGACCGGACGTAAAAAGATCTAGGGTCTCACTTGGATGAGATCTGTTACCAGGAGAGTTTAGCTAGCCTCCTTCATTCATACCTAGTCTCTCAAAATGACCAGAAAAAAATAAAAATAAATGAAACAAGTCTCGGACCACTCTCGCTGTCGAGATCTTTCGATCAGCTCTGGCCCGGTCGCAAGCGGACATGCATCCACACGACCACAGTAGCACACCACCAGTATGTGGTGGGTCGAACGTGCAGACAAAGCATGGCGTCACTTTTGTTGCCGCCCAGTCCACGCGGCACGTCATACACGGCACATTGCAAAATAACTTTTGTTTCACGTGCAGACGTGCTCTCTACCTTTTTTTTTGTTTTCA
The DNA here is from genome assembly GCA_022644695.1 of Cenchrus purpureus. Taxonomy (NCBI): domain Eukaryota; kingdom Viridiplantae; phylum Streptophyta; class Magnoliopsida; order Poales; family Poaceae; genus Cenchrus; species Cenchrus purpureus. The sequence goes on along the minus strand of CP053465.1, from coordinate 131,156,912 downwards.
TTTGTCCTACAGTATTTTGCACTGGAAGCACGTCGGTGAATCTGGCACAAAAAGGTCAGGATGCAAAAAGCGCAATGGCATAGCCTCACGGTGAGATCATTCGGTCCAGATGTTTTTCCAGAACTCGAACTCTCGAAGCCATCATCCATCAGGGCTTGTTTGGCAAATCTGTTGCGAGCTACATATAGGAGGAAGAGGACATCCCAAGAACACGTGATTAATCATCCACTTGATCGATTAGGTTAAGGGATGGAATCAGCAGATAAGCTCACATGTCTGAAAAGGATTAGGAAAAGATTAGCGCTCCAAATCAATTAATCCCCGCACGTTGCCCTCGCGATGGGGAGCGGACTTCTCGGCGTGCGGCTGACAGTCCGGGTCCACCGCAGGCCCTTCCCGCACGTTTTCGTTTGTTCCCCGCTCTGGTCCGTCCGGTCGTCACGCGGATGGGGAGACCGGGAGAGCCGCGAGCGGAGCGCGTCCGCGTCGATTGAGTTGACCTGGTCCCACCTGACAGCGTCACGCGCCCGGAGCCCAGGGTTCACAAAACCGCGGTAAACCGGTCATTTACCGCAGAACCTAACCGAGCCGGCTTTCATTAAACCGACCAGAACGCCTCTAACTGCACTCTACGAAACCGAGCTTTTAACCGCACGGTATGGTCGGTTTACCGGTCCGGTTTCGTTGAATTTGAAAACCGCTACTGTAGCGGTTTTTTAAACCCTGCCGGAGCCTATAAAGCAGCTGGAGAGCGACGAGGGAGCAGCTCAGTCCCTGCCTCCAGCGGCGAGCCAGCCAGCAACAGAAAAGAAAACAGAGGCCGGCCGGCGACGCCATGGACGCGGAGATGGGCGACAACAGCTACTGGGAAGAGACGCAACGCTACCTCGAGTACGAGGAGCTCAGGTACGTACGATGATGTGTGCAATCACTGTACCGCGCCGCCGGCCGTTGATCGACTGTTGCTTGCTTCCTACATCAGCATCTTCCTGGAGGCGCAGGAGGACGCAATGTCCTGCTACGACTCGAGCTCGCCGGACGGGTCCAACAATTCCCACTCGTCGTCGGCTCAGGCGGCAGGGGGAACCAAGAACATCATCATGGAACGTGACCGCCGCCGCAAACTCAACGAGAAGCTCTACACGTTGCGTAGCGTCGTGCCCAACATCACAAAGGTCGGTTCACGATTAACGTTATTGATGGCCGTCGTCGGCAATGCTGGGAATGATTAGAAGATCGAAGTTCGGTCTCCTTTGCTTTGGTTTGCAGATGGACAAGGCGTCCATCATCAAGGACGCTATTGAGTACATCCAGCAGCTGCAGACGGAGGAGCGCCAGGTCCTGCAGGAGGTGCGCGCGCTCGAGTCCGCCGGTGGCGGTGGGCCGCCGCCGCCGGAGGAGGGCCACGTCCTCCTCCTACAGGCGGAGCGGGCCAAGAAGATGAAGCGCACACGGTCGGTGCCGTCCATTGCCGCTGCCGCTCCGCCCCCGCCGCCCGTGGAGGTCCTGGAGCTGCGCGTGTCGGAGGTGGGCGATCACGTGCTGGTGGTGAGCATGACGTGCACCCAGAGCCGCGACACCATCACGCGGGTGTGCCGCGCCATCGAGGAGCTCCGGCTCCGCGTCATCACCGCCAGCTTCACCGTCGTCGCCGGGTGCCTCATGCACACCGTCTTCGTCGAGGTGCGCAATGCCGATCTCCAATCGAATTGCTCCGCATTTGGCCACCATCGGTACGACCTGGGCTCGCTGACGTCACTGACCGTAGCTTTTACGGGTTGACCAATGAGTTGACTTTTACCATGACCTTGCCACGCTTTGGAGTACACTAGGCTTTCCGGTTCAGCTTTCTGGTACAAAGTTTTGGAGTAAAAACCCTGGTTGTCTTGTTCCGTTTGCGGCCGGCGTCCTAGGTGAACGAACTAACCACGCCACGTCACCGGATTGCAAGTGCAAAGCATTCGGCTGGGAGACTTGGTGCTCTTCTTGATCAGCGTCATCTTTTTAGCGTGCTAATTTTCGATTGGTCGCCGGCGAGAGGAAGGATCACACGCTAATCAGCTGGAATCCCTGGGCACATGGCTCCGCCAAACAGCACGTGCTTTGGCTGCAGAATTTGATTGAGTGGAGAGGGAGGATGGGAAGGCCCCGGGTTGCTTCCCCACCCGCCTAGGCGCCTACCACATGTACGCCTGGTGGAAAACGACTTGCACGTGCTCTCGGCGCACCCAGAGAATTGCTCGATCTGGCTGCACTATGCTTTTCGTCCTCGATCACGTACTACCGGTCTACCGTGAGAAATTCCTTCCAAATTCAAGTCGCGATTGGTTTATTTCCGTTCCATGTTGGGCAAAAGCTACACGTGCTTGAGTTAGGCCAGTTCTTGCTTGTGCTTATCATCTGCAACTACAGTCATTGTCTTCTCTTTGCTACATGACAATTGCTATGGTTAGCATGTCATTTAGGGTGTGTTTAGAAGCCTAACTTCCTCCAAAATTCACTATGTAAAAAGAAGATTCCCCATCACATCAAACATCACATCAAAAATGTCGGCGCATGAAAGATTAAATGTAGATGAAATCAAAACTAATTACAGTTTGGATGTACTTTGAGACAAATCTTTGAGCCTAGTTAGGCTATGGTAGGACAATATTTACCACAAACAAACGAAAAGTGTTGATTCACTGTGCTTTTCATTGCTTACCTTAAAATCCGCTTGGAAATTTATGGGAGTATCCTTTTAGAGAGAGGATGTAGTGAAACAACATGAATAGTGGCGGAATCAGAAACTTCGAATTTTCCACCGGTAGTGTTAAAGTTTTCAAAATTCAGTCAAATTTGAAAATTAGCAGTGGAAAGTTGGGGGAGGGGAGCCTTTGGTTGTGCTGATTGAACCTAACTTTTCTTTTCTTTTTTCTGTGCATTATTCAGGTAGATCAGATTGATCGGGTCCAGATGAAGGAGATGGTCGAAGCTGCGTTAGTCCAGATCAACGCTACCGGAAGCCCCCCAAGTTCCATGAGCTATTAGAAGGAGGGCTAACCATACTACGGTACAATGCTTCACCGTCTAGTTTATCGTCAGCTGCGTCCCTCGTTAACAAGGAGTTTGTTGTGTTTGCTATGTGCTGCCCTTCTTTTTTTTTCCTCAACGTCCCCCTTATGCATATGGGAGGTGATGGTAGTTTTTCTAGGGGGGCAAACAGTACTTCAAGAAAGTATGGACTTCATATTAGTCCTTCGAAAACATGGCATGGCAGATGCTTCCGAACTATTACAACTATATATACGATAATGAATAACAAGGGGACTCACCGCCTTTAGAGAATTTGACAACCAATGAATAAATGTGCATGTGTGTGGAAACCTTAGTCCAAGAGTAAGGGATACTTTGGACATTAACTCCTTAGTTTTGCATTTCTTTTTTCTTTGAAGGCCCTAGGTTTAATTTGCCTTTTCTCTTATGACTTTTACCAAGCAATAAACAACCTGTAAGCTCACCACTTCTTAGGGGTGCCAAATTGTGAAACAAAAAGTTGAACAAAGCCTTCTACACCATCACTATCTGGTACCAAATAAAACAATCAACTTCCTCGTTTTCATTCTCTTTCTATCATACAATGCCCATCCAACTCCACCACGAGCCAAAGAAATGAAGGATTCATACCTATATGACACATAAATATATATGAAGGCCCAGTGTGGAGTAGAATTAAGCAATTTTGGCCTACCAACGAGCTCTTGCAAGACCGGGCTTGGAAAGAATAATACAAGTTTGAAAAAAAAAACGCGAAGGCTCAAGCATATTTGTCATGAACTATCCATCAGTGGGCCTCTAAGATGGCCATTGGGCCAAGCGGCCTGCGTGCCGAAGTTGGGCCAAGCCCATGTAAGCCTGTGAAGGAATAAAACCAGTGAAACCCTACTGTGGAGGGCATCAATGAACAAATTACCTAAACTATCCTCACTCTCTCCATTCTCCCCTTCTCCTCCTCGAAAGTCGCCGCCGGCGGCAACTCCGCCTGTGCCCCGTCGATTGTGTCGCCGAGGTGAGGACCGTGACATCTGGTATAAGCACCGTGCGCCGCGCATCCCCGCCGGTGTCGATATGAGCCCTTGCCCCCCTGCAACCACCGAGCCAAACCCTAGTCACCGCCACCGCCGGCCCAAGCTCCACATCCTGGCACCTCCACCCAACACCTGCCTCCATAAGCAGATCCCATCCACCACCACCTCCGCCACTGACGAAGTCCAAGACGAAACCCCACCACCACCACCTCCGCCACCGCAACCCTTGTTTCCCCAAATCGCGCAACCACCGCCAACCTCGCCGCCGTTCACTCAGGAACTAGCGCCAGTCGTAGCCAAAGCCAGCAACCGACCCAAGCGAGATCCCAAACCCAATCGCCCAACCCTAACCTATCGAATGACGACGGTTGAGGAGCAACTCAAGCAGCTAGCGACCGATGTCAAGACCATAGGCGTCGAGCAAGTGAAGCGCAACATACACCTCAAGGAACTGATGCAGTGGAAGGACACAGCAACAAGGACAGCCACAAAACTGCAATCATCAATCGACGATCTCACATCGCGCATCCAGGGGTTGGAAGCCACCTTCTTCAAGGCTCCGCCAAAGGTCCCGCCGCGCGAGGAAGAGGGACAGGCCAGCGGCCACGGCGTTCCACAAAGTCAGCAGGGTTCAAAATTCAAGGGGAATCCCCTAGATTCCACCCTGCTCAACGGTGTGTATCAACCCCCTAACCCTACACCTATTTTCACTGCTTATGATGTTCCAGAACCTAGCATGAAGAACCAGATCTTCCAGTCTACTAGTCATACCTCCCCTAGGGAATACAAATTGCCTAAACTAGATTTCCCAAAATTCAATGGAGAGCACCTGCAAGTTTGGAGAGAAAAATGTGAGAAGTATTTTAGCATGTTCAATGTTAATGCATGTCTGAGTTCCCTTTGCCACTATAAACTTTAGGGGTAATGTTGAGTTATGGCTCCAGACCTATGAAGCTCAACATTCCATTAATAGTTGGGTTGAGCTATGTGTTGCTGTAGAACAGAAGTTTGGTAGGAATCTCCAGCAAAACAACATGAAGGATCTTTTAGCCATTAGGCAAACAAGTGATGTCTTGGAATATGCTGCTAGATTTGAGCAAGCTAGGCATAGAGTTTTAGTGCACAACAAAGATATGGGAGAGGTGTTCTTTGTCTAGAAATTTCTAGATAGTCTTAAGTATAGCATTAGCAATGTAATTTCCTTGCATATGCCAAGAACAGTTGATGCTGCATTATCCTTGGCTATCATGCAGGAGGCATCCTCAAGAAAGTTTTCTCCAAGAGCTCGAGAATACAACAAGAGTGCTGTCAAGACAGTGTCTGGCCAGGCAACATATCAGGGAGTGCTTGGGCCTACTCCAGGGACTGACAAAGTACTCCAAGACAAGGCAGCAACAAAGCCAAGATGGGATGACAAATTATCTCAATTGAGGGCTGCTAGAAGAGCTAAAGGGTTGTGCATGAAGTGTGGAGAACAATACTCCCCACAACATAGGTGCCCCAAGCAGATACCTCTACATGTATTGGAGGACGTACTTGAGTTGGCACAACTAGACAACTCTAAAGATGAGAAGAACAACACTCATAGTGGCAGTGACACTAAGGGACATGAATTGTTATCCATCTCTTATTGTGCTACTGAGGGCATAAAGGGTACCAAAACTATGAGGCTTCAAGGCCTCATACAAAACCATGAGATACTAATACTGGTTGATTCAGGAAGCTCCTGAACATTCATCAGCACAAACTTGGTACAAAGTTGAAGCTGCCAACAACTGCAATACCACCAGCCAAGGTCATCACTGTGTACATGTTTACCTTCTATATTGGTATTAATTTGTTATTCACACTAACGATCCTAACCCTCATTATATGTCAAGTTCGCACTCGTGCATGGTATTTGGAGTTTATTGTTTACACAGGAATCAAGAGCCCAAATGAGGACTTCCGGGTAAAGTTCATCAAGGGTTTTACAAGGTGATCATGGACCCCGGGACAAATCAAGATACAAGATGAACATGACTCCAAATGAACCAAGGACTAAAGCGTGAAGCCGAGAAGTGCTGAGGACCTAGACGGAAGATGCGGGAGTTCATATGCCAAGCACCCTTATCTAAACCGCGAGGAAAATGATGTGAAGGACCCACATGCAACTCGACAAAAAGTCAGGAAGTCGCGAGAAGCATCTGGAAGAAAGACGGGGGCAGGCCCGGGCCGAAGGCCAGTGACCGCCCGGCCCACCATCCGGGCCCGATCCTTGGGCTATTTATAGCCCCGTGCCTCGAGCCACGCATCAAGCAATTCATCCGCCGAGGAGCGAGAAGAGAGGGACACCCTTAGAGGAGAGGGTCGAGATGGTTGACTAGGGTTTCCCTAGCCGACGTGGGAACCTTACATGGAAGACCACGTCGGAGTTCTAGAAGCTAGGATCAAGATCAACGTAGGATCTCGGTGGTGATCTTGTCCATGTATTACACTTCATGTTGAATTTGCAAGATTGAATCCGATTTCTAGCGATCAAGTGCTTTCTCTACGACTTTGTCTTCGCTTGGGTTTTCCTATTCTCCGATCTATTCCGCGGATAGATTGCATATGATGTTCTTGTGGCCATGGTGGCTAGAGGTGCATACATGACTTACCGAGCGTTTTCAACACGTTCTTCATGAACGTGCTCTTAGGTTCACCTACACAATAAGTGGGACATCGTGACAGGATGTTGATCACGTGTATGGTAGGTGCCTTTGAGGGTTGGAACGGAAGCCACAATTTAAAGAGGCTTTTAATGAGATTCGTTTGCTTTATTCTTCTTGATTTTGGAACTTCAACAAAAGACCCGATCCAATCTCTAGATTGGTTTTACCTTCCCTCTCTTTCTCTTGCTATCTCCGGTGTTTAGTAGATTAGATGTGTTTTCATAGTTCTTCCATAGATTAGATGCAAAAACCCTTTTCAAGATCAAAGTGTTTTCTGCTTATTAGATTGGATCTTGCATTACACATTGTTCCACGGATTGCTAATGGGTTCACCACTCAAGGGAAGAAGGGTCCTTTGACTACGACGGGGGATTTGTCCGCTTGCAAGTCCAAACGAACTTTCATACGACTATCAACCGTCAACCGTCACAATTGCTAATGGCACACAAATGCGTTGTGAGAGCATGGTAACTCAATTACAGTGGTGGACACAAGGGGAAACTTTTCAAACTGATGCAAGAGTGCTACCACTCAAATGTTATGACATGATTCTGGGTGGTGACTGGCTGGAGCAGCACAGTCCAATGTATGTGCACTGGAAGAAAAGAAAAATGAGATTCACCCATATGGGCACAAGAATCACTCTAAGGGGCATCACTGACTGCACATCCAGGTGCTTAAAACTCAAGGCAAGAAAGCTAAAAGGGCTAGTCAGAAAAGGGGGTGTGGAACAGTTGGTGCAACTGTGTGCTGCCACTGAAAACAAGAAACAGACAGACATCCCACCTACAATAGAAGCACTCATTTAGACCAATGAATGAGTGCTTCAAGAACCCAAATAGCTGCCACCATCAAGACCATTTGACCACATCATTCCCCTCATTCAAGGTGTTCAACCTGTCAACATCAAGCCATACAGATACAGCCCAACCCAAAAGGATGAAATTGAAAGGCAAGTCAAGGAGACGCTCTTAAATAGGGTCATCCGGCCAAGCACAAGTCCATTTGCCTCACTAGTGCTTTTAGTCAAGAAAAAGGATGGTTCCTGGCGCTTTTGCATAGACTACAGGTAGCTCAATGCTCTCACCATAAAGAACAAGTACTCTCTTCCCATTGTAGATGAACTCTTGGATGAGTTGCATGGTGCCCAGTGGTTTACCAAACTGGATATGAGGTCTAGCTACCATCAGATAAGACTGCTACCAACAGATGAACACAAGACAACATTCAAAACACACCACAGACACTAGGAGTTCAAAGTGATGCCTTTTGGCCTCACAAATGCACCTGCAACATTTCAGGCTGCCATGAATGAGATTTTTGCACCATTACTGAGAAAATGTGTCTTGGTGTTTGTAGATGACATACTGATCTACAGCAAGTCCCTGCAAGAACATCAAGAGCATCTGCAGCAAGTCTTCAGCATATTACAGAAGCACAACTTGTACCTCAAGAAGTCTAAGTGTTCATTTGCACAGAACCGACTGGAGTACTTGGGCCATATCATCAGCCTTAAGGGTGTTGCCACTGACCCTAACAAGATTGAGGCTGTGAAGAGTTGGCCACAACTAATTGAGTGCAAACAACTAAGGTCATTCTTGGGCCTGGCAGGATATTATACGAAATTCATCAAGAATTATGGTATGATCAACAGACCTCTCACTGACTTTCTAAAGAAGAATGTACGCTTTGTGTGGACTCCTCAACTGCAGGTGTGTTTTGACTCCATCAAACAAGCTCCGGTGTCAGCTCCAGTGTTAGCACTACCCAATTTTGACAAGCCTTTTATCATAGAAACTGATGCATGTGACAAAGGCATAGGGGCAGTACTCATGCAGCAGGGGCATCCCATAGCCTATCTTAGCAAAGCTCTCAGTGCAAAAGCCAGAGCAATGTCCACATATGAAAAAGAATGCATGGCCATCATCATGTCACTGGACAAATGGAAATCTTACCTCCAACACCTACCATTCACCTTGCTGACTGATCAAAGAAGCCTGATACACCTTGGGGAACAGAAAAATGTGAATGGAGTCCAGCATAAGGCATTCATCAAATTTCTGGGATTCCAGTACATGATAATGTACAAGAAAGGCATTGAGAATTCTGCAGTAGATGTCCTATCAAGGACAGCCCACACTGAAGAGCTCACTGCCATATCAACAAGCACACCCAAGTGGCTGGAAGTGGTGATAGAGGGATATAGCCAAGACCCTCAAACAAAAGCATTATTGGAAGAGCTCTGCATAACCAAAGCTAATGACAGAGGCTTCTCCCTAGTGGAAGGTGTCATCAGATACAAGGGCAGAATTCGGTTGGGGAATCATTCTGAAGCTCAGCAAGTAGTGTTGCAGGCCCTTCACTCTAGTGGATTGGGTGGCCACAGTGGAATCTCAGCCACATACAACAAAGTCAAAGGGCTCTTTGCTTGGAATGGCATGAAGAAAGCAATGCAAACTTATGTATCCTCCTCTCAGGTATGCCTACAAGCCAAGTCTGAACACACTAGATCCCCAGGCCTGCTACAACCATTGCCAATACCTGACCAAGCTTGGCACACAATAAGCATGGATTTCATAGAAGGCTTGCCAAAATCACAAAATTGTGACACAATCCTGGTGGTCATAGATAAGTTCGCCAAATATGAGAATTTCATCTCCCTAAAGCACCCATACACTGCCATGATAGTAGCACACCTATTTCTCAACAATGTGTACAGATATCATGGTATGCCTATGGAAATAATATTTGACAGGGACAAGATATTCACTAGTGCATTATGGAAAGAACTCTTCAAGATGACTGAAACAACATTGCTGATGAGTTCTGTGACAACCCCATCCGAGATAAGTCCGTACTATCGCTTAGACCGATCCACTTTGGTCATTAAGCGATAATAAAGAATTATCCCGTTGAGTGTTGCCGGGTCATAGCCCGGTAAACCACTTGTAAACCACACAGAGGATCGAAATGCATACATTAAAAACTCCCACGAAGGAGAGTCCAGAGTGCCTTACAATTTAATACTAATCTTTCCCCGTAGGGTCAACCATTACAATTCATAGTTCATAAAATAATAAACCATGGTTCAGAGTTTTAAATGACAGCAAAAATAACTACGATAACTAAGCATCATGGGAGGCCACCCATAACACCATTACTTCCTTCACCTGCTTTCACCGTTCGACTCCGTGTGAGATTTCACCAGGCCAAACAATATTACCTGAAAACAACATATATAGCAAGGCTGAGTATACTAATACTCAGCAAGGCTTACCCGTCTAAAATAAAAGACTCATCCTTCTAATCATGCTTGGCTTTTGGCTAGTGGGTTTGTTTTGCCAAAGAGCGACTAAGGAGTTAATCCTTACTTTCAAGATTTTAGCTCAAGTTCTAGTAGATCAATTATTACTAGATAAGCAACTAATTCAAGCATACTTGTGCAAACAATTAATCAAACATCAAGTTTATCAACATTTCATCATATAGGGATTACCATGGATAGAGGGTTAAGCAATCTCGGATAACGGTGAGAGGCCGACGATCGATCGATTAGTAACCTTGCAAGGCGAACCTAAACATACGGGAGAAAACCCTCACAAAGAGTGATTTCAACCAAACGGTTCCCGTCATTCTTCGAATTGGGAACTGATGCCACAGTCCTAGGTACATAGCTAGCTGGCATGCCTCACACTAGCATCCAGCGTCATGATGCACCACAGGTAGCTAGCCTGGGGCAGCAGCCCAATAGTAGTAGCCTAAAGTTCCCGCGCCGCGTCATTCAGGTACAAGGTTTACCGTACCCATGTCCGACAAATGTTTAGTACTTTCAAACGCTTAATCTCTTAACCACTGGACTGGAGCCCAAAATCCCATGCTCTTACCACGTGAGCAATTCAATTTAACCATCTTATGATTCCAACATAAGAACCTATTATTGCTAGCGAAGTACATCACTCGACTTGTACCGGGTCCTTAGTGCATAGCATCTATCGACCTAGCATACTAGTAAAAGATCATAGGTACTTATGGATCATGCATCTAGGGTTTCCATTCAACTCCTGAATGTAAATGCACATACATAAACAAGCATAAATTCAGAAAGTTAAAAGGGAACACATAGGTATATGTTAAACCGGGGCTTGCCTTCACTAGCAAGTTAGTAGAAAAACTTCCGAACTTGGTTCGGGTCTTGTTGCACGTCCACGTAGTCGATTCCTTCCCTTGCTCGTCACCCGATCCCGGACGAACTCGGAAGGTTCTACACGTAGAATGCATATGCAAAAGTTAATTGGTGGAGTGAGTTTATTCATTTACAAAACATCACATGACAGTGTAAGGTATTGAGTTTTCCTGATTCATTTAAATAGAATATATCCAGTATACTCTTCCATAAAGATTATTCAAGCAACCATTTAGGTACTTATTTCCACATGTGATTGTGCGCATTTTTATGAAAACAAGTTAAAATTACCACACAAACATTCAATTGACATTTCAAAGCCCACAGTAGTACTTCTTAAAGAATAAAGCGCACACAAGCTTTTAAGAAATGATTTTCTTCATTTATCTTTTATATATACTAGATTCATTCCAAAAATCATTATGGTAAAACTATGCAGTAAAACACAGTGAAACTTTTTGAGCAAGCACATAATGCTTTAACAGAGCTACTGATAAATTTTTATAACATTCAGAGTTATATGCAGAGCATGAAAAATACGACAAGTTATTCATAGCAAAAGCAAGAACATTTAATATAGAGAAAACTACTCATGCACTGGTACTCAAAGTTTACACAAAGCCTCTAGAGACTAAAACTAGTTTACATACCAAAATTTAGCTTCAGAACTTATTTCATTCATGCTACACAAAAATAACCATTTTCAGCCTATGTATTCGCAAAGTGTTTATACAGAGAATTACATGACTCAAAAGTATCCCAACTTTCTACCATAGTACAAACATAGTATGAACGTCCACTGGACCAAAGATAAACATCATTTGACTAGCAGAAACTGAGATATGGATTTTACTTCATAAATAAGCATCATTCAGAAATAGATATGTAAACAGCTCATAAATACACGATAAATTTATTAGCAACATATTTTAGCATAACAAGGTGATATCCAAAAGATGAACCACATGAAGCATATATATAAAGTTGTACAAAATATATACACAGATCTAACCATAAAGCAAAATAAATCATAACCAAATATCCACTCAGTAACTTTGTGCAAAAACTTAGGTGTAGCCTATACTAGTACTGACTACCAACATATCCAAAGATCAAGGCTAGCTCATGAGTAGGACTCAAGTTATGAACAAACACATACCAACTGGTTTTGATTTTTCATCCAAAAACTATTTATCAAAAGTATATATAGACTTTGTAGAAGATGTAGTTCTTTTCATAAGGAGACCAACAAAATTGGTTTTACATTTTTCTGATTTTTTTGCGAATTTATACGATTTTTCAAAGATCTTCCCAAACAAGGGAAAAAGGGGTAGAATCTATTTGCACGTAGGCCCTTGGTTCAAACTTTTTATTCATAGAAATACCCTCAGTTTGCACAAAACACCCTGAGAAGAACTTGGTCCTTACAAAAAGGCCCTTGGGGTGGACGCCGTGAGGTTGTCTTGGGATTCGGCGAAGGAAGGGTCGGCTGGCACAGGAATGGCGGGGAGATGGTTCACGACCTCCAGGGAGTCGATTCCATCGCTCGGATGCGTCAGGCGGCGCTCCGGCGAGGTGGCTCGACGGCAACCAGCGGTGGCGGCCACTGCGGCCGGTTTGCCGGCGAACAGGAGGTGGTTTGGGGGCCAGCTGGGGTCAGAGCAGGTCCAGGGGATGTACGTGGAGGGGAAGGCCGGCTTGGACGGCGGTGACGACATTCGGGAGGTGGAGTTCACCGAGGAGCGCCCATGGCGGCACGGTGGCGGAAGCAGAGCAACGATGGCGGCAAGGGCGGGCCGGGCACGCTTGCATGGAGGCTTGGCGCTTCTTATAGGCGAACGAGGAAAGGTCCCAACACCGACGCGGCCATGACATTGGTCATGAAAGGCGGTGGCGACGTCTTTCGCTTGTATGCGGTGACGCCAATGGCGGCGGGCGGCGATCCGTGCATGCGGCAGTGGCATTATGGATGGCTGTATGCCCGGTGTCTTTGGGTCCCACCACGTGTCTGTCGACACTATCCTCGGTGTCCGCCCAGTGGGGGCGGAGGAAAATCCCGACGCCGTCCGGACGCGACGGCTAGCGACGACGCCGCATACCGGAACGCGCGAGGTGTTACACGGTCAAGTAACCGCTTTGACCGAGTTTTTTCTCCGGCCAGAACTAAAGTGCACCAAACGGTAAAAAGCAAAGTTGGTGATCAATAATCCCTCTACAACTTTCTCAAAGGCCGATAGGTGTTTTGATCAATGGATCGAGCATAATCAGCAGGCAAAAACCAGGGTTTTCTCAGCACGTGTGAATAGTGTTTACAGACTTTGACCAAGTTTTTCAACATCACCCACTCAAAATTAGCAATGCCGTCCAAAAGCAAAGTTGTGTCCCTCGAAAAGATGAACAACATTTATTTTGGCCGATTTTGAAGTGTTTAGATGGAATTTGGAGAACGCGTCAAAAGTTCTCGCAAGGAGCTAGGGTTAAAGGGTTAACTAGGGTTTTAAAGGGGGTTTTGACCAAGTGTTGACCATTCTTGATCAAGTGTTGATCCTTAAGGTTGGTTGGCTCGGTTTTTGAGATGGTGACCTAGGTTTGACCAAAGTCAACGTGTTTGACTTGGTTGACCAGTCATTAGCGTTAATCAACACTAATTGGAAACCTGGGGCGTCACAAGTTCGGCATACCACCCACAAACTGACGGGCAGATAGAAAGATTAAACTAGTGCTTAGAGACATATCTCAGATGTATGATTCAAGCCTATCCAAATCAGTGGTCAAAATGGTTGGCATTGGCAGAGTTCTTGTATAACACCACTACACACTCTGCTCTAGGTAAATCACCCTTTGAAGTACTCTATGGGCACCCTCTAAGGCATTTTAGGATTTCAAAGAACCATGCAAGGTGGGAGATCCGGAAGAGTGGTCATGAGAGAACCATGATGCAAGATGTAACATCCCGCATTTTCAATACAGAATCTTAATAGTAAAAATGAGGATTTTAAAATTTTTGATGAATTATTTGAGTGCTTGATAAAATATTTAAGGATGTCTTCTATTTTCTCTCCTAAACTCCTAGATTAATTTTTGAGCTAATTAAAATTTTCTAGGGAATATAAAATGCTAGTGTGAGAACTTTGGAGTTCATTGGTTTTTATTTGGATCTTATTTGTGTGAGAATCAAATTTGAATTCTAAATTCAATTTTGAATCTAGTTTGAAAAGGGTTAAGGGGTTTGGATAATAGGAAAAACCTTTCTTAGCACTTGGACCTCGAGTCCTCAACAGAAGTCTACTCCATGCCCTCCTCCTCTTTTTCTCAATCCAGAAGCACACCCTGCACCTCTCCCGCGGCCCAGCTCCACACGGCCCACCGGCCCGTCTACCACCTACCACGTGGCCAGACGCAGCGGGCGCCTCGTCACCCCCCGTTTCCTTTACCTCTTTCCCGCGCGCCGCCATGGGAGCGCCGCCCATGGCGCCGTCGTGATGCGCCCGCACGCCCCCTTTTTGCATCCGGTAGTCCACCGCGTCCGGCGCCTGCCTATGTAGGCCGCCGCCGCAACCCCCGGAGCTCCCAACCCTAGCCGGGATTTTTTTCCCCTTTGCACACCTGCCTCGGAGAAGAAGGAGAAGGAAGACCGGAGGCCGTCCGTGAGCACGCGCCATCGCCACCGGAGGCCGCCCGTGGAGCTCCCGGATGCCAAGGACCGCGACCCCCCTGCCTCCTCTGCTTCCTCTGCATCCCTTGCTCCGCGCCGCCCTTCTTCCTCGCCGCCGACGACCCTGCTCCGACCACCTTCCCCGACGCCTGCACGTCGACCAGAGGTCACCAAGGTGAGGCCACGCTCCCTCTCTCATCCGTTGTGGACCCGGCCTTCGTGCCGAGGGGAACGCCGCCGCTGCCGCCGCGCAGCCGCCGTCGTGATGCCGGCCTTCGTGCCGTGCCGATCGTTTGTAGGAGCCGCCACCTTCGTCACCTCGCCTCCTTGACCCGTTGACCGTGCGGACCGCCGCTGTCGCCTTCTTTCCCTGCGCGCGGTCGGCGAGAAACTCGCGCGTCCACCGCTGCCGCAGAGGAAAAAGGTCGGGCCTTTGGCCGGCCTGGCGATGTCCCGGCCGAGCGCACACTCACGCACATACGCGGCCACCGCTGATACACCGGCGCGTCCGCAACCCGTTCCGCGCCGCGCCGTCGCCGTTTCGCCCCCGCCGGTGCCCGCGAGAGATGTTCCGCGCCGCCGTGGAACCCGTCCGCACGCATGCGCGCGTTGCCATGCCGCAGCTCCGGGTCGCAGGGGACCCCTGCGCGAGCACCGCGCCCAACCAAAGCCGCCACCTTGCGTCGCGCAAGCACACCTCGCCACCGTTTGCACGCCGTGAACTCAAGCGCGACGCGTCGCCGTCGGCCCTTGACACGCCGCCGTCGCTCCTACCCCGGCCCAAGGCCGTCCCTTTTTGCACGAGCATGAGCCCTAGGTGTACCTCGTGCGCTCCCCGTCACTTGTTGGTCAGCCCGGGCACGCCTCGCCGCCGGCGAGCCCTTGCCCGCGCCGCTTCTCCTTAGGGGCCTTCCGTCGAACACGTAGCCGCCCAGCCCAAAACCCCGGGGGTTTAGTTTTACGCGAGCCCACCGTCAACCGGTAAAGGATCCAGTTGGATCTAATGCGGTGACCACTCAGTTGTGCCACCGCCGCCGCCTGCCGCGAGCCGCGAGATGAGGCGGGATCCGTCGTCGCCGCGTGGGCGCCGTCGGCGCCACGCGTCTGACCGCTTGACTATAAGCCAAACCGTGGCTGCTCAATCGACTCACGGAGCTGGCTAAAGCCGGTTTGAGTCGAGCTACCCTAAAGCTAGTCTAAAGTTTGCATTATTGTATATGCGTATTTTAATTTCAGAAATCTATTTTCTCTTTGAAAATTCATAATAAATCCGTTTTAACTCGAAAAATAAGAAACCTTTTCAAATCTTCTAAAATTCCAAACTCCGCTAGGCTAGAGTTTGCCTCTTTTTGGGTCTTATTTGTTCTTTGTCTTGGATTTATTACAAATAGCAGTGTTTATTTATTTAAATGTGATTCTAGGAGCCGAGCCGAGAGAGGAACAGAGTCTGACGGCGACCTCGGCCACGACGACTACCCGCACCTGTGTTCACGCCCGACCTACTCAATGCCCATTAAGCATTGCTTTAGAATCCTAGCGCTTTACTTATGCATGATGATGATTAAGATGAAACCCTTGCACTGCCCTTTTTACTACCCTGTCCTTGATTGACCTACTACTACTACTTTATTTACGCGTAATGATATGCGAGCTTCTTGCATGTGTTGGGACTATGTGGTAGTTTCTTGGCGTGTGTGAAAAGCGGAGAATGTGTTTTGGGATATTTGGCGGGAGTGAGCTCAAGACAACCCGATCCGGGATCGGGGGCCAGGGATCGTCTTCTCGGGTGATGCCCGATTTGGTACCTATGGCGGGTACACTGTTTTAGGAGTACAAGTGTTGGGGTTTTTGTGATGACTTGGAGGATAGGAGCTCGCCCGGCCCAAACCGAGTGGGTCGCTTTGTTACACGGGACTTTCGTACACACCACCTCACCGAGAGTGGGGATAGGGGCCGTTCGACCCTAGCAAGTGCGATACCATACCTGCTAGTAGGATAGAGGGTATCAGTGATGAGGGTGTAGGGTGGAGTCCCTTCCCTCTTGGGCGCTCCGTGCGGCCACACGGGCATGTTCACGGTTACGTGGGTCTTTTTGCGAAGGACCGCATCGAGACCCGGATGCGGGATGGAATCATAACTCCTAGGTGTTCGCTCGTTCGGTTGGGTAGGCTCTCGGTCAGTACCGCCCGAAAGTGCTATTCCGAGTTGGTACGTGTACACGCCTGCGAGTTTAGATCTATACGATAGCCGCGTCCTCGGTTATGGACATGCCCGTTGTTTACTCCGACTTTTACGTTTTGGGATTTCTACCTCCCCCTTATAGGATGTGAGTGTATGGTGAGCCGTGGTTGTACTCGGAGAGGGAGTTGCTCCCTGCGCCTCGCGGATCCGGGTGCAACCATTGAGGTGCGAGTGGGAGTTCTCGCACCGACCCTAGATGGAGTTAGGAGATGGTGGACGGTGATCCGGGCGACGTGTGTAACCGCTATGCGAGATATGAGAAATGGTGGGAATATGGAGATGTTATTCTATTTATATTGCTGCTGCTGCTGCTTAGGAAACCCAGCCTCTACCTTGTTCCTCTCTTACCTTTAGAAGTAGGCCACTTAAAGCTTGCATACGGTTGGTGACGTGGACCTATCCCGATCCTTGGGATAGCCCCGAGCTTGCAGTGGTACGAGTCGGACCGACAACAACGCCGACGGATGGTAATGCGGAGGGGCACGTTGCTTCGCTCAAGGATGCCTGTGGGAAGAATAAAGAGGCGGAGACACCTCCTGGAAGCTAGCTACCGCTGCGTAGGCTTTTATTCATGTTATTCCGCCAAGAGGCGTGTATTGATGTACTTCGATTATTCAGGACATGTAATAATAAGATTATATTCGTACTCTGATACTTTATTTCGATGTATGGTTGTGATATTTATCTGTGATGGATGTCTGTGCGTGATAGCGTCTGATCCAGGGACTATCACGAGAGCAGGATGACGGGTTTTCCGCTTTTGAAAACCCGGGTCGTTACACAAGACATCGTCAAAAGCAACTTGGTAAGAGCACAACAACGAATGAAACAGCAGGCTGATAAGCACAAGCAAGAAAGAGAGTTCCAAGTGGGAGATTGGGTGTATCTGAAGCTCCAGCCGTACGTGCAACAATCAGTATCAAGAAGGGTTAACAAGAAGCTTAGTTACAAGTTTTTCGGACCTTACTTGATCATGGACAAAGTGGGACAAGTAGCTTACAAGTTGCAGCTACCAACATCAAGCCAAATACATCCTGTAGTGCACGTCTCACAACTCAAGAAGGCATTGCCGCCAAGTGCTTCGGTGAGTACTGATTCTGATCTCCATTGCCTAACCCTTACATTCCCAGCAGTGCCTGAGCAGGTGATGGCAACCAAACTGTGCAGGATCGCAAACAAGGCAGTGTCGGTGGGCAACATCAAATGGAAGGGCTGGCCAGCTACGTGGACTACTTGGGAGAAGTTGAAGGCAATCACACTCAGTGGGTAATTGAATCAATTCTACGCCACTCGAGGACGAGTTGTCGCTTAAGGAGGAAGGAATGTCATGAACTATCTATCAGTGGGCCTCTATGATGGCCGTTGGGCCAAGCGGCCTGCGTGCCGAAGTTGGGCCAAGCCCATGTAAGTCTGTGAAGGCATAAAACTAGTGGAACCCTACTGTGGAGGGCATCAATGAACAAATTACCTAAACTATCCTCACTCTCTCCATTCTACCCTTCTCCTCCTCCCAAAGTCGTCGCCGCCGGTGATGCAACTCCTTCCAGGCCTGTCGGTGTGTCGCTGGCGAGGTGAGGACCATGACAATATTCCAACGTATTTATTTTTATTTTGTTTGAATTATGAAAGAACAGTAAGCTCAAGCCTTGTATAGTCTGCAATGCGCCAATTAAATGATGATGGGTGGATTTGGTTCTTGCTTTTAATATTAGTTTCCGCAAGATTGGTGTAAAAAAACGACTTGTGTTTTACCATTCTTAACTCCTCTGTTTATTTTGCGAGCAACGCTGTGAGTTTAGAGTGTCCCGGAGCATACTTCAGTCACCGTGAGTACTTTCAAAAATTTTCTGCACACTGAGACCCTGATCGGGTGAACATAAACTTATTCGATGGAGAGCAAATTTTGAAACACTCGGCTATCGCGTCGTCCTCCTTGGACGACTCGAGGGCGCCCCCGACCCTCGCCGCACCTTCCCGTGAGCCCTGCCGGCACCGTCGCCGCCCGGTGTGCGTGCGGGCCCCTCCCCCTCCTCTTCTCCTCCCTCCTCCTTCCACCTTCGCCCCGCACCACTACACGGTGCGCGCTCTTGGTCCGCCGCCGCTCCCTCCCTCGGCGGTGGGCTCCGCCCTCGCCAGCTGCGTCTCGCCGCCTTGGCCTCCTCCTCTTCTCCTCCCCTCCGCTCTACCTCGGTCTGGATCTAGGTGGGGCTCCTCCACCGCCGCCGCTGCGCGCGCGTGGCCGCCGCCGGCTCGGTGCGGCGCGGATCTCCTCCCTCCGGCGCCGGTGCCACCGCCCGCTCGGCTGGCCGCTCCGCTGGTGCGGCGGCGGGCGGCGCGGTGGCGCGGCACGCGAGCCCTGCCCTCGCGTGCCCGCTGCTGCCCCCGCGGTGGCGCACTCACCGACCGCACATCACGCGCCGCGCACCTCAGGAGACCGGTCTTTGGCCGTGCCGCCTCGCACTGCAAAACTTCTGGGGTTTTCCAGCGGTTTCGTCCGTTCGTGCATGTGGGCGCGGACCTCGCTGCCTTCTACCTGCGGTGTGGAGAGGCACCTCTCCAGGCACCCGTCGGCCGTCTTTGGCGACACCGCCACCGTCTTCTGGTCAGGCGCTCCTCCGGGCGGGCCCCTGCATGCTTGCGGATTCTCCTGTGCCGCCTTCCTCGTGTGCCACCCGGCGCCGCCAGTCGCCCCTCTTGCACACCCCGTGGACCTCGCCCGTCTCCCTCGCCGGCTTCCGGTGGCTGCGGACCCTCCCCTGCAGGCCGCCGCCGGCGCGGTGGGAGGTCGCGCCACCGGCCTCCGCCCCCATCTTCCGCCTCGACGCCAGAACCGCCAGTTCACCTGATACCCGCCCCCGGCAATCCTCGTCGCTTCCCTGCTCTGCGACCGCTCCGTCGATGGCGGCCTTCGCCGCTACCGACTCGTCGCTCGCTGCACGTGCCGCCTCTCCTCTTCGGTACGTGGCCCTCCTCCCTCCCTCCTCCTCTCTTTCACGGTGCAGGTGCGTGAAGGTAGGGAGAGGGTGCCCTTCCCCTGTCTCTCCTCTCCCTGCCACGGCCGGATTGCGGTGACGCGGGCCTAGGCGTGGAAGCCGCTGTTGTTGGCGTCCGTCGCGGGTCGGCCCGAGAGCCGCTGCCGTCCCTCCGGCCGACGGTGTCTTCCCGGCCACGGCCCCCTCCCTTGGGCCGGTGGCTAGGTGCTGGCGGCCGTCGGGGGTGGCTGCTCCGAGCTGCAGCCCCCATCCAGCTCTGGTGCTGCCTGCTTGCTCCCCGTTGCCGACGCCAGGGTACCCTGCTGTTTTCCCTTCGCCTTGCCTTTCACCTCGGCTACGACGGGCGGCTCTGAAGGTTGGATCTTGGAGGCCTTTGGCGAAAGCCGGCACTGTCGACAGCGGTTGCGACCCTACGTAACTCACACTGCTGGGGGCACTGTCGCGGCCTCCATGATCCTTCGGTTGCCAGTCAAAAGCTTGGCCTGCTCCTTCGCGAGCGGGCGGACGATGGCGACGTTGTCGTCGTTCCCTTCTTGAAGGCGTCTGCCTGCAGCCCCTTCGCCACTCGGGATGTTGGTCAAGCGGTGATGTCCCTTGGTGTTCCTCTCTGTAGGCTTCGGCGTCATCTTAGGTCGTTCTGTAGTGGCTTCCTACTGTGTAGTGGTGCTGGTGAAGGGCTCTCCCCTCATCTCTGGTTGTTGTCATTCTTTCTTTCTTTCCGGTTTCTCTCGCGCCTTAGGAGTTCTCCTAAGTGTCGCCTTTTGTTAAACTCTCTTCTCTTAATGAAAAACATGCTTTGCACGTCTTAAAAAAAGACCCTGATCGGGCACATGCCTGTCTCATTTTCCTGCGCTGCTAACGATCCTGCGAAGCTACATCTTGCTATGTGTCATTTACCAGCACTCATCCGCCGGCCTAGCCGCGTGGGAAGGGAGTATGGTCGGACGGAGTTGCTACGTGTGAAGTGACTCCGTGGCCCAATGGATAAGGTGCTGGTCTAAGGGACGAGAGATTCTGGGTTCGATCCCCAGCGCACCTAGGAATACTACGTGGACTTTCTAAAAAAATATCATTGATTTTAATAACCGTTGGATGTATTTTGTTTCTAAAATTATCTACCTATGCCATTATGAAGACTTAACAAAAACAACCCTCCTATATCTTTGTCTAAATTTTCCACATGTGTCACTATAGAAAAATTAAATCAGTAGGAAGTAAATATTTCAAAATTGGTAGGAAATAAATACTGAAAAATTTGCAGGAACATTTGGATATTATAAAAATGGGCAAACAATGCGTACAGGCAAACTGCCAGCAAATACATCTGTGTTGATGGTTGTTGAAGCTGCCTGCTAGCACAAATCAATTTAACGAGAGCAGATCGTATAAGTGTTGGACATTTACACGTACTGTATTTTCCTAATTTTACCTAATATTAAAGCAAGAATCAAATCCTTCGTTAATTCTGCCTAATTCAGTTTTTTAGTCTGTCTCAATTTTTGGTTCACGATCGCTTTTTTTACCTAATCTATTCTTTGCCTAGTATTAAAGCAAGAACCAAATCCTTTGTTAATTCTGCCTAATTCAGTTTTTCAGTCCGTCTCAATTTTTGGTTCACGATTGCTCTGGTTTTTCGTACGTCGTCCCTCCCTCCGTGGATGTTGGGATCACAAAACCCCCCAAACAGAGATATGATTAGACGATGAGCAACTCATAATTAACACGTTCAAAACCAGTTGTATTAAATTGACGGCCTTCCTTAACACATTACACTTTCAACTTTCCAAAATAGCGACCCCTTTACAATGAGGAGGGGGCCTCCTTTTATAGTGCCAAAAGACTAAAATTACATTCCAAGTTTACCCCATAGCCCTAGCATCTATGAAGAATATACGGGGGGTAAACTTGGGCTTCCACATGATGCGGACTTGACGCCAAAGATTGCGGAGCGTAAAACCCACCGGAGACAACAGGGCGGGTGATGCGCCACAAAACACGGAGATAGTTCCGTGTTGCAACAGTTTTTGACCAAGTCCAAGCAGGCAGGGTCGTGAAGAACTCTTGGCTCCGTGAATCGTTGTCTTCGACGTGCTTCTCCCTGAAGATTCCATGGCTTCGGGGTACAGCCTCGAGATTTCCTGACGCCGGGTTCCTGGGAAGGCTCTGGAGGAGCCTAGGCCTTCAATCGTTGTCCGTTTCGAAGAAACGCCCGAAGCCAGAACTTTCCCTGTGAAGAAGAAACTTGATTCGAGTTAATTTACATTCCTTGACGTACGACGAACCTGGCGAAGTCCAGGTTCTTCTGTCCCTTCAGGAAAAGGCTGTCGGAACTGGATACTTCTGCGAAACACATTTCCGGAGCCCGACGATGATAGAAGATCCCGGAGCCCAGCACTTATCCTGCACGAAGGAAGAATTATCTTTGAGTTAACTTGTATGTTTTTGTGTAAATTTAACCCTTGATCCGAAGGTGCGAAGCCCAAGTTTTTAACTAGCTTTCCACATTAGGCCGAGGCCAAATCATTTCTCTGGAGACTAACGCACGGGGCTGAGAGGTGATGTTTTCTACCGCCCCAACAGTAGCCCCTCGAGGAGAAGCGCTAAGCTGAAAGGTTATCCTTCTCCTCGATTTCTTCTGCGAACTTCAACTTGAAGAAAACGTCACCTCCAGCGACAGGAAGTTTGCGCAATCTTTGTTTTGGCTTCGCACAGCTGGCCGTTGAGCGACAAAAAACGCTGTTTCCCGAGGCGTCCGTTCGTATTCCTAGATGGTTGCGCTCTTCTTCTCTCCTCGTTGCCCTGCTTCCTCACTCTCGGCGAAGCCCCGGACTAAGGTTTGCCGCGCTTAGTTGCTTTTAGATTCGTGCTTGCTTCGCGATTTTGCTAGTCGGAGAATTGTGTCCTCGTTCTTCCGCGAAGCCCGGAATTTTCAAGTAGTACTAGCTCGTTCAAGCTGCATGCGTCAATGATGGAGGAGGAGATAGCTGCTTCTGTCCCCCCAACCGAAGCTCCGTAAGAACCTGCTGGTGACCTGGTTGACTACGAGCCGTCGCCGAAGGTCAAAGACATTTCTTGCAGTGAAGATCTTTCGGCGATCGAGTCTTCGCCATTGGATCTTATGGCCGGTCGAGAGCCCAAGACTCCGTCCTTTGTTTTCAGGGCTTCGCTGGTTTTTGAAAACCTGCTGAAGTATTATGAGGAGAAGGGATTCTTTCCGTATATGCCCTCCCGTGAGGGAAACGACGCCAAAGAAAGGCGAAGCCGTGGCTTTTCGCGACTTCTTCAACACTGGTTTGAGGTTCCCTCGATCCAAGTTCCTCCTTGAGATCCTTGATAGATATGGTGTTAAGCTGCATCAGCTAACACCGAATGCTTTTGTTCAACTCTCGAAATTCTTTTTTGCTGTGCGCTCGTGTGATGGTCGGGTTGATATCGAAGCCTTTGTTCGGTTCTACGAGCTCCATGTGCAAAAACAAAGTTTTCAGCTGGATGGGAGTGCTACTGTTTATGAGAATCATTTCGGGTGCATAACCTTCACCACTCGGAGGAGGAACACCAAAAAAGATATCGAGAGAGTGGAGCTCAGCCCAGCTCACAAGAATAAATGGGACGATGGCTGGTTGTCGTATTGGTTTTATGCGAAAGTGAATATGCCTCGCGGCTCCGATGGCACCGGATATTATCCTTTCAGTATCTCGACTATGATGCCCTTGAATTACGTAATGGGCCCGAACTTCGCGAGGACCAGGGGTTTTAAAGATTATGAGAAAGCTTTCTGCTTGGCTTCTCAGTTTATCCCTCGCCGCGACGTTGCGGAAGAATTTGTGGCCGCTGAGATTTGGCCCCTTGCTGCTGGTTGGAATCCTCGGGAGATTAAGTGATTGTCGGTCGATTGGTTTGCTAAGGAAATTCATTTTCCTCATTTTGGGCTGAAAATGCCGGAGGGAAAAAATGCTCATGAGTTCGTGGGGGAAGTTGAACAACGAGTGGTGGACCTGCTTGGTCCCTACATCGAAGCGGAGTACCAGGCTTCGCGGAAGTTAGTGACTGGAGGTCGTAGGGTAAACACGATTTTTTCAGAGCTTGGGATTGAAGTGGACGATCGTCCGAAGCCCAGGGCATCGAAAAAACGGACTCGCGATCTAACTCACGCGGCAGATCCAGCTAATGCCGCGAAAAAAGGAAGAAACCGGTTACTTCTCCTGAGGCAGCTGATGACGCTATAGTGACCGGAGTCCAAAAGACCGCATCTCCGATATCTTCTTCAAGAACAAGCCAACTTGAGAGGGCTAAGAAGAAGATGGTTGCGAACAAGGAGACCGACCCTCGTGGCGCTTCTTCGGTGGTTGAGAATGCACCGAAGCCTATACATCCTGGTTTGCGTCAAGAAACGGATCTAAGCCTCAAAGCGGACTGCCGTATTGTTAATATTCTTGGCTCCGCTGATAATTTGGAGTTCCTAGACTCAGGAACCGATGCTGATGATGAAGCTAAGGGTCGTCTGAATGAGCCTGAGGTGGAGAAAGCCGTGGTGCCAAGTTCAAAGGAAGCGGCTTTAGTAATTCACGATCCTGAAGGCGTTGGGGTTTCTGACAAGACTGCTGCGAGTATAGAACTTCCCGGAGCCGAGAAAAATCCGGACGGGGGTGCTAATGCCGCATGCCTAAGTGAAATTCCTGAAGCTTCGGGTGATACGAAGGTGTCGCCTGAATTTATGAAATCCCTGGCGGAGACTGTGAGCATGATAGGTGCTGTGGAAGGGCCTATGCTGGAGTTGGTTCTTGCGGAGAAACACACCTTCGATCCTTCAACATACTCTTATAACAAGGCTGTTGGTATGAGAGACCTAAAAACTTTACTATCTGTTCGATTGCCTTTTTGTAAGAGGAGAGGGTTTGTGGAGTCGCTTGTGCTCTGGGAGCTAAGGGATCCTTTTCGCTTTGCGTGGTGGCGGTGACGTCCCCGCAGCGAGGGCAAAGCCCCCGAAGGCCAGGAATTGGAAGATGGGGAAATTCCTGGGGCCCAAGCTTCTATAATTGTGAAGCAACAGGGGACTAGTGCTAGTGCCGGACCTTCGGCGCCTTTTGACGCTCAAGGTTTGTTCCTGGTCCCTCTTCGTTTTTCGCTCTGTTGTTTTTTATACTAACGAAGGTGAGGTTTCTCAAACGCTTTGCAGCTTATGAAAAATCTCTGGAAGACACGGAAGCTAGTCTTTTGGCGGGACTATCCGTCGAGCTCTGTTACAAGTCAATGATTTCAAGTAGGCTGGTGGTTGAAAAGTATCGTTCTCAAGAAAGCAAACTTTTGACAACCGAAGCTGAAAATGTTGAGTTGAGCCGGGAAGTTATTAGGCTTAACGAAAAGTATGCAACTTTAGAAAAAAAATGTTCAATCTTCAGACGGAGAAAGTTGCTATTTTGGAGGCCAATGTTAATACTTTTAAGACAGCTTCGGAAAACCTGACCAAAGATGCAGAGAAGCGGGAAAAAATAGTTAAAGATTTGAAAAATATAGTGGAAGACGGCACCGGAGTCATATATTCTTTGAGAAAAGAGAATAATGACCAAAAGTTAGTTATTTAAGAACTTAGGAAAGATGTTCAGGGTCACAAGAATTTTATAGATGCTGCCGAAGGAGTCTTGAAAGAATGCTTTCGAGTCTTGCATGAGAAATATTCTCGCACTCTTGGGGAGTTTGGCGCGGAGCCGCTGCCTTTCCCTAGCGACAAAGGGGCCAAGGAGATCTTTGAGTGGATGGAGCAAGAGTTTGATCATCTCCCCGACGTGATGACCGAAGCCAGTGACTACACGGCTTCAATGTGCGTTGAAGTCTTGCTGGAACTACTGGAAAAGAATGGATGCTTGGACTTCTTGGCTCTGGGCGCCAGAAATTATAAGTTCCCGAAGGCGGAGGAAATTGAGTGTGAGGTTCCCTTGAAGAACGTCCAAGTTATTAAGAAGAACTTCTTGACCCTGTTCTGGGAAGCGTCTGGACAGGAGCACGCCAAGGCCGTGGCGCGTCGGTATCTAGCGGAGGTAAGGAATTTTCTTGACAGTTTTATTTCTGCTCTCTCTTCTCTTTTTTTTTGGATCGCTTATTTTGTTGCTTTGTAGGCTAAGGAAAAGGAGGCACTAGGATCGGGTCGTCTGAAGATGAGAGCGAGGACGGTGAATCCCTCGAGGATGGAGCCCCTAGCGAAAAAAGCCCTAGCGAAGACAAAGATGGTGAAGCTTGATCATTCTCTTGTCTTGCTTTAAGTTGTCTTTGAAACGCCCTGCGTGGCGGCCTGACTGATGTGAAAATACTCGGTGGCACGATTTCTTGTAATATATTTCGGCTTCGGTACCTTTTTCACTATTTTTAGTTTGACTTGTTCTCTAGCTTCGGGAAAAGAGCAAAAAATAGCTCTGTTTTTGAAGAAAACATCACCCCCGTTTTTGCTTTTCTTGGAGCTTGAGAACTTTCGTTAGAGGAGGTGATGCTTCGTAGGGCAGCTTTTTCTTGTCTCAAAACCTAAGTCTAGCGAAATTTGCAGACTTCCTTTGACTTGGTCAAATATAGAAATCTTGTTGCTTTTCAACCCTTTTGCTTAGTCCAGAGAGGAATAACTTTGAAATTAAAAACTGATCTCGCAACTTAGTTTGTTGCCTTGTAGGATTTTTCGATACTTAGGCATGAATGCTAAGATTTTGGTGAGACAATGTGTATAAGCTTGTTGCTTTTCGTTGCTCTTGGGCAGAAACCCCCTCACGGAAAGTAAATGACTTAAAAGTAAATTGCTGAAAGTAACAAGTGCTGCATTTAAAATTATGGGAAAGTAATTTCATTGAAACTGAAATTTAGTACATGGATCCGCCTCATTAAAAATCTTGCCTCCTGATTTGGAGTCCCCTTTTAGCAAGGAAAAGAGTACGATCCTTGGAAAATGTAAAGTACTGAAAACATAAAAGCATGAGATAACAAGGCTCCGGCCCCATTTATACGTTCACGAAGCCAGATTTTTTACACTATATACTTCTAAGGGTAGTACTTGAGAAGGCTGTCTGCGTTCCACGTGTGCGGCAACATGTTGCCCAACTGATCCGCCAAGTGAAAAGATCCTGGTCTTAGACTCTTTGGTACTATGTACGGGCCTTCCCATGGCTCTTGCAACTTTCTTGGATTGTCAAAATTCGTTTTCTTCTTGGTTACTAAGTCCCCTACCTGTATTTCCTTTCTCACTACTTTCTCATCCCTCCATCTTTTGGTTCTTGTTGATATTTTTCTAAGTTCTCAGCAGCTTGGAGCACATCTACCTCAATCAAATCTTTCTCTGCTTCTTCAAAGCCTGTGTCTTGTTCTTTCAACACTCGCAAACTCTCGTTCTTGATTTCCTCCGGAGTCATGGCTTCGGAACCGAATAACAACTTAAACGGTGAGAAGCCGGTGGCTCTTGATATAGTGGTGTTGTGAGACCAAGTTACCTTGGGTAACTCCTCTACCCACTTCCCTTTTCTCTGATTGAACAAACATTTCTTTATGCTTGAGAATATCAGCTCATTTGCTCTTTCAACCGCACCGTTTGACTGTGGATGATACACAGAGGCGAACTTTAACTTAGTCCCCATAGTCAGGCAAAATTCCATGAAGTCATTGCAATCAAATTGCTTTCCATTGTCCACAGTTAATTCCCTTGGAACCCCAAATCTGCAAATTATACTCTGCCAAAAGAATTTTTGGATGTTGCGAGACGTGATGCTTGCCAGTGGTTTGATCTCGACCCATTTTGTAAAGTAATCTATGGCTACGGCTACGAACCTACAATTTCCTTAAGCTGCTGGAAGTGGTCCAACTAGGTCCATCCCCCATCTTTGCAAAGGCCAGGAAGGTGGTATCAATTGTGTGGGCATCGAAGGACTTCTCTGATTATTAGCATTTTTCTGGCAAGCTTCGCAAGTTTTCACCAAGTGGTGAGCATCATCGATGATGGACGGCCAATAAAAACCTTGTCTTAGTGCTTTTTGAGCCAGAGCTCTGGAGCCGATGTGAGCACCGCAGAAACCAGAATGGAATTCCCTTAGCAATTCTTTCCACACGCCAGGCGATGCATCTCAGTGTAGGAGCTGATATGCCAGATTTGTACAACTCCCCATCAATTATCTCATAGCCTCGGGCTCTTTGCCTCATGCGGTTCAAGGAAACTTCCTCAGTGGGTTCATAGTGACACTGATTGGATCGGAGCCCTCCAATCATATTTTTCTATGACACTGATTGTTTTGGCTTTGGGCTCTTTCACAGCGGGTGTAGTTAGGACTTCATAGAAAACATCCGGAGGTAAAGCTTGATTTTGTGCTGCGGCTTTTGCTAGCGCGTCGGCTTTGTTGTTTGAGTTCCTGGGGATGTGTTCTACTGTGAATCCCTTGAAATGTTTTTCCATTGACCTTACAGCTGCGAGATATTTGACAAGTTCTGGCTCTCTGGCTTCGTCGTCCTTCTCTACGTGACCCTGGATGACTTTGGAGTCCGATCTTACGATGAACCTTTGCTGCCCTAGTGCTTTTATTTTCCTCAGGGTGAGGAACAATGCTTCATACTCAGTTGTGTTGTTGGTTGCTCTCTCATTTTCTGGAAAATCCATCCTGATTGTGAATCACATTTTGATCCCTGCTGGAGAGGTGATAACTGCCGAAGCCCTGGCTCCTTTGTGGCAATACGCTCTGTCACAATACTCTATCCATGGTTGTTCAATCTCTGTGGAGCTCGAGTTTGCTGGGGATGTCCAGTCTACGACAAAATCTGTCAGGACTTGTGATTTTATGGCGCTTCTTTTTTCAAAATCAACCACATGCTTTGATAGCTGAAGTGCCCATTTGGAGATTCATTCCGAAGCCTCTCTATTGTTGAATAGCTCATGCAAAGGTTGGTCTGTCACCACTATGATTTTGTGGGACTCGAAATAATGCCTAAGTTTTCGTGCCGCCATGACCACCGCATACGCGATTTTTTCCAGCTCTGAATAAAACACTTTGGACCTCGTGAGTGTTTCCGAGACGAAATAGACTAGGACTTGGGTTGGTTTCCCTTCCACTTCTTTTTTCTTGTATTAGGGCTGCGCACACTGCAGCCCTCGAAGCTGAGATGTAAAGCAACAGTGGGGAGCCAGGCTCCGGGGGACACAATTTCGTCAGGCTAATGAGATAATTCTTGAGCTCTGCAAATGCTTTGCTCTGCTCTTGCCCCCACTCGAACTTCTTGTTGTTTCTGAGTACTTGGAAGAAAGGGAGGCTTCGCTCTGCGGCCTTGGAAACAAATCCGTTCAATGCAGCAATTTTCCCGGTAAGTTTCTGCACGTCTTTCAGAGACCTAGGTTCTTCCATTTTGATTATTGCTTGGATTTTGTCGGAGTTGGCTTGTATTCCCTTAGTTGTCATGAGACATCCAAGCACTTTTCCGTGGCGTACTCCGAACACACACTTCTCAGGATTCAACCTTAGGTTCGCGACTCTCAGGTTTGCGAAAGTTTCTGCAAGGTCTGAGATGTGGTCGCCACGCTTGTTGCTTTTGACGACTATGTCGTCCACATATGCCAATAAGTTTCTACGCAGCTGTTCAGGAAATACTGAAGTTGTCATTCTTGTGAAGGTTGGCCCCGCATTCTTGAGCCCCTCGGGCATTCTCAGGAAACAAAAGATGCTGAAGGGTGTGATGAAGCTGGTTTTCTCCTCGTCCTCTTTTCTTATTCTGACCTGGTGGTATCCCGAGAACATGTCAAGTAATGACAACATCTCGCTGTTTGCTGCATCATCAACTATTTTATCCACCCTTTCCAGTGGATAATCATCTTTCGGGCAAGCTTTGTTCAGGTATGTGAAGTCTATACACATCCTCCATTTGTCATTTTTCTTTTTCATCGGGACTGTGTTCGCAAGCCAAGTTGAGTATTTGACTTCGCGGATCATGTTGGTGTCCAACAGCCTTTGTACTTCTGCTTTCACGGCTTCGACTTTCTCATCTGACATCTTGCGGAGCTTTTGCTTTTTGGGTTTGATGTTCTTGTCCATCTCTAGCCTGTGCTCGATGATATCTCGATCAACCCCTTTCAAATCATGGGCTAACCATGTGAACACATCTTGATTCTTACTTAAGAATGTCATCAATTCTTGCTCCTCATCCGGGCTTAGCTCAGCTCTGATTGTCACTGCCCTGTCCGGCATGTGTACATCTAGCTGAATTCTTTTGGTCTCGTCGTCGGCACTGATGTTTACTTTTTCTTTATCTCTTTTTGGCTCCGCGAACTGTTTCTTGTTTTCTTTTTCCTCGTCTTCGCCTTCGGCCTGAGTTAAATGATGGATGCTTCTCTGTCCCGGCGCTATGCCCCTTTCAATATCCCTGGCGGTCTGCTGATCACCAAATACGGTGATGACCCCTTTAAGAATAACTGCCGGACTGCAGCATCGAACTTGTTGATGAATCCCCTGCCTAAGATGGCCAGATAAGGGTAATGCATTTCCACCACATCGAATGTGATCAGCTCAGTTCTTGGGTTGTCAAGGTTTCCAAAGGAGACAGTGAAATTTTCCCTCGACCGGTTCCCCCGAAGCCCAGAAGTGGTATGTCCGCTTCTTGCAACAAGTGTGGGTCTATCTTCATTTCTCTGAAAGTTTTGGCGAAAAGAATGTCCGCGGAGCTGCCGTTGTCTACTAAAACTTCTCCAATTTCCCACCCTGCGATAATGGTTCTGATGACCATGGCATCATTGTGCGCAACCGTTTTCAGCGTGAAATCTTCTTTTGTGAATGTGATAGGCACATGTGCCCAAGGTGGCTTTACCGGTGGTCTGTCTTGGACTATGGTGTGCACTTCTCTGAAGTAATTCCTTCTCATTTTCTTGTTCTCAAACTCGAGGGATGATCCTCCTACGATTGGAAACATCTGACGATAGGAGCTTTCTTGGTTCTGAGCTTCGGTCTGGGAGATAGCCATGATAGAGCCGAAGGTTGGTAAGGCTTTAGGATCGTTCCTTGGGTTAGCTGGCTCCGCCTTTGGAACCACATTTGGCATACCGGGCGGCGGAGGTGGGATTTGTTGTATGGGCTGGGTGTTTTGTTGATTTTGTGGTTGGTACTGGTGCGGTGGTGGTGCTTGCCATGTTGGCTGTTGTTGATTGTAGGTGCTAGCTTGGAAAAAGGTTGGGTTTCCTTGGTTGTAAGGATGCAGCGAGGGCGCGATGGGATATGGGTTTTGTTGAAAGGATTGCTGAGGCCAAGTATGGTTGACAGGTTTAGGTGGAATAGGCTGAACCTTCTTACGTAATTTGCCAGGGGTTCCTTGTCCTTTTGGATACAGTAGAATAAATCTCCCTCATCTATGGTTGCGGCTTGGAAGCCTTGGAAGTTTTGGATAAGCTTGGTTTTTAGGCCGACCTAACTGTAGACTGAGTGCGGGAGCAATAGCGAGTACCAGTTCAAAGCTGCGCCTTCGCTCGCTATGATGAATGGTTTAGCCAAAACCACATCGTCACCACCGGCCGAAGCCACGGCAGCTTCGTAGCTCATGATGAACTGTCTTGGGTTTGTTAAGCCATTGTACTTTGGTAAGGAGATTGTTTTGTAGGTGAAGGGCCATGGTGCTGTTTGCAGGCCTATAGATAGAGGTGAGGTGGAGTCGACAGACACAAACATTTCTGCCGTGTTGTGGATTGGGAAATTGAACATTGGGTTTTCATTTTGCGGAGGTGGATCTTCCTCGTGGTTTGGGGTGAGATTTGGCGGGGTATGCCGATGAGAATGCAACTCATCCACTCTTCACATGTCTGGGCTAATTGCGGCTTGACGCCTTTAGTTTCTTGATTTTCTCGTCCGCTTGTTTTTGCGCTTCCAGCTCTAAGGCTATTCTCTCCTTCTCTCGCTTCATGGTTTCGATCTGTTTCAAGATTAAGTCCAGCTCTTTTTCGGCGGCGCCTTCTTTGTCGTTCATGAGGCTAGTTTTTGGGTCAGAATCCTGCGCGGCCTTCCCCGCCACTTTTCTTTTCTCACTGCGAGTTCGCGCTAGATCTTCGTCCTCCAACCTTGGCTCCGGGGCGACTACGATCCTTTTTTCTTTGGCAGCCACTCTTGGCTCCTCGTGGTCAGCAGGTTTTTTCTTCGTGGGTGGCATCGTGGGTTCTTTGATGGCTAAGAACACGGTGGGCACCTCTGTTGGGATCACAAAACCCCCAAACAGAGATATGGTTACACGATGAGCAAATCACAATTAACACGTTCAAAACTAGTTGTATTAAATTGACAGCCTTCCTTAACAAATTACACTTTCAACTTTCCAAAATGGCGACCCCTTTACAATGAGGAGGGGGCCTCCTTTTATAGTGCCAAAAGATTAAAATTACATTCCAAGTTTACCCCAAAGCCCTAGCATCTATGAAGAATATATGGGGGTAAACTTGGACTTGCACACGAGGCAGACTTGATGCCAAAGATTGCGTAGCATAAAACCTGCCGGAGACAACGGAGTAGACGATACGCCACAAAACACAGAGTCAGTTCCGTGTTGTAACAGCTTTTGACCAAGTCCATCTTGGCGGGATCTTGAAGAACTTTTTGGCTTCGCGATCCGTTGTCCCCGACGCATCCTTTTCTGAAGATTCCACGGCTTCGGGATCCATCCTTGAGACTGTTGACGCAAAAAAAATGAAATAAAGTCTTTCACGGCAACACGTAACGGATCCCCGGGTTGTAACAAGGCGTGCCAGCCGACCTGACCTGTTGATCGGGACGGAAAGATAGGAAACGTTAGATGCGGGTTAGATCGGCTAGAGAACCGATGTCAGCCCAATCGGCCAATACGACTGTAGAACGAGTCGGCTAACTAGAGCAGTCGAAGCACAAGTATAACCAAAACGGCTAGATCAGCCAATTTGATGACGTAGGCAAAGCGCAAGCAAAAGCAAGGCAAACTAAGAGCTACGAAAACAACACTCGAGACCAATCTGAATCGGCTGTATCGTGACGAAAACGATGCAGGATCGACAATAGCCGATACGATACGATCGCGAGCTGGATAAATTGGTGATAAAAGCTAAATAAACAAAAAAAGACTTGCAAATCTAGCTGATATCGATAAGTTGTGAATAAAACTTAGACGAAACCACAGTGATGCGCCCGGAGGTTAAAGCCCAGTTATTATTCGATAAAACGGTACTTACAAGCTTGCCGTAGGTCGGTCGATGCAGTCCGACGCATGGTCTTTTACCGAGAAACTGGCGGTTTCTCATGATAATCGCTAGAACCTGCGGGGATGATGTGATTCGGCAGTTGGTAACCGGCCGGATTCAAAATTTCAAATTTAATTCAAAAAAATAAAAAAAATCTCAAAAAAATCCCAAAAATAGTTCAAGTTGTCACGAACCTAATGGTGTCAAATTTTTTCAAATATTCGT
This sequence comes from Cenchrus purpureus, assembly GCA_022644695.1. NCBI lineage: Eukaryota > Viridiplantae > Streptophyta > Magnoliopsida > Poales > Poaceae > Cenchrus > Cenchrus purpureus. The sequence continues at coordinate 131,123,666 of CP053465.1, read as the reverse complement.
TCGTTTAGTATACTTTGCGGGCATTAGAAATTCAACCAAAAAAGAAAAAGGAACTGCTTGAACTTCTAATGCCCGCAAAAAATACTAAATGCGCTATTATTTGAAAATTTTTGACACCATTAGATCCTACACACCTTGAAATATTTGTAGGAATTTTTCTTATATTTTCCAATTTTTTAATTCAAATTTGAAAATACACCAAATTCTTCAACTTCTTGGCCGGTTTTTTGTCTCTAGCGGTTTCAGCTCAAACCGTGCGGTAAGCCGCTCGAAACCGTTTGAACTAGTGGTTTGGTTTGAAAATTTGAATTCAAGCGGTTTGGAGCGGTTACCGCTCAAACCGCTCTATCAAAACTCACGGGCGGCGGTTTTGTCCCGGCGGTCGGTAAAAAAAACCCTGGTCCGACGAGCTAGAAGAACGACATTTGAAGAAACAAGAAAATAAGAAGAAGTAAAAAAGGGTGGCGAAGTCGCCGACTTGGAAAAGTAAAGGTTTTGTGTATATTGGTGTGTACAATCTGTGACCACGCAGGGTCGCTATTTATGTCTCGAGGACAACTCAACTCCTAGTCGATGACGACAACGTTTACTTGAATCTAAAGAAATAAAACTACCAAAAACTTAACGATTCCTATAGGAATCGGACTCTCTAAACTGATTTTGACCCGATGTCAACTTGATTGTTGACCCGCCTCCGCCTTCCTTCCTTTTGGCGTATTCTTCTTCTGCCATGTTTCTTCTCCATCAATCGGCTGATCCCAGATCAGCTGGTCGCTCCTTTCTTCATCGACTTTAAGGTCTTCCCGATGTCTCTTCGGCTATTCTCCGATATGTGTCAAAAAACGGTGTCAACAGAGACTTCCTGTCACTGGGTCCTCGGGGAAGCCCCGGGCGGAGCCTAGGTCTTTCGACCATCTTCTGTCTTGAAGGAGTTTCCAGAGCTCCAATTTTCCCTGTAAGAAAAACACTCGATTCGGGTTAATTCATTCCCTCTGATGTACAACCGTCTTGGCGGAGCCCAGGTTTTCTTCTTTATTTCTTAAAAGACCGCTGGAGCCGGAGAATTTTACAAGGAAAGTCCTCGGAGTCGCGTGACGATAAAGATCCCAATGCCTAAAAATCATCCTGTAAAAAGACGATTTGTCCTTGGTTAGTTCCCATGCTTCTGTGTACATTTGTTCCATGAACTGATCGTGCGAAGCCCAAACTTTTAATTAAACTCTCAATTTAGGACGGAGCCAAGTGATTTTCAGAAGCAAACCCTCGGGGCCGAGAGGTGACGTTCTCTACCGCCCCAACATCGACACCACTGCCATCTCCACCCCGACGTCGCCTCGCCAGGGGCGCTTGCAGCATCCTCGACACCGACGTGTCTGCACACCGTGACGTCACCCGTGCACATCGTGGCGACACCCTCCTCGCCGCCCGTTACGACGCTTCACCGACACCGTCGACGCCTAACCACGATGCCCCGTCAACATCCTCTCCGCCCGCCTCTGCCGCTTCACCGTCCCAGAGGGTGCCTACCGACGACGCTACGATGTCGTCCTCCCCGATGCCATCCTCGCCATCTGTCCACGTCGCGTCACCGCCGGTCGACCCTGTGGTGTCCACCACTGCTCCTCGACCACCACCGTTGCCACTGTCGCGGAGCCACCACTAGTGCCACCTTCCATTCGTGCGGCGCTTGGCGACGCTGGCTTGCGCCAGGCGATGCAAGAAGGACACGACGCCCTCTTGCGCAACAAGACTTGGCATCTCGTCCCTTGACCGCCCGGTGTCCACGTCATCACAGGCAAGTGGGTGCTCAAGAACAAGCTACATCCCGACGGCTCCCTGGAACGATGCAAGGCGCGCTAGGTTCTGCGTGGCGACGTCCAGCGCCCAGGCGTCGACTTCGACCAGACGTTCTCCCCAGTTGTCAAGCCGGCCACCATTTGCACGGTGCTCACACTAGCGGCGTCGTACAACTGGCCGGTTCATCAACTCGACGTCAGCAACGCTTTCCTCCATGGCGAGCTCAAGGAGACCGTTTACTGCCAACAACCCACGGGTTTCGTTGACAGTGCACACCCCGACCATGTCTGCCTCCTTGACAAGTCCCTCTACAGCCTTCGTCAAGCAGCGCGTGGTACCAGCGATTTGTAGCACAACGATCCCTTGGTTTCACCACCAGCGGCTCCGACACCTCTTTGTTCATTCTTCACCGCGGCAACGAGACTGCTTGGCTGCTTCTCTACGTCGACGACATCGTCCTCACGGCGTCGTCCACGACACTGCTTCAGCATATCGTTCAGGAGCTGCGCGGCCCCTTTGCCATGAAGGATCTGGGTCCCTTGTCTTATTTGCTTGGGATCCAGGTACGACGCACGGTTGCGAGGTTCTTCCTTCATCAACAACAGTATGCGGAGGACATCCTTGTCCGCGCCGGAATGCTCAATTGCAAGCCGGCGTCCACACTGGTGGACACCAAGGCGAAGGTGTCCGCTGCTGCAAGTGTTCCACTGAAGGATCAGACCTTCTACCGCAGCATCGCCAGCGCTCTACAGTACCTAACGCTCACACGACAAGAGCTTACTTATGCAGTGCAGCAAGCTTGCCCGCACATGCACGAGCCTCGCGACGTTCACTGGAACATCATCAAGGACATCCTTCAGTACGTTCGTGGAAGTACAGGCCATGGCGTCCTCATGCGCGCATCTCCATCGACGGCTCTGACAGCTTACATTGATGCCGACTGGGCTGGATGCCCAGATACGTGCCATTCCACCTCAGGGTTTTGCGTTTTCCTCGGCGATGCTTTGGTGTCGTGGTCCTCCAAGCGCCAAGTCGTGGTCTCGCGTTCCTCCGCCGAAACTGAGTACAGGGGGTCGCCAATGCTGCTGCGGAATGTTGTTGGTTGCACAATCTTCTTGGCGAGCTCCACGTCGTCCTCAACAAGGCAAGCATCATTTTTTGCGACAACATAAGCACCGTCTATCTCTCTGATAATCCGGTTCACCACAAGAGGACCAAGCATGTCGAGCTGGACATTCATTTCGTCCGAGAACGAACTACGCTTGGCCAACTTCGTGTGCTTCACATACCCACTCGTCATCAGTACGCCGACATCACGACCAAGGGGCTGCCCACTTCGTTGTTTGAAGAATTTCGCGACAGTCTCTGCATATGATCGTACAACGCATTGACTGAGGGGGGTGTTAGCGAGTATGGTTAGGCCTAGACCGATTCTTCAGCTAGTTAGTTTAGCTCTGACTATTTCCTCTTTTTCGTTAAGTTCAGTTGAGTTTGTGTGCGGTGCTTCCCCTATTGCCGGATGCCCAACAGTGCTCCGAGATGTATAAATAGCGAAAGCTCTGATCAATACAGTTGTCGATCTTTCTCCAATTCTCTTTCATTAATCACTTAATAATCACATAAGGTGCGTTTGGTTCACTCCTCTAGTTTTTGGGCTGCATCACTGTCGCAGCTCCAGTGCCGAGAGCATGCAGGGAGGCATAGTTTGGTTGCCAGTGCATCCAGAGCCAGGTTGCAGGGAGCTGATGTTTGGTTGCCTGGATGCATATGCAGATGCAAAGAAAGAATGCAGCCATGCATGTTTGGTTGGCTGAATCAAAAGAAGTGAATTCACCACTTGCATGGAATGGTGAGGTTACCACCATCCATGGTATACAGTCCACAATCAAGTTTGAAGCAAATATGTAAGTTTGACTAGTTCAAATAATACACTCAAATAATACATGTTTGCATACAAACTCAAATAGCACTTGCCAAATAATATATGTTCCAATTTTGAATATAGCACTTGCCAAATAATACATCTCAAATAACAGTCCTATACAATACAAGTTTGAATATAGTTCAGTTTGAACTAAGGTAAAACAAAACACACTATACAGCAACTAGGATGACTAGGAAGAAAATGAGCAGGCCTTTGTTGTAGCACTTGTCATTCTGATGAAACACAACAAGTCTTTAGCCCTCCCGAGTTCAGAGATGGCTGCTCCTTGATCATCCTGAAATGATGTAGCAAACAAAGTAACAGAAGTCAACAAAATGTAGTACCAGAATACAAATTTATGGTTGTGCTCAATCATGCATGCAATATGTCAAAGTAAACATAACCAGCCTATGAGTTGCGCTCAAAAAATACACAGTTCATCATTCGAGGCAATCAGAAGGAAGTAGAAGGGAAGTAGAAGGAAAATAGAAGGCAAATGTTGCATCACTGGATGGGCAGTTTAAAATGCCTGTTACATCATTGGCAAATGTTGTGACTGGTCTACCAATTCATCCCATCACCTAAAAACCCATCACCAACCATGACCCACTACCTACAGAGACATGCTGCCTATCTCTGTACAAAATCATAGGAGCAAAGTGTTGCAAGCTCCAGTTAACACTATGTTGCACAAAATCATAGGAGCCAAGTGTTGCAAGCTCCAGTTAGCAGTCCTGCACAAAAGGAGGAGGAAGCTTCACTCCACAAAAGAGAGACCAGTCCCTAAACCTGCAGAAGGATCTACATGTAGTAATGCTTGGCATGCCATGTCCTAAGCCACAGGACACGGTGTGCATTACTCATCTTCACAAAACCATCACCCTGGGCCTTGTTGTCAGCCAGATGGGAGAAAGCAACAATCAGTGGCTCCTCACTAAACCCCTCCATGTACATCACTGCCCCATAGAGGTCTGGGTTGAGCACCTCAACCTTGGTCTCACGGATTGCAGTAGCAACATCCTTCACAGCCTCAGTCATACTATAGAAGACAACATGATCCTCCTCAGAGAGGACAGACCTCTTCCTAGATGGACCATCTCCCATCTCCTTGCCCACATTAGCAAACATCTTGGCATGCTCCTCTATCCCTTTTGCTGCCTTCTCCTCATCATATGGCTCACTCTTCACATCACTATCAGCAAAGTCAGAAGGGCTCCGTAATGCTTCATTAGAACCCATTGCATACTTGCAGGCCACAAATTATTTCAAAAATGGTTTCCATCTCCTTGTAGTGCACTATTGGCTTGTTAAGGAATTCTGCATCCTTAGGGTGATCCTATTGGTTTAAGGCAAAAGAAGTTAGTAAAGATGAGAGGGTTCTAAAATAATTAAGAAAGGAAATAGCCATCTAGGCACAGCACGGACCTTGATGTGACCCAGATAGTGCTCCTCTTCTAGGCTAATCATGCACACATCTTCAACCCACTGGGCACCATTGATTTCTCTCAGTTTGGACACTTTCACCCACCTCTGCCTCCACTTCCTCAGATGGTTATACACCTGAGTTCCAGTTGCTTCCACACTAGTGAACTCAGACAGGTATTTTGCAACCTGATTCAAGTGCACCTCCTTAAAACCTTTATGCCTCGACCCCCGAATAAGCACATGCGCCTCAGCACAAAGGATGACATTGCACTTGTCCAGCGCATCGCACCCCTAGTGTGCTACTCAGCACCCTCACCATCCAAGGTCACAACCTCAAACACCTCCTCAAGGTCAATCCTAGGCACCTGCTGAGCCATCCCCTAATTTCCCAGCCACAGTTTGCCTCAGTAAGTTAGTTGTCATCAATTTTAACTCATTGGCAATTAAATGAAACAGCAGAGAGGGATCAATTAAATCATCACAGCACAACTCATAGCCTAATTCAGTTAACATGCATGTTATCATCATTGCACAGAAATAGAAGCAGAAATATAAGCATCATCATTGCACTTGTTATTAGCCTCATACAAAAATATAAGCATCATCATTGCACATGTTATTAGCCTCAGATATAAATATAAATATAAGCATCATCATTGCACATGTTATTAGCCTCAGATATAAATATAAGCATCATCATTGCACATGTTATTAGCCTCAGATATAAATATAAGCATCATCATTGCAAATGTTATTAGTCTTAGATATAAATATAAGCATCATCATTGCACATGTTAGCCTCAAACAGAAATATAAGCAACATCATTGCACAAGTTCTTAACCTCAAGAGAGAATTAAAACATCATCATTACACAAGTTCTTAACCTCAAGAGAGAATTAAAACATCATCAGTGCAAGCACCAGACATGGTAGTGGCCCCTATTGTTCCACATATCATCAGCATTTGCATCCCTTCTAAGACCACAAGTTGCATTATCAACTACATCATCAGCTGGGTCTGTAACTGGGTTTGGTTCCCATGTTGCTGCATCAGTGCTATGACTAATTTGACTTGTGTCTTGTAGGGGTGAAAAGGCTTGTTATCAAGAATACGAAAGCTGTTCTTGAGAGCCCCAAACGCCCTCTCAACTGTGACCCTTAGGCTTGAGTGTCTCAAATTGAACAACTCCTTGTTAGTAGGGTAATTCTCGCCACCATACTCTTTCAAGTGGTATCTAGTGGCTCGGTATGGCGGTAGGAACCCAAGCCGACATGCATTACCAGCGTCCACTAGGTAGTATTTACCTAAATAATTAGTTAAGTAGGCAACAATTAGTTCCAATGCATATGTTGAATGTCAATGACTAAATTAGTTCATAGGTACCTAGTGGAACCCTCAATCCATCATCCCTCTCTAAAGCATCAGCCAGTATAAGGGCATCATGTGCAGACCCCTCCCATCCAGCTAGCACATATGTAAACCTCAAGTTAAAGTCAATTGCAGCAAGCACATTTTGAGTAGGGTAGTTTTTTCTACCTCTAAATGTTGCTGAGATCTTTGCTGGGACTCTTGCATGAACATGGGTGCCATCTATTGCACCAATGCAGTCCTACATGCAGGCAATATTTGTGATCTCAGTTTGTTTGGTCTACATAAATAAGTTGTCAACATTAGGTTTGATTCATTACCTTCAAATATGGATACCATCTTGGGCTATTCCTTATTTTTTGAGGTGTTTGACTTGATGGTGGCCTAATCAACTCTCCCCTTAGCTCACCAATAGCATACAAAACCTCTCTGAAATACCTACTCACTATTTCCATGGACCTCCTAAAGTTTTGGTGGATCACTCTAAATCTCTGATAATGCCCCACGACATGGAGAAACATGGCAACTTGTTCCTCCACAGAGCTGTGTATAGTGTCTCTCAACATGTTCCTCTCCCTAAACAGGTTACACAAATTGAAAAAGAGAGCTCTTCGCATAAGCAACATGTTAATGCACTCAGTGTCATTGCAGTTATATATTAAGTTTAGGTTGGCCTGCCTTTCCAAGTCCATTGCACTCATGGGGGCATAACTAATCCTAGGCCGTGAACTACGTGCCACCTTCAGCCTAGTCATCAAATATGCATAAACAACAGACACAAAAGCAGCTGCCTTCAACACAAGCATACGTCTGTGATCAGAAGGATTCATCTACAACAATACAATTTGCAAACATGTCTCAGTAAGGTTGCAAGCAACAAATTCTGCTCATATTCACAGCTTACCAATAAACATTGGCTAAGAAAATATGCTCATATTCAATGCACCACAGATTAATAGCAGGTAAGCACTTATCATTGGCAAAGAACATGTGCTCAGATTGAATGACCATATGAACAACAGATGAGCAATCATCATTGGCTAAGAACATGTGCTCAGATTGATTGAGCATATTAACAGGAGCTAAGCAATCATTGGTGGTGTTGTACTTTAGCCGTCAATATACTCATGAATAAAGGAGCATAAGGCATTTCTTACACGTATTGAGTTAAGAATAATGTAGTTCCACTTGTCCTTGGAGATTATTTGATTGCAGGAAAATAAGCAGGAAAAGAGTGACAAACTCACCTTCTATGGTCCATGCCACATCACCTCATCCTAGGTGGGCTGCCAACAAGGATGCCATGCATGCCGCCAACTAGGGAGCCATGCATGCATGCCATGCAAGCAATCCAAGTGAAGCAACCCCCGATGAATCAGAGTGTGACACGTGGACATCACATGGATCCATGGGCCCACAAAAGCATGCAAACTACGCCAAAGCAGGTGGACACAGGGCAAACCTAAGGACCCAGGTAGGCACCGGGAGAAAGCACGAGCCGGGGGCCCACCAGGTGTCGGCCGACCAGGTCGGCCAAACCGACCTTGGCTCGGCCTCTCCTGAGCTTCCACGTGGTGCTTCCCTATTGGTCCTAGGTGTCATTCGAGGTGTTTGCATCCATTCCTCGGTGCTCGGGCCTATAAATAGAAGGAGAGGGGCTCACTTATGAACCATCCACACTTGCAACACCTCTCTCACTTTTAGTCTCAAGGCTAGGAGGTAGGCTAGAGTAGTTCTAATTCGGGTTCCAAGTCTACTTTGGGATCTAGGTATGAGTTCTCTTGTATCTTATTTCATTTGTATGACTTTGATCTACTTGATTATTTATCTATTTCATATAAAGTTGTGTTAGTATACATGAGTGATTTGTTCATGTGTTCTTCATTCATCATTTAGAGGCTCTGTTCTTGATGAACAAGGCCTTTCGATCCACTTGACGGGTGACTTTCACATGTTTACGGTGTTTGTTCATAAGTTAGAGGCTCGTGTTCTTGAACACGACCCTTTGATCCATTGAGCATGACATAGGAAAACACGAATCCGTTTGTGTACCTAACACGGTTTGATCTAATTAGATGACATGACTGCGTTGTATGAAGTCCGTGGCTTAAGCTACGGTACTCGGTGTAATTGGTGGTTTATCCGGTGGCTTGACCGGGTCACAATAGCCCGGGCCGGTCAAGTCCGCTAACAACGTAAGCATGGTGCTTGTGTTGCGTAGATATCTTACTTATGAGTTTATCCCACGGTTTGTCTTGGGGTAGGCCGCGATAGTGACAATCGTTGGTCCCTCCGAAATCCCCACGTTCGGATAAGGAGGAGTCTAAAATATAACAACCGGAGTTGTGCGGAAGCGCGGAGGTTATCTCCCGTGGTACACAGGTGCTTAAGTCAATGTTCTTCAACGCTAGTGTATCTAACTCGTTCCTACCGGCTTTATGTGTATAGTACATAAGAACCTAGAACTAACTCGTATGTCCCTCCTATGCCTAGGACCCTTTAGAGAGAGAGTGAGTGTGTGTGTGATCACACTACCCCCATTATCATATTTTACCCCCGCACTTGAGTGTTCGGTTTATTTTCTATGATCTATACTCATTGCAATAGAGTTGATCTTGTCATTCCGCCAATGTCTTCCTTGGATTCGATACCCTTTGGAATACTCCTTTGGGGAAATGCTACAATGGTACTTTCGTGCGCTTGCCGACTCCTGTAATGTTAAGAATTACCAACCAGCATTTCTAGTGCTATTACCAGGATGGGTTCCAAACCTGTTCTTAGGTGATTGCGTTAAGAAATGTCAACAAGCATTTAATGCGCTGTCTTGAAGGCTTAAGGATGACATATCAACACTTTGCATATGTTTATAATCATGACAAGAATTAAACAGTTATCAATGTAGGCTAACTTGGATTGTCTTCTTTGTCTATTGATGATGAAGATAGGTAGTGCATGATTGGTTTTGACTTACCGCCGAATTTCACTAAAGATCCTGAGTCACTCGTAAGGAAGGCACGAACCCATTTCGGCTCTCCTTTGCGTGAACGTTCGAAAGTCGATCCAGCTTCCTTTGTGCCATCCGCATCAACTTCCATGGCCAACCCTATCGAGAAGACTCTTCGCGAGTACTCTGCTCCCTCTGCTGACTAGGTGCCGACAGGCCCTGTGATCAACACTGGGAATGGAAACTTCAAGATCAAGACTGGCTTAATTACGATGGTACAGGCTTGCCCATTCTGTGGCAAGCCTAATGAAGACGCGAGCGCCCACCTGCAGCAGTTCCTGGAACTATGCAGTACTGTCACTATACGAGGAGTGAAGGAAGATGCTATTCGTCTGCTGATCGCTTTCCTTCAACCTCTTGGGAAAGGCGATGGTTCTATGCTAGCACCGGCAGAGATTAACACTTGGGCAAAAGTGCTCTGCGGATTCCTTGTGAAGTTCTTTCCGTTGGGCAAAACCAATGTCCTTCGGGGGCGAATTTCAAGTTTCCAGCAAGCAGCAAATGAGACTATCCCAGAAGCTTGGGAGAGGCTCCAGGAGTACATCCTGGCGTGTCCTCATCATGGGATGGACAACTGGCTTATTCTTGAGTTTCTATAATGGGTGACTCCGACGGGAGGCCATATTGATCTTTGCATTTGGAGGGCCTTCTTCTCTCTTATTATTACTGAAGCTACTACACTGATTGAGAAGATGGTTACCAATCAAGGGTGGAGTGATGATCGACTCCAGCCACGTCAAAGGGGTACACATACCGTCAAGGAAGCGGATATGTTGCACGCCAAGATGGACCTAATGATGAAGAGAATGGATGATCTAGCCAATGAGAAGGCCGCCATGGCCACCACTACTCAAGCTATGGATGCTCGCATGACTTTGCGAAGTTCGTGGTAATATCTTGGGCATTAAGGGAATTACTGCCCTACTACTCAGGAGGATGTGATGTACATGAACGGCAACAACAACGGTTATCGTCCACAAGGAGGTCAAACGTGGAATCAATCGCGCCCTTATTATCAAGGAGGTAATCAAGGTAATTCTTTCAACCCAAACCAACCTTCCTTGAAAGATCTAGTCTTTGGGCAAGCTAAGATTAATGAAGGCTTTAATAAGAAAATAGCTGCCTATGATAAGGCTTTCGAGAGCCTTAACGTTAAAATTGATGGCCTTTCTTCTGCTCTTAAAAACGAGTTGAGTTTTAATAAGATGATAGAAACCCAGTTGGCTCAATTAGCAGCTTTGGTTCCCTCTGCTGAAGACGGGAAGATTCCGGGGCAACCCGTATCTTCCTGTGAAAATATTTGTGTAGTGTCCACCAGATGGGGTAAGCATTCTGGGCGGGCACAAACCATGACTATCTTGAGGAGACCTATACAGCAAACACTTGACCCATGGGAATCTTCAACAATCACACACAAGAAAGATCATGGTTATCCGGCTATCACCTGCAAGATATATTACCAGAAGATTAAGCATGCTCTCTGTGACCTTGGTGCAAGTGTTAACCTTATGTCCAAGGCCATGTTTGAACAATTGGGGTATCCAGCTCTAACTCCAACTGCGACGGCTGTCCAACTTGCTGATGCATCGATCCGACATCAAGAGGGGATAGTAGAGAACTTATTGGTATTCATCCAAGGTTCATGCATCTTTGCGGATTTCGTGGTCCATGATATGCAAGATGATGAGGGAATGCCTCTCATTCTTGGGAGACCATTCCTGAGTGACGCCAACGCAAGGATCAATGTGGGAGCCGAACGATCCGATTCGCATTATTGGGAAGAAGACGATGTTCGATTTCAAGCAACAAAAGAAATGCTATACAACTGCGGGGCAAAATGAGCAATCGGGGGCATGGGGCCACACCCATCGACTTCCACCACTCCAACAAAGCCTAAGAAAACAAGAAGGGTGTGGCGGGAAATCTGAGTCATCTCCATCAATTTCTCGGGAATGGGGTGGACAGTGGAATTGATCGTGAGAAAAGTCTCGCTCTCGGACTTAAAAGATGAGTCCTTTTGCCAAAAGGTAAAATTGGTATTTATCTCATATTTCCCTTCAAAATTTTATTTGATTTTTCCAAATGCATATTTGAATTTTTCCAACCTTGCATCCGCATGCTAGATGTTTCTAGCCAAATTTCCTTTTTTAAAAAATATTAAAATTCTGAAAATAAATCTTTGAGTAGAAAGTCCTAGAAAAAATTTGAGCAACATTTTGGGCGAATCGGACCTAGACATCTAGGCGGACATCGGTGACCGTTAGAGAGGTTGCAAAAAGTTGGAAGCAGGCGGGCAGAGGGGTTCGGCCGACCCTGTCGGCCCGACCTGTGCAGATCATGTGGGCCCCGCCTCCTCCAACGGCTCCTAGCCGTGCTCCTCTACCCCTGCACAGCTTGGTTGCCTATAAATAGAAGGGGTTGAGGGTTTCTTCACCCATTCACTCATTTCCATCACCCTCTCTCCCTCTTTGCTCTTGCTCTTTGGTTTTCTTGGATTTCTTGCTCAAGTGGAAGTGTCAAGCACTCTCTCCAATTTGTCACTGAATATTGAATATTGGTGGAGCAAGCTCGGTAAGGATTTCATTTCGATTTAACTAACCCATCACCGAGTTGCTCGTGTTGTCCCATTGTTGTGCAAGATGAGTTGGATTGTGCTGCACGTGGAAGGTGACCCACTCACGCCGTTCTAGAGTCGGAGAGGACTCGTCTCACCACTCCGGAGCTACACCAAGTCCAATGTCAACTGACCGTGAAGAAGAGGAAGAGGAGGAGCTACCCACGCCACGAGCCGAAGGGGTGATCAACACCGATACCGCCTTCATCGACTTAAGGGACGACCGACGAGCAGTGCCTATGCTCATCAAGGATCGAGTCTTCGCCAACACCAAGGAGTTCAACTCGGCCATTCTCGAGAAAATAGGTATGGACTCCAAGTTCGATTCCATTTGGCATGCTCTTGGTTGGGAGAACTTTGTTCCAGTGTGGGAGATCTGTTCTAGGCCTCTCACCATTCAGTTCCTCTGTACTCTTCGGGAGGATGAGACCGGTATTATGTTTCGTTTCCATGGAACGTCGTATCGAGTCTCATGGCATGATCTTAGTTGTGCTCTCGGTTTTCATCGTCGTTGTGCTATTTCTCTCGATCAAGCTTGCAGTGATTTTATTCGAGATAATTTTGGGAAGAGATTTATGTCGGCTGTCGGGCAAGTTAGCACCTCGGTGCAACAATATCACGCATCCTACTCTCCGACTGTGGCACAAGTGGCTCGCCATCACTCTCTTTCCAAGAGGTGATGTTCGAATCATGCGCACAGACGAGATGAGGATATTATACGTCATGATCGACGAATCAAAATCGCCCAAAGGTGCAAGCTATGATTTGGCATGGTTGACAAATTTTAGGATGACGGGTTCTATTGAGTGTACGTCTCTGATCACACATATCATTTCGAGTCTTGGGATTACACAAGGGGCTAACGTTCCTACATTGATTCTCCCCGCCATGATAGATGAGGCGATCTAATTCAAGGACATACTCTTAAAAGGGCCGGATGATTCATTGGTTTTCTTTTACCCCAGCTATGCAAACCAGATTTGGTTATCTAACCCGGATTTCGTTGTATGCGGCCAAGGGCCAGGCCTCCTCTTGAGGAACCTCGTCGTTCTAGTGTTTCGGAGACAGGTCACTAGGAGTGCATCGAGGAGGGCAGCGACACACAACCACCACAACATCCGCCGCCACACATCATCAGCGCAGCCGTCACCTCACGCCTCGGCTGCACCACCATGCCGGCGCATGGGCCTCCGGGTACATGTCTGGAGTTACACCCGGATATGCCCCGGTTGGGACCAACCCATGAGTCGGTCCGGGTGCAGTAGCTCGACACAGGCTAGTGCGGGGAGTGGCGAGTGGGTTCGGCCGTGCTACCTACGGGACTCATCCTCATCGTCCGGTTGGCTCGTCATGGGGCCACCCTCACTAAGCGAGATGAGCGAGCTCAACATCCGTGCACGGTACCATGGAGGAGACAATGCAGCAGTGAGTCCACTCGGGGCTGGCAACGTATGACTAAGCGAGAGGATTCACACCATGGAGCGGCGAGGCAGTGCGGCGGTGGAGCGAGGGCTTACTACACGTGGTTGGGATACCACCCTCCACAGTGAGCCTAAAGCTAGCTTGGGAGGACCCCATTCGAGGTAACTTGTATCTTCTATTGTTTTAACCCCATATGCTAAAAACACATAAAAATCGAAAAGTTAAAAGACCAAAAATATTTATTTGCTTTCTTAAATTAGTTTGTTTTCATGCTTGTGATGAGTGTTCTTATTCTCCATGGTTGAAATGATGAATAGTTGCTCTGTTTATTCCTCTTGTATGCCTTGTTTACAACTTAGTATCCTATCCAAGTTTTGAGTTTGTTGGCTAGTATGATCGAACCTGAGCTTGAAATTTGTGGGTAGCAAAAGCATGATCTTTGCCTAAGTTGTTGCGAGGTATGATATGGTATAATAGAGTTGCTATGAGCTAGTACTAAGTGATGTTTGATATCCGGAGTTTTCTTTTGAAAAATGTTAAAATGATAAGTTCCTCAATGATAAGAAATTCCTATCCAAGGCCATATGTGGATCTTAGCTTCTGTTAACCTCCACATATGCTACTTCATTTCTTCATTGAGTCTTGTCGAATTGTTGTGACCCTCGGCGAGTAAACTTGTCATTACTCCTATGATCAAGATCACGTACACACCACCATATGCGAAACTTCTACACTGGAAGTTAGCAACCATCATTTCATCCATTTCCCATCCATTCCACAAAATAAAGCTCCGCGCATGTTCCATGATTACTCTTCCTCCAAAAATATTCAGCAAGGACTATGGGCTATGTAAAAAAAAGAGAAACATGCTCAAGGGCACGCATAAAAAAAGAGAGAATAAAGAGACATAGCCCAAGTCTCAAAAATTTCGAAAAGGAGGAGAGTAAAATCATGCAAATAGGAGTTCATTATCCATCCACCATACACACACTTTTGCACATCTTGATCAGGGTGTATGACTTGTTCTCCCAAGGATTCGGTTTTCGACTCGACAATATATGAGAAATGTGTATGCCACATGTTTTCCTACCTCTGACTCCACATATCGACTTATTAGGAGTAGGAAGTGAAAGAAGGCAAAACAATGCCTTGGTGAGGAATCATACACATTGAGCGATCCGAGAGTATCATTTGAGGAACTTTGATTTCTTTTGAAAACACCGCAAAACCTCGGATTGATAATTGATCAAGGTACATGTGATTAGTAATCTTTATACAACCATTCTATCTTTCAACCGCCCAAAGGCGGTGAAGCTACACGCCCATATCAATCGAGTGTAAGGTAAGATCAATGCCAACTTCTTCAACTCTTGATAAAGTACCTAGCTGTATCTTGTTATACATTAGGAATACAACATCGTAGCAACTCCTGATCAACCAACCTAAGTCCTTAATCTCTTGCTCGGGACGAGCAAGAGGCTAGCTTGGGGGAGTTGTTGACGGTTAAGTGCCTACTTTAGTCGTCAATATACTCATGAATAAAGGAGCATAAGGCATTTCTTACGATTTAGTTAAGAATAATGTAGTTCCACTTGTCCTTGGAGATTATTTGATTGCGTGAAAATAAGCGGTGAAAAGAGTGACAAACTCACCTTCTATGGTCCATGCCACATCACCTCATCCTAGGTGGGCTGCCAACAAGGATGCCATGCATGCACACCTGCCAACTAGGGAGCCATGCATGCATGCCGCAAGCAATCCAAGTGAAGCAACCCCGAATCGAGTGTGACACGTGGACATCACATGGATCCTGGGCCCACAAAAGCATGCAAACCGCGCCAAAACAGGTGGACACGGGAAACCTAAGGACCCACTGGCAGCCACCAGAGAAAGCATGAGCAGGGGCCCACCAGGATCGGCCGAGGCACAGTGCCTGGCCGAACCGACCTTGGCCTCGCCTCTCCGAGCTTCCACGTGGTGCTTCCCTATTGGTCCCTAGGTGCCATTCCGTGGGTGTTTGCATCCATTCCTCGCGGTTTCGGGCCTATAAATAGAAGGAGAGGAGGCTCACTTATGAACCATCCACACTTGCAACACCTCTCTCACTTTTAGTCTCAAGGCTAGGAGGTAGGCTAGAGTAGTTCTAATTCGTGTTCCAAGTCTACTTTGGGATCTAGGTATGAGTTCTCTTGTATCTTATTTCATTTGTATGACTTTGATCTACTTCTGATTATTTATCTATTTCATATAGTTGTGTTAGTATACATGATTGATTTGTTCATGTGTTCTTCATCCTTCATCATTTAGAGGCTCTGTTCTTGATGAACAAGGCCTTTCGATCCACTTGACGGGTGACTTTCACATGTTTCTGGTGTTTGTTCATAAGTTAGAGGCTCGTGTTCTTCGCGAACACGACCCTTTGATCCAGCGATTGAGCATGTACATAGGAAAACACGAATCTGTTTGTGTACCTAACCCGGTTTGATCTAATTAGATGACATGACCTGCGTTGTATGAAGTCCGTGCTTAAGCTACAGATTTTCGGTGTAATTGGCTGGTTTATCCGGTGGCTTGACGGTCACAATAGCCCTGAGCCGGTCAAGTCCGACTAAAACGTAAGCATGGTGCTTGGGTTGCATAGCTACCTTACTTATGAGTTTATCCCACGGTTTGTCTTGGGGTAGGCCGCGATAGTGATAGTCATTGGTCCTCTCCGAAATCCCCCACGTTCGGATAAGCTGTAGGAGTCTAAAATATAACAACCGGAGTTGTGCGGAAGCAACGCGGGAGGTTATCTCCCCGTGGTACCTGGGTGCTTAAGTCAATGTTCTTCAACGCTAGTGTATCTAACTCGTTCCTACCGACTTTATGTGTATAGTACATAAGAACCTAGAACTAACTCGTATGTCCCTCCTATGCCTAGGACCCTTTAGAGAGAGAGTGAGTGTGTGTGATCACACTACCCCCATTATCATATTTTACCCTTGCACTTGAGTGTCTGGTTTATTTCCATCTATGATCTATACTCATTGCAATAGAGTTGATCTTGTCATTCCGCCAATGCCTTCCTTGGATTCGATGCCCTTTGGAATACTTCTTTGGGGAAATGCTACAATGGTACTTCCGTGCGCTTGCGGACTCCTGTAACGTTAAGAATTACCAACCAGCATTTCTGGCGCTATTACCAGGATGGGTTCCAAACCTGTTCTTAGGTGATTGCGTTAAGAAATGTCAACAATTGGCTAAAAACATGTGCTCAGATTCAATGCACCACATATTAACAGCAGATAAGCAATCATCATTGGCTAAAAACATGTGCTCAGATTCAATGCACCACATATTAACAGCAAATAAGCAATCATCATTGGCTAAAAACATGTGCTCAGATTTAATGCACCACATATAAACAACAGCTGAGCAACCATCCATTGACATCTTAACACCCAGATTAGGATGAACCATGCTTCATCCAATGGTGTTCGATGAGATCCATAGTAACTGGCTATGCATGGCAGTTAACTGGCTATGCATGGCAGTATTCTTCAACTTATGATGTTCATTAATATACACTGATCTCTCTTGGTTTATGGTCTGGTATGGACCAACATGAACCCCAACATTGCCTTAGTCCGTGTTCTCCGCAAGTTTCCCTTCATCCTCGATAATCATATTATGCATAATTATGCACGCTGTCAAAATGTCCCTAATCTGTTCACGATTCCAACCATATGTGTGATGCCCCAAGTTTTCAATTAGTGTCAATTAACGCTAATGCCTGGTCAACCAAGTCAAACGCACTGACTTTGGTCAAACCTTGGTCAACCTGGGTCATCACCTCGAAAACCGAGCCAACAATCCCTAATGGTCAATGCTTGGTCAAATTTGGTCAAAGCATGGTCAACGCCCCTACCTAAACCCCTTGAACCCTACACAATCCTAGAACTTTTGCCGCGTTCTCCAAATTTCATCTAAACACTTCAAAATCGGCCAAAATAGAAGTTGTTCATCTTTTTGAGAGACACAACTTTGCTTTTGGGCGGCATTGCTAATTTTGAGTGTATGATGGTGAAAAACTCGGCCAACACCGGCAGACACTGTTTTTGGGCGCCGAGAAAATCCCGGATTTTGCCTGCTGATTCTGCTCGATCCATTGATCAAAACACCCACCGGCCTTTGAGAAAGTTGTAGGGGGATCTTTGATCTCCAACTTTGCTTATTACCACTTGGTGCACATCAGTGTCGAAATCGGGAGAAAAATTGAGTCAAATGGTGCTACCCCGAACTGTTTTTGCGCCAGAGCGCCCTCGCCACGTCGGCCGCCAGAAGCGTGCACGCCGAGGCACGCCTTTTATCCGCCCGCCGGATCAAACGTCGAGGCACCTTCCGCGCACGCGCGCTGGGACCCACACCTCAAACTGACGTCGAGCCCCAATGCATGGCCGCCACGTGCAGCGCCCCTGTTCGGCCCCGCCGCGCCGACCATCGCCGCCCGGCGAACCCCAGGGCCGTCGTACCCGCCTGTCCCACGCACGCCCATGCTCCCGCCTTGCCCGCTAGTCAGTGTGTGGTCGTCGAGTCATCGTTGCCGCCTATAAAAGGGCACACCCAGCCCATGCACGAGCACGCCGCCGTCACTGCTCTGCTGTCCGCCGCCGTGCCGCCATTGGCCTCCGCGGTGAACTCCACTCTCCCGACATCACCACCACCACTCGAGCTCAGCTACACAACCACATGTACCCCGTATAGCTTTCCAAGCCACGCCTTGCCCCGCCCGCCTCGCCTCATGGGCCGTTGCGGCCGCGCCTCATGCCGCCGGAGCTCACCGGAGCAACCTCCGTTCCGGCCACCTCCTCCAATCGACCCCTGGTGAGCCCCTATGACCCCCTGAGCTGTTTGTGGACCAAGTCCGGCCGGCCATCGCCGCCGGCGAGCTCCCTCGCGCCGCCGAGGGTAGATGTGTGAAGATTGTAATCCTTCCGGGGAGTTTTGTGCAAATCGAGGGCATGGTTGTGAACTTCCAAATCTTTCTGAGGGTCCCTCTGCAAAAAGATTCTTAAGTTCCTTTTGAATCAGCCCAGTTCTTTGAAAAATCATATAAAATCGTAAAAATGCAAAACCAATTTTGTTGGCTTCATTATGAAAAGACCTACATCTTTTGCAAAGACTGTATATACTTTTGATAAATAGTTTTTGGATGAAAAATCAAAACCATTTTGTACATGTTTGTTCATAACTTGAGTTCTACTCTTGAGCTAGCCTTGAGCTTTGGATATGTTCGTAGTCAGTACTGGAATAGGCTATACCTAAGTTTTTGCACAAAGTTACTAAGTAAATCTTTAGTTATGATTTATTTTGCTTTATGGCTAGATCTGTGTGTATATTTTATACAGCTTTATATATATGCTTCCTGTGTTCATCTCTTGGATATCATCTTGCTAGGCTAAGATGTGTTGCTAGTAAATTTATCATGGTTTTAGGAGCAGTCTATCTATCTGTTTCTGAATGATGCTTGTTTATGAAATTAATTCTATAACTCTTGTTCTAGTGCTCTAGTGATGCTTATCTTTGGCATAGATGATGTTTATACCATGTTTGTGCTATGTTAGAAAGTTGGGCTACTTTTCAGTTGTATGTAAGCCTGTATAATTTCTTTAGGTTTTACTAGGCTGAATACGGTTATTTTTGTGTAGCATGTTTAAAAAAGGGTTCTGAAGCTAATTTTTGGTGTGTAACCTAGTTTTAGTTCCTAGAGGGTCTGTGTAAATTTTGAGCACCAGTGCATGAGTAGTTTTCTCTATATTTAATATTCTCACTTTTACTATGAATAACTTGTCGTATTTTTCATGCTCTGCATATAACTCTGAGTGTTATAAAAATTTATCAGTAGCTCTGCTAAAGCATTATGTGCTTGTACAAAAAGTTTCACTATGTTTTACTACATGGTTTTAACAAAATGAATTTTTAGAATGAAACTAGTATATATATAAAAGATAAATGAAGAAATCATTTCTTTAAAAGCTTGTGTGTGCTTTACCCTAAGAAATGCTGCTTTGGACCTCTGAAGTGTCACTCAAATGTTTGGTGGTAATTTTAAAGTGTTTCCATTAATATGCACACAATCACCTTAGAAATAATTACTTAATAAATGATTGTTTGAATAATCTTTATGGAAGAGTATGCTGGGTATATTCTATTTAAATGAATGAGGAAAACTCAACACCTTACACTGTCATGTGATGTTTTGTGAATGAATAAACTCACTCCACCAATTAACTTTTGCATACGCATTCTACGTGTAGAACCTTCCGACGTTAGCCCCGAGTTCGTCCCGAATCGAGGTGACGGACCGTACGAGGGAAGGAATCAACTACGTGGACGTGCAACAAGACCCGAACCAAGTTCGGAAGTTTGTCTACTAACTTGCTAGTGAAGGCAAGCCCCGGTTTAACATATACCTATGCGTTTCTGTTTCAAATTTTCTAAATTTATGCTTGATTATATATGTGCATTTACGTTCAGGAGTTGAATGAAAACCCTAGATGCATGATCCATAAGTACCTATGATCTTTTACTAGTATGCTAGGTCGATAGTTGCTTTGCACTAAGGACCCGGTACAAGTCGAGTGATGTACTTCGCTCGCACTGATAGGTTCTTATGTTGGAATCATAAGACTTGTTAAATTGAATTGCTCACGTGGTAAGAGCATGGGATTGTGGGCTCCAGTCCAGTGGTTAAGAGATTAAGCGTTTGAAAGTACTAAACATTTGTCGGACATGGGTACGGTAAACCTAGTACACGAAACGAGCGTGGTCAGAACTTTAGGCTACTAATCTTGGGTTGCTGCCCGAGCTAGCTACACATGGTGCATGGTGACGCTGGATGCTAGTGTGAGGCATGCCAGCTAGCTATGTACCTAGGACTGTGGCATCTGATCCTAATCCGAAGAATAACGGGAACCGTTTGGTTGAAAACACTCTTTGTGAGGGTTTTCTCCCGTATGTTTAGGTTCACCTTGCAAGGTTATTAATCGATCGATCGTCGGCCTCTCACCGTTATCCGAGAATAGCTTAACCCTCTATCCATGGTAATCCCTCTATGATGAAGTGTTGATAAACTTGTTGTTTGATTAATTGTTTGCACAAGTATGTTTGAATTAGTTACTTATCTAGTAATACTTGATCTACTAGAACTTGAGCTAAAATATTGAAAGTAAGGATTAACTCCTTAGTCGCTTCTTGGCAAAACAAACCCTCTAGCCAAAAGCCATGCATGATTAGAAGGATAAGTCTTTTATTTTAGACGGGTAAGGCTTGCTGAGTATTAGTATACTCAGTCTTGCTATATATGTTGTTTTCAGGTAATAATGTTTGGCCTAGAGAAATCTCACCCGGCTAGGAGCTGGAACGGGTGGCGTTATGGGTGGCCTCCCATGATGTCACGTTATCGTAGTTTATTTCCGCTATCATTTAAAACTCTGAACCATTATTTATTATTTTATGAACTATGAATTGTAATAATTGACCCTACGGGGAAGATTAGTATTAAATTGTAAGGTACTCTGGACTCTTCTTCGTGGGGGTTTTAATGTATGCGTTTCGATCCTCTGTGTGGTTTACAAGTGATTTACCGGGCTTGACCCGGCAACACTCAACGAGATAATTCTTTATTATCACTTAATGACCAAAATGAATTGGTTTAGGTGATAGTACTGACTTATCTCGGATGGGGTTGTCACGATATGCAGGGCCTATTAGGAGGTGATGAAAGAAGAGAAGTTGAAGAAAATGTTTTTTTACTCTGCCTAATTAGAATATGGTTTGGGCAATTGTTGGGGGATTGTAGCTACCCCAGAATCTAAATTCAACGCATTTACTGCATCCTGTACATTACCACCTGGTCCTAAAAGACAGCAAATCAGTTGTCATAAGCAAGTTAAGATTATGTATGATTACGTCATCATTTGTCAAATTCAGAATAAAAAACTAATGTTGAATAAATTAGCTTTGAAGCCAGTACAAGGCATACATTTGCATCCTATTTTACAACTTCACATATCCAGACCAGACAGAAAAAAAGGCCTTTTCGCCTTCACTTGAACAGTCGGTATCCAATTCGATATAGCAATCATATAACTAAGCTACTATTGAGTCTTATCCTCTGTCTCACCCTATTCCAAACTTTTCCATTCTGTTCAGATGCAAAATGAACCAGACGCTAACAAGATAAGCTGTATTAAAAAAAGTAACAAACGAAGCCACTTTGACACTATCATGGGCCAGATTTCTATGTTCCCGAGTTTTTCGCAGTTCAAACGCATATCACATCATGCAATTCCTTCACCGATGTCATTCTTCTGCTGAAACCACTCTCCTGTTTCTGTCTGCTCAAGAAAATATCAATCACGTCAGTTAACCATCTGCTTCTGGAAAGTCACGACTAGAAACAAAATGGGCCCCATAAATAATGTTTAAACATCATGTACCCACCAGTTCTTTTCATGTCGGGCTAAACCATAATATAACCAAGTAGGTTATTACAGATTAAGCTAACACCACCTGACAACATATAAAATGTTTAGATCTTATATAGGTTATATGTTATATGCATCTTATTTCAACATTGACATTCACTGTAAAATGTTTTAGATCTTTCAAGCAAAGTGTGAAATAATTCTACAAAATGTCAAAGTATGAGGCTATGAGCCACATCTCGGCATGCCAGTACCTGTCAACATCTCCAGATCTTCACGGTCTTTTGGAACACTCTATTGAAACATGATGAGAAGATCCAGAGGTACATTCATCTTGAGCTCTAGCACGCTTTATGCCTGTCCAAGACAACTATTAGGAACATAACACGGAATGCGGCACAATGATCAGCAGTTCAGTATCGTTATACAATTACTGGCACTGGGTGCATAATGCCCCTTATACCTTAATAGAATTTCCCATGATATAGCATGACGAAAAGTTGGAGCGCGTTGATACTTTCCCTTGTTGAAAACAAAAATTCAATAAAGAGAGTACATTGGTTACCTGTGTTGGCTGCTGATACGGAGATGCCCGAAGCTTTAGCTTCATTTGCCAAGGTACTCTCAGAAGGTGTGGTGCTGGAGACACCTGAAGGGGATTGGGCAGCATATAAAGAAGATGACACATAGGCCGTGCAAGTGTGGCAGGTGCTCTGCAATTTGATTCAAGAGTTTTCTAAACTATGAAGCTAAGTCTAACTAAAATATGAAATTTGGCAACTTAATACGAAGTGAAGTCTACATAAGCAACTTCTGTTTGTAAAAAAAAACTAGGCCGGAGGGAGAACCCACCGGTTTTTCATTAAGAAGAAGGAACCGACACCCGGTCTAGAAAATCCCCGAACCTCGGAACACCGGCGAGGGGATTTTTTTGGTGAGAAACCAGGGCCGAAGGGGCTCGAACCCTGGCCGACGGGGTGCACAGCCGCACCCCCGACCATCCGAGCTACGTGCTCGTCTCGCAACTTCTGTTTGTGTAATGTCACAGCCTCAGATTGTACTGTGTTAAGAAAAATGCTGACCTGAATCACTGGACTTATTTGTGGTCTGACTGGAGGGAAGCCTGGTCACAAAAAAGGAACTTTTACACTTGATTTTTATCATAGGGTAAACGTGAGTGCTGATTCAGAGTTAATGGACATTGTATGTACTACCTCTTCTGAATACGAAGAAGGAAATGTGCAAGTTCACTTGCAGGTTTGCGGTCGACTCTCTTCCTTTGATGCCTCTGAGGACCTCGTAAACTAGCATAATGTGGAAAACAATCATGTAGTAAAAGTGGAAAAGAATGACAAGGACGTTAACAACAGGATTGGACAGGGCAAATTTGGATCAGGAAACTGAACTAAATCCAAATACTGGAATAATCCACTCTGTGCAATCAAAGAAGATAGATACCCAAGAGGAACTATTTCCGACAGTGTAGGCATGTGTTGTGTCGGTCTTATTTGCAAGCTGCATTTGAGGTCAGGACGCTGTAGGAGCAACTCGTGTATCTTGTCCAACGTTTTGAGCTTTATGTTCTCCCAGTCCACTGATGCCCTGCAAGCACAAATCAGCAATTTACCTAATTTGATAGAACCATGACATAGTTTACAATTTACATCCCAATAAATCCTGTATTATTTTCAAATAAAAAACTCCTCGTATTGGGTGGTGCCTGACTGCCTGGTGCACTTGCGCCCATGGATTTGATCACGTACCTGGCTTGTGCAGAGCTCATGGAGTGACACAAGTCGTAGCGCTTAATTTCATCCGAGAATTTGTTGCGGAAGGCGTCATCAGAGGGGAGGGCGCGGCTAGAGGGGCCCGGGAACATCGAGCTGGCGGCACGGCCGCCTTCTTCACCTCGGCAGGCGAGAAAAGCGAGCATGGAGTCGTCGGAGAGGCTGTCCATGAGGCTGGTATAGTGCTGGTTCGTGCCCTCCCCCTCCGGCTCCCAGAGCGGCGAGAAGCGGCGCAGGTAGTACCAGGCGGCGCTCCAGCGGCCATCCTTCACAAGCTTCTGCAGATGCGTGGCATCGAAGTGCACCAGGGACTCGCTCTCCAGCCTGAATAAATGCTAGGGTGTTTGATCAATTCCCCAATTCGAATCTAATTAACGCGGATGAACGAAACGAAACGAAACATTTTCGAGCACGGACGTACGCATCGGCGGTACGGTGGAGGCCGTGGTGCTTGAGGAAGCGATCCAGCCGCCGGAGGTGAAGCAGTGCTACGGCGGAAGGCTGTCCCATGCCGTCGCCGGTGACAGTTGGCGTCTCGGCGAATTACGGCTTTGCCTCCGAAACTCTCTCTCCCCTTCTTTGTCGACTCGTCGTGTGCGTGGCGAACTGGCCCAATAATGATGCAGCCCGCCCGCATTATTCAGGCCCAACTCCGAAGTCGGACCGTATTCGTAGGCACACCAAACCCGGAATATTTATCTTCTTTTTCTTTTGGGCAAAATTATATTCATCTTCCGAAAGTTAGAAAGGTTGAATCTCCAATATTTTCCTCTCTTGTTTATTTTCGTAGGCCTCTCTTGTTTATTTTCCTGCTTTCTTGGTAGTCACGTTAACCAGGGGGGGTTAGTACTAGCGGGCTAGGGAGAGCATGGCGTTCGGAATTGCTCTGCTCTGCTGGCGGCAGCGGTGCCGGACTGGGAGGGGTCACCTGGCCCCACCCACGAGATTTTTTGGGTCCCTGCTGCTGCTGCTCTGTGGAATTCTCCTTCCGAGCTCTAGGAGAGAAGTAAAAAAGAAAACCAAAAAAAAAAGTTCACGCTGTATTTCACATCAGCGACGAGATGGCAAATTAGCCCACGCACCACCCCAGCGACGCACGCCGTCGCCCGCTCGTCCTCCTCCTAATCTCGTGGGTCTCTCCCCCTCCCTCGATCTCTCTCTCGCTCTCGTCTCCGTCTCTGCTGCTAATCGTGCTTCTTCTCGCTGACTCGCTAGTAATCTACATTGGGCTGATCGGAGAGATCCGTGGTGTCATCCCCACCAAGCGAAGCGAGGGCGACCGGAGCAGACCCACCCGTCGGGGATCGGGATGGGTGACGCTGACGCGGACGGCGACGGCGACCACGGCTCCCGGTGAGGTGAGTGCCTCGTCCCCTCTCCTCGTCCCTGCATGCCCGCGCTTGCTCTTGCTTTCGGTTGTTTGTGCCCCTGCCCCGTCGCTGTCGCAGGTAGGATTCACGAATTTGGAATTATCGTTGCCATGTGGCTGTTTCTAATCGGTGGCAGAGACAGGACACTGTTTCTAATGGGTTGTGAGTTGACGAGTTGTTCGTTTCTGGAGTAGTTGCTTGTCTGCAATTGGTGCTACTCCACCGTAGTCTTCGTAGTTCGTCTGTAATTCATCACGCGCGTCTCTACATTGTTTATTACAGGAGCATCATCTCTCTGAACCGCGTTGAAACTTATGATGGAGAAAATGAGGATCTCGACCACCTGGATGCGTATGTTATGCTGCTTAATCTTGTTATAGTTGCCACAACACGCGTGTGTGTTTAATTTGATAATGTGCGCATGATGTATAGCCTGCTATCCACGCAGGAGAAGCAACCACTGCTGCTTACATTTCTGGAGGATGGTGAGGATGCTGCAGGGTAAGTGCAGTGCTCTTGTTTCACATTTCAACGTGTGTGTTTATTTGCCGATCAAGTGTAAGCAATTCAATGTGACACGTGTCCTGATGGGTTCCATCTTAGTTTATGTGCAGACATGACAAGCAGGTAGTGGACTTGTATGAGAAACTGCTTGGACCCGAGGATTTGCAGCCCTGCCTCCGTCAAGCAGAGTGGGACCGTGCTCTTGAAGTCCTCACGCTGATGGTTCTAAGGAGGCAAGCTGTTGCAACTGGCGTTGACGTTGTGCACGATCCGCTGGACATCATCAGAGCTCACCCTGAGCTAGTGCTACGTCTTAGAGGCCAATCGTGCTATGATCTCTTCGCCAAGGGTGACTTCATTCGAGCAGCTGCGTACTACCGTAACCACATCGAGCGTGTCTTCCCAGACGGCACTGCAGGTCACGAGTTTGCCGACGCACTCTTGGCAGACATAAAAAGCAATGGCTCACGATGAAGAGCCGCGGAGGTACTTAAACTGCAGAATGAGTCATAGCGGAAAGTGATGGTCAAACGTCTGATCTACATGTTTGCTATATCACAGCGGAGATCACTTTGCACACACCAAGGAGACGCGCAAGTCCGTCAACCACTACCTGAGGATTTACTTCCCAGATTTCAGGTAAGGTTTAATCACGTAATAATATGTACTGGCATGTACATTAATCTTGTTCAGTTTGGTGAAATTGCAACATCCATCGGATGCCTGCCTGCCTGCAGACACATGGAGATCGACGAAGGTGAAGGCAGAGTGCGAGTGGGCCTCTTCGGCGAGAAGCAGGGCAACAGCAACAGGGTGCGCTGCCTTGCTTGTCACAAAGTGTTCAAAAACTACATCCCGGCAAAGTTGCGGTTCCACCAACTGAGAGACCTAACCGGTAGGCAGGCGCCGTGTCCGGCCTCCAGTGAGTACATACGGGAGAAACTTCGCGAGGCCGGACAAGATGGCAGCAGCAGCCACCACCGCGGAGCAGCGATTCCTCCTCCCCCTCCTCCTACTCTGGATGTTGGACAAGGCGGAGCAGCGACGCTGACCGAAGCAGAAGAAATTCCTCCTCCCCCTCGTGCCGAACAACATGATGGCGATGGCGATGGCGGCGAGGGTAGAGCTGAAGAAGGTCCTGCAGGTTCTAGCGTGAACTAACCAGCGAAGGGTCACAACATTGGCTCAGCCCATTGAACAGAGTAGGCCTGCGAGCCGTGGTTGGGCCAAGAGCCCGTCTAAGCACCATTAGGCCGGTGGGTCGTAACAACACTACGTATGAACCAAACCCCCAAGATCATCATCATGAAAGTCAAGAATTTAAGCAAACTCCTTGTATGTCATCTTGAGTAGCTTCCCTTGGATTGTCCAATGCATGGTCTATTGGTCTCAAAATCAATTTTGAAGATAACATCAGTCTGTTTTTTCTTGTGTAACTCATGTATGGTTTCATGTAAAATAACGACACCCTCTAGGATGTTACGTCCTCGCTAAAAGCTGTTTGAGTTGGGCTAATTAGATGATTTGCAATCACATTAACTCTATTAGTAGCCACTTTCGTAAAGATCTTAAAACTAACATTCAACAAGAAAATGGGTCTATATTGTTATATTTGATTTGCTTCGTGGACTTTGGGGATAAGCATTATTACTCCAAAATTGAGACTAAAAAGTGGTAAGGTTCCATTATGCAATTCATGGAACATTTGCAATAAGTCTCCTTTGATGACATCCCAAAACTTTTGATAAAACTCAGCTGGAAAGCCATCAGGACCTGGTGCTTTATTATGTTTCATATCAAAGATTGCATCCCGAACCTCTTTCTCTGTGAAAGGTGTTGTGAGGAAATTATTTTCTGATGAGGTGACCTGAGCGATGTCTTGTATCCTAGACTCATCTAAAGTGAATGAATTTCCTTCAGGTTCACCAAATAAGTCTTTGTAGAACTTAGTAATATAAGCTTTCATATTAACTTGTCCCTCAATTAAGCCATTCTCTTGCTCCAGGGAAAATATCTTTTTTCCGATGTTTGCCATTGGCAACCATTTGGAAATATCAAGTATTGTTATCCCCTAGAAGAGTATCCGTCACCTTAGCTCGTTGGTAATATTTGATTTCTTCTTCCCGGAGCAGCTTTGTTAGCTGTTCTCGAGCATGTATCAGATCATCATGTTCTGATTCTGTCAAAGTACGATGGTCATTCCTAATGCATCTACGAATGAAAGGTTTCTCGCCCAAGTGGATTTCTTGGGTTGAATCTTTTGTTTCGAGGGTAGTGTAGCAGTTAATGTTAATGAGGATGTCGGGTCATATTTCCAAACTAGGAAAGGCCTTCGACAAGGGGACCCTCTGTCCCGATATTGTTTAACATTGTGGTTGACATGCTACTTGTCGAGGTTTGTTACCGTCGGCAAGTAAATTTATATGAACGCGTGTCGGGAACCGCCGAGACACAAAGGATTATCTTGGTTCGGCCTCGGAGAGTAATACCCTACGTCGACGAGGGAGTGTTCTTTATGCCCAAATGTCTGTGGTAGGGGTTACAAACTAGTCGTGAGAGGGTCTCTGCGCCCAAGTCCCTGGTGCGTGTGCACAGAGTTCTGCGTACGTGAATGGGTGCGAATGACTACGGGGTGTTATGAGATATCGATCGTGAGTGCGTGTGCAGGTGAGTGTAAGTGTTGCGTACATGCGTCCCCCTCCTTCCCTTTTATAGTCGCAAGGGAGAGGTCTATGGGGGTAAAAACGAGGATAGCGGCTAGATTACAGCGTAGGGTGTCCTTCTCCACGTCGGGCCGTTATGATGGAGCGGCGGAGGCGGTGAGGGACTGTAGCGAAGTTACTGGTGACAGCGTAGGCCTCGGGGAATCGCGGGCTCCGAGTAGTTGTCTTCGGGGCTTCTCGGATTCGCGTCCGAGTAGTCCGTTAGTTGTAGGGTGTAGGCTTCGTACCCTACTTCCATCAGTAGGACAGGGGCGCGTCTTTCCCGGGCACTGTGGTGGTGGAGTGACCTACACCACGCCGTTCGAAGTATAGGGGGTGGCGCGCACTATGCCGTTCGTGGCACGGTGGGCAGATACGCCCTCTGACACCAAATCGGCCTGGTCAGCGTGGCCCGGCGTGGAGGGTCGGCACGTGGCGGCACGTGGGTGAGTGTGGCGGATATCCCGGGATATCGGGAGTGGGCCCCGGTTGCCGTTGCCTTCGGCGCGAAGCTTGAACTTGTCGGGGACGGAAACTACTCGTGCGAACAAGTAGTCGGAGGAGTAGGTGGAAACTTGTCGTGCGAACCGCCACGTGGCGGAAGACTTGTCGGATGGGCCGCGCGTGCATCCGGGCCCTGCTGTATGGGCCGTTATGTACTTGGAGGAGGGGCGGCGCCGGCTCGTGTGGGACGTCCACCTTTCGCCATAATGGAAACTGGTCGTACGGGCTGTCAGGTACTTGGGGGCGCAATACTCGTTGTATTTGCCGCTAAGTACACAATATGTCAGTCTGTGGTGGGGGAGTCAAGGACTCGCCCCCAGGTTCAGTGGTCGCGGCGAGAAGATAAGTTATGTTTTCCGGCGGTAGCGCGCACCGTGAGTGTGAGCCCACAGACAAGTCGGAGACTTGTGCGTGGGGTTAATATCGTGGTCGGAAGTCTCGAGAAGGCTTCGTGCTGTTGCATATTGCACCAAAATGTGCGGCGCGGGGCGAATGGCGAAGATTTCGCGCACAGTTGTGAATTTGTGGGCCCGTCATAGGTGTGGCGGCCTTTCGTCTTGTGATTGGCGTGCCTTTTGAGGGGTGTCGCTTCGGCGTCTGGGGGACGTGGCTCGAGGCGGGCCCGGGCATTAACTGCAGGGTGCACAGTTATTTCCTCTTTTATATACGGTCGCCGCCGGTTGGGATTTCCCTCTTGCTTATTCTGCCGTCGCCGTTCTTTCTCTGCCCTTGCATCCGCCGCGCCTGCACCCTCTCGCATCCCTTGATTCCTGCTTCGAGCTCGCTCGTCATTGCCGCCGCTATGTCGAACTGGGCTTCCTCCAGCACGACCTGGTCCAAGCTCGACCGCCTCGTCACCGATGGAATGCTCCTGCCGCGCACCGAGGCGGAGGAGTGGAGGCTCCCTGGGACCGAGTGCCCCCCGACCCTCCGGCGGGGTACGTGGTCTCGTTCGTGGCCTTCCACGAGCGTGGTTTCTCCGTCCCGCCGGGGCGATTCTTCCGCGCCGTGCTCGAGGAGTACGGGTTGCAACTCCAGCACCTCAACCCGAACGAAATCCAGCAGATGGCAGTGTTCGAGGCACTGTGCGAGGGGTATCTGCACCAGGGGGCCCATTGGGACATGTTCAGGTACTTCTACAAGTTTGTGTGCTTGAAGGACAATGGCAGGTGGCGCGGTGTCGGGTGTGGACTCCGGGCGGCGAGGGAGGTTGGGCAGTACATCCGCACCTTCCTGATGAGCTCCAATAGCGGGTGGCACCGGGACTGGTTCTATCTCATGAACGACCCCCAGAACCCGCTCCCGAAGTACAACGGTTTCTGGATCGACCGCGCGCCGGAGAAGTGGAAGTGGGGTCCGGAGAAGAAAGATTGGCCCCGGTTTCTTCCAGGCGTCGTCACGGCCCTCGAGGCGCTCCGTGGCCGTGGTGTGGACTTCGTAGCTGTCATCGGCGGCTACCACGCGAGGGGGATCGTTCCGCTCCGACGGCGTCCCCTTCGCATTTTCGAGATGACAGATGATCGGGCCCCCTTCGCGGGGACGGTGTTGGCCAATCCCTTGCCCCCGGAGGACGAGGTCCAGTGCCGGGTGTCGCAGGCGACCGGGATCAACCACTTGTCTTGGCCGCCGCCGGACCTGCAGCCGATGCTTCCTCACGCGACCACCTTGGCCTTTGTAAGTTTCCTCTTGACAGACTCCGACTTGTTCTAGGATTTTCGTACCAGGTATTGATTTTTTTCGCGTTTGTTCAGATGGCGAAGCTGAACATCGTCCCCTCGCGGCCTCCTCTTCTGGAGGACCTGGCGCGCACCAGGCTGATTGTCGCGAGGGACAAACGGCGGGCCGACCGCAAGAAGGTCCATCAACAAATGGAGATCGCAAAACGGTCGAGGAACGACCACCGTGCCACGCGTGGGTGCGCTCAGGAGGCGAACGTCTCCGAGGACAAGGACCCTTCGCAGTCCCAGTCATGGACCGCGGAGGACAGCTCCGAGTTCTCTTAGAGTGATGATGGGTCGCCTGCGACCTCGCGGCCATGGCCGGCGGTGAGCCACGCCATCCGAGGCTAGTTCGAGCCGGCGGGCGCCGCCCCGGTCTCCTCGGGGAGACCAGTTCGAGCTGCGAAGCCGCTCCTCCCAGCGCGGTGGTCGCGTTCTTGTAGAGAGGAGGAGGTCCCCTCGGCGCGGTGACTCTGTTTGCCATTCCTTAGAGCGCGAGACCTCGCATCGCTCCTCCTCGGGTGGCCAGTTGCGCCAGAGGTCGGATTCCCCGCCGAGGCGTTCGTTGTGGGAGCATGACGCGCGCGTCTCCCGCCCCGGGACTCGGGCGGGGATCAACTACCCTCCAACCGCGCCTTCAGTTCGTGATCGTCGCTAGGCCCAGGCGGGCTCCCGCCCCAACTTCTGCTCCGGCCACGGGGAGTAAGCGAGTGGTGCCTACCCTGATTTCAACCTCGGGGAGCTCGAAGCGGCCGCGCCTTGTCGCCTCGAGGTGAGCTCTTGTCCTGTCGTTTCCTGATTAGTTTTCTAAATTGCTCATAGATGTGCTTTTCGTATTGGTCTTTGTTGTGACGATCCTTGTATTTCAGTCGTCCTGACCCCGGCACGATGAAGTCGACACCCGTGAAGGCGCTGCGGATGAGTTCGGGTAGTCGGGATCGTTCCGCCGGCCGACCCGCCACGTGATCCTTCGTCGGTCGGTCGAGGAGAGGCTGCGGTTCAGGAGGCCGTGGTCCCACCAAGAGGTGCTGACAGCTCGTCCGCAGCGACATGTCGATGGGACAGATGGGGCTGGGAGGTGACCCCCCACAGAAGTGGAGCTTTCGGCCCATGCAGCCGAACTATAGAGATGCCTGTCCGGCCCTCAGGAGGAATCCCCAGAGGGTCCCGCTCCCGAGATGCCGGTCCTCGAGGTGCCAGCCCCCGTGGCGGCCGTGTTGGCGGGAGATGTTGAGGCGCAGCCCCGAGTCGTCGGCGGGGACAGGCGGCGCCGTGGCGGATATCGGGTTGTTATCCCCCGAGTCGTTGGCAGGAACGGGCGATGCCATGGTGGTCGTGGAGCAGGCCGTCCCCGTCTCCGAGGAGACTCCGACTGCGATGAACGTTGAAGTGATCGAGGACGATGTTCCTGTTGTGTCAACGGGCCCCTCCACGGTCAGCGTTGTTCCCTCGCCGAGCACCCCGGAGTTCGTCGTTATCCCGGAATCGCCTCCCCCCACCGCTCCTCCCCTTGCGACGACGGAGGGGCCGCTGCCGCCTCCGACTCGGGAGGTCGGAGACAGCTCGAGGGGCCCGGGATCGACCCTGTCGGTGTCCGAGGAGCAGGAGGAGGTGGTGCCGTTCTGGCTGGTGCCTGTTACGCGGGTCGAGACCTCCGTCGACTTCGATGACGACGGGGGTGCAGAATCCTCGGCTCGTCGGAATCTCGAGCGGGGTCTGCGCCAGAGCGAACAGGTGCTGCGCCAATCGGAACAGGTGCTCAGGGAGTTGATCCTGCCGGCAGCGAGGGTGAGTCGTTGATTCCTTCGTTCTGCTCTCTCCCTCTGCGAGTTGTCCAACCCCACCGTTTTGCTGATCATGAAGCTTTCCGCGATGCAGGAACTCTCCGGACGCAACACCGATAGGTACCGCACCACCGAGATGCTCCGGGACGAGAAGTCGCAACTGAAGGCGCAGCTGGCTGCAGCCCGCCTCGTTGTGGCGGTCGGTGAGGCCGGCAGAGCGACCGAGCGCGCCACCCTCGAGGCGAGGGTGAAGTCCACGGAGGACAACGCGACCGCTGCACAAACGGAGAGGGCCTTGGAGCTGGCCGAGGCGCGAGAGGGCACTGAACGAACCGGTTCAGCAGGCAGCCCGATCCTGCACCTCTGTGATAGTCCCAGGAAGTGGCTATCACGTGCATTCCCTGTCTCAAGTGGTACAAATCCATACAACACGGGAATATCGGAAACATTACATAATTTTTATTATAATATCAGAGTACATTTCTTCGGCTCATGCCGGGTACAAGTCCAACTGGTCTAAACAAGAAAGGTAAAACATCTATGCTGGATCTATCGGCGAAGCATCTCGACTCCAGACAAACTTGAGTGTAGGACCAGCTCTAGTCTTCTCATCCTTTGTCGTCGAGGTCGCAGTCGGACTCCGAGTCTGAAAGTCCACCATCTACCCGATAAGCGGGTAGGTCATGTCAGCTTCCCAACAAAGAGCAAAAGCGGTGGATGAACTCTAGCATGCATGGATAAGCCTATATCCGCTGTAGTAAGTTTATGCAAGCGCGGTAGCAACATCAAGGTAAGCGATGCAGAGGTCACCATCTCAGGAGATCCACACCTCGAGGCCAACGCCTCGGGGTCAACACCCCAACCAAGAAAAGAACACAAACACTCTGGATCTCAACCGAGACACAACATCCCACTCTCATCTACGACGTGGGGTCACCAACTCCTATCCCCACGTCTCAGCGGCGGCCGGCTCACACACAGG
This sequence comes from Cenchrus purpureus, assembly GCA_022644695.1. NCBI lineage: Eukaryota > Viridiplantae > Streptophyta > Magnoliopsida > Poales > Poaceae > Cenchrus > Cenchrus purpureus. Next base: position 131,090,289 of record CP053465.1, on the reverse strand, counting down.
GAGAAAGCGGCACAAAGAATACTAGCCGGTGAGAGATCGAAGCAGTCATCCATACCGGACACAGACTATAGCTATAGGTTTAACACTCTGCAGAGGTTGTACAACTGGACCCCGGATAGGCGTAAACGGTGGCCGCCCACATCCATCCTACCTAACGGAGACCTAGCGATGGATAGCACTCTCCGCCTCTCGAGCCGACTCATCTGAATCTGGGCGCGAAACTTGCCAGCAGGGACTCAAAGCTGTGAAACCATCCCCGGAGGCCGGGGCGGCGTCTACTCGGGGTATAACCCGTCCCTCACACGATCACACCGATCCGCCTCAGTGTGGATGCTATCCACATACTAGTTCTCAGACCGAACCCCGCCCATAACAAGGCGAATGGTTTGTACGAAAATAGCCCAAAGATCAAGGTCACACAGTCGATCGGTCTTTAATTGCAAGAGCGAGCACTCACCAACTCCCACCGTCCGACACGCCGCTAGGGCGGGAGGCCAGTCGCATCTCCCCTAGACAGGCGTTCACAAGTAACCAAAGCGGCTCGCTCTCACGGTAACACGTCAAGGATACACACTCACCCAAAACACACGCTAGAATACCGAGATATCCCAATCTCAGTCTAGACCAGAAATCCATCCATATCACATATCCGGTAAAATATATGGGTAGTGAGTATCGGGGACTAGCTAGGGGTCTGTAGCTAGTCCCAAAGGTAGGAAGTTCAAGGTACAGGGTATATCAAGATCAAGGCATGGCTAAAAGATTGTCTATGCAATTCAATCATCCAAAGTATATTAAATAAAGCACTAGCATTTAAATAGCATGCATGGGATCTACATGGTCGGGAGTGACATGACACCTGCGCGGTAGTCGTCGTAGAGTAGTAGAGGTTGGGCCCTTCCTTCGGGTCGAAGGTCTTCCCTATCGTCACAGCCCGGGTCGTCGTCGCAGCTCGGGTCTTCAAACAGGATTACAAACCTACACAAGATGCAACGCGAAAATAAACAACGACAATCATCTAAGCATTAACTCCAAATAACATCAATTTAGAAGAACCAAATAAATCTGGACTAACTACAAGCAGCACTAGTTTTAAATTAAGGAAATTAAAGTAATTAGTTTTATATTAAAATAGTTTTAAGCTACTAGCTTTATATATTTTAGAAAATAAGTTAGGGAGAAAGGTTAGTTCAAGGTTGGGTTGCCGATCAAAGGCTAAAGGTCTGGTGATCACACCGGCAAGGCATGAGCGCGACTGATAGGTGCCACAAAGCAGAAGCTCAAGGGATGATGAGAGAGATGTAGGCGAAATGAGCTAAGCAAGGCTTTATCAGAACAAGGTGTGCGGTGGCAGCACAGAGAGAAGGAAAGGATCGACTTGTGGTCGATAAACGGGTGGTGATGCGGTAAGGCGTGCTCGGGAGCACGGCGGAGCAAGTGCTAGCAAAGAGGCAAAGGGAACACGACCCGGGGATGTATTCTCATCGCGTCACGGTGACCGATTCTGCGAGAACTCCGGCGTCCCAGACCCACAATAGCGTAGTGGCGGTAGCGGCCACGAATCCTACTCCAAGTACGCGGGACAAAAAGGGGCTTGGTTCAAGGGCAAGTGTGGACAAGGATAGGGTAGCAGCGAGCATCTCGGAATTATGAAACCAACGCAAGTGGTTTCATAATTTTCGGAGCTCCGGATAATTAGCTAGGAATTTTTAAAGATTAAAAGTATTTTTGAAAAATTTATAAAGGTTAAAAAGTATTTTTGAAATTAATTCCTGCATTTACAACAGGGTTAACTATATGTTAACTATAGGTTAGCTTTTGGTGGCTTTAGGTTAGCCCAGAGCCGGCTATAGGGTGACTTTAGCCACCCATGTGGCTGCCACGTAGCCAGCTCTAAGCCAACTATAGGGTGAGGTGGCAGCTTAGGTGGCTGTGGCCACACAGGATCCAGGGGTGGATCCTCTGCGGCTCAGAGATATGAAGTCTTGCGTGTGGCGGGGTTAGGATTGGAGGGCCGCACGGGATCCGGGCGGCGGCGGGTATGGCTGGTGTCTTCATGTGCGTTTGTGTGGCTCCGCTCATGGTGCCCGAAAATGCCCCAAAGGAAGCGGCGGCGCAGCAAGGGGCTTGCCAGCGATGGGATTTGGCTACGACGGCGTGGCACGCGTTCACCTGCAAGGAAAACTCTACGACACGAAGGCCGGTCCCATCCATGTCGGCGAGCACGGGCATGGCGGCGTGGCGCGACGCGAGATAAAGCGGCGCGGCATGAGATGGAGCAGTGCGTCGCGAGGTAATGCAGCACGGCACTGCGCGAAGCAAGGCAGAGCGGTGCGGCGCCGTGGCGATACGTTAGTTTGCAAGGAGGACATCCGACGCGAAGGATCAGGCGTCAAGGCAAGGCGACGGCGCGAGGTAGTGCGATGCGGCGGTAGGCGGAGCGGCGTAGGTCGGTGTAGCGCATGGCAGTGCGGCGCAGGCAGATCATGGCAGCGCGGCGGTGAGTAGGTGGCGCGCGGCGGCGGCAACAGCAAAGCGGCAGCAGCTGCGGCGAGCTTCGTGGTGGCGGTGGCGTGTGCCAGCAGAGCGACAGGTCGGCGCTCGCAAAGCGGCAAAAGCGGCAAGACGAGCGAGCAAAAGGCAGCGGCACCCGCAGATGTCTACGGCGTGACGGTCGGGCACGTTGAAGAAGAAGGGAAAAGGGACGCGCGGCTTTGCTCTTCTTGCACAAAACGTCGAGCACTTGGCGGGTGTTTGTAGAAGCATCTGCAGAGCAGTGCCCAAGGTCGCTAGCGCTCGGCGAAGGGGCCAAGCAGCTCAGCGCGAAGGCCGGCAACACAGGCAGGATCAAGGGAGCAGCAAGATAACACAGGGGCGGCTTGAGCGTGCTGCTCACCGTTGGGCTCGATCGATGACAAGGCGCGGCAGGGAGATGTCGGGGCTGTGGCGAAGGGAAGCAGGCAGGCTCGATGTCGTGGTACAGCTCGTGGACGGCGAAGGTGGTTCACGGTGTTGGGGTAGGTGGCTGCGCTCCTGAGTCCCACGATCTTCTGCGGCGACGTCGCGGTGCTCCTGATCGTCGTCCGCGCGGCGCTCTCGGACGGCGACGGCACGGCGCATCCAGACGTGTAGGCGGCCCTGGCACTCTCTGTCACACCTGTTTTTCCAAAGAAAATCAAATGCAAACCTATATGCATGCCAGGATCAAGTTTCATGCATATAGTTGACATAAGTGAATAACAATACAGTATCACGTAAAGAAAAAGAAAGATTATCGAGTATTACGGCAATCACGGAAGCGAAGGCTCCAAACAACACAGGCAGTCGACTGGGGGTTGCGTACGCCTAGGACCAGCAACATCTTCATAGCAACTTCATAGCAGCTTCCTCTTACTGAGCAACATTATTTATAGCAAGGGTGAGCACATGTCGTACTCAGCAAGTGTGGGGAAGATATGAATGCAAAGGCTTAACAAGGAAAGGGCGACAGTTGGACTGCATTAAGCACTTTTAGTTGGTCAAATTTTATTAGCACCTGATTACTAATAAAGTATAAGTATATACCAACCCACATTAATATAAAGAGATACACCATAAGCATATGGCTAATATAACCATAACCACGATTTAAATCCATCTTCAAGTTCAATTATCATGTGAGGGTCCAGACCGCTCTTGACCGTGAGCACGGCTAATCGATTAGTTTTACACTCTGCAGAGGTTGTACATCTTTACCCACAAGTCGCGTAAAAATTCAAAAGAACTTTAAACCCAACCACGCGATGCTGATCAGGCATCATACCACACTACCGAGGTGTGATTGCATAGGGACGCTACGAGGCCTTTACAAAGATTCCCTAGTATGGGCTGCTCGCTAGGTTTCATGACAGCGCAATGCATAACCCTCTCTCAACCTGCGAAGCTACCATAGAGCAGATCAGATTGAGGGCCGGGCTATACACCAACTACCGGCACCCCCCTCGCCCCTTTCGGGTAAAACATACCACACACTAAGGTTTCTAATTAATTAGCCAAGACAGAGCCATATGTCTTGTGGTAGCACTGTTTTCCTGGGTGGTTCTCCATGTTCCAATTAATGCATATGATCTTGTATTAACAAGAGGTATAACATAAAAGTAAATCAAGTTCATCATTGTTGTTCATTAGAACCACCATAACCCAAGATATAGCAGCTAAGCAAGTACTACCCAACATAAAGGTAAACCCAGGTTGACAAGGAATGATATTAAAAACTAAGATAAACCTTAATAGGACCCATCAAATTAAATGCAAAGCATATGCAATGTGATTAAATATAATTATTGGGACAAAAGAATAAGGACACACTTGCCTTTAACCAAAGTAATGATGTTGCTCAGAATTCTTCATTTTCATGCTCTTCAAAGCTCTCGAACCACGTTCATTCTACTCGTATCAATCATGAAGCACAAACATGCAAAGCAAACAAACAAGTACAACTAAGAACAATACACCAATCAAAAGAAAAGATTAAAAGAAAGATTAAGATAACGTACAAGAGGATAGAAATTGAATGGAATAAGATGTGGGGTAAAAGGATAGCTATTAAACATGACGGTGACAGGCACTTCATGGCAGCACACAAAAAGAATAGCTAGCTAAAGATCACATTGCATGCATGCTGGTGGTGCATTCGTACATGTACTGAGATAATGTAAGCATGACATCACCAAGGTGTTTAAGCAATAAACAATGTGGCAAAGGAAGTGATGTTGGCCTTGCTAATTGTATACGTACACGCATGCATGGCGTATGGTTTGCATGGGATGGCACACAGACTAGAGACAAGAAATAGATGGGCATGCAGAGGTTCTCACCAGGCACCAGCGGCGTCGACGAGATACAGCGCATGCTGCATGGCCTGCACGGCAGAGATGGATAATAGGCACGGTGCGGCTGACTTCCTGTCTCGGCAGGCCAGTGGAGAGATGTACATGCATACAAGCGAGCATTTATATCACACAGAGAATAAGCAAGCTAGAAACAAGGAGATGATCCATGGCCGGCGAGATCAGATATGGATGAAACACGTACTTAAAGAAGGGCTCAACGCGAGGAAATATGTTGGCATGCTCACCTATGGCAGACGAAAAACGATGGAACGGCGATGGGTGAAGATCAATCAGCACAGGGAGGGCTGTGGTTCGACCATCATGTGGACGTACGTATTCCACGAACAACTCGATGACGGCGACTTCGGGATGGCCTTGGCGACGGGCGGCGACTAGCAGATATACAACTCGAGATGACGAGACAGGCAGGGATAGATTTTGACGACGACATCGACGGTTGAGAAAATCCTCTGTTTTTCTTAGCATCTGCAGCAGATCGATCTCAGGGACGGCCAGGCTTCTAGGTCACCTCGCTGGCTCTCCCTTCGTGGTGATTTCTTCCCCGGCGGCCGGGCGTACAAGGACGGTGAACGGCTTGCTGCAGTGATGGATCCCCGGCCGGTGACGAAGATGCTGCAGACGGCTTCATGGTGCCACGGTGCTGATCCTTGTGGCGATGTTGCTCGTGCCGACGAGATCGATCGGTGGTTACAGGCTGCGGCTTGATCTGGACGGCGCACCGCAGCAGCAGGTCCTGGATGAGAGGTCGACGGCGGCGGCTCACGATGGAACAAAACGATTGAGAAACCCTAGCTCGTTATTTGTAAGCCAGCCGTCAGGGTCAGGTTCGGTTTGACTTGTTGGCATAGGCACACGTCTGGAGTCCAGCCTGGTTTGCGTTCATCACACGCACGCTTGCAGCCAGGATAAACAAAACACTATCCTGAAAATCTAACTTGGCCTGTGTGTCTTCCGTTGATGCATGTGCATGGCAAAAATGACCGTAGCTTAACTTTGGCCAGAGAATGAAGTGACGATAGGATGAAAAGAAAACGAATGGGAAATAAAAGATAATATACATGTAGCCATGGAGGTATTGTTTTATAGAAGGATCTTTAAAAGAAGACGGATCAGAGTAGAAAAAAAAATATGTTGAGATGATATAGAACACGGTAGAGCCATAAATAATACTTGAGCTGGTAGAAAGAATTTTGGAGCTCTCTAGTAGATAGATTTAGCTTCCGAGAAAAAAAAATACATCTCAGTAAATTCTGGAAAATTCTCAGAGGACCTTGATCGTCATCTAAACTCATTTTAAAACATTTTGCACTCAAGAAACACCAAGGTGCATCGACATGAATGCAACACACACATTGAAGCATTTATTTAATTCAGAAAATCAAACAGTGACTTTTTCCTATACTTGATTTCCTGTAAACAAAATAAATGTTGAGAAAAATTTTAAAATTATGAGAAATCATTGTTTAATTATTCTTTCTATTCACATCCTGAAATTGAGAAATTTCACGGTGTGACACTCTCGCATGGCGGCGGCGGGTCTTGGCGAAGACGAAATCGTGTCGACGGCGTTCTCGATGCAGCACGGCTTCCATCCTCTTCTTGGCGCGGCGCGAGGTGCAGAGTGGCGGCGGTGAAGGGGAAAACAGGGGAAGCGGTGGCTCTGGGGTTCATATAGCACCACGCTAGGGTTCAGCGAGGGCGAGCGCGTGCAGGGCGGACGTCTGGATGCGCACCCGTACTCGAACGCGCGAGAGGCTCCTGCTCGCGGGGGGCCATGATGCGACGGGCTGTCGCTATCAACCGCGGGGTCCAGCGCGGCGCGAGGATGAGATGGCGCCCAGGCGAGCCAGAGCTGTCGCGGCAGAGTCGTGCGGGCTACGCGAAGCCGCAGTCGCCGTTCGCCGAGACGGAACGGAAATTGGCGCTGCACAACGGGAGACGGGGAAACAGCATCGGTGGCCAACGCAAGGAAGAAGAGAAACAGGGGAGAGAGGTGGCTGACGCGTGGGCCCAGCTGGTCGGCGAGAGAAGAGGGAAGCGGTCGGTTGGGCCGAAAGTGTTGCTAGCTGGGCCAGATGTGGGCTCGCGTGAGGGAAGATGGAGGGTGTGGTTGAGTCCAGCCAGTGCCAAAAGAAGAGGGCCACTGGTGGACTTCGTTTACAGGGTGGCAGCCCACGTTGGATGTTAGCCTTTGCAATTAGTTTTGATTATAGTTTGTATATAAGTTTGAATTTGAATCCTATTCAAATTCAAACCTCACACATTCTGAAACTTCAAAAATAAATTCCAAGAAAAACCAAATCACATTTACACCATAATTTGAAATTAATTTTTATATGGTTTTATTTTATATGGAATTTGAGATGAGAGGCTAGCAAAATGGGATCAAATTTGGTAGCACACAAGTTCAAACAAAAAGTTTTAAATTTTTGCGAAAATTCACACTTGGCAAAACTTTCAAAATTCCGGGATGTTACAGCAGCGACGGAGCTGTGAACCAACACCAAGGCCGCCGCCCAAGCCGCCAGCCAGGAAAAGGCGGAGCTCGAAACGAGGGCGGGCCGGGCTGAGTCCGACCTGCAAGCGGCCCGTGAGAGAGTGACGGCTCTCGAGGCCCAAGTTAGTGACGCCGCCGCCGAGAAGGACAGGCTCCAAGAGGTTGCCCAGAAGCGCGAGGAGGAGATCCTCAGTGAGTATCCCACGACTTGCCGTCTTCGCATCTTCTACTTACGTATAGTTGCTTGGTCTCGTGACGTTGTCTTGCTTTTTGGGGCGAGCAGCTCTCCGTGTGGCCCGCGATGGCTTGGCGAAGCAGGTCACGGACAAGGAGAGTATCGTGACCATCCAGCTTGTCAAGAATCAGGAGCTGATGGACCTCGTCTTCGAGTCTTCCGAGAAGCAGGACAGTACGAGGCGTACCCTTGTCGTATTTTGGCCTTTCTCGTCGAAACGTTTTCTGCTAATGCTTGGCTTCTTTCGCTTTTTCTCAGAAGCCGTGGCGGAGCTCGAGCAGGCGCGGAAGTCAAGCGAGGAGACCAAACAATCCCTCGCGGTGGTGTAGACGATCCGCGACAAGATGGCGTGAGCTGTTTTGAAGGTGTTGAACGACCTTGGAGTCGCCTCTGCTCCCACCTTGTCGGACCGTCTGGCACTCGCCGTCGGGACAACTCGTCGGCAAGCACTAGCCGTGGCGCGCAAGGTGGTCACGATGTTCCTGTCGCACTATCTGGAGCTGGACCGGCAACTGCTGAGCGAAGGGTGGTGCCCCGGCTATGATGACGATGCGTATGACGCCATCGAGAGGGACTCTGTTGCCTTCGCAGACGCCGTGACCGCCAACGCCCTGGACGACCTAGGCCTGTAAAGGAAAAAAAGTGCAGCCTCGCATGGGCTTTTGATTGTATTTTATCACGTCTGTAAATAACTTGCAAGTCATATGTGACTGATTTTTGATCTAAGCTAAGAGTTCGTTCATTATTTTGTTGCGCGCTGTCCTTTTTTCGAGTAGTCAAGAACTTGCGAGTCCAAGTAGTGCAACCTAGGACCTCGTCGGTGGTGCCTTGCTCTGTAGCCGCAGGGGCGTAGGAACTTAGCGGCCTAGCCGAGCTCAGCCTTAAAGTAGCACTACTTGGATGCGTAGTCCCCGGGTACTTCTGGGAGAAAGAACGAGCGTACATGTTTTTGCAAACAAGAAAACTCTTCCGAGTTGTTGTTTAGACGGTTGTCCCACTACTTTCGAGGGAGTGAATGGAAAGAAACAACTCGGAGTCGCAAACTTTGCTCGTGGGTCTTTGCACCGTAGCCGCAGGGGCGTAAGTACTCGGGGCCCGAACGAGCGCAGGCTTGTGATCGTATGAGTTGTCGCCCATCTCCTTAGCAAGTGTAGGTGTACCGTGGTGATCACACGACAAACCATAAACAGTTTTTGATCGAAAAAAGTTTTCGAAATGTGCGGGGGAGGGATGTCGTGGCCCCAAGTAGCCCTCGAGCCCACGAACAAGTCGGAGACTTGCCTGTGGGATAAAACAGGCTTAAAAACGCTTTACTCGAGGAAAAAAGGCATAAACTTGAAACGGAGATAGCATCTTTATGAAATATGAACATAGCTTTGAAGCTTTTGCATTATCATAAGATGAAACAAAGAACTTTGCTTAAGGATAAAAGCGGCGTAATTGTTCTATGTTGCATGCGTTGGAGATGACCCTGCCGTCCTCGTATTTGAGCTTGAATGTACCCAGACGGAGCACCTGGTCGACGATGAATGGCCCCTCCCACGGCGGAGAGAGCTTGTGTCGGCCCTCATTGCTTTGAACTTGTCGGAGCACGAGGTCGCCGACTTGAAACTCGCGGCTTCATATGTTGCGCTCGTGGTAGCGTCGCGACTTTCGGTATTGTCTTTGTGTGAAGGAGGCGGCGCTACGCGCATCGGTGATCGATGGCGTCCTCGAGAGCGACCTAGTTGCCCTCCTCGCTGTAGACTTGAACTCGTGGGCTGCCATAGTCGATGTCCGTCGGGAGGACCGCCTCTGACTCGTGCACCAAGAAGAAAGGTGTGCAGGCAGTGGCTCGACTAGGGGTGGTGCGTAGGCTCCATAGAACAGATGGGAGCTCCGCGGCCCATGTTGCTCGGAACTTCTCGAGGCGCTTGAAAATTCGTGGCTTCAGGCCTTGCAAAATCATGTCGTTTGCCCTTTCCACCTGCCCGTTGGTCCTCGGGTGGCTGACGACGGCCCAGTCCACACGAATGTTGTTTTCATCGCAGAACTTGAGAAACATTTTGCCGGTGAACTGGGTGTTGTTGTCGATGATGATAGAGTTCGGGATCCCGAAGCGGTAGATGATGTCGGTGAAGAATGCGACGGCTTCCTCGGAGCGAACGTTTGTTATGGGCTTGACCTCGATCCACTTGGAGAACTTGTCGATGGCCACGAGCACGTGTGTGTAGGCCCCGGGCGCTTTTCTCAGAGGTCCGACCATATCCAGCCCCCAGACCGCGAAAGGCCAGGTGACCGGGATGGTTTGAAGAGCTTGCGCCGGGAGGTGAGTCTATCACGCGTAGAATTGGCAACCTTCACAGCTGCGCACGATCCGTGTCGCGTCGGCGACTGCAGTTGGCCAGTAAAAACCTTGTCGGAAGACTTTTCTGACAATGGCCTTTGGACCAGCGTGGTGTCCGCACGTGCCGGCGTGGATGTCCTGTAGCAGTTCTTTGCCCTGGTTGGCTAGGATGCAGCGCATGAGTAGGCCTTGAGCGCCTTTTCGTTGGAGCTCGCCATCGACCAGTTTGTACGACTTGGCCATACGCGCGATCCGCCTAGCGTCCTCCTTATCGGTTGGTAGCTTGCCCTCCACCATCCACTCGAGGATCGGGATCCTCCAGTTTGGGACTTCGAGGTTGGTCTCGCGCACCTCGTCGATCTCCATGACCTCTTGCGTCGAGGGCTCTGTGTTGGCGGTCGATTTCCGTCAACCTAGCCATGAGTTTACCTTCAATGTTGGCATTCATTTGATATTCACACTAATGATCCTAACCCCCACTATATGTTAAGTTCGCTTTTCGCATGGTTTTGGAGTTTATTGTTTACACAGGAATCAAGAGCTTAAATGAGGACTTCCGAGTAAATTTCATCAAGGGTTTTACAAGGTGATCACGGACCCCGGGGTAAGTCAAGATACAAGATGAACATGACTCCAAATGAATCAAGGACTAAAGCGTGAAGCCGAGAAGTGTCAAGGACCTGGACGGAAGATGCGGGAGTTCATACGCAAAGCACCCTTATCTAAACTGCGAGGAAAATGACGTCAAGGGCCCACATGCAACTCGGCAAAACTCAGGAAGTCGCGAGAAGCTTCACGAAGAAAATTGGGGACGAACCAGGCCGAAAAGACCACAGGGCGGCAGGGGCCGGCTGCCCATTTTCGCACTTCGTCACCCCTTTGACCTAGATGATCCTCGGGCTATTTATAGTTCCTGTGCGAAGTTGCAACTATCAAGTCATTCGTCATCCGCCGCCGAGGAGCAGAGAAGCTTGAGGGACACCATCTCGGAGAGGAGGGTCGTGATTGTCGTCTAGGGTTCACCATTGGAGGAAGAGTGAAGGAAGGAAGAAGAAATAATGCTTTCAACTTTGGTTTGATTTTTCCTTCTCCTTTCCTTTAATTTTCAGTTTGTGTGCGAATTTTTGCGTGCGTAGCATTTTCAGTTTTTATTTTTTTTCAGCATGTGTGTGGTAGTAGTAGTTTTTGTTCACCATGAATAAGTTTCACCACCGGTTTATCATCTTTAATATGGATGGAAAATTGTGCCAAGTTGATATATGATGACCATTGCCACTTTGCTCAACTTTGTACTTGTTTTATGCATGATTAAGCTAGTGCTCTCTTTAATACAAATCTGAAATTAATTTAAATACTAGCTTAATCCCTTGCGGAGGTTATGATAAAGATTAAACCCATAGTTTTTCTCATGCTCTCAATTTTGGATGGGTTAAAGATGATTTATTTTTGTTCTTAAAAGCAATGCTAACCTTGTCATTAATACCTCTTGCATGTCGCTCTACCTATCCAAAGCCTTATATTTGATTGAGTGCAAAAACCTTAGTGTACAAGATTTATTTTTGGGTGCATTGATTCAAGGCTTGATTTCTCTGGCCCGAGACTAAGAAGCTGATCATTCCATTTTTGCGTATCGTCCTTTATGCTAGCCTCTTCTATCCGTGCATTGTAAGTTTCCACATTGGAAATTTTGCAAACCTCGCCGGATATCCACCCACCAACCCAAAACATCTATTTTGTGTTTACCTCCTTGACCACAACCCAATATATGAGTATGGATGAATATTTCGAGGAAGATTACAAGGAAGGTGCTTCAAGTGAGTAAGGGAGACTTCCAAAAAGATTCTTAGAAGATTTTTCGAGTATCTCTCTCTAAGAAAATACGAGAGCTTTAATTTCCACCTTGGCATATTATCACCTCTTTTGCCCGAGGACGAGCAAACGTCTAAGCATGGGGGGGTTGCCAAGGAAGTGCTAGTATAGTCTAGAGTTCAAGGGGAGCAAATAAAAAAAGAAAATAGAAAAAGTATGATGAAAGAAATAAATATGATGAGAAAAAGAAAGAAAGAAAAAAGAAAGAAAAAAATGTATAATAAAGTTTTCCGGTTCTCTAGCTATGCATAGTGCTTTTTGAGTTTTCAAGAGGATTCAAGATCAAGACCCATACTCATCTTTCCAACCATGTGCAATCCGATAACGAGGACTTTGTTTGTGCCTCGGGATCACTCTTTGCCATTTGCACATGTCCACCTATCTCAAAGTGTGTATTTTTCTCTCCCCCTCCTTGATAACATTATTTTTCCAATGACCTTTTGACGAGTCTCGGTAAGACCATGAGAACCTTGTCTTGTTTTGATAATAGCTTGATCATAATATCTTGGTAGGACTAAACTTTTCCCAAAAGTTCCATATAAAGCCTTCCACTTATATATTTTGAGAGGGGAAAGGAGTAGAACTAATAGGCTTGAGAGACTTGATGAGATGAGAGTTCATGAGCAAGATGCAAGGAGGTTTAAATTTTTGAACTTGGTTTAGCTCTTTTTCTTCATCTTGCACTTTATTTCAAAATTTCTGAGATTCATTTAAAATTTGGGAGCATGATTAACTTCTTGTGGGAAGAGCTTAATTGATATCCACCCTCCGTAGGGATGAAAGCTAGTAACATTTTGAAACTTTAACAAAATATAAATTTAGAGAGCATTATGTTTTCTCATGTATGATCAAGTGCAGGGTATGAACATTGAAAGGCAACCCTGATATCCATTGAAGGCTTACTCGAGGACGAGCAAGGTTTAAGCATGGGGGATGTTGGCGGTCGATTTCCGTCAACCTAGCCATGAATTTACCTTCAATGTTGACATTAATTTGATATTCACACTAATGATCCTAACCCCTATTATATGTTAAGTTCGCACTTGTGCATAGTTTTTGGAGTTTATTGTTTACACAGGAATCAAGAACTTAAATGAGGACTTCCGGGTAAAGTTCATCAAGGGTTTTACAAGGTGATCACGGACCCCGGGGTAAGTCAAGATACAAGATGAACATGACTCCAAATGAACCAAGGACTAAAGCGTGAAGTCGAGAAGTGTCGAGGACTTGGACAGAAGATCATGCGGAGTTCATCATAAGCACCCTTATCTAAACCGCGAGGAAAATGACGTCAAGGGCCCACATGCAACTCGGCAAAAACTCAGAAAGTCGCGAGAAGCTTCACGAAGAAAACCGGGGACGAACCGGGCTGAAAAGGCCACAGGCCGGCCAGCCGGTGGCTGGCCCATTTCATCGGTTCATCACCCCCTTTGACCTAGATGATCCTCGGGCTATTTATAGTCCCCGTGCGAAGTTGCAACTATCAAGTCATTCGTCATCCGCCGAGGAGCGAGAAGCAGGGACACCATCTCGAGAGGAGGGTCGTGATAGTCGTCTAGGGTTCACCTAGTCGGCGTGGGAACCTTGCATGGAAGACCACGTCAGAGTTCCGGAGACTTGAATTATGATGAAGTTTTAATAGATCCGATAACTAGCAATCGAGTGCTTCCCTTTCGGTTTTGTCTTCTCTTGGTTTTGCTTCTTCCTCGATCTATACTTAAGATAGATCTCCTAGGGTGCTCTTGTAATTGTGGTGGTTAGAGGTGCATACCCGACCTACCAAGTGTTTTCAACAAGTTCCTCGTGAGCGTGCTCTTAGGTTCACCTACATGAGAAGCGGGGCATTGTGATAGGATGTCGATCACGTGTAAGGTAGGTGCCTTCGAGGATTGGACCGGAAGCCATATGCTTTTATGAGATTCTTATTGATATCTTCATCTCTCGCTTGGAACTACGACAAAGGCACGATCTAGACTCTCTAGATCCGTTACCTCTTGCTTTATCTTGCTACCTCTCATGTTTTAGTAGATTAGATGCGTTTGAAACCTCTCTTAAACAAAGTACTTTCTCACTTTGTTGGATCGATCTTGCATTACACATTGTTCCACGGATTCAATACCTTGGGATCACCACTCAAGGAAAGAAGGGTCCCTTGACTACGACGAGGGATTTATCCGCTTGTAAGTCCAAACAAACTTTGCAATGATAATCAAACGTCAACACTCTGGCGGCTTGTCCTCCTCGGAGCAGACGGATGGCTCATACTGGTCGCTGGCAAAGACCCCATGCGGAACAGGCTTCCGATTAGATGCAGCTTTCGTGAGGGTGTCCGCCGCTTCGTTGTACTTACGCAGCACATGATTGAGCTCGAGCCCGTGGAACTTGTCCTCCAATTCGCGCACCGCTTGGCAGTACACGGTCATTTTTGGGCTTAAGCAGTTCTTCTCCTTCATCACCTGCCCTACGACCAGGTCGGAGTCTCCCCGGATCTCGAGACGACGAATCCCGAGTTCAAGGGCGATCCGGAGACTGTTGACGAGGGCCTCATACTCTGCGACATTGTTGGAGGCCGCAAAATGTAGTCCGACCATGTGCTCCATGCGCACGCCCAGAGGCAAGATGAAGACAAGCCCGACACCAGCTCCTTCCTTCATGAGTGATCCGTCAAAGTACATAAGCCATGTCTCGTGCTCGATGGGTGCTGGCGGAGTCTAGATCTCCGTCCACTCGGCGACGAAGTCAGCCAGTGCTTGTGACTTGATGGCGCTGCGGGGCGCGTACGTAACGTTTTGTCCCATCAACTCGAGGGACCACTTAGCTATCCTTTCTTCTGCCTCTGGGCTTTGTATGACCTCGCCAAGCGGGTATTTGGACACCACCGTGATGGGGTGTGAGTTGAAATAATGTCGGAGCTTTCGCTTGGTGATGAGAACAGCGTAGATCAACTTTTGGATTTGCGGGTAGCGCATTTTCGAGTCGGAGAGGACTTCGCTCACAAAATACACTGGTCGTTGTACCTTTTGTGTCCTTCCGGGCTTGTCTCGCTCGACGACCAGCGTTGCGCTCATGACATGGGTCGTTGCAGTGATATATAGGAGCATGGGCTCCTCCTCCGTCGGTGCCGTGAGCACCGGTGGGCTTTTGAGCAGATTTTTGAGCGAGTCGAGCGCTTCTTGTGCTTCGGGCGTCCACACGAAGTGGTCCGACTTCTTCATGAGCTTGTACAGTGGCAGGCTCCGTTCGTCAAGTCGGACGATGAAGCAGCTGAGAGCTACAAGGCATCCTGTGACACGCCGTACCCCTTTCAGATTTTTGATCGGCCCCATGCTTGTGATGGCGGAGATCTTCTCAGGATTCTCCTCGATGCCGCGTTCCGACACGACAAAGCTGAGAAGCATGCCTCTAGGGACCCCAAAGACGCACTTCTCGGGGTTAAGCTTTACGCCATGCACCCTTAGTTTTTTGAAAACCGCGGCGAGGTCCGAGACCAGGTCGCCCACCTTTTTCAACTTTACCACGATGTTATCGACGTAGGCCTCGATCAGTCGCCTGATGAGATCGCCAAAGATGCGTCGCATGCATCTTTGGAACGTGGCACCTGCGTTTTTCAACCCGAACGGCATGGAAGCGTAACAGTACGCACCGAAGGGGTGATGAACGAGGTCGCGAGCTGGTCGGCCAGACTCATCGTGATTTGGTGGTACCCGGAATAAGCGTCGAGAAAACAGAGGGTTTCGCACCCGGCTATCGAATCGACTACTTGATCTATGCATGGTAATGGGAATGGATCTTTTGGACACTCCTTATTCAGGCTCGTATAGTCAACACACATTCTACATTTTCCATTTTTCTTCTTAACAAGTACAGGATTTGCTAACCACTCAAGGTGGTACACTTCTCGAATGAACCCTGCACTAAGGAGCTTCTTGATCTCTTTGCCGATGGCCTTGCACTTATCGAAGTTGAAGCGGCGAAGATGCTGCTTGATCGGCTTCGAGCCGGGCTTAATGTTAAGCTTGTGCTCGGCGACCTCCCTTGGAATCCCCGGCATGTCGAAGGGCTTCCATGCAAACACATCGAGGTTCGCCCGGAGGAAGTCGACAAGCGCGCTTTCCGATTTAGGGTTGAGCGCCGTCCCGATACAGATCGAGCGGCCATCATCAGAGACGGCCACCTCCTTGGCGTCCATAGCGGGCTTGAAAGAGCATGCCGCGCGCTTGGACGACTCGGGGATATTGGGGTCCTCGGAGAGGGGCTCTACGGCGAGCTTCTCGGAACGGATTAATGCTTCAGCGAACTGAAAACACTCAGCATCGCACTCGTATGGGTGCTGGAACAACGTGCCTACTGTGATGATGCCCTTCGGACCAGGCATCTTCAGTTTTAGGTACGTGTAGTTGGGGACGGCCATAAACTTCGCGTATGCTGGCCTTCCGAGTATCGCGTGATACGTCCCCGGGAACCCGACCACCTCGAAGGTGAGGGTCTCCTTTCGGAAGTTGCTCAGAGTTCCGAAAGTGACGGGCAGGTCGATCTTCCCGAGGGGAACCGCTTCCATCCCGGGTATGACCCCGTGGAATGGTGCCGTTGACGGCCACAGTCGGGACCGTGGGATCCCCATGTCGTCGAGGGTAGAGTCGTATATGACGTTGAGGCCGCTGCCTCCATCCATCAGCACCTTATGCACAAGCTTGGTGCTGAACAAGGGCGCCACGACCAGCGGATAGTTGCCTGGCTGCGGAACATGGTCGGGATGATCGCGACGGTCAAACGTGATCGGCGTCTCCGACCACTTCAGATATATCAACGTTGCACACTCGCCGTGGTAGACTTCCCACCGGATCAGCTTCTCTTGGCGCCTGGGTGGCCGCGCCGCCGAGCCCCCGAAGATCATCATGACAACACCGCCTTCCGTGGCACCCACTGCCGTCTCCCCTGTCCCTCCTCCCTTGTTACGGAGCGGGTCACGCCCAAGGCTCGTGGTAGGCCTTCATCAGGTTGTAGTCCTCGAGCGCATGCTTGACCAGGCCTTCGTGGTTGGGGCATGGTGCCTCCAGCAGCTTCTCAAAGTGGTCCTTGGGCGGGTTGCCCTTGGGCCTCGCCGTCTTCCGGTCGACAGCGACCACAAGGGTGTCGTCGCGGTGCCGCTTGTCCTTGTTCTTCTTCTTCTTATTGGACGGAGCGGATGGACCCTCATCGGCTTATGCTGGTTGTTTCCCTTTGCTGGTGCCGGGGCTGAGCGTAGCGGCCACCGCTTCCTCCCCGTTGGCGTGGTCCGTGGCGATGTCGAGGAGCTCCCGAGTAGACCGTGGCTTCCTGCGCCCGATCCGGTGGATCAGCGTGGCACATGTGGTGCCATTCTGGAACACCGAGACGATGTCCGTGTCAGTGGTGTTTGGCAGCTCGGTGCACCACTTGGAGAAGTGCCGGATGTAATCACGCAAGCTCTCGCCCTTCATCTGCTTATAGTTGCGCAGGTCCCATGGGTTCCCTGGTCGGGCGTACGTGCCCTGGAAGTTGCCAATGAAGGCGTCGCGCAGCTATGACTAGCTATCGATCCTGCCTTGGGGCAGGTGCTCCAACCACATGCGGGTCGAGTCGGCGAGGTGCAGCGGGAGGTTCTTGATGATGAACAGGTCGTCCCGTGCTCCCCCGGTGTTGCACGCCATCCGGTAGTCCTCGGCCAGGGCGGGGTTGGTCTCTCCATCGTGCCCAGGTGCGGTGGTGGCTTCAAGCATGGAAAGCGCCGCATGCGGACGTTCTTCCGAGCTCGAGGTCCTTGGGTGTCTGGCGAGTTGCTCCGACTCCGGTCCTCGTCGCTGTCATAGCGGCCACCGCATTGCATGTTGTACTCCTTGCGAGGTTGTTGCTCGTGGTTGTCGCCCTAGCCCGCACCTACCCTCTGTCGCGCATTGATGGTGTCGCGCGCATCACGGTCGGGACCCATGCGGCTTTTGATGGGGACATTGACTTCCTCGGACTTACGCGGCTGCTGTGATGGTGCCGCAAGTTGTCGCTGCTCGGAGTGCCCACGCCCTTGAGAGCCCCGCTGACGAGAGGTGGAGCACTCCGCCTGTTGCACGGTAGCAGTCTCAAGGAGCGTCTTGAGCTGTTGGTGCATTTCCTTTTCCCGGGGCGTGGCAGGCTTTGGGATCTTCCGGAGAAGAACAGCCACCGCTGCCAGGTTTTGTGACACCCTCTTGAAAATGGGCGTGCCGTTGACGACATCGCGGTCGTCGTTGATGATGCGTTGCTAGACGTCTCACGCGCGAGCACGAGCAGGAGTCGGGTTCACGTCCTGCCTGAGTTGCTGGTGGAGCAAGGCCCGCTCGTCGTCGAGTTGGCGCTGTGCATCCTCCGGCTCGTCTGGCGTGCCGTCGTCTGCGGCGTCGTTCGCGCAGCCTGCGCCGCTGTCCGCCAGCCATTATCGGGGCGGTGGATGATCCTTCGAGTTCGGGCGGCGCGGCGCAAGGCGTTAACGCGGCAAACGATTCGCTCGTGGGACTGTATCCCTCCACGTCGGAGTCGTCGGAGTAGCCGGCGATGTCTGCCGCGAAAACGCTGAAGGCGTCGGCATCCGAGCCACGGTAATCCCACTGGGTGCGCGGCGCGTCGCCGTGTCGAGTGCAGCTCGTCTGGCGAGGTTCCGGTTTGCCAGGAGAAGATGGCCCGGGAGGTCCTCGTATGTGGCCAGGTCTGTGCCTGACGGCGAGGAGTACACTGTTGCCGTGTTGCGCATCCCGCAGGGGAATAGTGGTGTGGGCACGCTTTCCCTAGCGAGATGCGCTGTCAGGTCTACTGGTGGCACAAACTCCTCCGCCGCGTCAATAGGTTGTGGCTGACCGCCCGGCATGCCGCCTATGTCGCTCGCGCTGCGCTTCGTGGCGTTTTCGAGCTCATCTTGAGCCGGGGCGACCGTGGGGCTGGTGCCGGAGCTGGTGCCGGCGCAGCCATGATTGTGTCCATGTTGAGGAGGCGCATGAGGTAGCCATTGCTGGTTTCCTGGAACTCCAAGCTCCCGAACCGGATCTCGTACCCGTCCGGGAGCAGGTCGGACGATCCCATGGGGTAGCTCATCGGCAGCAGCTCGACGGTGATCACCGTCGGAGATGGTGGTGGATGGGCCGTGCGGATCCTGAAATGAGTGCCGAGACACGCGAAGGCCCCTACCTGGCGTGCCAACTGTCGGGGTTTGTTACCGCCTGCAAGTAAATTTATATGAACGTGTGTCGGAAACCGCACGGTGGCACAAGAGACACAAAGGATTATACCGGTTCGGGCCTCCGGAGAGTAATACCCTACGTCCAGTCTGATGGGGAGTGCTCTTTATGCCCAAATGTCTGTAGTAGGGGTTAAAAACTAGTCGGGAGAGGGTCTCTGCGCCCAAGTCCCTGGTGCGTGTGCACAAAGTTCTTGTAGCAGAGTTCTGCGTACGTGAATGGGTGCGAATGGGGTGTTATGAGGTATCGATCGTGAGTGCATGTGCGGGTGAGTGTAAGTGTTGCGTACATGTGTCCCCTCCTCCCCTTTTATAGTCGCAAGGGAGAGGTCTATAGGGGTAAAAAGGAGGATAGCGGCTAGGTTACAGCGTAGGGTGTCCTTCTTCACGTCGGGCCGTTATAATGGAGCGGCGGAGGCGGCGAGGGACTGTAGAGAAGTTACTGGTGACGGCGTAGGCCTCCGGGAATCACGGGCTCCGAGTAGTTGTCTTCGGGGCTTCTCGGGCTCGCGCCCGAGTTGTCCGTTAGTCGTAGGGTGTAGGCTTGCACTACTTCCATCGATGGGACGAGGCGCGTCTTTCCGAACGTGGTGGTGGAGTGGCCTACACCGCGCTGTTCAAAGTATGGGGTGGGTGGCGCCTTTGTGCCGTTCGTGTACGGTGGGCGATCGCGCCTCGACACCGGATCGGCCTGGTCAGCGTGGCCCGGCGTGGAGGGGTCGGCACGTGGCGGCACGTGGGTGAGTGTGCGCGGATATCCCGGGATATCGGGAGTGGGCCCCGATTGCTGTTGCCTTCGGTGCGAAGCTTGAACTTGTCGGGGACGGAAACTACATGTGTGAACGAGTAGTCGGAGGAGGAGGTAGAAACTTGTCGTGCGAACCACCACGTGGCGGAAGACTTGTCGGATGGGCCGCGCGTGCATCTGGGCCCCACTGTATGGGCCGTTATGTACTTGGAGGAGGGGCGGCACCGGCTCGTGTGGCCGGGCCCGCCTTCGCCATAATGGAACCGGTCGTCGGCTGTCGGTGGGGCGCAATACTCGTTGTATTTGCCGCTAAGTACACAATATGTCAGTGTGTACTGCGTTTTTTGGTGGTTGTGGTGGGCCTTGGTCTAGGGCCTGGGCCTCGGTCTTAATAAACAGAGCCAAAGGCGATGGTCGATCGTTGGAATAGTACCGCATCTAGTTGATGACGGGTTATCTATTTTACAATATGCTGACGATACAATTCTTTTTATGGACCATGACATGGAGAAAGCACGTAACATGAAGATATTGCTTTGTGCCTTTGAGCAACTTTCGGGACTTAAAATAAATTCCATAAAAGTGAACTTTTTTGCTTTGGAGAAGCCCAAGAATCAATTGCCAGGAGCTCTTCCGATGAAGTATTTGGGTATTCCTATACATTATAGGAGACTATCAAATGCAAATTGGAAAAGAGTAGAGGAACGTTTTGAGAAAAGACTCAGCAGTGGTCGCGTGGTACGAAAATCCTATGTATATCCAAAAAAGAGTAGAGGAACGTCATTATAGGAGGCCGACTAACGCTGATTAACTCAGTGCTCAGTAGCTTACCTATGTATATGATGCCTTTCTTTGCGATCCCAAGAGGGGTACTTAAAAAACTAGACTACTTTCGATCAAGATTCTTTTGGTAAAGTGATGGCGAACGACGAAAGTATCGTCTTGCCAAATGGAGTATATTGTGCCAACCAAGGATCAAGGGGGTATAGGAATTCATGACTTAGACATAAAAAAAATAAAGCGCTTCTCAGCAAATGGTTGCTTTAACTACTCACAACAGATGGGACTTGGCAACAACTCTTACGTAATAAGTATCTGGGGTCTAAGCCACTTTCACAAGTGCATTGGAAAAGCAGAGACTTACATTTTTGGGCTAGCCTGATGAAGGTTAAAAATAAGTTTCTACGTTTTGGTACTTTCTTAATTAAGGATGGTTCACAGGTCAGGTTCTGGGAAGACAAATGGTTGAGAAATTCAACACTGCGTGAACAATACCCTAGTTTGTATAATATAACTCGATACAAACAGGATACGGTTGCAGAAGTCTTCAACATCTCACCCTTAAATATTTCTTGGCGAAGAGATCTCATAGGCTGCAAGTTAACAGCATGGCTGGTTCCACATCTTGCTAACATTGTGCTAAGTCAGGAATCTAATGAGTTTCGATGGAACCTACATCCAAATGGACAGTTCTCAGTGAAATCTCATTACTTGGCAATGATTTATAGTGATATCTGTAACCTAAACAAGCACCTATGAAAATTAAAAGCCCCTTTGAAAATAAAGATCTTTATGCGGTACTTGCAAAGAGAAGTAATTCTAACAAAAGATAATTTAGCAAAGCGCAGTTGGCAAGGAAGCAAATTTTGTTTATACATACAAAGATGAAACAATTCAACACCTTTTCTTTGACTGTCGTTTTGCTCAGGCAGTATGGTCTATGATTCATACGGCTTTAGGTTTGTCTCAACCTCGTAGTGTGTCCAATATGTTTGGGAGTTAAATATGGGGTCTTGAAAAAGATTTGAAACCACTAATTCTGCTAGGAGCGGCTGCTACTTGCTGGTCGTTGTGGTTATGCATAAATGATATCATTTTCAGGAACAAATATAACACTTTTCTATTGCAGGTTATCTTCTCAATTATACACTTGCTCCGTACATGGGTTATATTACAGAAGTCAACCTCACAGGATTTGGTTGTTGCGGCATCGCTACGTTTGGCGTAGGTGGTCAAGGAGTTCTTTACCCAGGCACATGGGTGGTGGTCTAGTCTTCGAATTGATTGTCATTGAAGTGTTTTGAGTTTCTCTCATCTTTCTAGACTGTGTGCATCACGCTGTGCAGAGGTCGGAAGTATTTCAAGACATAGTATCAACTCAATTTAATGACCTTGAATTTTAATAAAAAGCTTCCTTTATCGAAAAAATGGTCTATTGGTCTTTGTGGAGAGATCAATGTATGAATTGGCATAGAATTGAGTAATAATTTCTTCATTCCAATTGCAATTGAATTTCATGATATGATCAAGAGGCTGTGCCTTGCAAGCTTCAATTTCTTCTGTGACTACGAGCATTTCAAGGCCCTCTAAGTGCCTCCAACCAATGGATTTCGTCTTGGTGGTTGGATGAGTCTCGGGGAGGATAATTGACTCGTACCAATCGCTATGAAACTTCAACCAAAAGTTGACCTCACCAATGAACTCCTTTTGCTACTGAGAGGGCCGATCAAAGCGATTTGCTAGTGTCATGCTTGCCCTTCTTGTAGTCAACCATATGGCATCAAAGATTTCCTGGCCTCTCTTGTCGAATGGGCTCCTTCATGCGAATAATGATTTGTTCCAAGAAATCCAAATTGATGTCTGCATTATCAAGGTGAGCATCCGACACATAAGCATGCTTCATCCAAGACCATGGAGCACTAGGTACACATAAACATGCTTGGAGGCCTCGGAGACTCTTGCACGTTCCTTGCCTTTCTTGGCCATGAATACTTGAATAAAGAGATTAGCCCACCAAATTTGACAAGATTCTAGGCAACAGTTCTACGACATAGAGAGTATCCCCAAAGAAAAACACTTAACTCCAATTTCATTGGAAGATCGAGCAACAATATTTTTGAATGATTTACCTCAAAGATTTCCCGCACGGATCAAATAAAACCAATATGATTCGCAACCTTCAAGTAGTGGAGAATTCAAAGAATCCACAAGATTCCCTTAGAGATTGAGAGACGAGAGTGGGCGACGCCACCGGTTTGAAAGAGTGAGAAAGATTAGGGTTCAAAGGGGTATATATAGTTCTTGACAGACTATCAAAAGTTTCGAAGCAACTAAAATAGCCTCCTGATCGGAATTATGATGAAACATCTGAGGGTCGTCGAAAGTTCTGAAGAAGGGTCAGAAGTTCCAACACTTATTTTTCAAATATCTTGAAGACCTTCAATCAGAAAAATGCATAAAGTTCCAATAGTTGTCGGAAGTTCCGATGGTGGGTCGCAACATCCGACAGATACTTGACATCTCTGAAAAGATAGATTTTGAGATAAATACTTCATTTTAGTACATGATACAAAATCTCATGTTCCAGCTCCAATTCTAGTTCCTACAATGCATTAAACCTAATCTACAATCTTGATCGTGGCATCAACCACTACTTCAGACAGTGTGCAGCTAGCCTCAGGCTGGTGAGCTCAGTAGCAGAGACATTGTAATCACCCTATCTTGAAACAGTTCACGACAAACTGATGCCACTCTTCTCCATGCTGAAAAAGAACAAAAGAACAGATTACATGCCATGAGCAACTTTCACCAAAAATAACGAAACATATCGTAAAATGGTAAGGGTATGAAAATGCACCGCTCATATGATGGTGCAACAAAATTTATTTCTTCGGTATCGGTAGTACTTCTTTAAGGCATAACAAAGCAGAGACTCAGTATGCTTAAAAAGAAGAGAGGTGTACACCATTTTTTTCTAAAAACAGAAAATCAAATCTTATTTAAGCTTGTCAGTAAAGCACCTTCAGATTTTTTGGACCTATTAAAATTAGCTATTAGCCCCCTTCAGTCTATTTAAAAATGTACCAAAAATAGAATATTATCTAATTCCTCTCTAATGCACACGAAACTTAATGGTGCATTAAAGAAGAACAAATGGTAGAAATCATGTGTGCACATACACCCACATTACGTCTCAGTAATGTGCTCCAGTGCTAAAAGATTACACGAACTCAGCCTGAAATCATCTTAGGTGTTCTAATTTCCCCGTTTTCTTTGTTTGGAAATCAGTTGAGTCAAAATAAATGGACAAAAGACCAATATCAAGGAGTCTCGGCCTGATTAGGGAAAACATATTGTGTGCCAGATAAACAACATACCGCTGCATGTCTTAATAGGTGATTTTATACATGGCACTAACATTTTTTGTATGCAACTGTATTTCCATGTAGTAAATTTCAGACTGCACGTTGCTGTTATAGTCATAGAACTGCTTTTTTTTAAGCAACTGGCAAGATTTTGCCAGGTACATATTAGTAGAAAAGAAGAAATATACACAATAACAAAAAATGAACAGGGATAAGAACAAAACAACCACCAGTGCAACAACAACAGTAGCGGCCAACAGAACTATGAAAAGGGAACAGGGCAACTTTGCATGCCTATCCACTTGCTACACAAGGTTTTATAAATATTCAGTATGAGTATTAGATATGCCTTACTTCAGCAAACACTTCAGCTTTGTAACCTCTCTGTACCCTTTCTTAAATCAAAAATCCTCGGAACTTCCAGGGTGAGGAGCATCATGATGTCTTGAGTGCTCCATACCTGATCACAACAGCACTAGCTCAGTGTAACCAAATAATCATTATATCCAGGATAAGAATAGTACAAAACCAAATAATAATTATATCCAGGATAAGAATAGTACAAAAATGAGCAATTTAATGGCTGGAATACGTGGATCTTTATATTATTTGAAAACAATAAATATTTAAACAGTTACCTGTGTGATTAGCCAGTGATAATGGAAACATTTTAGCTGGCCTCGGTGACGTAGACAGCATACCCTTCAAGACTGGAGCACTTGGAACACCTGCTGGGGCATAAGAGTTTCAAGTGAACGATAGTACTTGTAAAGTATAAGCACTGTGTATTCATGTGTCAAGTCAAACGAAAATTTTGTATGGCACAAGCACAAACACAGGTTTATAAGCATATGAATCACAAGATCAAGTGAAAATATGGAAATTAAAAGGCAAGCCAGGAGGAGAGGAAGGTCCATTTTGATAGTGGACAACAATATAATCAATCTCCCTTAAATAAAACTGAAACAGCAATCCCTGTGAAAGGTAAGTAAAGAATAATAAAAATAATCATGGGATCTGTTCTAAAGCTTTCATAGAGACAGGACGAGGAGGAATAAAGCAGAAAACATGTAATGTGGTACATCAAGTTAACGCTGCAACATAATGGCTGAAAGGGATATAATTGCATGAACACACCTGAATTATTCGTCTTGTAACTGATCTGAGGAGGTCTGAACAAAGCAAGAAGCATGTGAGTGCTAGGAGAAAAAACAAAAAAAGGGAGAATATATTATGAGCCAAATACCTTTTTCGCACAAAGGAAAGGGCGACGATATGTGCAGGTATGCTGCTACTCTTTTTTGGGTGGCGTGTGGAATGTTGCCACAACCTGCAGCAAGACACATTATTTCACTCAAGTGGACAATTATATGGAGGGTGGGCGCATTGGATGAGATTATGAGAATGTAAAGAATGGGACATTGGAGCATATATATTGGAATGAGATGCATACCTAGGACCCAGCGACATGATGTAGGAAGGGTCGATGGTGCTGTGTGGCAACCGCATCCTGGATTTGAGCTCTGGGCACTTGGCAACCAAGTCCATAATGTCTTCCATTGCCTTTGGCTTGATGCGCTTATATAGAATGGAGGACCTTGAAGACAAAATTAAAGCCACAGAATCGAGACTAAATTCTTACATGAATTGCAAAATTTAATTGCTCAAAAATCTGTATAGACCGTGTTGCTCAAATAAAAAAAAGTAAATTATGAGGAAGTGCAGCAATAGAAATCACGCACTTGGTGCTGTCAGATCGCATGGAGAGTAGGAGCCTGCGGAGGCTATCGCAGTTGTCGTAGACGTGGAGGTTGGAGTAGATGCGTCGGAAGAGGCCGTCGACGAAGCGACCCTGGCCAGCGGCAAGGGCGCCAAGGACGCGGAGGATGAGGATGCGGAAGTTGAGCACATCGGCCTCTCGGCTGCAGTTGCGGACATTAACGAAGCTGAGCGCGTACGATGAGGCGGCAGCACAGCGGTCGTGAAGCAGCAACCGGCGGAGGTACTCGGCGTCGAAGAAGACCCCCGTCTCTCTCTCCAAGCTGCGGTTGACGGGCAGATTGTATCAGCGGAGGCGATTGAACGCACGGACGACAATTAATGACGGTACTGCGGCGGGTGAGGAAGGGAGGTGGGGAACTGGGGATGGCGTACGCATGCGCGGTGTGGTAGAGGCGGCGGCGCTTGAGGAAGGAGACGAGGCGGCGGAGGCGCAGCCCCGTGAAGGCAGCCGAACGATCGCCCCGCCTCGTCGTCATCACCAAAGCCGCTACCGGCCTACCGGAACAGGGAACTGGGAAGGGGAAGAGGGAGGGTTTGCTACCAAATAGATCCGGTCCAATTCGGATAGCATACGGATTCGGAATTTCAGATGTCAAAATTTTCCACATTTTAATTTGAATTCAGATACAAATATAATTATTTATTGAATATATAGGAATACGAATGTTATCGGATACAATTATAACATTTTAATTTGAATTTCTCCTAGATGGTTTGTGAATAAACTTCAAATTTCTCCGTAGGGTCTATGATAAAAGTGGGCATGATAAATTAGATTCCATTGAGCCATGAATTTAGGTGTTTTTCTCTTGACGCCAACGGCTTAGCTGAATTCCAAAATATAGTTTTTTGAAGAATTTTTTTTCCGAATATGTGATAGATTTCTTGCCAAATCCAAATAAAATGGATTGCTCACTACTTCTAAGCATTTTTTATCAGATTTATCAAAAAGAAGGCGGAAGCACATGCGCGGGAGTGTGGGATGCCGCAGATGACTGATGGAATATAGTCATGCAATTGCCAATCCTCCAAGAGAGGATAATGAATTTAAAGAACATCACTTCAAAAATTACACGGTTCATGTGAACACCGAAACAACAATCTGAAACCAAGATCAAGAGAGCATGAAAATAGAGCTCTCATGGATGATCTCTGATTCTTTCTCACCCACTTATTGCAAATGTTGTGCAAACCTAAATATTTGCAGTATATAAATTCCTAACAATTGGTAACATGAACCTATTTGAAGCTGCCCCAACTAATAAAGATTAAAGAATAAATTAGAAGTAACAGGATCAAAAACTATAGGCTAATGTTATTATTTTCATCCAGTGCAAGTCTGAAGAGAGCTCTCATTGCGTGTCTCTTCACCACCTTGCCATAGGTTGCCCTCCCTATCCTTACCACCTTGTCCTCTACCTCTAGCCGGTTGCCGCAGCCATTGGCATCCCTGGAACCCCTTAGCATTGCTCTCAGCATGCTCTCACTCCCGCCAACCACATCAACAATGCTCTCTGCTACAACGGCCTCGCTGGGAACTCGCCTCCCCCATTTTCTCACCAGCTTATCAGAATCATACAGGGCTGAGTATGCGCTCCAGAATGATGCACGCAAGAATGCCTTTCGCCTCTCCTTCACCATGGACTTCCTCATCTTTTCCTCCAGCCGCACCACCAGCGCTCCCATTTCTCCCCCATTGACCAAATCTATCTCTGATTTCAGTATTTCCTGCTTCAGGATGGAATCCTCGGATTCAAACCTGCATCGATCACACTTGCATTCAAACCCCCAAGCCATCGATGCCTCCCTGCGCTTGCTCACCGGCACAAGCACATCGAAGTAGGGAAATGTGATCTCCTCCCCAGCTTTGATGTCCCTGGAGGCGTGGACAATGGCGTTGTCTCCGACGTGAGTGCGCCGGGCATTGGGATGGCAAGAATGGTTAATGAACGACGGCAAGATCCAGAGCCCAACACCGCAGTTGACAACACCATTCTTCCCGAGCACATCGGCCGCGGGGCGTCCTCGGTCAAGCAGTTCACGTCGAGTACTCTCAATATCCTGTCCACATCAAGAACCTCTCGTGTCCCCTTCTCCCTCACCACGTCGGTGCCTTCATCACTGAGATTGAGATCCCCAGGTCCTTCCCTAAACAATGCCATATCCGGAACAACAAGATCTTCCTGCTGCTCCTCGCCGGTGGACAGAGTATGAATCAGAGCCGCCGTCCTGGGACACTTCTCGGCAGCG
Organism: Cenchrus purpureus; assembly: GCA_022644695.1. Lineage (NCBI taxonomy): Eukaryota > Viridiplantae > Streptophyta > Magnoliopsida > Poales > Poaceae > Cenchrus > Cenchrus purpureus. The sequence continues at coordinate 131,062,326 of CP053465.1, read as the reverse complement.
TCGAGCACCTTGTCGACGAAGTCCTTCCACACCACCATCTTCTCGCCGCCATCAGCGGTGTCCTGAAGAACCCCTCTCCCAATAGCCACCGCCTTGGCCATCATCAGAGTAGCCCCCGCCTCGACGTTCTTGACTGCGAAGACCCCTCGGCCCCGACGCGCGGACCGGCGCACCTCCACCGGCCCGACGTACTCCGCCAGATCCGGGCACTTCCCGGCGAACCCCGCGAGTACCCACTCCGACAGATCCACCGCCCCGCTCCTCGCCTGCGCCTCCAGGCGCTTGCACTGCTCGACGAGCTCCCGCGCCTCGTCCGCGCCGCCGCCGCCGCCGCCAGCGGCGAGCGCGGCCGCGCGGAAGCAGTCGGCCGCGAGCGCGTACCGGCCGAGCCCGCGGAGGATCGCGCCCTTGGAGAGCAGCGCGGCGGGGTGGGCCGGGTCCGCCGCCAGCGCGGCGTCGCAGTCGGCGAGCGCGCCGGCGGCGTCCCCGAGGCGGGCGCGGGCGTCGGCGCGGTGCGCGAGCGCGGAGCAGAGCACGCGGCGGTCGTCGGAGGCGCCGTCGACGATCCGGGAGCAGACGGCGATGTACTCACTCCATTCCTCCTTGAGCAGCAGCTGCGTCGCGCGGCTCCGCAGCTGCTGCAGCGTCTCGTCGTCGAGGCCGCCGTCCCGGACTCCGGACATCGCTCGGCAGTTGGACCTTGGGCTGCGAGCGAGGTTGGTTGGAGGTGGAGCTGGCGAGCTGCGAGTGGCGCACTGAGAGGGCTGAGTGGGCGCGGCGCGGCGATGTCGGAGTTGCTGGTTTGGGTTGGGAATTTTTGAATGCTGTGGATGGATCTGGGGTCCTTGAGCTGGAGTAACGGCTATGAGTTGTCAGTACTCAGTGGAGGTCGGTTCAGTAATGGTGCTTTTTATTGCGTGTTAATACGAAATACGAACGATTTCTGAAATTCGGAATGGTTGAGTTTGAAAACTGCCAATATAATGCATTTAACTCCAAGGGATCAGTTTCAGTTTGAATGGATGGAAAGATCCAGGCTGCATTTTATAGCGTGAGTTGTGCGGCGTTTCAGCTTGTGAACTGCAACACGTACGTATTGCATAGGCGTTTACGTATCCGTCTGCTCTCCGCCTTCGGGTTCCCCTACCGATTCACCTAATCCGCCCGATCAAAATCAACGGTCAGATCAGCTCCATTCCCACGCCTCTCTGAGGAGTTTCCCCACTTCTGTTCGCAACTTCGCAACCCCCGGAACCCCAAGGGCGATCCATGGCGGCGGCGGGTTGGCTCCGGCGTGCGCGGCAGCGGCGGCGGTGCCTCGCCTGCCTTCCGGACTTTCCCTCATACCGCCTCCTCTCCCCGCCCCTCTCACTGAGGCGCAGTCGCTCGTGGTCCCCGGCCTCGGCGCCGCCGTGGGACCTTCCATGGAGCTCATGGCCGTTCCCAAGAAGAAGGTGCGTTCACTTCTCCCCGTTACACTTGGTGTTCTGCTACTTATGTGCCTACTAGGTGTGTCGTCTGTTCGTGGTGATCGTGTCTGGTGATGCGATATTGTGTGCTGTACTGTAGGTGTTTGTTGAATTGCCTGTGAGCAGAAATGTGTTCATTTCTACCTTTGTGCTAGTGGATCATAGAGGCAGATGGTGTTACGTGTTTAGGATAATATACCTGGAGTATTAAGTATCTTAAGTCAAAGGGGAACAATAGAATGGCCTGATTTCCAAATGCGTGCAAAGATTATCAAGACTAGTTTAAGTCAAGTATAAGCTGTTTCCTATGTCTTCGATGGTTTGAGTGCTACTGTCGATGCAGGTGTAACACATCATGATACTTTTAGGCCAGTGTGATAAATCAGGGAAACAGATAGGAATCAACACCAAACAATTATTCAGAAACCATTCTTATTTCAGGCATATGTTACGATCATCTAACACCTTTCAACATTTGGATGTATGCAGTAGACTGATTTTATTGAAAAATCATTGACTTGTACCTATGTCATAACAACATATGCATCCAACTGTATTAAAAGATGCATCATATTTTGGCCTGGTATATATGTTTGTTTGTCAGTCCAATATGCATCATTTCATCAGCTTTACATGCTTCAGGTTGGAATTTAGAAAATTGTTCTTTGGTTTGTGGTTGTTGCCTTTTCTAGACACTGATGTCAGTAGATGCCCTTATACTCTCTTATGCATGCCAGGTCTCCAAATACAAGAAGGGCTTGAGGAACGGACCCAAAGCTCTGAAGCCTGTGCCAGTGATTGTCCGTTGCAGGTACATTTAAAAGCTAAGTTTGCTAATGTGCCTTATTTAATTTGTTCGACTCTTGGTTGTCTTTATCATGTGATCCTGGTATATCAGTGATTATCATATTCCCCCTATGCAAGAGTGTTATTGATTGTAGTTAGTTGAGAGTTAGGGCTGCGGTATGGAATGGTGCGGCGGTTTTCACCGCCTTGCCATCCCAGTTCCACGACCTCCCGCTTGTGGCTCACCGATCGCGGATGAAATATAGGCGAGTGTCCTCATCAAGGATATGTACAATGATGCGAGGCTTGTCGGAACATGTGGTGACACTAGTGACTTTCAATTAAAATTGGCGGCCAAACCCATCGTCACATTGAGCCCTTATCCTTTTGCTGGTGATGGATGAGGTCACAAGGGATATACAAGATGATTTCATCCCGTGGTGTATCTCACGATGATGTAGTCGAAGAGCATGAGACCCTCGAGGCGGTTAATCGGCAAGCTTGAGTTGTGGAGAGGCGCTAGAGTCGGTGGCGCGAACGCATGGACCACGTCTTCCATCATCTGAGCCTGACGCCATCGACATGAGATTGGAGATGTTAGCCTCGATGGGCAAGTGTGGGACCAAGAAGTACTTGCGGCCATACTCCAGGATCCATGAGGAAGGATGGCGACATTGATGAAGACGTTGGGTACAGGATCTCAGGGTTGGTTGAAATGGCGTCGCTCACGTGCGTATGTGACAAGAGCATGTGCCCCAAAATCGAGCGTGACGGACGGCGACCAAACCGCCGGTCAAACCCGATGTTGTCACTCGAGTGTTGGCAAGCGCGCATGTCCTGCAGGCGGGGCTCGCCATTAAACGCGCCGTGGGCATACAAGAAGGATAGAGTCCGCCAGAAGATATGTCGAGATAGGGTTGAGTGGCACCGATTGAGCGTCAAAAATTGATTCAACATCGGTTGAGACGCTTGTAAGCTACATTTGGTCTATAAAAGGAGAGCCTCTAGCTACGTGAGCGTGAAGACACTAGAGTGGGGTTCTAGCGATACTCGTAAGATATTGGTCGCCCGATCATCCTAGCGAGGACTTGGAGGCTTAAAGAGACCTTGGAGTGGAACATCCCCAAGGAGCACCTATGGATGCGAATGCTTGGAGACTAGCCATCTGCCTGAACCATGACGTCACCCACCAGGATAAACTTCGTGTGTGTGTTTGCCATTTGCACCAACCATGGTTTCCTTTGGCGTATCTCACTAGTTAGTGTCGGGACTAATCCTAACACCGACAATATGCTTGCAGTCTTGCACAATTATCTGACTAGCCAGATGAAATATATAGGTTACAGTAATGTCCTCACCCTTTGGAATGTACTGCTGAGTCTGCGACCAATGGCTACATAGTGTTTTAATGGTGCACTATGTACTTTCCACAATCCAGATTCTGGGACAGTAGGTTATGGACCTAGACATTAGTCAAGCTATCAACAGTTTGTTTCGTAGTAATTGAGTGCGCTATATCTGCTGCCTTAACATGCTCTGGAAAATGGTTATCTCATTTCAGTTTCCAGTCTTGGCTGCCTTCATACTTCATTGATGTTTGCTTCATGTGGTTCTCTCATATCACTTGCAGAATAATTAGAGAAAAATTCCTGAACTTTGTCGTAGAAAAATACTTCTGGCCGAAGGCATGACTCTCTTTTGTGGCTTGCAGGTGTTGTGGCCGAGTGAAGCTACCTCATTTCTACTGCTGCAGCGGAGAAAGAGGAAACCCTAGCGAATCAAGCTCATAAATGTTTGGTTTTGCCTACTTCAGTTTGTCTAGTGAACTTTGAATATGTAATACCACCAACCAAAGTTCTCACATCTGGTTTAATTATGGTACACTTACTCTAGTCTGAATTTCACAGTATCATTTCAAATTGTCTCTGCCCTTGCCAAGGGTGGACAGTAGGACCATTCTGTCAAGCTGCTATCAGTTTGGCACATCTTTTCCCCTGAGGATTTGTTTGCTTTGTGATGTAATAGTCAGAAACTGGAAAAAAAAAGGTACTGCCAATAATTCAGCATTTTTCAAAGGGATCTAGAGGTGAATATCCAGGTTTACTTGCGTTCCTAGTGTGGAAAGATAACCAGTGTTGGAGCATGACATGAGTTGTTTCATTTCCAGAAACAGAAGTTACGCTTTTGTCCTGTAGCGAAAGGTATCTGATTTTCGTCAGAGAAAATCTTTCAGAATTCACAGGTGCTATATCCGCTTCCAGTGGCCCAGGCCTCCCAAGATCCTGATGCCGTTCCGGTCCATTTCGTGTCATTTCGGTCGGTGCGGAATCGTGGGCGGCACAGGCCAGGCCGCCGGGTGGGGTAGTAGTCGGGTCGACGACGAAACCGCGGTAGTTGGGCTCGCTCGGCCGCCACCAACCAAAACCTGACGTGAAAACGAGGGCGGATGAGATGGCGGAGACGCTGCGATTTATGTGGCCCGGCGGCGGCTCCCCGATCGGGTCGGGGGACCGCGCTGCTGCCGAGCGGATAACCAACGACTGGCGGCTAGCTCCGGCATCGCCTTCTCCATTCGGCTCGCCCCCTTCAGACTCACCCAGAGCAAACAAAGCTGCTCGTGCACCAAGCCAACAAGGGAGGAGTTGGTGGCTTTGGCAGCTAGTCAGATGGCGTCGCCGTCGTCGTCGCTATGCTCCAGCTTCGCATCCCTGCGGACGGCATCCCTCGGCCACCGCCGCGGCCTCGCCTTCTCCTCCTCCCCCAGGTTGGTTGGTCCACGCCCCCTCTCCTCCCGCTTCCCGTTTCGCCGTGTCGGCGCCCGCACGCGCGAGGCGCGAGGTAGTAGCATCTAGCATGGCGGCGGCGGCGGTTTGAGTTTGACCCCTCCCCTGCTCGATTCAGTTCCGTCTCGCTCCTCGTCCGAAGCTACTTGCATGCGATCCCTTGTTCCGTTGCCTCCCCGAGCTGTGCCGTCGCCGAAGCAGGGATTGGCACGCTCTGGATCAAATAATGGCCCGAATCCCTGACGTCGAATAGTTTCTGATAGTGGGTGGTGACGATAAGTATTGCCTATGCTACTTTGTTGTTGCTTGTCGGGGAATTCGTCAGTCTGGAAATGCAATCGATCTTCCTTGCTTATGCTGAAGTTAACAGCTCCCATGCCTATGATGATCTTTAAGTGATCTTCGGTCCATGTGACGAGTGAACAGGGGGAAGGGGCCAAAAAAACAGAAACAAAACCAAATCTAGTCAGGGCATTTGATGGCGACTTTGTTGTTTGGTTCTTGCTTCCTTTTGTTCTGAACTGTGAGCTTAAGTTCATTTTGTTTTGTGCTTTCCAGGAAGGCATTCCAAGTGAGGGCAACATCTCGGGTCGACAAGTTCTCAAAGAACGACATCATTGTGTCACCTTCCATTCTATCCGCAAACTTTTCCAAGCTTGGTGAACAGGTACAATAAGATACTAACATCCATCAATCTCCATTTCCTTGGCATGCTTTATTCCACTGACCATTACTATTGAAGGAATAGCTTAATAGTACCATATTCATCAATTCATCAGCAATCTGGCCTTACACAATGTATTCTTGTTCCACCAGCTCATAAGCAACTTCTTTCGCTATAAATAAGGCAATAGAATAAGCTCTGGTGTAGAAATAACACGCAGTTTCTTGATGCCAGTTGACTAATATTCCATGCTCATCTTGCCATGATGTTTAATGATTACTAGGTAAAAGCAGTGGAGGTGGCTGGATGCGACTGGATTCATGTCGATGTCATGGATGGACGCTTTGTGCCAAATATCACGATTGGACCTTTGGTTGTTGATGCTCTGCGTCCAGTGACTGATCTTCCATTGGATGTACATCTGGTATTGTTCTGGAAGCCCCAGTCGAGTTCTAGGTTCTTATATGATGTACTTTCATCCCTTGTTGACCACTGCTCAATGCCTTTTTTTTTAATTGCAGATGATTGTGGAACCTGAGCAGCGAGTCCCAGATTTTATTAAAGCAGGTGCTGATATTGTTAGCGTCCACTGTGAACAATCATCAACCATTCATTTGCACCGAACAGTAAATCAGGTAAACATTTACACCACCATTATCTTATAGGTTAATGTCTCAGATAATAGAGTTTATTGCAGATAACTTAATTTTATTTGAATATAAAACAATGAATGTGTTTCCCCCCTGCTTACATGGTGCTAAGCAATGCACATGGTTTCAATTAATATATTACTTAAAACACTTCATTGTACTTCAATTCATCCATGATTTAGCGTAGAATCAAGGACTACTATTGAAAATGATAGTGCTTTTTCTGTGTGATCTGTGAGGTTGAACTGTTACTGGCTCGTGTAGAAGCACACACTTGTTACTTTTTAGTGTTAAACCTACAAACCAACACATTCCAAGATGTACTATAGTTGTGATTTAGGACTAATTCCAAGATGCACACCAAATTCCTTTGCAGATCCTTGAATTTCCCAGCCATTGTGGTGTCATGCTATCCCTTTTAATGCCACGGTGAAAGTTGGAACTGATGTTGCCTTCCATTTTCTGTCAGATTAAAAGTCTAGGAGCAAAGGCAGGAGTTGTTTTGAACCCAGCAACTCCACTCACTGCAATAGATTATGTTCTTGATGGTAAGATCATGATGCTCATTTCAGTTTGTATGGTATCTTGACATGTGTATGAAGTTCGAAAAGTCTGTTGACATTACTATTCTTGCCATTCTAGGTTCCAAAAGCCCTATAATATATTCATTGGTAGTTATTTATAAGTCTGTTGATGTCACTATTAAGGATTGATATTGGAGCAAGTACAAGTCCATTCGTGTAGGCATGTGGAGTGCGGATAGGCTACTCAATCCTGTTATTCTGCCAGTGATTTTGCCTTTTCTTCTACCAGCATAAATATAATAAATATTTTAGTTATTAAGGTGCAAATGGTGTTCTTGTAAGAATTTGGTCACAGTTTTGACCACAAGGTTTCTTGGCTATCCACTATGTAGTCACAAGGTTTGCATTGGACAAAGATCTCATTAAAACTTTGTAGTTGCTTGAGTATACATTTAACTACTTTTCTCATCAATTTATCACTGCCCTAATAAACCCACATGTACTGACACTCTGATTGCATTACTTCATTCTTTGTGTGCAGTTGTTGACCTGGTCTTGATCATGTCTGTCAATCCTGGATTTGGTGGCCAGAGCTTTATCGAGAGTCAAGTAAAGAAAATTGCAGAGTTGAGAAGGTTATGTGCAGAGAAGGTATATCCCTCATTTGCTTGCAAGCATTCTCACTGCCCTGACATTCAGAGCACTGAAAATTTAATTTCTTGTTTTGTAGGGAGTGAACCCCTGGATTGAGGTTGATGGTGGTGTTGGTCCTAACAATGCTTACAAGGTACTAACATGTTTAGACTTTTTCTGTGCTGCATTTAAATTTATCCTCTCATTGCACAGATCAATCCTGAACTTCCAGTCCAGCTAGGAGCTAACATTTCCTTACATGCAGGTCATTGAAGCTGGGGCGAACGCCATCGTTGCTGGTTCTGCAGTTTTTGGAGCTCCAGACTATGATGCAGGCATGTTTTCTTCTCGATATCAACTGTCTATTTTTGATATTCTATATTTGAAATTTCATATCGGTTTCGAATCGAATATACATTACCAACTGATACTAAATTTATTATTGATTCTCCTCATGCAATTCTGCAGCTATCAAAGGAATCAAGACCAGCGAAAGACCTGTAGCTGTACCAGCATGAGGAACTAGAAGTGTACTCATTTACCCTGTGCAAGTTTAGCAGTGCTGCGATTTGTATAGATGTGTCTTGTCAAGCCACATGTTATATTGGAGATCAAAGAAGCCGGTAAAGAAATATACCCGTTCTTCTCATTTTCCATGAGGGTGCCTGCCTTGTACTGCTCCCATAATGTTGTGTGATATTAACACACGCATGGGGTTGGTCATTCTTCACGAAATCTGCCCATGTGTACATCGGCAGTTAACTGAAATCCTGGTACCAGGCTGTTCATGAAGTTTTGCCTCCTCAATTTTCCACTGTTAAACTTAAACCGTATGGAACTCCGGGGATTATGAGTTTGTGATTATGAGTTCTCCAGAGGAAGACTCAGTTTTATTACTGTTTCTGTAGCCGTTTTAACCATTTCATCACATCTCTCAAAGCGAAGTTTCCACTACACTAACTATTTGTAAATTAGAAGCATTTGCAAAAGGAAAACAAATCTCCCTTTCACCATCAGGACTAAATCATCGATGGACAAGTACGGCAGACAACAAACCAAAATTTACATGCTCCAAACAGGCCCCTATTTTGGCATGTCGGGAAGCAAATGAATCAATCGCAAACCAAACAAAACTGACCTATACAATAGGGCATCGGGAATTCAGTCAAATGGGCTGTGTATGTTGGCTTCAGTCCCCTGCATCAAAACGACTGCTTGCCTCCAGCAGGTTGCAAATGATTTTACTCTCATCTGCTCACCTTGCAGAAACTGGAAAGTTGGTTTAGCTGCACAAGCTTGAATTGGCCAGGCATTCGTGGGGGTTAGAGTAGAAGTAATCCTCTTCTTTCGGTCTGTTCTCAAGTTTTTGCCTGCAGGATGGTTGGGCTACACGGCTCTTATGAGTTTCCTGAACAGCAGATGCAAAATTGTCCCAAGAGATTGTCTTGTTGGTGTACAGGTCTAGAAGTTCAACTAATTTCCGTCGGTCTAGCACCACACTTCTCCGGAAACCTAGGAACCTGTTGATAATAATCCAAGCAGGTATGTCATAACCAGATAAAGTGATTTCCTTAAAAACTGATCGCAGAATCTCTGGCTGTACAATTATTCTGAAAAAGCAATCAAGTTCATCAGATGGCCTTAACTATGTTCATACCTCCGGTGGCCTTCAACAAGTTTTGCCATGTTACCATCAAAAGTGGGAATGAATACATCACTGGCTGTGGAAACAATGAAATCGAGTGCAGCCATCTGCGAAGAGTGATTTTGGAATTGACGCAGAACTTCGGAGTCTAGCAGCATCTCTTTTCTTACCTGAAAGATATTCAGCATTGCTTATACAATGACTTTGACAGAATACTGAAAACGAAAAAAAATCTCCAGACATGCCAGTCAATTGGAGTACTGTTGGTGGTGTTGGCAGAAAACAGGAGAAATCTCATTAAATAATGGTATGTTAGAAAACTGCAAAGATTTATTGTCATGACATGGCAATGTCTGTTATAATTAACAGATTTTTTTTACAAAGAAAAAACTTACAAGTTTAGGGAAAGCAGCTCGTAGTGGCTCTAGTCTCCTGTCTCCCCCATAAATTTCACCAGCAGCAATGTATATGAGAGCATCCTTTTGAAATCCCAGAGCTTTCAAAACAAGTGATGTCTCCTCAGGAGTAAGTGGGCATAGTCCTTGTGACCTCTTTGCTTGGGAATCAATTTCTTTGTCTCTCCACCATGGATAAGCATATCTAATTGGGAAAAAGAGGTTAGTTCCTTGAAAAATAGCACCCAGTGAAAGAAGTAAAGAACCTTAATATACCTTGCAGGCCAAGTCAGTATTAAGCACCATGTCTAGTATAGGGTGTGTTTAGAAGCCCAACTTCCCCCAAAATTCACTATGCAAAAAGAAGATTCCCCATCACATCAAACATCACATCAAAAATGCCGGCACATGCATGGAGTACTAAATGTAGATGAAATCAAAAACTAATTACACAGTTTGGATGTACTTTGCGAGACGAATCTTTTGAGCCTAGTTAGGCCATGGTATGACAATATTTACCACAAACAAACGAAAAGTTCTACAGTGCTTTTCAGTTCGGAACAGTGCTTTTCAGCCTAAAATCCGTGCAAAATCCAGAATTTTGCATCCCAATTCAGGGAACTAAACACACCCATACTAGGGTTGAACCACACACCATTCAGAAAAACTATTCTCATTCTACAGTAAGAGGAAATTTTGCATTATCAATGACTTGTTTACCTAATAAGCTATAAATGCCAAAAATGATAAATAAATCTGTATTGTTACTTTCACTGTTTCAAAGATACAAGTAGGTAATAGATTGTGCTGTGATTTACCAAATGCCTCTCACAGTAGGATTTAGATTCTATATGGTTAGTATTGAATCTCTCTTTCTTTATGCAATTCTGCTCATTCAGTTGGAACTGTAGCAGGGAGATAATTCAGTAACGTGGTTTCCCCTTTCCGCATCAATTTTTTGTACTCAGCTCTTCAAAATGAGAAAGAGCAATAAGCTGGCATTAAACTAATTTAACAAGGCCAAGAATGATGGGCCATTTTAGTCGTCCATTTTTCTAAGAACAGAAGCGATGGCACAACACTTTGCTTAGTATGAAAACAAAAATGAATCATAATGCTTTTGCTTTGGAGAATAACAGGAAATGGCCTGTTATGCATACTATCTATGCCATCATATTTGGCATTGGCAGACAAGTTTAAGTGCATAACAAATTTTTTTTCCTTCTTGAATGATCACCATACAAATTATAGAGATCATTCAAGTAATATGTTAACTCATCATTTCATATAAAGAACTACTCGAGTCATATACAAAAGATGGCTGTGCTACTCAGTAAGGCAGCACAGGCCAGAGGTAAGCCACAAACCTCATTTTTTTAAGCTCCTCAGCTTCTTCAGATGAAAGGCCATGGTTGCAACCAGAAAAGGCCAGCATATCCATCTCATAGCGTAAATGCAAGGCTACAAATGATCCCTTAGCTTGAAGTTTATGTACTAGTTTATTCCCCAATCTCTCAATTTGAGGGGTGAATTTCAGTGCATGAAAATTAACACGGCATCTAAGCAGTTGAAGCTCTGTACTGATACCATTATTGGCTAACCGAGCATCTGTTTTGTTAAAATGGATAGCACTGTATTTGCTGAACAGTGGTAAGATCTGCACAAATAAGAGATTGTCAAGAGTATAAGCCTATAAGGTGATGCATTTACCATGAAAACAAGGGTGCATCACAGATGAGTTCCAAACCTGATGCAAGTAATATTTTTCATCTGACCAGCTCACAGGTGGCATTTGAAGCACAACGTTCAAATCTCCTGAATCAAGCCTCTCTGGAAGCTGTTTGATGATGTGCACTTCATCTCTTAACGAGTCAATGAAATGCCTCACATCAAATATATCTCCAAAATTGCTGTAGGCCACACAGAATATTAACCACTTTAGATATCAAATATGCTTGTTGCATAGTGTACCTCTCCAATCAAAAGAAGATTACCTTTGATCAGCCCAGAATGATCTCTTGTCAAGTTCTGGGACAACCATTGTGAGGTTTAGCAGACGAGCAACTGCCACCATGTCACATATCTGAAATACATGAATGTTCCAAGTAGGAACAAAAGTTAGGATCAAAAAGGGAAATCAGATTTTAAGTGGAAGAAGCAAACAACAAATGACCTCTGATCGCATCTGATTCAGACCCCCATTACAAGATATTACGAGATAACCATTGCTCTTGTATACTCCTGAAAAAATAAAACAACGACTGAAATTATTGTATTGCAGTGGCGATTGAATGGAACTGAAATATATGACCAACACATCTACAGAGCCTACAACGATTCATCTCAACAAAACATGAGGCCATTTGCAACTTCACAATAATACCTCCAGAAAATATGAGGGTGCCAACAGATCAAAGGATCAACATACAACAGGGTATGTTTGGCCTGCCTTTCTGAGGCAACATATTTTATTAAATTACTCGCATCAAACCATATGGCAGAAACATTTTAGCATAGCAAACGTACAAGCGTACCAAGTTGTGTACGGACAGTGACAAATGCATCCACTCTACAGCTCCAATACCGTTCACCATTTATAACTCAAAATGTTTTCCCCATTTCCATTCCCCCGACACTCTAATAAGTTCCATGCAAACAGAGTAATACGAACATACTCAAAATCGAACTTATTCAGGAAACAAAACAAAACAATCCAGAAACAACACGCACTTGGGGGCGGAAGCACGGACGGCGGCGGCGAAGGATCGGCATCGCCCGCGACGCCGAACATGAGGAGGAGGCGGCCGACGGCGACGAGCTGCGCGACGGAGGCCCACAGCAGCACGGCGGCGCAGGCCGCCAGGAGCCAAACCCTAGGCCTCGACCTCGCCATCGCTCGCAACCTAGACCCGGCGGGCGGGCGGTCGCCTCCCGATCGCCACTGGCATTGGAGCGGGTACTGGTGGCGGTGGCGATTTCCGGCGGTTCGAGAATGTTCTAGAAGATTCGCGACGGCCGGAGAGGTGGGATGCGGTGATTTTGTTGGCCGTGTGGAGTGGGGGGAGGAGGTGAGACGGTGAGAGTGGAGGACGGAGGTGTCGCAGTCTCACTGGCGGCTGTTCGCGCTTGGCTTCTGCGGGTCTTTGATTTCACTTTCTTCCTATACGAGTAGTAGGATCCGATTGGTGACCACCGGGCCTTGACCAGGAGACATTCAAAATTTTCATAGACCCTTCGCAAAGTTGTCTAACCTGTGTTTAGCCGCCTGTTAGGTTTAGCCCAAAGAAGACTAGAAGAAGACCGAATAATAACTAAAGTAATTGACAAAAGCTGCCTTTTGTATGCTTGTCACTTGATGGTTGGCACTTGAGATGGAGTAGCATAAATTTAACAACGCATAGTAGAAACAATGTTAGGCATAACTTGCAAGCTATACAGTTTTAAGCACTCGAAAGAATATTTATTGGAGCTAATATTTGGCTCGTAGTTTAAAATTTAAATTTGGTATAGATCTCGTATGGTGAAGCATAGAAGGCACATACATCTCATTGCTCGCTTACTTTCTTCAATTTGATCTTAATGGTTGTTGTCATCGATTTCGATCCATTGCAATATTCTTTTCATTATCTAAAAACAAAAAGCATAACAAAGTCTCGACCACATTAGTAAACGTGTTTTTTGTATCCAAAATGGCCAAACATCTTATGATTCTGACCTGTCAATAAAAAATCTCCATGATAGCATACCACATTAGTAATGGTTGAGATATTTTCAGCACCATGGACATTGATGGTGCATTTAGTTTTGTAGGCCTCAACCTGTAATTTCAAAATCCATAGACTTCGGATGATACTCATCGGCAAGAAAATTGCCAGTTTTTACTTATGTTTTGTTTTTCATTTTGTCAGCTTAACATTTTTATAAACCTGAATGTCTTTGTTTGGGGGTCTTTTCTCTTGTTCTTATTGAATTGCAGATGCTCTAAAATGAGTTCTCTAATAGGGACTAAAGAACTCACATGTACCAGTGCCATGAGTAGGAATAAGTAATGCTCTTTCAATCTTCCATATATAAAATTCTTGCATTGGGTGGCCTAATCCCTTGCTATGTAACTATTCCCTCCGTCCTAAATCTTATGTCGTTTTAACTTTTTTAAATTCATATGCATATCCTAAATCTTATGTCGTTTTAACTTTTTTAAATTCATATGTATTATTATGCATTTAGATATAGAGTATATCGTGTGTGAAAAAATCTATAATTTTTTTAAAAATCAAGAGGACCTATAAATTTGCATGGAGTGCTGATATACCCAATTCTCAAATAACTAGAAATTTTGCTTTCAAATTACGCGGTGAATCATAACAATTAGCGATAGAACCAGTGGCGACTTGTTTGGATAAGAAAGTATTGAAGTAAAATGAGAAAAAATTGGAAAGAAAATTAATTTATTATCAACTTAATCCGCTTGTTCCACTGCTCTTTACTCAAACAAGTCCCGAAGGAAACAGTTCAAAGACGCCGCAAAAGCCAGCACAGCCTCCACGGCCAACAGATGGCGCGCAGCCAGTTGCCGTGATGCCGTGGATCTCGCCGGCGGATTTACTCGTCTGCTCCGGCCGGTGCTCCACGAAGCGCGACCTCCGGCTCCTCCATGCCGCTCTCCTCCGTCGCCGCCACATCCTCCCGGCAGCCGACGCCGTCGCGGCGCTCGCCAAGCTCCTCCGCTTCGCCGCGGTCTCCCCCGCTGGCGACCTCCGCCACGCCTCCGTGCTCCTCTCCCTCCACCTCCCGTTCATCTCGGCCGCCGCCTCCCACCTCGCATTTTTCTACAACACCCTCATGCGCGGCCTGGCAGCCTCCTTCTCGCCCCGCGCTGGCATCGAGCTCTTCACCGCAATGCGCCGCGCGGGCGCCGGGCCCGACGCCTTCACCTTCACTTTCGTCTTCAAGTCTTGCGCACGCTGCCATTCGCCGGGGCGGTTACCTTCTGACCTACACGCCCAGGCGTTCAAGCACGGCTGCCTCGGCGCGCGCAGCTCGCACGCTCACGTCCACAATGCTTTGCTGCACGCGTACGCGTGTCGGGCCGCAGTGGACGACGCGCGCAGGGTGTTTGATGAAATGCACGTCCGGGATGTAGTCTCCTTCTCGGGGCTACTCACCGCACACCTCAAAGGCAACCATTTGGACTCCGCACGAATGGTGTTCGACCAAATGCCGCACCGGGACGTCGTTTCCTGGACTGCCATGATTTCTGCCTACGCCAAGGCTCAGCGTCCACAGGAGGCCCTGGCGTTGTTTGATGCAATGCCAATGCAGCCAGACGAGGTGACCATGGTGAGTGTTGTGTCGGCATGCTCTGCACTTGGGGACCTCGCAACTGGGGAGCGTTTGCGGCAGTATGTTGATTCCAGTGGTTTTGGTTGGATGGTTTCACTCCGCAATGCGCTTATGGATATGTATGCTAAGTGTGGTTGCCTAACAGAAGCGCGTGCTTTGTTTGATGGGATGACAGTCAGGAGCTTAGCATCTTGGAACACGCTTATCTCAGCATATGCATCACATGGTGATGTGGATAGCACAGTTGCTTTGTTTCATCAGATGCTGGCAGATGACAATTCCGTGAAGCCAGATGCGGTGACGCTGCTTGCAGTGCTTACCGTGTATGCGTACAAGGGCTCTGTTGAGGAGGGGCACACTGTGTTCAATGCGATGCAAAGAGGGGATTATGGTGACATGGAGGTCACCATTGAGCACTATGGGTGCATGGTGGACTTGCTTGGTCGGGCAGGGCAACTTGAGGAAGCGTACAAGATGATAGAGCAAATGCCGATTCAGTGCAATGATGTGGTATGGGGTGTGTTACTTGGTGCATGCCGGATGCACGGTAATATTGACATGGCAGAGAAGGCAGTCAAGAAACTAATGAGCCTAAACCCGCAGGAGGGTGGTTATTACATTTTGCTCATAGATATGTACACAGCTGCTGGCCGAACAGCAGATGCCATGGAGGTTAGACGGGTCATGAATGAAACTGGGGCCAAGAAGACTACAGGCTGGAGCAGCTGGACTACTGCCTGTCTGCGTCAACAGTAGTTTGCCGATGCCTATCTGGCTGGCCTTTGACTCACAAGCTAATCTCTCCTGGAGGCATATATCAATCGATTTTCACTTAAAACCAGAGGATGCCTATGGGCTGATTACATGTCAACATGTCTATGCCTTCCTAGTGATGTTGTAGTGACTGATGTACATCAGTTCTTCTTTCAGTGATGGTTACGCTGAATGAATGAGGTGACAGGTACAAAGGCACTGTGAACCAATTCAAATTCTGTATTTATGAATGCATCTTACACATAGTTCAAGTCTATAGCTATCACTTGTATTGTTTAGTGGTATCCTGCACATCAGCAAGGAAAGTACAAAGCAGTCATGTATGAGCCTCAGTGGAACCAAACCTTCAAGGATCAGACTTCATAAAAATAAAGTATTTTAAGGATTAGGCTTCATAAAAACCGATCGTTCCAACATCTTCTACGGGCCAAAATATTTCAACAACCAAAGACTTGGAAAACTAAGGAGCAATGGAGGATAGGAGGCTTTTTTGTTGTAGAATCTCTTGAGTTAGCAGCCTTTGGTTATGATGGAGTTGGCTCATTTGCATATGTGCAGGATGCTGTGGATGCAGTGCCACTGAACAACCAAGTGCACCTGGTTTGCACTAGCAACCAGTGCACATTCCCAGGACCAAGAGCTTCATCACCTTCCGTGGATCAGAAATAAAGGACACTGTGATCTGTTGGGATAACACGGCTACTCGCATCAAGCATACTCAGGTAGTGCGGTAGTGCCCCTTTTGGCTGGCCTCCTGCTTGATCAGATATGAACCTTAGAGTTGAATAGATAGTCTATCATGTATGTGCTATCCCTAAGAGAAATTACAGCACTGCCTTGTTAAAATCTCACTTATCCAGTGTTGCTGTTCGTTAGATGTGTAACAATCATGTCATATTGATGTGAAAAATATTACTCCCTAGACACAGGTTTTGCTATGTATCTAGACATAACCTATATGTAGATGCATAGGAAAAGATATGTGTCTAGAAAATCCAAAATGACCTACAATTTGGGATGGGACGGGAGTATTTTTCAAGGTAACCAGTGCATTTTGCATTGATCGCGTACAGTATGCTGCACAAAGGGTGTTGACTTTTAAGTATTTCTAGTGCCCATTTAGCTTTGGACACGATCCATTGCTGGCTGAAGTGAGGTAATTGTATATTTTGTTTTACTTATGATTTATGAAAGCATTAGTGTGACATGGTGATCAAAATGGTTGTGGCTTTTGAGTAACTGTTGGTCTCAAACTCGAGTGATACACACCTGTAACAAACTGCAACTCATCAGGGAATAATTTTTGACATAGCCAGGAGAAACCGAAAACCTGCTAGTGATGATATATATTTTTGAAAAGAGCAACGATGTGTATACAAATTCCGTGCGTTATGATTTTCTCCTTGTGCTCTTCTGGATACTCCTCACATATTCCATATCTATTCTCCACCAGTCATCAAAAGTGATTGGCACAGGAACATTTAGCAGTGCAACAGTTATTGTCGAGGGGGGTTATTTTATTGCAGAGAATGTTAAGAACCCAGCTCCCCAGGTATTATCCTACCTGACCTATGTTGTATTTATGGTGAATCGAGTCAGTCAGTGAGTGTTGATGTAAATATGGAATGATGTGAACTTCTGTGTTATAGGTGTATGGGCAAGCAGCAGCAGTTCTGTGTGACAGCAGGTAGGTGTACCTTCTGCAACTGCCGATTCCTGGGGTGGCAAGTACTTTTCTTTTCATTGTTTTTTGCATCCTTTTCTCTTTCTTCTTCTTTTTGTTAGTTCTTTTGCACTCTAGCTCTAGGTGCCTCATCACATTATGCATGCTTATTGTACGCTTCCTTCTTTGGCAAAATGTTCTTACCTGAGTTTCCTGGTACAAGAAATATAATCATTTACATCTGTTTTTAATTTGACTAATAATGTAATTGTCTAATATGTCATAATGGCATAAAGGTACATACATGTTAATCGTATAACCATTTAACTTAGCACGAGGCTTTGGGTAATCACATTTGTTGGGTTGACTTGTCAGCCAGTCATCCCTGGTGGTAACTTACTAGAATACTGAAATTTTTTTAAGATTAAGGAATATCCGGCCTCAACTATTCACAAATGAATAGAATACTGGAATTATACTATGCTTATGACACGTAAGAATGTTGCATGGGGTTTGATGTCTTTTGGTTGCTATGCAAAATCGTTCAGGAAACTTTGCATTTGCATGGTGGAGATCAGTTTCAGTTCGTCAAAAACTGTTACATTGAAGGTAACTATGACTTTATCTTCGGGGATTCTACTGCCCTTCAGGAGCATTGCCATATCCACTGCAAATCAACAGGATACATTACTGCTCATGGCCGCAAATCCTCTTCAGAATCAACTGGATTTGTATTCTTCGAGTGAGTAACTTTTATAAAGGAAACCTTCTACGTGATTATCTAGTGACTAGAGTGAGCCTATCGGCCAATTTCGAAATTGAATCACCTTGCATAACAATAACGGGGGATAATGGTATTTCCTTGAGCATGTGAGTTTACCATTTCCTTCTACTTCTTATAGCGAGCTTATATACCAAGTGAAAAAAACCATCTAGGTGTGTTATTACTGGTAATGGGGAAGCTGCGTACATGTACCTAGGTCGACCCTGGGAGCTCTTCGGAAGGGTTGGTTTTGCAGAGACTTTGGACTGCTTGGGGACAAACCTGAGAATGAACGAATTGCTTGCTTCTGTGAGTACAGGTATCGGCTTTGTCTATCAGTTCTATATTCCTGAATAATATTGTCAATTGAAGTTAAAAATATCAATAATGTTTATCGGTGGATCACTCATTTGCTTTTCTAGCTGGAGCTGTTCTTGTTCTAAGGCTATTCATATGTCTTGCTGCTTAATAGGCACGTTTGGCATTGCCGACTGATACTGGCATTCTTCACAGGTGCTCTGGTCCAGGATCCAGCATGTCGAAACAGGTAGCTTGGTTCAAAGAATTGATCAGTGATGAAGCTACAGCGTTCCTAGTAAAAACTTTCATCGATCCAGATGTCCAGAATCCATGGTTGCTCCACAGGTTGAGAACAAAACTCCCAGTTTCAACGGCTTCACCGCAGGACATTATAGATGAATAAATTCAGAGGATGTAACAAGAGCTGAGCAGTTAGTACTGGAATGATGTAACAAGAGCTAAGCTAGTCTGTTCAGCGGGCCTTAAAATGCTTATACCGATTTGTACAGCTGGCATGTTGTTAGAGGAAAATATTGTGCAAAGAAGCAGAAATTCTGCACAAACAGAAAAGCTGAGCAGAAATCTTTGTTAGCAATTGCTTAGTGGCTGCTGTGAAATATGAACTACATGCTGTTCAAGGACTGACGGATCATACAAATTACAGTATCACATGAAATGGAACCAAACCAGTTTCTTTTCATTGTCCCCTGAATAAGCTGCTACGGTGAACTGTCAGTGCAAGACTGGTGTATCCTCATCTCGGCAAGAACCCGTGCTGTGAGACGGGAACCTCGAACGCCATCATCTTTTCGCCACGAGCAAAGCCGTTGCGGTCGTAGGAGGAGATCTCGGAGATGCCAAGCTCCTCGCACGCCCTGACTAGCTCTTCCCCAAGCCTCCGGGCAGCCTCCTGTCAATGCAAGCTCACCTCAAAATTTTAATGCCTGCCCTCCGGGATGAAAATTTCAGACGAAGAAGAAGAAGAAAGACGGCGGCTTACCACGGTGCTGCAGGGCGGCTCGCCGCAGATGGACTTCTGCAGGGTGCTGCCGTAGAAGAGGACCTTCTTGTTGTGGTCGTCGGCGAGCACGGCGTAGAGCTGCCGGTTGGAGCAGAACACCGACAGCCTGGGCTTCGTCGCCGAGCCATTGAACTGCACGAAACGGTGGTCACATTCGTTCTGCTGGGGGGTGGCCTGCTGACCTTATCCCGAAAAACCCAGGCGGGGAGCATCATCGAAGCTTTACCTTCTTCTGCAGCCGTTTGTTCCTGACCTTGGGGTTCTCCGTGCGCGCGCCGCGCCTCGCCGTCGCCTCGATCCTGGGGTACGCGCGCCGCGGCGGCGCGCCGACGCTGGCGCGATCGCACAACGGCGCGCAGCGGCTCTGCTCGGCGACGGCGGGATGCTGCGGACGCGGGAACTCGAAGCTACCAAGCTCAGAACCTATCGTCGAGGTCGAAGTGCGGCAGGCCGGGAGCGCGGGGCACGGCGAGAACGGCTGGCCAATAATCGCGGCGCGTGGCAACGCCATGGCGCGGGGAAGCAAGCCCCGGCCCAGCGCGGCAATTCGTCGAACAGGTGACGCGCGGGCGCTGCCGTTGGGTGATTAGTCGTTGCTGTACCTGCTGCGATGCTATTGGCGGGAGGGATAGCCTGATGGGCGGATGCAGAGTCACTGTCTCACTGGGCTTGGGCCCCGGCGCGGCGCCGCCCCAACAGTAAAGAAAGGATGCGGAAACGGCAAGCGTGCCAGCGCAGACAGTCAGACAGAGAATGAGCATAGGGGCCCAGCTCGTGAGGATGACAGCTCGGAGACTGGACAGGCCCACCACCCAGATAGCATAGCATCCGTCCGGGCATCCGGCATCTTGATCCTTTCTTGAGACCTTGACGCCCCTTTACCCTCAAGTTAGAGAGAATCAGGAAGAGGTGATCGTGCACGTGCAGTGATGCTCCAGGTCGCAGCTTTGCAAGCGTTAATTATCACCGTTTACCAACGTGTTCCATAGGTTAATGTTAATCCTCTCGCCTGCTTCGTAGTACAGTAATCGCCAAGTCAAAGTTAATTGTGTGTTTTTTTGTTTCCTCGTGCCCGCGAATCCAGGTTAGCGCAGGCCCTTGCTTAAAAACGGAGTCTCTCCGTTTCAAAACGGAGTCGAAAGCTACTACAGCCAGCTGCTGCCTGCAAGCAGCAAGCCCCGTTTCGCCATTTCCGATTCCCCCCTCTCCGAGTGCGAAGACCTCCGGAGCCGAGCGCCACGGTAATGGAGGAGGGGCTGTGGGGGCGGGCGCTCGCGCTCGCCGCCGCGGCGTCGGGGGACCGGGTCGCGGCGGCGTGGGCGGCGGTGCGGGCGCGCGCGGTGGCGCCGGCGCTGGAGGCCGCGGTGTGGCTGTGCCTGGCCATGTCGGTGATGCTCGTGCTCGAGGTGTGCTACATGAGCATCGTCAGCTTCGTCGCCGTCAAGCTGCTGCGGCGCGTCCCGGAGCGGCGGTACAGGTGGGAGCCCATGCCCGTGCTCCCCGGGAGCGGCAAGGACGAGGAGGCCGCGGCGGGCGGTGGCGAGGCGTACGCGTACCCGATGGTGCTCGTGCAGATCCCCATGTACAATGAGAGGGAGGTGAGGCGCTCCCAGCTCGTTTTCTCACCCGTAGCTGCCTGATTCTCATTACTATCGCAACCCGTTTTTCCAATTGGAACATCGGGATCACTGGCTTGCATTAGGAGGTTTCACTTTCAAATGTGACACTTAGCAGTGCACTGCTTCGATTCTAGCTCTTGGGAATTTATATTAAGCATTTAATTGTCCAACTCTTGCTGGTAAATTGTACAGTACTTACTGTAGGTTCAATTGCTTTTCCGTATAGAGTTCAGAGTTTCTATGGTGCTCCTAGTAAGCTGCTTGTGCTGTTCGTTTTTCTCGGTATAGAGTTCAGAGTTTCTATGATGGCTCATGAACATGACGGGACACTAAACTTAAGCCTAGATTAGTAGGAGATTTGGGGTTCTATTAGATGTTGTCATCATGTGGAAGTCAATCAACAATATGCTTGCTGCCAGTTGGTACTTGGTACATGATGTGGGGCCCACATTGCTAGTGTCGCAAAATGCAGAGCAGATTGTCTTATTTATCTGCGGTTCAGCAATGTCCCAGGCTAAGCCTGGCCTGGGCAATATCTTAAGGTGCAGCTTGCGATCAGCATCTAATAGGTCGTCTAATCTGTCTAATTGGTGGAATCCAGATTGCTAAGCAGCCACTCACGGGTGTGCTTGGTCATTTACAACATGTGACAATGAACATGATGTGTATATTTGCAGGTCTACAAGCTCTCCATTGGTGCAGCATGTGCCCTCACATGGCCGCCGGACCGTATTATAATCCAAGTCTTGGATGATTCCACCGATCTGTTCATTAGGGTAACCAAACTGCAGCACATACACTTTTTTTTCTTTGCTTACCCAAGCATTTCCAAAATCACACTTGCAATATCAAAAGTTTTTGGATCAAAATGTAGTTCTTGTGATAAACTAAATACTGAATCAGCTACAGAAGCGCACGAGATTAAAAAATTGTGCATACCACTGCTTAGTCGTACGATTTTGTTGTGTTGCACGCAGTGAGACCAAAATGTGATTGTTCATCTAATTCTGCATCAGGTCATGCCCCCTCGCCCTTCTG
The DNA here is from genome assembly GCA_022644695.1 of Cenchrus purpureus. NCBI lineage: Eukaryota > Viridiplantae > Streptophyta > Magnoliopsida > Poales > Poaceae > Cenchrus > Cenchrus purpureus. The sequence continues at coordinate 131,040,256 of CP053465.1, read as the reverse complement.
TCATTGACGAAATGCTGATCAATTAAAATTGGTCCCTCTGTATTAGATTTTGATTGAGCTAACTAATTTTGTAACTGTAAAGGCCAGCTAGGTGTGCGTGCGATCGTGTCATGCTTATCAGTAGGTGTAGCAATTTGCTATGACTTTAATAGTATAGCCTGCTACCTGAAAAGCTCTTTTTTCTGAAGAAACTTCAGGTTATTTAATACAACTGCAAGACATTGGTATTCAATCAATCAGGACTTGCTTAACAAGCATGATCATACAATTAGTAGGTGTGAATCAAAATAAATTAACAAGATGGCTCCACCAAATAATTTCCGGTCCAATGAGTAATAGCTTCCCAACAAACTCCGAAGAGCTCCATTTTTCACTCTTTAGCTTATTACGATTTCTGTTTGTTTTCATTGAATTGACTGCTTTTTTGTTTTTATCATCTTTAATCAAGCGCAGGAACTTGTGGAGCTTGAATGCAAGGATTGGGCCAGCAAGAACATCAACATAAAATATGAGATTCGAGAGAGTAGAAAGGGATACAAAGCAGGAGCCCTGAAGAAGGGCATGGAACATAGCTATGCTCAAGAGTGTGATTTTGTTGCCATTTTCGATGCAGATTTCCAACCTGAACCTGACTTCCTTTTAAGAACTGTACCATTTCTTGTGCATAACCCGAAGATTGCTCTGGTACAGACACGTTGGGAGTTTGGTGAGCATGCTTTTCATTACTTTCTATAATGCGAGACTACATAGAGTACACTTTTTAGTTATTGAAATTGAGTTAGTTTGATTAGCACTAATATTTGGACGCAGTTTCCTCTGCCTAGCGGTAATGTGGTTGTTTTGATAATTTGGAGTGAGAAGTGTTGTTCATTCTGATTTCAGGATGTTCCTGATCTGGCCTTTGCCGGGAAATTTTGCAGTGAACTATGATGTTTGTTTAATGACAAGGATACAGAAGATGTCGCTAGATTATCATTTCAAGGTTGAGCAGGAATCAGGCTCATCTATGCATGCTTTCTTTGGTTTCAACGGTAAGAGACTTAATCAGAATCAATCATATGAACTTTCAATCGTATCTGACTGAAACTTTTGCAGGAACGGCTGGTGTGTGGCGGGTATCAGCTATTACTGAAGCAGGAGGGTGGAAGGATCGCACCACTGTGGAAGACATGGACTTGGCTGTACGAGCGAGTCTCAAGGGATGGCAATTCCTGTATGTCGGTGATATAAGGGTGCGTCTTTTCTGCATGTTTCCAATAGTGACTCTTCAGTAAGCATATGCATCTGCGCATACATTATATCTGCTGCAGTAACATTTTTTTTTTGGTATAGGTCAAGAGTGAACTCCCGAGTACCTTAAAGGCATACCGTCATCAACAGCATAGGTGGACTTGTGGTGCTGCCCACCTCTTCAGAAAAATGGCACCAGACATTGTTAGAAGCAAGGCAAGCATACTTTAATTAATTTGATTTGACTGATGGAGTTAGGGCATTCTGGTAAGCAAACTAACCGCCTCTGTGATGCAGGGCGTTTCTGTATGGAAGAAATTTCATCTTCTGTACAGCTTCTTCTTCGTACGAAGGGCCATCGCTCCCATCCTGACATTCCTGTTCTACTGCATTGTGATTCCACTGTCCGTCATGGTCCCTGAAGTCAGCATCCCTATCTGGGGAATGTTCTACATTCCCACTACCATCACCATCATGAACGCCATCAGGAATCCTTGGTAAAGCGCCCCGTCTTTCTCAATTCTCCAGAGTGGCTTTCCCTATCCGCTCGTTAATCTCCTCACGTTTACTGATCTCTTGCTATCCTTGCCAGGTCTATCCATCTGGTGCCAATATGGATTCTGTTCGAGAACGTCATGTCCATGCACCGGATGCGCGCCGCCATGACCGGGTTGCTGGAGACCACGTACGTGGACGAGTGGGTGGTCACCGAGAAGGTGGGCGATCATGTGAAGGACAAGCTCGAGGTCCCTCTCCTCACACCGGTGAAGCCAACCGAGTGCGTCGAGAGGTACGCAATAATCCGATTCACTTCAACACACAGGAGGTGTCTGAATGTCTGATCCGATCCTGCTTTGCCTGATATGACCACTTGTTGTTTCAGGATTTACGTTCCTGAGCTCGTGGTTGCGTTCTACCTCCTGCTATGCGCCTCCTACGATTTGGTGCTCGGAGCCGGGCACTACTACCTGTACATCTTCCTCCAGGCCTTCGCTTTCCTCGTGCTGGGGTTTGGCTTCGTCGGCACAGCTGCGCCCTGTTCTTGTCCATAGTAGCATAGAAGCAGCCGCATTCTTCCCCGATTTGCTTCACTGTAACTAGAAAATGCGATTCTTTGTTTTCTGTAAATGGAACAGAATAAACGCTCGACGTGAATACCAGTGCCCTCTGCCTTTTTTTTACAGTCGCTGAAGGTGCCCGATGAGTTGACCACTGAAGGCGCAGAGACCACAGTGGCTGGGGTATGGGCCTGGATTGGATTGGACCAAGCAGCCCACGAGAGCTTGTCTGAATCTGAAGATGGAGACAGACAGACAGCAGCTGGGGCTCGCTGCCGTCGCCTTCATCGGGCACAGGACAGGACGGCACAAATAATGTAAGACCCATGACTCATTCACACGACCCTCCCCTTTTTCTTTCTCCTCCCTCCCTTGCGAGCAATCAATCAATCCGCAATCAATCAAGGGAGAAACCAACAAAAAGGCCGGAAGGAAGGCCGAGCAAGAAACGCTCGAGCTCTCTCTCGTCTCCCACGGGAAGGAAAAAGGGCAGCAGCCAAACAAGCAAGAAGCACACAAACCTCTCGCTTTCAGGCCACCAAAAAATCTCGCCCGTTTTCCTTGGTTGACATGCCCCCGGATTTATTTAGTTGCAGAAGATGAGGTCCCAGCTGCCCCCTGCTCCGATCGACACCTGTTCTTCTCACGCCTCCGTTTTTTTCCTCCTCCCTCACCGCAGAGGATTTGATCTTTTCCCACAGAAAGATGCCCGCGATCCAAGTGCCCCCCTCTCGTCGCTTTCCGTGGCCGTTCTTTTCGCTCCCTGTACCACGAGAGCGCAAGAAATTTGGAGGCCGACCAACGGGGGCCTCGACGTGACCCTGCTCCGTCACGGACAGGTGGGTCCCTCTCGAGCAAGTATTCCATTTGGTCCACGTATCATGATATGATTCGCCTGGGGTGTCCTCTGGGGCTCTGGCTAGCGTGACACGTGTTATGGGAAAACTTTTCGAGCCAGGATAATCTTTTGTATTAGGAGGACAGGTCTCATCAGTTCTGGTGTGGCCGTGTAAGATATCTCGGACGTTTGGTTGATCCGTTGATGCGAAACAAAAAATCAGGGGGGCCAGGACCAAAAGGTCCATCGTCAACGTTTGACACGTAGAAACAAAAAGGTACTTGCGTTGCGAGAGATAAAGTGTCACGTAGTACACTAAATCCACCGGCCAAAGTTGGTGTTTACTTGTCTATACCAATAAAATAATTGACAAGAAAAGACACGAGATATTGCTAGTATAAAATATGAGACTGTTCGGCTTATCTTGACTTGGCTTATCTCGACTTGTTTCGACTTATCTTCTCTCACACAATACTATTCAATCTACCAGTCGAGTACTATTATTCTACCAGCCGACAATCATATCACTTGTGAAAAGTGCTGAGCAGAGCACTGCCAACTCACCTCGCCTCCCAGGGCCAGTACCCGGCGCGAAATGGGATGGCAATGCTACACACAAGTTCCCTTGTTTCAATTTATCCTCGTCCAAGTGGAAATTTCATAAAGGCACCTGTCTTTTTGTTTATTTACTGTTACATAATTTTTTCGACTAGCACCAACAGTAGTATCTTAATGTCAAATAAACGTCTTCTAAAAAAAAAGTCAAATAAACGTTTTTTTAATGATGGGTATGTTGATTGTCTACCTTCTAGGATGCTAGAGTAGTTTATTTTCTAGTTTAGTCAAAGCAAAGGCATTAAGTATCTACTAGAAATTGAGAAACTTGGAGTCGATCATTTAATTGGAGGGGATGACTTTATAGAACCGGAGGAGGGGAACCCACTTGGAGGAAAGATTCAGAAAAGAAACAACCTTGGCAGTTCGTGGAGATAGTGGCAATTCCACCACGTCCACTATAAACTCTTTTCTCTAAGTCCCGAATACTAAATCTACGTGTAGTATTTTTTATGTCACAAATAATTACGACGTGAATGAATCCATAAACTAACTATATATACGAAAGAAAATTCTATAATAAACCGCCGCGACAGTAGTATTTCTAGTGGACATGCCTTCCCGTTTATCATTAATTATAATTCTTACACATAATTTTGACATAATTAGCATGCATGATGTCATCGAGATGGAGCATAGAAACTCGTTAAACCTTTCTGCCAAATTAACTGCAACGTTTCCTGACGAATCTTCAGACCTTCAACGCATGGAATAATCTGCAAGAGGAGAGGAGGTCTTGCTACAGCACAGAAGAAGTCGCCAGGTATCATGAGAAAGCATGAGCCTTTTTTTCTCAACTGCCATCTTTATTAACTTTTAAGTTGATGGAACTCCGTAGCTACGCCTAGCTGCAGTTCATAATAGGTTGGTACGGAATGAACGGCTGAGAATCACGGTAAGGGTAGCACACAAAAGACAGACTAGTTAGCCTCCAGTTTTCTTGTGATACATGCCTGAAAAAACAGAACACGTACCCTAGCCAAAGTAGCCACGAAAAGTTTGCCGAGTGAACAGTTACATGACAAGACTCGTATAGATAGCTTCAGGGACCATAATCTGGGATATCCTGTATATACATGACAAGATGCAACAGTTTTATTTTTCAATATATTGAAACAGAAGGAAAAGTACATGATGTTGTAGTGCCAGCTAAGTTAAGGTCCAACTGGGTGACAGGCAACAACTAACGCTCCCAAATAATGCCCCCATCAAAAGCAAATTTCGGATGAACCAAATTTGGAGGAGGCGCAGAAAAAAAAACTGCAAAATAGAAGGAAACATATTATGGGGAAAGCTGAAAAGGAATCGAATAGGAAAAGACGATGCAAGTGGAGACTAAAAACATATCGGCAACACTGTCATTCTTTGCTTTCGCCTGAAATGTAAAGGGAACATCGCCTTCAGAAGCCAAGTGCCACATGATGAAAGATGTATGAGTTTAATTTACCGAATGGCATTTGCTCAAACTGTTCTTTTAGAGCCCGACACTTTCCTGTACTTACCTATCTATAGGCTGGGGCTGAGCTTCGTCGGGGCAAAGGTGGGCCACGGCCCCTTGCATTTGTGTTTTCTCCACTAGATGCTACAGTATTTATGTGTAATTTTGCTAATAAAATCTCGGTTAAATAGTTACCTCTAGGCTGTATGCCCCCTCTGAATTTTCCTCCAACCTCCACCACTGCCTCTGGCTATAAGGCCCTGTTTAGTTGATGAAAATATTGGTGAAAAGTGGTAAAATTTTTGCATTGGGTTGCTGCACAGAGAGAAGAAATGAACTGACACGGTTCTCTAGGTGAAGATTTTGGTGAAAGTTTTGAAACTAATAGGTGTGTTTAGTTCACCAAAATTTTGGTCCCTTTCAAGGTCTATTAGAGGTAGTAAACATAGACTAATTATAAAACTAATTACACGAATGGACGGGAAATTCGGAGACGAATCCATTAAGTCGAATTAATCCGTCATTAGAGATTGTTTACTGTAGCACGACATTGTCTAATCATGACATAATTTAGGCTCGTTAGATTCGTCTCGAAAATTAAGGTAGGGGTTGTAAAATGGGTTTTGTCACTAATCTACATTTAATACTCCTAATTAGTCAGTCTCAAGACGTGACGGTAATTGGTGAATTTTGGGGAAGTAAACAGGCCCTGAACAGACCTGAGGAAAAACCATGTGCTTTTTGCAAAAGCAAAACGAATCACGCCAACTCTGTGAGCACAAACAAATTCCTCGTAACCAACTTCATCACAGCACAACCTACACGCACCCGATCATCGAGTCTCTTTTCCTCTTAGGTTTAGAGGGCTAAATGTGAATCCATGGCCATAAGTTTCAAATAGGGTTGTCAATTTGTGTCCCTACGGCCTAAGTGTCACCATCAACCATCTTTGATTCATCAATTCCTAATAATTCTATAAAATTTCGATGATGACCTTTAGATGCACCCATTTAAAACCTTAATTTTAAAACACATGTTCCAAATCCAAATGAATTTGCGAGACATGTTCCAAATCCAAATGAATTTGGCTCTGCGTTTTCATGTTCAATGAAAAAAAAGCACTCGACCCGGGTGGAGATGGAAATGGAAGGAAAAGGAGGAGAAGGGCAAGTAGTGTTCCATGTCCACGTAAGCAGTGAAGGATTTGTTTGCCAAGTCAGGTGGGTTGAGAGGGACCTAGGGGCAAAAGCGAGATAGTGCGCAGAATCAAAAAACCGCACCCCCGGAGGCCACAAATCAAGCTTGTGGCTCTCGACCGCCGCCCGCTCGCCTACGTGGGCCCCCACCCCCCACCCCCCGCTCCCCCCTTAAAACTATCCTTCCCCATTCCATCCCAGCAGATCGATCGATCGATCCGGACACTGCCCGATAAAATCTCATTCCTGCAGCACAGCGATCGCTCGCCGCGGCTGCTCTGCTTCTCCCTTCTTTGCAGTTGCAGCTACTATCCGATGCGGATGCGGTGAAAATAAGTATCATACCGCTGCGAGGAATTTGGCCAAGAAACGCAGAAGCTCGAGTGGTGAGTAGTGAGACGACGGGGGAGATGGCGGAGTGCAGAGTCGGAGGCTGCGGCGGCGGCGGAGACGGCTTGATCAAGCTGTTCGGGAAGACCATCCCCGTGCCGGAGGTCGCCGCCGCCGCGGCCGTGGGCGAGGCTGATAAGGTTGGTGTCTCCGAACATCTTTCTCTTCTTTTCTCCGTGCAATTTTGGCGCTCCGTATTTCGTATGGGCGGGGGACGTGGCACTGGAGAGAGTGGTAGTATGTGCTTGGACGCAGTGATCCGGTAAATCAGAATTGGGTGTTGAATTTTGGCTGGGAATTATGTTGGTTTATCGAGTCCTGAACTGGTGAATTATTCTGCGGTTTGATCATGGAATTTACAGTTTATTTCAGGATGATGAATTCTGTGTTCTGTATGTTTTTGCTTTGGATTGTTAGGTAGTAGCTGTGTAAGCAGGCATGTTTCCCACTTTTGGCTTTCCATTTAGCAAGCGAATTTTCCTTGTTTTCTGTACCACCCCTCCTTTCAAGGATAGCAACAGCCAACATCGTTATTGATGTTCTCGTTGAAGTTATGGGCGTGGTTTTGTCAGCCGAAGAAACTTCTAGTAGCAGTTTATTTATTCAAAGGTAGTGCATGATCTGGATGTATAAAAAATTGAACCACTAATAAATCCTATTGCTATGTTGCCTCTTCTGATTGGCCTGTTTTCCCTTTCTTCAAAAATTTTTTTTGCTGAAAGCATCTCGTATCTTTTTCTTTCACTACTGGGCTCCAGAAGCAGCTGTATGATATCAACCACTACAGATTACAACATCCCTTGATTTGTTTCTTAAGCTTGAGTCTAGAACATATATGCCGCGTAATAACTAATACACATCGATTACATCACCATGATCTAGTAACCTTAGCTAATCACCATCGATTACATACACATCGAGTAAGAAACGATCATTGTTAGTCACTGATCCAACAGGCGCAATTATCCATGCGTCTGAATTTCTGATTTTCAACAATAGAACTGAAAACTTGACCACTCTTTACAAGAACTCAGCAAGACTATCTGCATGGTTGCAGGACATACAACAAAGCGGCAGCAGCACGACTGAACTGAAGGGACAAGATCACACCCTTCAGGACTCCGAGGGCTCACCACCGCAGCAGGAGGTTGCGGACACTGAATATTCATCAGCTGCCAAGAAGTCATCAGGAGACCAGCAGCAGGGAGAGTCGGCCAACCAGAAGGAGAAGCTGAAGAAGCCTGACAAGATCCTGCCGTGCCCCCGGTGCAACAGCATGGACACCAAGTTCTGCTACTACAACAACTACAACATCAACCAGCCACGCCATTTCTGCAAGAACTGCCAGAGGTACTGGACGGCCGGCGGCGCCATGCGCAACGTGCCTGTGGGTGCAGGGCGGCGCAAGAGCAAGAGTGCGTCGGCTGCTTCCCACTTTCTTCAGAGGGTCAGGGCTGCTCTGCCCATTGATCCTCTCTGTGCAGCAGCCAAGACTAATGGCACGGTGCTCAGCTTTGGCTCCGACATGTCCTCCTTGGACCTCACAGAACAGATGAAGCACCTGAAGGAGAAACTTGTCCCAATAACACGGATCAAGAGCAGCGATGATCGGTCAGCTGGTTCTTGCACTGAAGGATCTGCGAAGGGAGAAGAATCGAACCAAAAGGAGAAAGTTACAGCAGATAAATCTGCAAATGTTGTTCCACATCCATGCATGAATGGAGTAACCATGTGGCCATTTAGTTGTGCACCACCACCTGCCTGTTACACCTCGGGCATCGCAATTCCATTCTACCCGGCAGCTGCTGCTTACTGGGGTTGTATGGTTCCAGGAGCTTGGAACACCCCATGGCCGCCTCACTCCCAGTCTGAGTCTGCTTCACCACTTAGCACTGCTTCTCCAGCATCCACAAAGTCCAATTGCTTCACGCCAGGAAAACGCTCTAGAGACTCTGATGAGGAAGGAGATACCAAAGGACATGGCAAGGTGTGGGTGCCCAAGACAATCCGGATCGATGATGCAGATGAGGTTGCAAGGAGTTCCATCTTGTCTCTAATTGGAATCAATGGCGATAAGGCAGGCAAAGATGGCAGAGGGTGCAAGCTTGCAAGAGTTTTTGAGCAGCAGAAGGAAGAGGCAAAGACAGCAACTCACACAGTAATCAACAGCTTGCCATTCTTGCAGGGGAACCCAGCTGCGCTCTCACGCTCACTGACCTTCCAGGAGGGTTCTTAAGTATAACCTTAAGCCTCAATGATATAAAGACCGACCATTCATCATGGTACAGCTGAAATTTTGTACATTAGAGGATTGTAAACTAGGTATGGGCAATGGAGTGTATGACATAGCTCATAGCTGCAAGCAGACCTTGTAACAACAATAGATATTTGTAGATAGCTTATATGGGTTGGGGACGGATAGGGAGAGCAAGTTCTCCTATTTGTGAATAAATAATATAATAATTTTGGTTACAAACTTGTCCTTCAGCAATAGCATCAGAACAACTGGCTGTTGGCTCATTTCAGTGAACAAAAGTGGTCCACTGCATCCTTGGAAATTTGATACTTTTGAGCATATATCCAATTCATTTCCACTTGTCTATTTGTTTTTCCATAGGAATTGGCAGGTGCTGAAGAAACAGCATCTGTAAGGGGTAATCCCCTGCACTGCAGCTGCACTGCTTTTGCTAGGTATGGCCTGTCCTCTTCAAGGACTAAGCCATGTAACTAGTAGTAGTTGAAACAGTAGCTATAGTGTAGAGTAAGGTCTAGAGTTATGGCACAGCACGTCCTATGGACTGCTACCTTGTAAAATTTCATATATATAGTCAAGATGTAATGGAGAAAAGTGAGGCAAATTCTGCTCACGCAAACTTTCTGTGTGTGTGCTGGTTTCTTCCACTGCAAAGGTGTGTGTGCGTGTAGGTGTGTGTGCGTGTGCTGAGTTACCTGGGCCAACAGTTGGTATTCAGAGCCACGGTCGGGGGGCTGAAGCTCGGTCGCGGCGCGGCATCGCCGTTGGAATCGACACCCTGCTCGCCGTTGCGTGCTGATGGCCGGGGACGACAAGACGCCACCACAATCGCCGAAGAAGAATGGCTCCGGGAAGGAGAAGGGCGCGGTGCGGAGGCAGCGGAGGGAAGTCGTGCGCATCGTACGGGAGTACGCCGGTCCGGCGAACTGGCCGATGCTCACGAAGATCAACTACACGTCCTGGTCGACGTTGATGAAGTTGAAGATGGAGGCTCGCGGCTTGTGGAAGGCCGTCGAGTCGGACGACGTGTCGTTCCAAGACGACCGTTCGGCGCTGGAAGCAATCACCAGCGGGGTGCCACCGGAGATGGCTCCGTCCCTGGTGGCAAAGGGGACGGCGAAGGCGGCCTGGCAGGCCATCAAGGAGCGGCGTGTCGGCAGCGACTCCGTGCAAGAGACAAAGCTGCAGCGGCTACGGCGCGAGCTCGAAAACATCCGCTTCAAGCCTGGTGAGAAAGTCGATGACTTCACCGACAGGCTGCAGGAGTTGGTAGCTGTGATGGAGACGCTGGGGGAGGAGGTGCCGAGCAGGAAGGTGGTGACGAAGCTACTGCGCGTCGTCCCCAAGGCGCTGTCGCAGGTGGCGGTGGCGATTGAGATCACCTCTGATCTCAATACGTGCCGCCGAGGATGCGAGCGGTGCGCGGCGGAAGAACGTGATGCGAGGACGACGAGCGTAGCAGATCCGCGCCGACGGCTAGCTGTACATGACTCAGGAGCAGTGGGTCGCGGACGAGGAAGGTGGAGTCCGGCGAAGGCTCCAGCAGCCGCGGCGGCAGCCATAGCGGGCGTGGCCGTGGCCGTGGGAGGCGAGCTCCGGGCGGAAGGAGAACACGGGCCACGTCCCACCATGGGACGCGGTCAAGATGGAGACGACCGTTGGCGACGTTGGGCCAGACCAGTGCCGGCGCTGCAAGAAGACCGGGCACTGGGCTCGGGAATGCCCGACCAAGCCCAAGAACCAGGCGGCCCATGTAGCGGAAACAGAGGAAGAGGAAGGACCTGCCCTCTTCTTTGCCGCGGCGTCGGTCAACGCTGCTGCAGATGCGCCGCCGGCGGTGGTGCACACAGTGCAGAGAAGTCGTACGGCCGACGACGGCAAAGAAGCGCGACCGGCTCGGTATTTGGATACCAGGGCCACCAATCACATGACCGGCACACGGGAGATCTTCTCCGAGCTCAACACCGGGATCCAGGGGACGGTGCGATTTGGGGACGGTTCCGTGGTCGCCATTGCAGGCCGCGGGACCATCCTCTTCGAGGCGAAGACGGGAGAGCACCAGTGCCTGACGGACGTCTACTACATCCCGCGGCTCCCGGCGAACATTGTGAGCCTCGGGCAGTTGGACGAGGGAGGCTGCAAGGTGCACATCGACGACGGGGTACTGCGGATTTGGGACCAGCAGCGGCGCCTGGTGGCAAAGGTGAAGCGGTCGGCAGCGAGGCTCTACCTACTCCGGCTGGCGGCGGTCAAGCCGGAGTGTCTCGTGGCGCGGCGCGGCGAGGCGTGGCGCTGGCATGAGAGGTATGGACACCTCCACTTCGATGCGCTGCGCATGGTGCGCGGGCTGCCCGACATCGAGCAAGTGGAGCAATCAGCTGCGACCGCGTGGCGGCGAAGCATAGGCGCGCGCCGTTCACGGGCGGGCTGTGGCGGATCGGTGGAGCTGGTTCACGGCGACCTGTGTGGGCCAATTTCTCCGCCACGGGCGGCGACGCCACTTCCTCTTGCTGGTCGACGATGCGTCGAGATACATGTGGGTGACCTTGCTCGTGACAAGGATGAGGCTCCGGCGGCAATCAAGCGCTGGAAGGCGGAGTCAGGCAAGGCGCTGCGGGTGCTGCGCACGGATAACGGCGGTGAATTCACATCTGTCGAGTTTGGGGAGTGGTGTGCAGAGCGGGGAGTGCGGCGACATCTGGCGGCGCCGTACTCACCAGAGCAGCGTGGTCGGCGCCGAATCGAAGTGGTGGCGATGGCGAGGAGCCTGCTGAAGGGGAGATCGGTGCCAGCGGAGTTCTGGGGGGAAGCGGTGGTGACCGCCGTCTACCTGTTGAACCGGGCGCCGACGAAGAGCCTTGCCGGGCGCTATATATGAAGCACAGTGCACGGCAAGAAGCCCACGGTGGAGCACTTGCGCACCTTCGGGTGTGTGGTGCGTGAAGACGGTGAAGCCGCACCTGAAGAAGCTTCGGCGGAGGCGTGAAGATGGTCTTTGCTCGGCCACGGCCGGGCGCAAAGGCGTACCGGGTGTTCGACCCGGTGGCGCGGCGCGTGCACGTGGCGCGCGATGTCATCTTCGACGAGGAGGCGCAGTGGGACTGGAGCACATGGCCCGAAGGAGGAGCGGCGGCGAGCACCACGACATCGACCGACACCTTCACGGTGGCGGACGATGCACGTGGTCGGCGATCAACCTGTGGAGGAGGGTTACGCCCGGTGGAGCAGGCTCACCTTCACCACAACATCGAGTGAGCCCACGACGCCAGGGGAAACGACTACCGGGTCGCCCATGCAGGTGGATTTTGCTACTCCACCAAGTAATGTGTAGGACTATGTGGATGCCTTTCATGAGGAAGATGAAGAGCTCGGGGTTCGAGGCTCGTGGATGATGTGCTTGGTCCTAGCCTTTGCCGGGCTTGGCAGAGGGACCTTGAGCAAGGGAGTTGTTGCTTGTAAGTGAAGAGAAGAGCAACATTCAAAGAAGCAGAGAAGAATCCAAGTTGGAGAAAGGCCATGGATGAGGAGATGAAGTCCATTGAAGACAACAAGACTTGGGAACTTGTTGATCTGCCATTGACAGTCACTCTCAATTGGTTTGAAATGGGTTTCGGGTGAAAAGAGATGAGAATGGGGACATTGTGAAGCACAAGGCAAGGCTGGTTGCCAAAGGGTATGTGCATACAGTATTGATTTTGGGGAAGTTTATGCCCGGTGGCGATTAGAATCTGTGAGATTGTTCTTGGCTCTTCTTTGCTCGGGAAGGATGGGAGGTGCATCACATGGATGTAAAGGCGCTTTTACGAATGGTGATTTAGATGAGGAGGCCTATGTTGCACCACAAGGTTACATTATTGCGGTCACGAGAACACAAAGTCTTGAAGCTGAAGAAATCTTTGTATGGGCTCGAGGCGGGCTCAAGGGCATGGAACACAAGGCTTGTGATCTCATCTCTCTAGGGTTTAAGAAGAGCACCTGAATATGGTGTGTATGTTAAGAGGTCGGGAGGAGTTCAACTCATTGTGGGTGTCTATGTTGATGACATCACCGGAAGCAATGGCATCGAAAATTCAAGTCGAAATGAAGAAGATGTACAAAATGAGTGACCTTGGCTGTGACATACTACCCGGGGTTGCAAGTGAAGCGAGAAAGGGAAAATCGATTGGGCGGGAGGCTTATGCAGCAAAGCTAATTGAAAGGGCTGGTCTAACTGGGCTGTAATCCATGTGCGCTCCACGGAGTCGAGAACCAAGATGAGCAAGATCGGTGAAGCTCCTTTGGTTGATGCAACCGAATATAGAAGCCTTGTTGGAGGGCTCGGTATTTGTTGAATACAAGGCCGGATGTGGCATTTCTTTGTGTGGGTTTCTTGGGAGATTGGAGGAGCCACATGAGGATCACATGGCAATGGTGAAGCATATCCTCAGATATGTGGCTGGAACACTGGAGTTTGGGCTGATTTACAAAAGGAAGAAGAATGCAGAAGATTGCTTTCAGCAAAGGCTTGATGATAGTGACTTTGCAGGAGATGTTGATGATAGGAAGAGCACAAGTGGTGCTGTTTTTCTTGGAAATGCCCATCACCTGGCAATCAAACAAACAGAAGGTGGTGGCTCTATCAACTTGTGAAGCTGAATACATAGCAGCATCTCATGCAGCATGTCAAGGGGTTTGGCTAGCTCGCCTACTGAAGGACATGGTGGGTTCAGAGGTTGGAGCGCCAAGGTTATACATTGACAACAAGTCAGCCATTGATCTTTGCAAGAATCGCTCGCATGATAGAAGCAAGCACATTGAAACCAAATACCACTACATCAGAGATTGTGTGGAAAAGAAGAAGATCACAGTGGAGCAGATTTCTACAAAGGATCAGCTGGCTGACACACTCACAAAGCCACTTGGTCGTGTCCTGTTCCAGGAGCAACGCGACCGAATTGGTGTTCTCAAGCTGGGAGCTTAGTGCAGGGATTAGGAGGAGAATGTAAGGGGTAATCCCCTGCACTGCAGCTGCACTGCTTTTGCTAGGTATGGCCTGTCCTCTTCAAGGACTAAGCCATGTAACTAGTAGTAGTTGAAACAGTAGCTATAGTGTAGAGTAAGGTCTAGAGTTATGGCACAGCACGTCCTATGGACTGCTACCTTGTAAAGTTTCATATATATAGTCAAGATGTAATGGAGAAAAGTGAGGCAAATTCTGCTCACGCAAACTTTCTGTGTGTGTGCTGGTTTCTTCCACTGCAAAGGTGTGTGTGCGTGTGCTGAGTTACCTGGGCCAACAGCATCCAAGTCTTTTTTTTTTAGAAAATTGCACCATAGGCCCTGAACTTGCACAGTTGTCTCAGCTAGCCCTCCAAAGTAGCAATTTGCATCCTCAGCCCTTCAAATTTGTGTAGTTGACATACCTAGCCCCTGAAACTTGCTTGGTTCTCTCACCCAGGCTCCTTAATTTTGCTTCTATTTGGGAGTTTAGGCGAGATAATCAGATAACAGTGCAATTCAAGGGGTTGAGGAAGTAAACAGCAGTCCAATGAGCGAGACAACCATGCCAAGTTCGAGGAACAGCAAAGAAAGCTGCAACTTAAGGGGTCTAGGTGAGACAATCATGCAAGTTCAGGGTGCTCCACTGCAATTTTCTCCTTTTTGTCAGTATCTTTCCTTCTCGGCTTATCCTTTATTTCTTTATTCCTTTTATTTGAGATAATTGGATCATGAAAGTGAAGCAAAAAGTGGACAAAGGCACAGAAGAAAGTGGGAAAGCGATAGACAACTACTGAATGTCCCACTGACCTTAAATGTGAAAGAGGAATATATTATTGCCGTCATACATACTGCCAACTGTCCTGCAGAAAAAATCTAGCCAATAAGAAAACAAGGTCACAAAAAATATTCAAATTCACGCAAGTACTCTTCTGAATATCTGACAAGTGTAGACCGGTATTCAAGATGCAGCCACACGATCAGAAAGAAATAGAAGCTTCTGCAAAAAAGTCTAATTTCTAATTTGGCAAAAAGTGACTGTTTCTGACAAAAACAAAGATAACCAGTGCATTTAAACCTAATTGACGAGCTTTTTCTTTAACTGATCGACAGCAGGTTTGTCATTTTCCTTACTTTATTTAAAAATATTCTAGTCAAACTCTCATTTTATAATGTCAAATAAGCAGTATTTGTAATATTGATAACTTGATATTCTTCAGTTGGATCTCCTCCATGCGTGTTTACATTAAAGTATGACACAGACAGGTTTGCTTAACAGATTTCTCGTTATCTGAAACTTGAAATTTGGGAACCATAGATTCGAACAAAATCCTGTACCCATCTCATCATGAAACATACACTGGTAGGTACTACTAGTAAACAAACATTCCCATTTGTTAGGTAACACTCCAACCTTTAAAATGATTCCATAATATGCATTATTACTGCCACTCATCCTACTTTTCAGTCATTGAAATCTGGTAGTGCCAATTCCACCCAGACCATAGTCAACCACTTTAATAGGCCAGCATGTTTGACCTTAAATCAAAACTTCCATTGTCCATCTAATATCCAGTATACTTATTTAGAGAAAATGCTAATTTTGCACCCCCAAAGGAAAAAAAAACTCAGGTAGAGACATGGAAAATCAATAAATGAATTTAGGAAAGAAAAATGTGCTTAAAGATGCTGTTTCCCCAATTTCTAAAGCATAAAGGACAAAGGTTTTCTTTTCTTTTTTGAAAATAAGGATAAAGGTTCTGATCAAACCACTTGCTAAAAAAAGTTCTGATTAAACCACACTTCTGACTTTCATTCCTTTCAAACAATCTTTTGGTGGTGAAAACACATGTTTAATGTGATATGTTGGTAGGGAAATACTCTCTGTACTAATACAAATAATAGGGGAAAACCATACTTTTCTCAAGTATTGGGCACTCACCATGTATATCTTCGTGACTTTCGGCCATGTTATGAAACAAGTGAATGATCCCTTTTGACATTTAAAAGTCAAACCCAATAAGCAGTTGGCTTTTGGTGTCTACATACCATTGGCAGCTTAAAACCTTAAGGACATTAACTTTGGCAACCTTTTATAGTGCACTTTCCTATCAAAGGCACATAACGCAAAAGTTGCACTGGAATGCTAAAGTAGACTCACTTGGTCACTGAGAGAATACCTACCTTCTAGACAACAACAAGTATTTAACAAATCTATCATGGCTGCTTTGAAAGTTATTTTATGTATGAAGTCAAGATTAATTTTTAAAAAAGGAAAAAGAGAAAAAGATAGATGACAATGAGATTTCAACTAACCCACCATGGTCACAGTTAGAGCAGTGGGCACGTCATCCTCAACAACAGGAAGCAGAACAAGCATGCTAAACAAATTAGTTTAAGCAGATAACTCAGGAGTATTGATTACAACGAAAAATCCAGAGTATGGAATTGGTAAGTATTTATTCCATCCTTATCTATGTATGAATAATAAAATTAAAATTGAAAGGAACTTCGAAGATTTCTAATCTGAATGCATCAAATTGCCTTTATATATATAACCTATATAGATGCACCCCACTAAAGGTCATAGCTCTGTTTCTCTCAACATGCAAGCTATCTACATCATAAGCCATGTCACCATCCACTAGGATCATCTATTTATGTCTTCACCGATTTTTTGTGACTAATAACATTCATACATGCAATTTATTAGTCTTTGTGAGTATCACACCACAAAATTCGCACAGTAGAAATACATGTAGGATCAATCATTTAAGAGCGGTTCTCTCTCAACAAAATGAACATGCTTTCATGTATAACGTTGTTTAAAAAAGAATGTTGACATGCAATCAACTTAGTCTTTCTACTTTCACATTTCACCTAAACTTTTGTTTAAGAAATTCCTGCAACATTGCAGCAACGCGCGGGGTATCACCTAGTTAAGCTAGTTCCAGGTCCCCAAAATGACATTGACAATGAACTATAATTTGTTGTTTTCCACATGCGCACGATACAGAATGGTTCTAAATTTGACTGGTAAAGTTCTAGGTTGTAACCTGACTATGACTTGGAGACCTTGCTTTGTCTATCTAATACTGGCACCTGCCAATTAATATGGAAAAGATCTGCTAGGCAAACCATTCACTGGTCTTTTCAGCAATTGTTACACTACTTTAAAACACTTTGCAACGCACATAGCACATTTCTTTTCTCATGTGAGTTGAATATAGATGTCACATGGCGTAATATCTGACACGGTCTCATGAATGTCAACAACACCGATTTCTATTGAACCAATTTGGTTAATCAACAAATATAAATTAACAAAAGTCAAATATGCCATAATTTGTTGAGTATCTTAACATAAAACTATAAAAGGCACAAATATGTTCACACTGTCATGCAACAACAGAAGTATACACTTTTGTGTCATTCAAAATGACAGGAAACATGTGATCGCTTACACTACACTGAGACTCAGGACAAGCCTAAAACCATGTTCAGGTTTAAAGTTTAAACAATGGTATAAAATCGTTAAGATTTCTGGACATACTGAAAAATCTCAAGATAATACCAGTCATTGTCGCCTCGTTGGCATCATCATGGCTCGGATATTGATTATGCTTCTATGTGTGTTGTCACTTAAGATTATAGAGCTTCATGCGTCCTCATCCACACATACATCTGTGGATACAAATGCTAGATCAATCAATTTATGCGGAAAACTTGCAGTATCAGTGTACACACTCCTGCAAACAAAATATGCAGAAAAGTGCAAGAAATGAGATTGATTGTGATGTCGCAATTGAAGCAAAATGCATTGCTACACGATTGACCTGACCACACTTTTGAACTTTGTATGGAATGTCAAAAGGAATAATCTCGCCCAGCACAGTTAAGTTGACCCCAACTCATATAACATTCTTGATAATCAATCCTTGGAATGTGGGCAGGAATTGCAGAAGTTTCTCAAATACATGACAAAATCAATGAAGTATTTGCAAAATAAAGTGAAAAACTTATAAGAGCATACAGGACAATAGAACATTGAAACCGAGCACACAACTTATCAATTGATGTCTGTCAGGATCCCAACATCAAATCGAATTAAGCGTTCACATTATGTATAATTCATACTGTATTAGTGTTTCCAGATAATTCATATGATGTTAAACTTTCCATGCTGCAGAGTAAACGAAAATGTTTTCATTGGGAGGTTAGTGCAGTCATCTAAAGGCTCACAGTTCACACCCTGCGCATGTTCAAATTTCAGAAAATCCAGACAGATTACCCACTCAGCCTGTTATTAGTTGGATGGGCACCAAACTATGTTCTGCATCAGAGATCCATCGATGGGCTATGCAGTTCTTTTTGAAGGTGGGGAGGTTTACTGAGTCTGAATGCAGAAAATCATTGGCAAAAGACATTACAATTGATGTTCTCAGATAAATCACTTGAAGCGTCAAGATACATAGTACAGACATAATTGGACATGTTTGAGAAAACAAATAGTCAAGATTTCTCCATTCAGATTCATGGACCTAATCCAATCTGATTAACAGAACTCCTCAGATATATCTACTTCTGTACTTCATTGTATTTTACAGCCCCCTGAATCTGGCCCTCGCCGAACATTTCCATAGGCGGAGAGTTCAACAAGATCCATATCCCGTCCTGCGGATAACAGAAAAGTTACTTGGCAAGCTGAGAACCCAAATAACTAAAATACTAAATACTTCACTAACACAAACCCCATTTAAGGTAGATTTTATTTACCTGAAACCCTACAATATGCACTCTTCTGTATGAGCTCGGATTTGGATATCTCAGTCTTGTTGCCTTTAGATCGATTCACTGTAGCCTGCATGAATCCCTATATCAGTTAGCAGTTGTGGGTTTCTGCCCCCAAAAAAGAAACAGATCTGTCACACTAGTCATGCTACTTGCCAATTGTCATTGCCATACAGCTTTTCCAACAAGGTATCACTGAGGCGAGTTGTTTCAATCACACATAATTTAATTTAGATTTTTTTTTTGTGTGTGAGGACACTGAGTATTTGTGATTTTATCTTCAAATAATTATCAATTGCAGAGCAGAATAGATATGGTGTACCTGCAAAACCTGACAATTCTCCAATGTGCTCTTCCCGCCCTGTCAATTTAATGGGGTCAGTGATCTGCTGATACAATACAACGTCACCACAGAATCGCAAATACGATCTAGAAGCACTAAAAGTATTCGAGTGCTAGACACTAGTGACTAGTGAGTCTTATTGCTGTCCAGGAGCCATTGGATTCCCAGGCTTTCGCACCAACACATGCACGGAAGTAAGCTAGAACCTTGGAGTAGGGGACGATGTGGTCGTAGTCGTGGCAGAGGCAGCCGGGGCAGCCGACGAGCTTGCGGAAGACGATGTTGCCGAGCGCGTCACGGCGCCACCTCTCCGGGTCACGCCCGGGCACCCGCTCCGCCTTCTCCCAGCACTGCTGCTTCACCGCGTACGGGAAGCTCCGGGGCTCCGACACCGACGGCGGCGGCGCCGTGAGCAGCAGGTCGTCCAGGTCGGCGGCGACCGCGGCGGCGGAGGCGGACGAGCGCGGGGAGGTCGGGCGAGCCGTCGCGCCGAAGGTCTGCGGCGACTGCCGATCTCGGTGGCGGCGCATCGGCTTTCGCCCCACCATCGCTGCCTGCCTCGTGCCCTCGTCGATGAGCCGCTGTGGGGCGACGCAGCCGTGCAGGGTTCAGCGTTGTGAGAGAATTACTTAGCCAGCTTGTCGCGTATGTAAGTCGGTCCCCGAACTCGCAAAACGACTAAACGGGTCCCTAAACTCCGTTCGGGTCTCATTTTGGTCCCAAACGGGTGGCAAAGCACGAGATTTGGCGTGGGCTGCCAGTGTGTGTCACCAATGTGGGAGGACGAGCGCGATCCTCCACCTCCCTTGTCGGCTTCTTCCAACTCCTTCGACCTCTCCTCCATCCACCTCCGCTGGCTGCGCCACCTCCCTCCATCCTCATCCGCCACCCACCGCCTCCTCTCAGGAAGAGCAGCGTCGGTGCCGAGCCTGCGTCGCCCCTCCTCCTCCACCGCCCGCCAGGCGCGACACGCGGGCGAGCTCGTCGCCGCCTCCCTCGACGGCGCCTCCTCGGCCTCCTCGACGGCTCCCTCCCTCAAGACGCCTCCTCCCGCGCTCACCGACGCCGCCAACCGCCCACGCCAGCGCGGTCGCCCCATTGCGACGGCTCCTCCGCTTCAATGCGCCACCTCGCGCTGCGAGCTCGGCCTCAGCGCCACCCACCTGCTACAAGAACGGTGATGGCGCGCGTCGCAACATGGTGACGAGCCGTCGAGGGCGCCAGGAGGCGGCCGTCGGGGAGGCGAGCTCGCACGCATCGCGCTGCGGCGGTGGGAGGAGGACGGCCTGCCCCGCCCAGAGACCACGACAAAAGCTCCCGCCGCCGCCGCCGCGAGTGCCCGAGCCCTCGCCCATGGCCGCGTGGTCAGAGCCTCCTCTGGCGTCCACCACCGAGGTGCCCACGACGTTGTCGGCGGCCGTGCCCGCATCATGGGCCCAAACCCGCCGCCGCTCGGTGGCCCCGACGCACTGAGCCGTCAGGCATCCGGCGAACCCGAGGTCCCGCCGCTCGCGCCACGGCGTAGTGCTCCCCGGCGTGGCGCCGGGCCGACACGCGCGCTGCCGCGCGACGCGCGACGTCGCGGGCGTGACGTCGACGCGACGCTGGCGATGGCGCCGCGCGCGGACCGAGCTGAGGGATAGGCCCTCGTAGTCGTGGCCGGCTGGCGCGCGACCGTGAGCCCGTGGCGCCGGCGTGACGCAGCGCGCACTCGGCGACGGTCCGCTGGGGTCGGAGGCCGACGGCGCGGCCCCGGCGGCGGCGGAGGTTCTGGATTGTGGAGTTGAGGAGAGAAGGGTGGAGGCCTCCGACGGCGAGTGGACGAGCCGGGATGGGTCGGGCGGTGGCGAGAGCCTCGCGACGCGGTGAGGAAGCTCTCGTGGAGGCGCGCGCCGTGCTCTTTGCTCTGCGAGGAACATGGCGCGTCTAGGAGAAAGATGAGGAGTAGGAGAGAGAAGTGCGCGAATCTTGGCTGCATCACTGCCTTCGTCCTGATCCTGGTCTTGCATTCTCCCTCCATGGCTCCATCGGGTGCAAGAACGAAGATTATACCGCTTAGATAGCCATGACCAGGACCCAGGAGGGCAGTCTGGCCACTTAGATAGTCACATCATACCGGTATCGTGGGTCCAAACCCGTTTGGGACCAAAATGAGACCCAAACGGAGTTTAGGGACCCGTTTGGTCGTTTTGCGAGTTCGGGGACCGGCTTGACACAGCGTGACAAGTTTGAGGACCGCCAGCGCATTTTACTTGGAAAAAAATGTTCCTTACCTATTTGACATTCAAAGTTGGATTCTTTCCTATATGTTTCTATTTTCGTTTTCGGTTACCTATTTGACACTACCGTGAGTTCCAGTGCCTAACACCGTTAAGTTCTTGGGAAAAAGACCATTGTACTCCTGATTTCGATTTTTCTCATATTTTTGCACATGCAGCCCGCAACCTAGATTAATTTCTCCTGCCTTCTGGGCACATGCACCCTGCCATTTTTTTGGCGCATGCGTGGGAAAATTATGTGCGCATGGCATGATGTTGAAATGAGGTACATGAATTAATATAGAGATCTCATTATCATGTTAAACCATCTGACATAGACATGCACATGTTAATCCACGTAGCAGTACAGGTTGGCATAGAAAAGATCCCCATGTTAAACCATCTTAAACAGCAATCTGACATGCACCAACTCTCCACACATTTGATCACAGTAGTACAGGTTCAAAATAAACTTAGCATCCATGATCACATAGTACAGGTTCAAAATAACTTAGCATTAACGATCACAGTACATGCCCAGAACTAGTTTTCATATGTTTACATCCATTACATGACACAGACATGCAGTTTTGTCATACACAAATCACAAACTCGACCTTCTTTTGCTTCTAGTGCTCAGCACATGACTACTAGACTGAAGTTTTTTTTGCTCCTTGTGCCCCTTGCAGGGCTATCAAGCTGCAAGAAAATATTTTTTGCAGCATTTGTATCTACTACTTTCTTCCTCCTTTTGCCGTTGATTTGAACCACTTCTTGACATGTACAAGTTCAGTGCATTAAAAAATATTATTGATCAAATCAAAAACTGATCATGGAAGCCAAATTCAGAGTTAGCATAGGCTACCTTTTTGATGCTCCAGAGTTACCGGAACCCAACTTTCCTTTTTTCCTACTTGTAGTCTCCAAGCTTAGGCTACAAAAACAAGTTTGATACTTAGAAGTCACCATTAGCTTTATATTGAAAGAACATTTATTCAAGATTTGATTAATTACATTGGTGATGGTCCAGAAGTGGAGTTAGTGCCTTTTCTCTTCTTATTAGTTGTAGGTTCAGGTGCTAAGTTTTGACTACACTAATATTTAAAGTACGAGGATAAGACATCAAAAATTAGGAATCTAAATGCAAGTGGAGTATGATTTGGCAACCTTTTTTTCTTTTTTGGTGTCCCTCTACACAAGCAAATATAAAATTAATAATCTGATGTAAAACATGCATAAAGACGAAACTTGTACATAAGCAAGCACCTGGACATGTGCAACTTCCAAATAGCCTGGTGGATACTTCTCTATAACTGAGTCAACCAAATCTTTATAATTTGACAGATCTGAATCACAACCATGTCAATGTCAAAACATCTTATGTCCTTTCTAGTTGTGTTGGGATTACCAAGCAAATGAATTTTCAATAAGAAACTAGTGTCTGAATCCATCTTGTGAGACCATAACAACGACATTCATGAGAACATCCCCAACAATGAAAGCATACTGCTATGGAGGACGTGCATGAGAAACTCACCGTTCCTCGCTGCGGGCGCCGACTGCTCGCCGCTGTCGTCTCCCCAAGGCCGCGCCGCTCTCCACCGCAGCCCGCGTGCCGGTGATGGAGCCGTCGTGGGGGCCTCCCTGCCCTACTCCACGGCCGCGCGGGCCTGCGACTACGCCACCGCTGTACCTTCCTCGCCTCGCCGGCTGCCGGCGTGGCGGATCCACCGCGGGGGCCTCCCTTCCCACCTCCGCAGCAACGCAGGCCTCCCTGCCCTCCTCTGCATGCTGCGCTGGCCGGCGGCGGAGCCACCGCGGGCTCGCTCTCCTCCACGCCTCGGCGGCCGGGCGACGAGGCCGCAGGGGCCTCCTTCCCTCCTTCGCGGCCGCCCGGGCTGCCGACGGGAATGTGCCGCCCTCCTCCTCCGCGGTCGTGCCATTCGTGCCGTCCGCGACCGGGGAGCCGCCCTGCATCGCCATTCTCGATCTAGAGTTGTGGGGGAATTGGCTCTGTTTTTCTTGAAATGCATGCGGCTAACCTTATCCTTTCCCTCACGTGTTGAGAGCAGAAGGACATCTTGGTAATTTCTCGTAGCCTCACGTGGACATGTGACGGATGAAATGGTAGAAACCAACAGTAGTGTCAAATAGGTAACCGAAAACGAAAATAGAAACATATAGGAAAGAATTCAACATTGGATGTCAAATAGGTAAGCAATATTTTTTCTGGTGTCAAATAGGTAATTCTCTCCAGCGTTGTCCTTGGGGTTTTTGAGAGGCTGCCAAGTGGGCCCTATCCGGATAAGATGGGAAAAGAGAAGTTCAGAGTATATGCAAGTTTGGAATATCGTTGATTTCAAAACATCAATTCAATCCCGGTTTATCAAATTGGGAAAATTTGAAATCCAAACTGAATGTAGCTTTTAAGCTGATCCGTTGTGTTTGTGAAGTCATTTCCCCATGTTTCTTGCATCTATCTAATTAGCTAGAGCGTATTAAGTGTTCACTGAGCTTCAAATAAACAGCACCAATTCAGAATGTACAATTCGCCGTATCCAGCTTGACCAACACAGCACACACAAAATAAGATGGTATAAAACACTACAGAATCCTGACGGAGCAGAGAAATTGGAGCGAAGAGCAGGGTCGTCCCTTGTTCTTTCCATATATTTTCAGATCGTGGTTCCAAACCAATCCAAACGAATTATGGCCCTCACTCGAACAAAAAAAGATGGAGTAGATGCCAATCTCCATCCAATATATTAGATTACAGGGTAACATTGTACCACAAGTCGCAAACTAACCGATGACGAGATGGCTCGTCTCTCTCCTCTCGAAACAGTGTTGACGCCGAGATGGCTCGTCTCTCTCCTCTCGACTCGCCACGCAGGGAGGCGTCTCCTCGTCCGCCATGGCTGACAGGAGGTCCCCACGAGGAGGTGGCCCATGGCGGTCAGCGTGCCGCGTGTGACCAGCTGCGAGATGGGCCCTCCTGTGCAGCCCCTCAACCCGACCCGCGGCGCTCCGACTCAGCGTGCGTTTCACACCCGTCATCCCCGTCTCGTTCGTCTCCTCCGATCCCACCCTCTTCACCTCCGCCACCGCTGCCGCCACCCCCGCCACCACCGCCGCCGACACCACCGCCACCGTCTTCTCCGCCCCGCCCGCCGCTCCGCTCACCTTCTTCTCCGCGACCGCTCCCGCCTCTCCCACCTCCTCCGCTAGATCCGCCGAACTCCTGTGTTGTGGTGAACCCTCCGTGTTCATCAAGGGGAGAGGTCGGTGGGAGAGTTGATTTCGGGAAACTCAGCAGGAATTTGGCGCACATCTGGGGCCAAGCCTTCGATTCTGGTTTGTGCTCTGAGATTCACATCCCGGGAGGATTTGGTGCCGCGGATCCTGGAACTGCTCCCCTTCGTGGAGTGTCCAGGGATTGGTCAACCCTGGGCGGTGATAGAAGATCCTTCGCGCAAGTCTTGAGGAGTAATCCGCCTGGAAATCAGAAGATGGATGGGAGGAGAAACATGGAAGATCAGAGAAACCCTAGGGAGGGTAGGCCTGCAGGTGGAAGAGGGGGCTTCTGGAACGAAGGATATCAGCACAATCAGAGGCAGTTTCAAGGCCCTGGAGATGCTAGGAGAGGCAACTTTCAGGGGGGAGATTCAATAACAACCAACACTGGAAGCAGAGGGAAACAGGGGTTAACAGAACTCAAGAAGTGGGGAAAGAACAACAGTTTGACTTGAGAGAAAACCTGAATTTAGCCAGAGATCAGGAGAAGCTTGACAAGAACATTGAAGCAAGTCATGAGATGGACAAACAAGTTAAAGACTTGGGCAAAGAACACAGGCAGATCAGCGATCAGAGAAAATTTGGGAGGGAAAACAGCTGAAAGTGACAAAGGAGTTATCAAATGTTGTGGAAGGTGTGGAAAATTGGGCCACAGATCTGAGGATTGCTTTAAGCCCTTGTTTTGCCCTAGGTGCAAAAAAGAGGGATATGTGGTGAGAGCTTGTCCTGAGATGTTACCTTGGGAATGCATAGCACCTTTTTGTGGACTAGCTGCCCCTGATCTGGGATTTCATGTCATCCTGGATGATGACTGTGGAGACTCATCAAAAGATATGGCTAGTATGGCTGTGATTACTATCAAAGAGGAAGAAGTGAATGCAAGACAGGTTGAGGGGGAATTCAAAGCCCAAGCTGGGCAATTCTCAACTTGGAGATGGTATGCAAAAAAGATTACTGAAAACAAATTTCAAATGAAATTCCCAACTGCACAGAAAGTAGATGAACCGGCCCTTCTTTGGTATGGAGATGAGAGCATCAGGGAATCAAATTCAGAGTGGATAAGTGGAACCCTTATGTTGGGGCAAAAGCTGAATTGCAATCTGCTTGGTTTAGAATATCTGGGATCCCATATGAGAAAAGATCTGAAAGAAGGGTGGCTTATGTGGCCTCTCTAGTTGGAATTCCTCTGGAAGTGGACAAGTTCAATCTGAAGAAATGGGACTATGTTAGGGTCAAGATTGGGTGCAGAGATATTACAAAAGTCCCTGCAAGTGTGGAGGGATTGCTTGATTTACATTTTTTTGACTTCTTCTTTCAAAGAGAAGTAATGGTTGGAGGAGCACCTCAGGCAGGCTGGAACACATGGACTAGAAATTCTGATAGGGCCAATGATGATGGTCCCTCTCCAAAGAAACCTAAGTGGGGTGATGGGAAGAGTTTTGAAGGGAGCTCGGTCAGGACCAGTGGGGAGCACTCTAATCAACAATATGGGAAGCAACAGATGATAGGAGATGCAGCAAAAGAACATCTGGAACCTATTCCAGAAATGGGTGATCAGATGCAGGTTGATGGGGAATTGGGAGGTGTTGTCATTTCTGAAAATGCCCCACCTAATACAGTTGAACAGACTCACTTTCAGAAAGAAAAAGAAAAGGAAACAGTTGCTCTAGCCCAAGACCAAGATGATCTGACTGGGAATGAGAAGAGAGGCAAGGATGACAGTGACATGGATAGTGACAGTTCTGGGCCCTGCTTTGATGATCTGATATCTCCAGGGGGGAACACCTAAACTTTGGAGACTTCAATCAAATTGAAATACAAAGAATTGCAAGGATGCATGTTAATCAGTCAAAGTCTGTGGCCTTCAATGAATATGGTTCAAATCTAATCAAATATAAATTTGACCCACTTGCTGTGATTGAGGCAAAGTTTGCCATGATTCAAGGGAAAACCACACTGGAGAAAGGAGATGGCTCCCAAGTTAAAACCAGTGAGGGGGATACTTGTCTTTGAGGAGGTAGTGGTGACCACCTGACGACCATCTCACCCAAGTCCAGATATGGGGACACAAGAGGCACCCATAGTTGATTTGTCAAGTCAGGAAGATAGAGAGGGCCAGGGGGCAATTGAGGGTAAAATGGCGGTGAAGAAGGCGGAAAAGTCGGAATCACGATTGGGATGCACTTGTAGAAGATGATGAACAAGACACATCTGAAGAAGGAGAGATAGTTGAGCAATCAGGAAAGTCCAAACCTGAGGAAGGAATGAAGACTGTCAGACAGAGCCAAAGGGTGAAGGCACAAGGCTTAGAAGGCATCAGCATCACTGAGAAGTCCACACTTGCTACACAGAAGAAAATTTTAGAAGGTAATCCTTTAAACTCTAAGAACTCCTTTGCAATTCTAAGTAATGATGAATTAGCCATTAGAGCAAACAAAATGGGCATTAACACAGATAATGTGGAGTTAGAAAAATTTGATATGCTAAAAGACCTTGAGTTAGCTAGAATTAATCTAAAGGAAAAACAAGAAATGTTGGATGAAACTGTTGACAAAGAAAATTTGGCAGTTCTCCCCTTGGAGGAGACAAAATACATTGAATGGAGATCTGATTCTTCTGATGATGACTCCTTCCAGAAAGTGTTTAGCAGGAAAACAAGGAGAAAAGAGAAAAGTCAACAAAAGTTGCAACCCAAAAACTCCAAAGGGAAAGGGGCTAATCCTTCTGATAAGCCGACTCCCTCTGAAGAAGGTGTATCTAGAACTAGTTCTAAATACAACCTTAGGAAAGGGGCCAGCTGGAAAAAAATTATTTAATGATAGGAATTATTTGGAATTGTAGAGGGGTGTCCAAAAAAGGGAGGGGAATTGCCATCAGAGATTTATTGTCAAACTGTAAGGCTGATTTTGTGGGTTTGCAGGAAACTATGAAGAAAACTTATTCTGATAAGTTCTTTAGAACTCTAGATCCCAACAGATCTTATGCCTAGCACTGGTTGCCCTCTAGAGGCAGGTCTGGGGGGATCCTATGTGGGGTTAAAATAGAAAGCTTTGAGGTGATCTCAATCACAGAGTATGAGTTTGCTATCTCAGCTAAGGTGAAAGATAAAAAAACAAATAAAGTTTTGAGGATGGTTACAGTTTATAGACCAGCACATGATGATAAAAAAGATCAGTTCCTTTCTGAACTGTCTTCCATTTGTGCACACAATGACTTACCTATGATCATAGGTGGTGATTTCAATATTTTAAGATTTAGCTCTGAAAAAAATAAGCCTTTCTGTGGGAATAGATTCACAGATATGTTCAATTGGATTGTGAATTCTTATGAACTAAGAGAGTTGGCATTAAATGGGGAGAAGTTTACCTGGAGTAATAATCAGGCAAACCCAACTCTGGAGAAACTTGATAGAGTGTTCATGAACAATGACTGGGAGACCTTATTCCCATTATCTTGCTTGAGGAAAGATCCAAGGTTTTTATCTGATCACAACCCTTTGATGTTGTGTACAGATCACATTAGAGTGGAGAGAACAAAACAATTCTGCTTTGAAACAGCTTGGCTAAGACATGAAGAATTCCTGCCTAAAGTAAAGGATTATCAAGATCAATAGAGTTAAAAAATTCCTGAAAGGATGGGGTGATAATATAAAGGGGCACACTAGGAAATACAAATTGGATCTACAGAAAGAATTATCTGAGCTAGAACATTTAGAAGAAGAGGACATGTTGCCTGCACCTCTTCTAGAAAGGAAAACCTACATACAAACTGAACTGGTGAAATTGTTGGAGGAGGATGAGCTTTATTGGCACAAAAGAGCTAACCAGAATTGGTTGCTTCAGGGAGACAACAACACTGATTGTTTCCATAAAAAAGCAAATGGAAAAAAGAGAAAGAACATCATTTTTTCAATGCAAAAAATGAGGGTGAAAATATAGAAAATGAACTAGAGATCTTGGCCCATGCTACAGATTACTATAAAGAACTTTTTGGACCCTCTGATAGTCCAAGTTTCAGTCTAGACCCAGCTTGTTGGGGTCAAGATGATAAGGTAACAATAGAGGAAAATGAGCAGTTGGTTAAACCCTTCTCTGAGGAAGAAATTAAACTAGTGGTTTTTTCTATGAAAAAAAACACAGCACCAGGGCCAGATCATCTGCCTATTGAATTTTACCAAGTTAGCTAGGATTTCATCAAAAAAGATCTGCTGGATATGGTTCATGAATTTTGGGAGAATAACTTGGATATTGACAGACTGAATTATGGGGTCATAACTTTGATTCCAAAAACAAAGGATGCAAGCAGAATTCAGCAATTTAGGCCGATATGCCTACTAAATGTTAGTTATAAAATAATCACCAAAGCTCTGATGCTAAGATTTGAAGGGTGTATGAGCAGAATTATTAGTAGATCCCAGAATGCCTTTATAAAAGGGAGAAATATTATGGATGGGGTAATGTGCCTACATGAGATCTTACATGACACCAAAATCAGGAAGAAGGATGGCATTGTTTTGAAGTTAGACTTCGAAAAAGCTTATGATAACATCAGTTGGGAGTTCCTGTTTGAGACTCTCCAACAAAGAGGTTTCTGTGAACTGTGGTGTAATTGGATTAAAAGAGTAATGATGGGTGGGACTCTGTGTGTGAAGGTTAATGACAAGACAGGAAATTACTTTAAGAGTAAAAAAGGTGTTAGACAAGGGGACCCTCTGTCGCCCCTTCTCTTTAATTTGGTTGCTGACTGTCTAGCAAAGATGGTGCAGACTGCACAATGTAATGGTTTGATTAAGGGTCTCATCCCTGAATACATCCCTAATGGAGTAGCTATTTTGCAATACGCTGATGACACAATCTTGTGTTTGGCAGAAGAGGAAGAAACAGCTCAAAACATGAAACTTTTGCTGTACCTGTATGAAAAAATGTCAGGGCTGAAAATTAATTTCAATAAAAGTGAAGTAATAATGGGCTCTTCTAATGAGCAGAAATCAGAAATTTATGCTGATATGTTTGATTGTGCTAGTGGAAGTTGGCTAATAAAATACCTAGGAGTTCGATTCTTTGGTACCAGGCGCATATTCTTGTTGGGTCATGTTGGATGAAAAAGTGTTGAAAAGATTAGATGGGTGGCAGTGTGCTTCTTTATCCTCTGGGGGCAAATTGATTTTGTTAAATGCATGTCTGAGCAATATACCTACATATGCCATGTCTATGTATCTTCTCCTCAAGACTATTATTAAAAGAATTGACAGAACAAGGAAAAGATTTTTCTGGCAGGGAAGGAGTGTGAAGAAAAAATATCATTTAGTAAAGTGGGCAGTGGTTACCAGACCAAAAAAGAAAGGTGGTTTGGGAGTGAAAGATCTGAGGAAAATGAACATAAGTTTGCTGTGCAAATGGTGGTGGAAAGTAGAGTTTGAGGAGGGTCTCTGGCAGGACATTGTGAGGAAAAAATATAAGATTAGCCAGGGGATAAGACATTTGAAACAAAAGCCTACAAATTCTCCAGTTTGGAATGACCTGATTAAGATCAAAGATTTATATCTGGAAGGTAGACATATAAGACTTGGTAATGGGAAGGACACTGATTTCTGGAGAGACATCTGGAATGGTACTATAGCTCTCAATGATAAATTTCATGGCTTGTTTGAAATCTGCAATGAGCAACATGAGTCTGTGGCAAAACTGTCTCAGCAGAGGTGGAGGCTGACATTCAGAAGGTGGTTAGATGAAAATGCTCAGAATCACCTAAGACAGCTAAGAGATATTTTGTGTTCGTGTGCTCTGGGTGTGGGCAAGGATACTCCTATTTGGATATGGGAGAAAAATAAGAGCTACTCAGTTAAATCTATGTATGCTCATCTTTGTAGAGCTGACATTGAAAATCCTAATAAGAAGATTTGGAAAGCTAAGATCCCTCTGAAGATAAAAATCTTCATGTGGTTAATTCAACGGAATGCGATCTTGACCAGAGATAATTTAGTTAAGAAAAATTGGCAAGGCGATAAGAGATGTAGTTTCTGTAGCACAGATGAAAACATTAATCATCTGTTCTTTGATTGCTCTCTTGCCAGATATGTTTGGAGTCTGATTGCTTGGGTTATTGGGGCTGATTGTAGACCAACTAATTTTGATCAATTCTGGATTTGGGGGGCGAGATTTCTACCAAATCATAGAAACATTCTTCTTTCGGGTCATTGGCTTGGCTAACTCGTAATGCAGTTTGCTTTGAAAAAAATATGTCAGATCTCCTACTGAGATCATTTGCTCTATTTCATCATTTTTAACCTATTGGGCAGGTCTTCAGAAAGGAGGAGCCAAGATGGATGTGGAAGCCGGAGCTGAAGCATTGAAGAAAGCAGCACTGGTGTTTCATCCGACTGGGGGGGATCAAGATCCAGCACGTGGTTTGGTCTTACTGAACTGAACCATTGCGAGGCTAATGCTTGAGACAAGATAAGAACCACGGGAGCCCTTTACTCGCTTGATGCTGCGTTCGTGTTGAGTGATCAGGACATTTCGGTATCTGTTGGTTTGGTTGTATGTTTCTGCTTGGTGCCGCTTGGTGGGCGTGCGTCCTGTGAGGCTCTTCTGTTAGCCGCGTCTCTCTTTGTTTTGGTTGGTTTAAAACTGTCTGTTCCTCCCACCTCTATCTTATAGGAGAACCCTGTGTGTTCTTCTCTGTGATAGAGTGTGGGGGTAGGGAAACTTTCTCTGTAGGTTTATGTTATTAGGCTGGTAGTGTTTTACTTTCTGTTATCTGAACTCTGTAATTTCGTTGCTTCTCAAGTAATGAAATTCGGGCGCGGCCCATGTTGGAAAAAAAAAACTAACCGATGACGACATGTACAAGGAGACCGATGTTTACCCCATAAACTGGTTTGGTTTGTTCTTCATACAAGGACAAATATATTACACACTTTTGTGGATGCTTACCAAAACCCAGATCTAATTGCTCACAAGTTTTGTGCTTTCACCCAGAACAGGCAGTGGCAGCACTTCCTCTTTCAGGCCTTGATACAGCACTGGAAGTAGCTCAGAAACTTCTTCCCTCCCTGTGTCAGCGAGATTTCAGATCAGTAACCACGATGCATGGATCAATGATAAGCAGAAGGGTGTTTGTTACACAATAGTAAAGTAAAAGTTCAATGTCCGGTGTCTGTTACATAGTTTGAGTTTCAGTTAATCGTGCAATTTCATATCTGACATTTCACAATTCACAAGTACATGCACTCTTGAATCTGTCGCGGCAATTGGGTTGTGATTCAACTCCATGAGTAGAAATGTAGAATTATGTTTTGTGGGAGGAAATTCTCCATTGTCACAAGCAACAAAGTAAGGAAAGAGAGATACTAATATACTATGAACACGCCAACAAACAGCAGCAAAATGTTCTAGGTTGTTGCCAACTGATCCTTAGTTTGCTGCATAGTATTCAACAGTTTTGCCAAGCTGCAACCTGAATGTTGCTTATCCCCTCAACTGACTCAACCCATGACCCATTATTAGTTTCCCTAAGATTCCCCTTTGGACAGTGACACAACTAATACATGAGCGCAGCTTTCTAAAGGCATGTAGATATGGACAATATGATTAATAAAATAAGAAGATTCGTCCTTGCCAATCAGTTGCTGGCAAACCAATCTATAGCTGTTCGAACCAACTATGATCCCAACTCGGGTAGTGCAGGACTCACCATGTCATTATTTCAGTATAACTCTTGATAATAGTTCATTATAATTGCAAGAGGTTTTTGCATCTTTCATGATATTATTTCTCTAAACCCTGCATTCGGAAGCGGTTCAAATTTTTACGCACACTGCTCTAGTTGCTACGGCTTATTGACAATTTACAGTATGTGATGCTCTAATTGCTACGTCTTGGAGGGATCAGCAGGGAGGGAGCTGCAGTGAGACTAGACTCCGTGTTGTCTTCTTGTTCTGCCTTAGAGTACTAAACAAAAGGATATCCTCGCACTTTAAAAGCTCAAAAGCGATCAAGCTCGACAGAGCATCCTATCCTCAAAGTTACTAGAGAGCATTGCTTAAGATATCAACCCTACCACACGTAAATGCAAGTTGCTCTCCTACGCGCATTCACATGCTCAGTTCCACCGTCCATGTAAGATTACCAATGCTTTGGGATATGAGTTTGACCCTGAAACCTCACGCGGTAGCTGTTTGTTAATTAGCCACTACTCTCGAAAAAACTGTTTCAGAAAGAGAGCAGTAGGAAACTGAGCTTTCTACAGAGTACAGACTGCAGTGGTGCTAACTACGATGTGTTGCAATGCAGTAGTACTGCAGTGGAGTACATTCCAAGAACTGGTTTTGCCATTTAATAGTTTTTTGTTAACTCCACTGTCTCCTTTGATAATTTGACTCGTCCCGACTAGTTTATTTAAACTTGTACTTTGTACTCCTGTCACATGATAAAAGTTAAAATCTTTACACTAGTTATTGCTCTGCGCTTTCGGTCCTTCAAATATGTTGGATTTGCGTGGGAATATTCAGATGAATCGAAATGCAAATATGTTGCAAAAATGCAAATAAAAGAGACGCCCTTTTAATTTGGGTTGTGATTCTGAATGGGACTCGGAATTTGACCGTTTGGTGAACACGAAAGTGAAGGCGCGGGGGGGGGGGGGGGGGGGGGGCGCTTTACCGTCGGGGACTGGTCGCGGCCGTGGAGCGGCCGGCGGTGGTCGTCGGCGGGGCGACCGAGCTTGGGCTGCACCTTGGCCTGCGCCTGGTTGCGCTTCTGCTGCTGCTGCTGGGCCTGGGCGAGGTCTTCGTCGCCGCCGAGGCTGGCGCGGGAGAGCTCCTTCTTGTTCTGCTTGCGCATCTCGCGGATCTTGGAGAAGTCCATGGAGTAGTCCGGCAGCGCGCCGTTCTTCATGTCCCAGTCACCGAACGCCGGCACCGTCATCCAGCCGTTGCCGCCCGCCGCGTCCTGGCCCCGCTGCTGCACACACGGAAGCAGCAGTGAGAACGACGAGTTCATCTCATGGACGACGTACGGATCGCAGCAGGAATAATCGGAGGGCGAAGCTCCTCAAGAAGAAGCAAGAAAGGAATTGTTCGCAGGACAGGCAAGGACTCAGGGAGATGGCAAATCGATGTTACCTCCTTTAGGTTCTCCATGGATGATCTCTCGCTTTCTCTCCCCTCTTGTTATTGTCTTCCCTGGATGTCCGTGGTGGTGACGAAGGTGTGGAGCAAGCAAATTCAGCAGTCACGCAGCAACAGTGTTGGACTTGTCTTCTTCGCGAGGCACGGGCACCGCACAGTTACTGCTTTGGAAGGGAAGAGCCGAAGAGGAGGGAGAGGCCGAGCTGGAGATTATATAGGCTGACAAGGCAAAAAAGAAAAAGGGGAAATGCTAATCCAGCTGGTTTCAAGCTAACAGTGGGTACCCACGGCGAGCAGACTTAGCGGCTAATCTTCCTGCTAATCCTGCCTCGTCAGTGCCGTGGCCGTGAGAGAGAGCTCCTCTGAGGCTCTGACTGCCCGTTGCACACACCACGCCGCCACAGCTGGTGACTTGCTGTGCTGTACTATTGATGATGGCCTCCCGATTTGGGCCCACAAACCCGTGACTGGTGACTCACCCGGCCCACCGGCCATGGATTCCAATCACACACAGGTCGATCGATCACACGGCTTTGTTTGCCCCTGCGAGCTGAAGCTGAACGAACAGAGCTGCCTTTCCGGGAGCAGAGGATGGTTGATTTGGTCGGCAGGCAAAAGAAAAATCTGCCGAGACTCCGTGTGGCCAGCTCGCCGCAGCTCCTTTTGTGCCCCGAAAAGGAGAGGCACAATTCGGTGGATCACCTCACCTCTCACGTCCTTCCTTGCTGTTGGTGGTGATCGGAGGCGACAGCGAGCTCCTCTTTCCTTCACCTCAGTCCGTGGCTTCAACTTGCAGAGAAACGCAACCGTGCGTCCTGCACTCCTGTCCACATCTCCTAGGCCGGCTATCTTCGCAGCGATGCAGGGTGGCTCGGACTAGTCAAATTTTCCTTCCATGGAGTTGCCGAAGTTCAGGGTTCAGAGAGGTTCGGAGACAGTTGCCGCTGTTCTCGACGCCACCAGGCTCCAATCCAGCGAGCTGGTGCCAACTGCCAGTGCTCTCTTCCAAACCGTGAATTCGTTCATGATGATGATAGCGTTGGCGGCTGGACGCGTTGGCAAGGTTTAATCATCCAAGATATGCATGCGAAAATATTCTGGATTGGTGGACACCTGTGAATTGATTGAAGCATATCTATCAGCTGATGCCTTTTTCTGATGGATGCGTGTACGTAGACTTTACAGTTCAAAGTTTTTGGTTCCAACTTCCAATGGCACCAGAATTTTACATGTAGCTTTGTTGGTTGGGAACTGAAGGTGTTCATACGACACTAGAATCAACAAATGTTCTCAGACGTGTGGAATATTCTAGCACTCTGTCTAGGTGTAGCTGACACGGCGCATGTACACAAAATGTTCTATGATACAAGAGCTGACAGGTGAGCAATCAACTAGTGCGAACCAAAGCTGTGTCTCAACTCTCAGAACGGTTTGGTTGTTATGAAAAAGTTTGGAGTTGGTTATTACAAGGAACATTCTTTTATGTGCAGCAAACTGCTTTGGTTGGTGCATGGTATTGGTACCACACCAATGATAAACTTTCAGATCAAGATGATGCGCCTTCTCTTCCAAAAACTGCATGCAGCACTAGGAAACGTTAGGCCTGGCTATGTTTGGGCCTCAACTAGCCCAGGTTGCTTGCGACCTGACCTGCCAAACATCATTTGGGTGGGCTAGTCAATGGGTTTGCATTTTAAGCGCCAGGTGTGAAATGCACACGAGTAACAACAGGTAGGTGGCTTTTACTGAATAAAAAAGTTAATCCGATGACGCGGTCAATGATTAGGCAAGCAGGGCGTGGAAGCACTTCTTGCCAACTTCCACGGCTTCCTTATTAGCCGTTAGTAGCAGTACAAAATTATAGTGCTGTACTGTATATGAAGAAAAAGAAACTGGTAGGGTACAAAATGGTGGAAATCTGAAGATAACCAACGAAACTGAGGTTCATCTGCAATATTTGATTGCTAGGGCGGTCAATGATTAGGCAAGCAGGGCGTGGAAGCATATCTCGGCATTTCTAGGTTCATCTGCAATATCTTCTCGCGTTGTTTAAGACACGATGAGGGCGATTTGATGCAGATACATACAGAACTGCAATAGCTGGAGTCTTGTGCATACACCAAAGGATGAGATTGCCTGGAAGGAGAACACCAACCTTTGTTTTTCTCTCGTGAGTTCCACAATAATGTCGGGACGTTTCGATTTCCCTGCATTTTCTTTGTCAGGTAGTCAGAAGTTGGATGCCCTCAGGGGAGAGGGGAAAAAAGTCAGCAGTTGGATCAGCAAAAGTGCAAAACCGTGAGAACGAAATGGTCAAGACGTTTTGAGTTGGTGGACGTCATGTTCAGAGTTTCAGACAGCAACTGGTAGCGTATTGTTCTATAGAGCTCGTGAGAAAACTAACAACGCGTCTCCTAAA
The DNA here is from genome assembly GCA_022644695.1 of Cenchrus purpureus. Lineage (NCBI taxonomy): Eukaryota > Viridiplantae > Streptophyta > Magnoliopsida > Poales > Poaceae > Cenchrus > Cenchrus purpureus. The sequence continues at coordinate 131,004,025 of CP053465.1, read as the reverse complement.
CAAATCGAGTGCGAATGGCCAGAACGATATTCCCATCCCTAAAATAATCCTTCCAAAATTCTAACTGCGCTGCATGTTTGACAGCGTCTTGTTGTAAATGGTCAAGAACTCAGAGAAGGAGAAACAGAGCTTCAGAAGGAGAAACAGCACACGGCAGTCAGAAAAAATGGCTACCAGCCATGTGTTTATACTTTCAGTATTCCCAACAGTATCATTGTAACAGAAGCTCATCGATATGCACATTAATTAGCATATAAGATGAAGAGGAACGAAACGAAGAATCAAGGAATCTGATCTCTTGATCAGGAGCCACGTCCCTGCCAAGGACGGCCGGGCAGCCTTGCGGGAAGGAAGGATCGACCAGACAGAGAGAGGAATCAGGCGTCCTGGGCGTAAAAGTCGATGATCTCCTTGAGGTCGAGCTGGAGTATCTGCGAGACGGAGCGGCCGTCGCATGCGAGCCAGAGGATGTGCTCGAAGAGGATGGCGTCGACGTCGACGAAGATGGCGCCGCCCCTGCGCTCCTCCTTGCGCGCCACCGTCTCCAGGAGCACCCGGAACGGGTAGGAGTCGAGCACGAGCTGGTCGACGGAGAACGCCCGCCGCTCCTTCCCGACCACGACCGTCACCGCCGCCGGCGCTGGCGACGGGCCCGCCGCCGCCGACTCGTCGTCGAGGGGGCGGTAGCCGATCCGGTGCGGCGACGACGACGGCCACCGCAGGAAGACGCAGCAGCCGGCCATGGCAGCGGGCTGGTTCTTTCTTGGTGGGGGCTCCTGCTCTGTGCTCTCCTCGCCGGGATGGTGGCAGCAGAGCACCTGAATCTTGTTCAGCCTCGTTTGGGGTGGGGTAATGGCGTCCCTTGCAGGGAGCGAACTCGTTTATATGAGACGCGGCACGAAGGTTGAAGGAACCGTTGGGGAGATTTTGCAGAGCAGGGCCTGGAGCTTCGCCAAATCACTCACTCGTTCTACTACGCGCGCTCAGAAACAGAAACACGGCCAGTTTACATGCGTTACCGAATACCCATCAGGTAACAAGAGGGTCTATAAGAAAAAGTCCCCCACTCCATCGGGATAGCCGTTGGGTGTGTTGGACCTGGCCAATGTGGCCATGCACCGTCCGAGCAAGAAGAGATGATGGAAAGGGACAGGCCGGCCGCGTATTCCCTGGGCCGGGACCACGTCTCCGTGACCTCCCCTCCGCTCGGCTTCGTCGTCGTCGTTGTGCCCGCTCACCGGATGGAGCCCGCGCCGCGTCGTCGTCGGACTTGCACGTCGTCTCCACTGCCCATCACTCGGTTCGCCGTGGAAATAATGCACCAACCACTAGCGCGTGGTGGCCATCCCGCCGGGCACCGCCGGCGGCGGCGGCGGCGCCGAGTAGCAGAGAACATGGCTCAAAGGCGTACGCGGAGAACACGTCGTGGTGGATTTTGGGGAGCGGAAGTTCCGCGCGCGCCGCTCATGTGTTTAGATCCAGATGAATTGACTAAATTGGGAAAGAATTGAAAAAGAATTGATATAAATACAGATGAATAATGAGAGATAATGTGAGGTGATGTGATAGATGATAAGATATTTTTTGCAAACTTTTTGGATCTAAACACACGTTTATTGGCAGAAAACAAATCCTGACGCATCAAAAAGAAAATAATCCCGAGGCTACGGCTGGGTTTGTACTAGTACGTGTACGGCTTGTACGCATACCAGGACGGTGATAAAAACGGCCTTCCGGGCTTTT